>OU745266.1:13750000-14375000 GCA_916618015.1 Xestia c-nigrum | reverse complement strand
CACACAGCATAGGGCTTGCCTTAAGCACAATCACAGATTAGATATTAGTAGCTAGTTAAGCACAATGTTAAAAATCGACTAAAATTATAGTCATTTAGAGTTTTCAACAGGATTAAAAAAATAAATATTCATGAGAAGGGCGGCGTTGCCCTGCAGTGAGACAAGATGCTGGAAGAGTTAACTTTGCCAAACCCATCTAGGGCCTAGTTGAGCTAGACTAGTAGTATTTGGGCAGTAGCGGCCCCAAGGACCAGCCCGCGTATTCACAACGCTTCGATTCGCTTCCGATTCGGGAAGTCGTATGTCTATCTCGGTCGTTTTCGTAATGCCAGAAGAAGACAGATATACTAGTTGTCGAATCGGAAACGAGTCGAACGTTTGTGAATACGGGGTCAGGCCCTTTATTCACAACCATTCGACTCGCTTCCGATTCGGAAAGTCGTATGTCTATCTCGGTCGTTTTCGTAATGCCAGAAGAAGACAGATATACGACTTTCCGAATCGGAAGCGAGTCGAATGGTTGTGAATAAGGGGCCAGGCCCCTTATTCACAACCATTCGACTCGCTTCCGATTCGGAAAGTCGTATGTCTATCTCGGTCGTTTTCGTAATGCCAGAAGAAGACAGATATACGACTTTCCGAATCGGAAGCGAGTCGAATGGTTGTGAATAAGGGGCCAGATCTCCTCTTCCTCTTCCTCATCTATGGCTTACCTTTATTGGCCGAAAAGAGTGAACAGACGAAGAACAGAGCTCCCTTGGTTCCCACCTCTTTTTGGCCTGGCTTGAGTGAAGATTGACAACAGCAACGTGCTCGGAAGTATTTTAACAATGTTGGTAGGGGCCGTGCTTCTAGACTCCTACCCCGTATTCACAAACGTTCGACTAGTTTCCGATTCGACAACTCGTATATCTGTCTTCTTCTGGCATTACGAAAACGACCGAGATAGACATACGTCTTCCCGCATCGGAAGCGAATCGAAGCGTTATGAATACGGGGCTGGTCGGCTCTGATAACCACGGAATAATAATTCACCACTCACATATCGCTACGTAACGATAGTTTTTTTGCCCCTTTATTGAGAGTGCACGTCACCCCTGCCATTTTATCTGCGTATTTATAAAACATCGATTAGGCAGGGAATAAAGTCCTTCCTTATTAAGTTATAATCAGTCCAGCCCATTAAAGCCATCTTATTTTATAACAAATAAGGTTTTTTGCCAGTGTACGGTTAGGGACCTTACACCTTGAGTTGATGCTGATTGATACACTGATAACTGATTGATTGATATTTATTGATAAAGGTATGATTGCATGATAAATGAGTTCACGCGGTATGAATGCTATTCGTGTACTAAATTAGCCGGCCCGGCGCAGGTAAAATGCTGACATATTGATATGAAAACTGTGCTGTGCTTGCACTGTACATGCTCCAGGCCCGGAGAAGATAAGGGTGCACAGGATGATGTGAATCGTGATGAGTTGCAAAGTGATAAAACATAATTTCTTATAAAATAACTTAAATAACACTACATTGATCTGTATTGACTTCCGAAACGTGGTGATGACGCCCTGTCAACTATGTGTGTGCTGCTGTGGCTGTTATCGACAGTAGCGATGGTCGGTGGCGGTGTCCTTGTAGCTGTCGTGTGGTGCACGTTGGGTTCCTGATGATTCTGTTGAACCGTGTCCCTGTGCGCGTGTCCAGATCCGTTTGAATGTTATTTATGGGTATGGTCAGCTCCTTTGAAAGTTGTCCTGTTATAGTATTGAGTTCATCTCTTAGCTGTGTTGGCGTTAAGAGGTGAAAGTTGAATTTTTCATAGAAAATATTCGCCACTGTATCCACTAGCGTTTCCTGGATATTTTTCAGGTCTGACAGCATATTGTTTGCCACCAAGGCTGATAAAGTGAAGTCACTTCTGCTGTCTGTCTTTTGAATCTGCTCTTTCAGTTTGTTTATTCCCTGGTTGCAGTTGATCATGTATTGATTAACGAGTTTGTGTTGTTTTTCCAAGGCGGTTTCTACTCGTTTGATGACATTCAATTCTGCTTCAACGATTGATGTCTGGTTTTTCCACAATAAGGCAAGATGTTTTTGATCCTTCTTGATATGGTCAATATCTTTCTGATATTTTTCGGCAAAATCTTCGTCTAATATTCCGAATAAACTTCGTGCGATGGAGCCTACTCCGTTGATAAAGCCTCTACGTCGGCGCAATCGGTGCATTTGCTGACCAAGTAGAATGCTGTTGTAGTGTTCGAGTTCGGCGTACCCATGACGTAACTGTAATCGGACTACGTCACATTGTGGTATTTGATCTGTTAAACATATGTTTTCCAGGTGATTCATATATTTGTTGAGTACATCTATTCCTCGCCAATATGGAGCCATATCGCAGTAAACTATTAGCTTCCATTCTTCACGTTGTAGCCGCATATTGGCTACCTTGTCAAAGTATATGCTTTGATTATTGCTCAGGCTTGAGAACTTGTATTCGCCTCTTGCTGTAGGCACCATTATCATAAGAGTCATGAGTATGGTATAAATTAAGTTGCATAATTTTGATGACGGTTGTCGTGTTCGTTGACTTGATACGTTACTTGCGGATTTTTGATGTTCTTGCTCTTCTGATTGATTTTCATTTATAGGCAGTAATGATAACTTTGATATTGGTCTTTTCATTGACCCATTTTTTGTCCGAATGGTAACCACCCGGACGTACCCATCTTTTCCGGGATGAAGTTGCGTGATTCTTCCCATTGGCCACTTTCCTGATGGCAACTGTACGTCGTGTATGATGACAATGTCGTTAATCTTTAAGTTTGTGTGCGGTTGCCGCCACTTGCTACGAACTGACAATTGACTTAAGTATTCCGTTTTCCACCTTTTCCATAAGTCATCCATGATTTTTTGGGTGAGTTGCCATCTCGTACGTAAATCTTTTTCCGTTTCGATTAACGTCAATGTTGGTCCGCTTGCTAGAAAGTGGGATGGCGTGAGGTAATCCAAATCTTCTGGATCTTCACTTAGAGCGCACAATGGTCGTGTGTTCAAACATGCTTCGATTTGTGCTAGCACTGTTGAATATTCTTCAAACGTCAGCCTTTGTTCGCCAATCACTCTCTTTAGGTGGTACTTTAAGCTCTTCACAGCTGCTTCCCATAAACCTCCCGCGCTTGGCCAGGATGGGGCGTTGAAGTGCCAATTGATCTCCATGTCTGTGATTGCTTCGTAAAATTCGACATCTAACACTTTTTGAATGTTGATGAATTCTTCATTTAGAATTCTGCTTGCTCCTACGAAATTTGTACCATTGTCGCTGTATATATGTTTTGGGGTGCCTCTTCTTGCTGACATTCGGCGTAATGCTGATAAAAATGCTGAGGAGCTCAGATCTGAGACTAATTCCAGGTGTACAGCTTTTGTGGCCATGCAAACAAACACAGCAATGTATCCTTTTGTCGTCTTTACTCCTCGGCCTTTGTTTGTTTTAACGTAGACAAAGCCAGTGTAGTCAACCCCTGAGTGATAGAAAGGTCGTGCTGGATTGCTGCGTGCTGCAGGTAAGTCTCCCATTAACTGTTCTTGTTTGATTGGATCGTGGCGTCTGCACTTGACACAGTTTCTAAGGCGTTTCTTGACTGCTCGATTTCCGCCTTGAATCCAATATTGTTGACGAAGCCAAGCTTGCGTGATTTGAGCTCCGCCATGATACGTCATCTGATGTCCTTGGTCAATAAGCAAGTTACTGAGATGAGAGTTTTTAGGTATTATGAGTGGATGTCTCATATTTTGACTGATATTCGCATTAGCGATCCTCCCGCCAACTCTCAGTAAGCCTTCTTGATCCAGGAATGGGTTCAATTTCAACAGCTTACTTTTTGCGCTGACTTGTTTTTGTTTCTGAAGACTGATGATATCTTCTCTGAATTCTGATTGTTGTACTTGCTTGATGATGAAATGTCTTGATTTCTTCATTTCGCCGATTGTTAAAAACTTTGGTTTGTGCTGATTACGTGTTATTGCGCGCAAAGTCCAAGCTAGTACTCGGGTTGCTCTGTTGAAATTGCTGCATTTATTTAATATTTTTTGAGCAATGTCATCTTTTTGTTGAATGACGCTTGTTTGTACTGATTTTTTCATTTCGTCTTGCGTAACATAAGTTTGTTGTTTATGTTCATTTTCTTGAAATGATGATAGCCATGTTGGACCATGCCACCATAGTGAATGTTCTTTTAACTGCTCTGCTGAACATCCTCGGCTAGCACAATCAGCTGGATTTTCAGCTGACTTCACATAGTGCCAGTTCTTGATTGGGATTACTTCAGTGACTTGTTTCACTCTATTTGCTACAAATGGCTTCCAGCGATTAGGGTCTCCCTGAAGCCAGCCCAGGACTGCTGTTGAATCTGACCATCCGTATATCTTGATATTGTAGTTCTGTAAAGTATTATGTACTACTTTCATCAGAAGTGATAATAAATGTGCTGCGCTAAGCTCCAATCTTGGTAATGATATCGCTTTATTGACAGGAACAAGTTTTGATTTTCCTGCTATTATGGTCACAGGAGTGTGATTGTTCTGATTGTTCTGTTTGATGATCCTGCAATAAATCACGCAAGCATACGCTTTTGTGGATGCGTCACAGAAACCATGAAGTTCAATTTCTGTGTTTTGCTGTGTTTGTAGCCATCGCGGTACATTGATATGTTCTATTTCTGGTAGATCTTTCTTGATCTTTTGCCATTGCTCGTTGATGTGTGCTGGTACTTTGTCGTCCCATTGGAGTGTTAGTGACCAGACATTTTGGAATAAAAGTTTCAGCTTGGTCGAGACAGGAGCCAGCCAGCCTAGTGGGTCAAATATTTTGGATATATCTGACAATAAGGTCCTTTTGGTAGCTGGAGCTGTTGATTTTGTGTCAATCTTCACTTCGAACTTGAATTGATCGTCCAGTGGGTGCCAACGCAACCCCAATGTTTTAGTTGACTCTTGATGTTTGAATTCAAATGATTGCGCTGTGTTTGCGGTGACGTCATCTGATATCTCTAATTTATTAGACGACCACTTTCTCAAATTAAATCCGCCTGATCTAAGTAATTTGATAAGATCAGATTTTAATTGCTTAGCTTCTTCGATGCTATGATGTCCAGCCAACAAGTCATCCATGTAGAAACAGGTTTCAACAACTGCGGCCGCAACAGGATACTTAGAGCGTTCATCTTTTGCGATTTGCTTTAGAGTCATCATGGCGAGAAATGGTGCAGATTTGGTGCCATATGTGACTGTTGTTAGCTCATATTCACGTAATTTATCTTGAGGTGAGTCGCGCCAAATGATTTTTTGATATTGTAGATCATCGTCATGACAATAGATTTGTCTGAACATTTTCTCGATGTCCGCTGTAATTGCATATCTATGTTGTCTCCATCTCAATATTAACGTAAATAAATCTTGTTGGAGATTTGGGCCACTATACATGCAGTCATTTAAGCTGTAGCCAGTCGATGTTTTTGCTGACGCATTAAACACCACACGTAACGCTGTTGTTGTTGATTCGGGCCTCAATACACATAGGTGAGGTAAAATGCAGTCTGGCTGTTTTTTACTCGTGCACTCGCGCATGTGACCTAGTTTGATGTATTCATCGATGAATGCTTTGTAATCTTGCGCAATTTTTGGGTTTTTTCCAAATTTGTTTTCCAATTGATAAAATTGTGCAACTGCCTTGGGTTTTGATTTTCCCAAGTTTTCCTTTATTTCTGGCTTTAGCGGTAGTCTTACGACATATCTGCCATCCTTCCGTCGCAAAGTTTCAGTCTGATACTGCTGAATGCACTGATGATCCTCCTTTGACATGTCGATATTGCCATCAGCTATGTCTTCAATGGCCCAAAACCTTTGTATGTCTTCAATATTGTTCATTACGACGTGGCAGTGATATGATTTGACGTTTCCACTTAATATCCATCCAAGTTGAGTTTGTTGTGCTACAGGGAGTGACTCGTTTTCTTTGATGATACCTCCCATTATAATTTGGGAATATACGTCGGCTCCTAGTAGTAGATCTACTGGTTGGCTCGTATAGAATCCTGGATCTGCTAGCTGTATGTTCTGTAGGTATGCCCATGATGGTTTTGAGAATGTCTTGTTTGGCAGGTTGTGTAACAGTGTGTTCATTATCAGCACATCTGCTTGAAATGTGAACTCAGTATGCATTGATGACGCAGTAATATTCATCTCTCCCTTACAATTGGCTTGACTGGTGCCGATGCCAAATATGACCCCTCTGCATGCTTGTCTTGGGAGTTCTAGTTTTTGAGCTGCGTTTTCTGATATTAAAGAGACTTGTGAACCTTGATCAATAAGAGCACGCAATGTGTGATATGTCCCGTTTCGTGCTTTGACACGAACGAGAGCTGTTGCTAGCAGTATTTCTATAATACTTTCATTTGAGACATGATTGACTGTGTCTCGTGTCCTGTTTTCTCGTGATATGGACGGTTGTTCTTCTGCAGACGACTTCGTGTTCCTTGTTCCGCCGTTGCAGTGGAGCGTATCGTGCAGGAAGGTGTTGTGTTTTTCTTGACATACTCTGCATGTTGTCTCCGAGTAGCATGGTTTGTTTTTGTGATCATAGAGACAATTTTTACAGAGGTTCAATTGTCTCACAATATCTCCTTTGGCCTCTGGCCTTGATTCTATAAATGTTTTGCAATGGAACAGTCCGTGATTGTTATTGCAGAGTGGACAGTTTGGTTTATTCATTGCAAAACTTTTGAACGTTGAATTGCGGAAAAATGGTTTGCCTGCATCGTTCTTATTATTTTGCTGATTAGGTTTACTTTGTTTGTTAGGCTGATGTTCTGATTCTTTTCTGTTGAATATTTCTTGCTTTGATTTTGGAGTATACTGCTTGCGACGAGACGATTCAAGAGCGGTATATTTGTTTTCCAGGAATGTTAGGAAATCGTCGAGTGTCGGCAGTGCTCTAGGATTGGTTAGCGATTGAATGTATTCCCCATGCGTCTCGCTGTCCAACTTCAATGCCAGCAGGTGCACAATAAGTGGGTCCCAATTTGATATGTTGACGCCGAGATTCTTTATGGCGTTAAGACATTCGTTGGTAGTGTCGAACATCTTCTTGATCTGATAATCTGCTTGATTTTGCATTGTAGGTATTGCCAGAAGTGCGCTGATATGCGAGCTAAAGATGAGCTTTTCGTTGTTGTATCGATGATTCATGATATCCCAGCATAGTTGATAATTTTCAGAACTGATATTTAAGTGTTGGACTAGTTTTTCCGCTTCACCTTTGAGCTTGCTTTTCAAAAACTGCATCTTCTGAGCGCTCGACATTGACTTGTTGTTGTGGATCGTTTCTATAAATAGATCCTTGAATGATGTCCATTTGAGGTAATTCCCGCTGAATATAGGAATGTCGATTTTAGGGGTGCAATTTTCACGATGTGAAATTGAGCCCATCTTAATATTGATTGACTTTTTCATGTCATTGTATAACTGCTCATATTTGCTGTATGTTTGCTCGTAATCTTCATCTTCCTCGTACAGCTCACTGTCAATTTCCCAATGCAACGAGTCGATGACTGACCACCTTTTTTGTACATTACGCAGTAGATCTTCGAGTTCCCATTTTTCAGAGATGTTCTCTAAATCCACGCTCTTGATTGTAAGAGACAACGCTTTGAAGTTGCTGTTTTGTTTTCGCAGCATTTCTTCTAGTTTGCTCGCATTTCCTTGAGAAACAGTTTTCCACAGTGACGTAGACTTACTGTTACCAGGGTTGCTGTTTGCTTGATCGGGGTCAGCTGATGACGAACTTGAAGATTCTTGATGATGTTTACCAGATGTTGCCGATACTTGTATTGATGGCTTGCTCGGAGATTGATCTCTCTTACTTTCACTCGGAATCTTCGGTTCGTATTGTTCGATAGTTTCCCGCGCTTCAGAGTAGAAGAGTTTCGTCTTTTGATAGCAATTATCGGTGAAATAGTTGGCACTGCGATTGTCGTATTCACATAATTTCAAATGGTTAGACTGGAACTCAGCCCAATAATTATCCAGAGTTTGCAGTCGTTTCTTGATATTGTACGGAGTCTTACGTTCTGCAGAATCTTTCTTGAAATTCCTTAACAGCTGCTCCATTGCTTGCATGATTTGATCTTGATTTGCTAAAATGTTTTCCATTGTGGAATTCATGGTTGATAGTTTTGTTGTTTATATTCTTGACCGCTAGTCTTCAAGGAGTACTTTTGCGAACTCTCCGCGATATTAGCGACTTCTCAATCCAACCGGTGAGACCCGCTTGTGGGAGGCCGGCTGAACCGATTCGCAACCACGGAAAGAAGAGCAAAGCACCCTCTGTGATGATGGAGCCAGCAGTCGATGGCTTGATGATGTTGGTAGACCGGTGACCTTCGTCCACAGGTCGTGTTTACAGGAACAACCACTATTATGTTCGCAACGTGATTGGATCCTGCTTATCCGGCTCGAAGGACCATTAAGATGTACGGTTAGGGACCTTACACCTTGAGTTGATGCTGATTGATACACTGATAACTGATTGATTGATATTTATTGATAAAGGTATGATTGCATGATAAATGAGTTCACGCGGTATGAATGCTATTCGTGTACTAAATTAGCCGGCCCGGCGCAGGTAAAATGCTGACATATTGATATGAAAACTGTGCTGTGCTTGCACTGTACAGCCAGTTTGTCCTTGGGTATATGTCACCGTAAAATTAACAAATACCTACGTTATATTGTAATATCTCTAGCGATATTGTAAAATCTCGAAATATTGTCAAACGAGCATACTGCATGTAACAACAAAACGCATTATTTTTCGTGAAATGCATGCGATGATAGTTAACTCACGCGGTGTGGAGGGAAGGAGAAGTCTCCCTTGCCCAGTCGTACAACTCTCATGAAAAGATAATGTACCATTCCTGAGAAATACCGATTAATATAAACTAACCTTAAAACACTTTATATTCAACTAAAAAGCATGGTCGACGGAGCCCTATTTCCGAGTGCAGGGTTTAAAGGAACCTAACTACTGGCCCCTAGTACTGATTATGGGGGCAGAGATACTTCCGTATGTTCAGTTATTCATTCACACATCAGACAATCATTCGAGAGTTTACAATATCGCTAGAGATAAACACGTTATATTGTAAAATAACGTGTTTGACAATTTTACGGTGACATAATTATACATTTGCATAGTGCATACACAGATAATCGCTGATTGTTGCTTATTTTCATTTAAAATATCAAATGCTTCTGCGATTGGATCCGGCTACTGGTACCTACGCCTTTCAAATTGATTTATGATCCCGATGTCTATATCGCTATAGATCTCGGGATCATGGGGTCCAGGCTCTTTATACATCGTAGAAATAATAATTCTTCTTCATGTCTTCTCCTCTGGCACGAGAGAATTTAAAATAGGCACATGCACTAATTGATTTTTTGGGACCTGTTCCATCTTTCTAATTTTATTTGTTTTGTCTACTTCGACGCAGACTATCAAAATTTTTGATTATGCGACGCAGGATATTTATTGGCGATTTTCGGAAGAGACTTTTAAAAGTCGTTTAATCGATATTTTGATAGTTCGAGTGTGTGCCGAAGTAGCCAAAACCAAAAAAAATAAGAAAGGTATGGATCAGGCTCCAAAAAAGTAATTTAGTGTAATTACGTCTATTGAGCTATCAGGATATTTCTCGGCGATTTCGGCAGAGACTTGTAAAAACCGCTTAATTAAAATAAGACTTAAAAGAAAGCACCAAAAATGTTATTCACATTTCTTTATTAAAATTCTTCATTATTTTTATTTTAAGTATATAAAACTCACGTAACATAACATTCCATACTATGTATTGTGCATCTAGTCACAGGCTTAGATATATTATGTAACGGTATGAATTCCACTGGCAAGTAATAATTAGATTGTCCCTTTCAAAGTTTTGGACCTCTGACAGCAGCAACCTAATAGCAACCTTATCTTATTGAAAATAAGAGGTGATTTTGGCAGTACTTCAAAATTAGAGGTCAAAGAACCGAGAAACGGCTTTACAAGAAACTGGCAAGGTAGGTCAAAACTGTTTCTATAACATTTAAAAGTGATTTATTAAAATTCGGTTTCTTCATTATTATACACGGCAACGGGTAAACATTTTTGCTTAAAAGGAGAATGACCAAAGTGGACCAAAATTTGGAAAAAAAAAAGAAAAGTTCTGCCCAAGATTTACTACATAGCTCATTTGAAAGACTGGTTAAAATGCTTAATTTTCTTCTATGGAACTGAAAAAATCTGTCACACGGAATCATAGATATCAGCTGAAACGTGAACTTGAAAAAAGTAACACATTCACTTGCACATTCAAAATTGTTGAATTAATCTGTAACTGTGGGTTAGAATTTGATGCACATTGGCACACATAGTAAGTCCAACATTATAAGTTAACCCACAATGGAGTCAACCCTGGGGGCAGCAGTTTTTTTTTTGGACCAGAGCCCATACATTTTTGGTCATTCTCCTTTCTTTCTCAAAAACTCATTTCACAACAAATACAATTTTATAAAAAGATAATAATTATGAACACCAATCAACGATATTGCAGTTACCGCAGACCCGCAGAAGGCTCGATGTTTTTCGAAATTAGTCGAATTCATGCAATTTAGTCTTACATTACGATCACAGAAAATTTTTCGATGGTAATTTTCTTTTTACGGTTTTTATACACGTATAATTTTTCGCGAATAACAACTTGTATGATATTAATATAATTTGAAAAAATATCAATAAAATATTTGCATCCTTGGGACGGAAACGGACGACTTTCTAACTTTTACTTAGGACGTTAAAGATAGGCTCACACTTGATTAACAATATCGCACGGCCATTACAATTATTGTACATGGATATTTTGGGACATACCCATAGGCATAGCTAAACTAACGGCACCCTACGAACAGCGTCTCCTGATCGGGTTATTCGAGCGCCAAAATATCCTTGTAGTATAGCTGTGTAGTATTAATTAGACCAAATGTGGAACCGTAATATTTTGAGCGAAATAGTTTCTCTATAAAAATCAAATAAATTCTATCAATTAAAAAGTTGTATCGAAAGTATTTTTTAAAAACGTCAATTAACAAAATTAAATTATACGTTAAAACACAAAATAATCGTTTTACGAAAATAACTAAATTTAATATTACACACAATATTGAAATAAACATATATTTTTCAATCAAAACATTCAAATTCAAAAGTTAGTAAAACAATTAAAAAATAGTAATGTCCAAATAATAAAAAAAAGTTAAATAAGATTTTATTCGTCTGAAGACACTGTTTATCACAATACTTGTTATTATTTTTTTCTAAGTTCAGACTTAAAAAAAGTTAGAACAACTTACTTTATAATATGTATTATTAATTGATCTACAACACGTATAAAAAAACAGTGTCCAAAAACATTTAATAGTTCAAAATATAAATATTTAATTAAAATAAAATTAATCATAATAAAAACACACAGACCAAACAGTTATATTTTTCGCAAATAAATATTTACCAAATTTTTTGAACATTACAAAATCACAGTTCAAAATTACGTTGATGGCAATCTAGTTAAAAATGTTAAAATTAATTGCAACTAATTTATTCTAGTAAAGTTAGGTACTTAGATTAAGTATGTGATGCTTACTACAACTAAAAAAGTGTACCAAGGTACAATCTAAAATAATGCATTTTGTTTTGCAGAATTTGTTCGATATCACGTCGAAGACATTTTTGAACATTAACGATTTTAAATCGATATTTTTGACAAATCAACACTACTTAGAAGGGAAAACCGAATGCTAGTTCTAGTAAATAAGTTATTTTGTTTGTATAAAAATGCTTTTCTAAACTGCCGACTGGTAATTAATTAATTTAACTACAATTAATACGCCAATATTGGCATTAAATACTGTTATTTGACATCTAAAATAACATCAATAGTTGCATACAACAACAATAATGAAATATGCAAAAACGCATATTAATAAAAATCGTTAACGTTCTGATATCGTCATCTATATCATAAAAAAACTGTCCAATCTTATTATACTATTTACAAACGTTGTATACTTTCGCTATACCTAGAAGGCAACTCTCAACACCCACGGTGGATCATCACATGTTTCATAAACCCTTGGACTTGTGAGAAAACATTTTCACACAATGTGCGACGAACAACGGATGCTATTTCCCTACACAATGACCTAACATTTAGTCGATACCCTCGTTACTTGCAAAAAATCGACTAAAAAAATCGTTAGTCACGACACTTACTTTATTATGGCGGATCACATTCGAATTTTTAAACGAATGTGTCATTTGTTTTCCCGCTGACGGTGTTTTTTTTTACGTATAGGCCTTCAGCGGCGTTGGCTCTCAGTCATAATGCCACCGCTTGTATGTAGCTATCATCTTCGTATTTTCCTGTCGCTAGTCTTAGGGCGTGTTCTTCGCAGAGTGAAGCTAGTTCTTTGAGCCATTCGTCGAGTATGACTGCGTTCAGAATAGAACGGAGGGTGATGGATTGGCTCCAGTACGAGTCCTGTGTAAAGACAGGTCTTTTCTGTGGACTAGCGTAGTTGTGGGGTTGTGGACTGTGCGCGTTGTTTTGGGAGGGTGATGATGCTGGAAAATAAACAAGATAGTTATTATGAGTAACTAGGCCATTCCCTGCTAAATCTGAGCCTAAAACTGAAGTAGGTATAGCTCGCAACTACTATTTTCTCACGGGTTTAATTGATAACGTCGGACGAAAAGACAGATACTTAAATCTGACACGTCGTGGCTTGATAGGATCCATGTTACTTACAGGACAATCTTCTCCCAAACATGTTGGAAAAACTGTTAGAAAAACTCCGTCGTTTAGATTCCACGCGCTTGAACGGAGAGTCATCAAGTTTTTGAGGTGAATCGTGGCTTTGGCCTGTAATTAAATAAAAATGGTTGAGATTACCAATGAGTAGCTCTGGGGTCTTGATCGAATTAGAGACTGTAGAGTAAGTGTTACGTTCTGATGGATGAGGTTAGCGACGTTGCCCGAAGAATTGCCAAACTTAAGTGACAGTGTGCAGGGCACAATGCTCGCAGAATGAATGGCCGATGGGGCCGAAAAGTTCATGAGTAGCGACCGCGAACAGAAAGAAGTTGCGTTAGAAGGCCTCCCTCCCACTAGGTGGACCGATGACCGCTGGATGCGAGTTTGCAGAACACTGCTGTCGTATATTTCTCGCGGCCGGCGATTTACTCCAATACTGAGCGTGCAGTATGGCCACTCATTGAACGCGCTGTCGGCCGCTCGCTCTGCAGAACCTCGCCGAAAGCTATATATTGCACCCAGGAAGTACACTAAAGGAACGCTTAAACGATATAACGGGACTCAGAACACCAGAACTCATTAAACTCTATGTCAAAGTCCGGTATCCGAAGCCGTATCCGCCATTTGAAGCCTTACGTTTTTAGGGTCCTGGGTTCGAATCCCGTTAGGAGCAAATGTTTGTGTCATGAGCATGGACATTTGTTTCCGATTACGAGTCATGTATGTTTGTATGTATAATAAGTATGTATTTACAAACAAAAAAGTATATTTGTAGTTTATCAACTATCTGGTGACCACGTCACAAGCCTCGTTGCTTAGTGTGGCACTAGATGGCGCAGTGTGTATTGTCCAGCGATATTTATTATTATTATTTCTCTGTAGCAGTTTGAATGAACTTTAAGTGAAAGAGGACTTACTATCATCGTTGTTCGAGCCCCGTGTCTTCACCAGCGCCATCTCTCGTTGTATGAGGTAAACTCGCGCCCTGTCCACTAACTCGCCGCTATTCTCTATGCCTTCTGTCAACTCGTCCACTTCTTCTTTAAGTTTACTTAGGATCTGGAAAATAATAAATAAGAATATTGTATAGATAGCTAGTTTTAAGCTTGCAGAATATAGTGATGGCTTGTCATTGAATTTACTAAAATACGAAGTACTTATAAAAATATTCAAGGTGTAAACCACCTCATCCCGAAGCCATCAACCAAGCATTCTGTACATCAAACTAAGTAACTCTACGCAAAAAAAATATTGCTGGTAAACGACTTATTTTGTGGAAAAATCTCAATATAAAGCACTCAAAATTGTGCTGATAAGCGCATTGTGTAGTAAACAGATCATTTTACAGGTATTTCAAGTTAAGGTAACTTTTAAAACGAGTGCTAAAAAAAAACTTGTGAAGTAAATATGGAACTTTGGCTTCAATAGGTTGTAAAATGATCTCAATGACGGGTAGAACACCCATTATCTGTCCGCTGCGACAGACCTGGGAACTCGGGATAAGTTTATTTATTTTAGTCTTTATCTCAACTTGTCCACAGTTTAAATTGCGCTGTTTAACGTGTTGGCTCTTATCTCCTATTTTATAAATACAACAACACAAACTCTCGCTTTCTTTTTACATTAGTGTAAGCCAAGGAATGCCACCTGCTAAGATTATATCACACTATTTTTGCTTCATCCACGTCCAGACGCTAGCACATTTAGCTACTACAATTTGTCAGATTTTTTGATAGATTTTCAACTTTATCGCTGATGTATGAGGTCCAAGGTTGATTTGGAAAAATTATCAGTTCCGGATAGCTTTGTGTTGGCATCAGTACTAAGTCTGGTAACAAACACACCGATTTCGAGCTACCTGACTTTTATCCTCTATGTCACTGGTTCCCAACCTGTGGTCCGCGGACCACTGGTGGTCCGCAGGAGCCTCGACCACGGTCCGCAAAAGATTAAAATGTTATTCGTACTTTTTAACTTGCACAGAAGATGCAAGCTCAATACAACCTAATTGAACCTATCAGAGGCAAAATTCTATTTTTTTTTTTGAGAATCTTTTACTAAATGATTGCTAAATTTTTCGAGCTCAATTCGATTGCTTTTGTGGCCATCACTATCTTAATTCTAAAGGTTTTCATCACAGTATCCAATTTTCGTATAGTGTGAGTTAAAGATTCACTCCCCTAGTTATAATCCTGTCGTTGTCCATGTTTATCTACCAAAGTGGTACCTGGTCTAAGAAAGGTTGGGAACCACTGCTCTATGTAAATAAACTCGTGGCTAAATAGTATCTGCTTCTCGGGGTCGATATTTAGGTTAAGCCGTGCTTGCCTAGTTTGATCTGTGGATGGGTGACCACCCATTACATAACGAATTTCCCCCATGCCTCGGGATGCACGTTAAGCAGTTGATCCCGCTGTCATTTGTAGGTATTTGATAGTCGTTACAGGCAGTCATTGGCCCAAAAAGTCTAACCAAGAGATATCGTATTACCCAGTTCTAACTGGGTTGTGGAAGTCAGAGTACAGGCAGTCGCTCCATGTAAAATATAGTATAGTATAATTCAGTTGCATCCGGTTAGACTGAAAGCCGAGGGCTGTTGGGAAAAGGCTAGGTAGATAATGAGCGTCTACATCAACGTTTCCCAAAGTGCGATAACGCCCCCTTGTGGGCGCTGCAGGCCTAAAGGGGGGTAGTAAGAGACTCCAAAAAAATGGGGGCGTTGTGTAGAGGCTCAGGGGGCGATTTGTAATATCATCTGGGACGACTCTTAGACACCGACTGAGCTCTCGATTCTCGACTACAAGTTCTGAATATCAACTAATATTAATTAAGAGATTGTTCACTAACTAACTCGGTTCGATGTGTCTCCCCGTGTAGTTAATAATATATCTGTCCTGTTTTATTGAATAAATAAAAATGAAATACATTAAATTAATAATTTAAATTAAAGCTATAATAGCTAGCTAAGCTAAAATAAGAGTTGTTAGTTTTTAGCAGTCTGTTACTTGCTATTATTTAATTTTTTATTGTTTATTTTAGAATTTTTAAGGAATTTTAATTTTAATAGAAAATGGGGGCGCTAAAAAATAATTTATTCTCAAAGTGAGCAGTAGACAAAATAAGTTTGGGAACCCCTGGTCTACTTATATAAAACAACTCACTTGAAACAAAGAAGGCACGTTAGGCTGTAACACGAAGCCGGGGCACAGCAGTAAGGAGGTCAGCAGAGGTGTCGGCAGCGAGGCTAGCTTCGACACCACGCTAGTGACTCGACAATTCACTAGTACTTCAGTTTCTAGGAGGACGGCCGTTTTCTTTAGTAAGCTGGCTAGTAATGGTCCTGGAAACAAATACATAAAATAAAATAGTTGGACAAATTTTAACACAGCGTTCAGCACGTCTAACCAATGATATCCAAGCAAAAAATAACAGAGATAACAAAGACATGGTTATACAACGAAAATACACAAAAAATGTTAATTACCCAACACTTAAAGTTGGGTAACCAAAATTTTTTGTGTATTTTCGTTAGCTGATTTATTGGGCTCAGCGCGAACAAAACAGAGCGCAGCGGAGAGGATTTTATTAACGTACTTGAAAATATACTTTAAAATTATTACAATAAAGTGCATAAATGCTTGAACCTGATAAAAAATGCTCGCGCGTCCTCGAAGATACGCTCGAGCATACGCGATCCGTTAAGAAAATGCCCGAGACCGCGCGGGGATTATTCGTATCTGTCTGCGCTGACCCTTCGTATAATTTACCAACACCAACTTCAAGTCGTTTGTGGTGCGAGTTCCGACACAATATATCGACATGTTTCTCAAGGAAGAGTTTTGGCCGAAGGGTGTAGTCTACCGACGTTTTCGCGGCAGGCTACATGACACCGCACAGCGTAACACGACGCCGCCACTTCGTGTGAGATAGTTCATAGCTTATAAAGTTATAAGTTAGATTTTTTAGGTGTTACTATATTTTTATGTTGTTATTTTGTGTATTTTATCTATGGGCCTTAAGATGCCTGATAATACAATTAGTGATTGTTTGATTGATTGATTTACAATGATTGATTGATTGTTTGCGTTTTTTTATGTCCTTAGTTTGGTGGTCTAATTGATTCCTAAATTCTTAAAAGTTAGTCCATCTATTTTAATGGGACCTTATATATTGCTGGACATTACACACCGCTTACAACTTTACATCATTACACGCCATCTAGTGCAACACACTAAGCAACGAGAAAAAGGAAAATTGATTGAGATTTGATTCATGTCACATTTGAAAGTCCAGTGCTTTAGTAAGCGTTTTGGCGCTTGAATGACATTGGCAGAGGTGCGTTGTGTAGTTGCATTAAAAAAAAGCAGCCAAGAGCGAGTCGGACTTGCGGAGCGCATGAAATGTTCCGTACCATCGTAGTAGGGGAGAGGCCCTATTTTTTATTTTTTTTATTACGGATCATGAGATACAACTCGCTGAAAGACAGATTCTGGAGGCTTAGTAATAGGGTCCCGTTGGTTACCCTTCGGGTACGGAACTCGAAGAACAAGATAGCAGCAATATTCATTCATATTTTCAATGCCTGCCAGTAGTCTCCAGTTGTGGCCCTCGTGAGAGATTACATGTTTAAATCCTTTTTCTAGCAACATTTTTCAGAGTCAATAGTCGTATGCAGAAGATAAAAATATCAGTTCAACACTCACCGATAATAGATTCAGCACTGGCCCTCCAGCTCCTAATCAAAGGCACTTCCCCTTCATACTCCCTCTCTTGCTTAGCAAAACTCCTTCTAAACAACTCCTCGGCAAAACCCTCATCGCCTTCAACCTCCTTATAAATCTTAAAGCTCTCATAGCCACTACTCTCCCCTGTAGACGTCAAAGAATCATGTTCCTTTCCTTCATTCACAATCTCGGTCTTCACTTCACTCTCTTGCTCATTCAATTGTTCATTCAGAGACGTCAAACTGTGTTGTTCTTTTTCTGAGCTGTCACTGGTTTTGGTTTCGTATCCACTGGTGCATGAAATGAGGCTGTCCTGCTCTTTCGTAAAGGGAACTATTTCTGTCTCTTTCGTGTTGTTGTTGGTTTCTCGCTTGGGGTTTGTGACGCTGTCGTATCGGGAGCTCCAGTTGCCGCAGGCTAGGACGCGGGAAACTATTTCGAATCGAGAGTCGCAGATGTAGGCGTGGTAGTTGCCATATAATGTGTCGTTGGGATTCTGGAAAGAAATTTCAAAAGGGTTATCACAAAATCGGGGCAGCACGGAACCATTGTCGATACAAACACACCTGTTTATCACATACTGCCGCAAGTGGAAGAGCGTATGGTCTGTTTTGTTCCACCGTTTAAACCTGATATTATTGGCTGGCTGGCAAGCAACTTTACAAAGCCGGGACCAACGGTGTTAAGTGGTTTCCGAGACACGGAGGAAACTAGGTTTTTAAATTGGTGGTCACTGGTCACCCATCCACAGACCAACCTATGCAAGCTCGGCTGAGGATCGACCTGAGCGGCTGTTATTTTTTTTTAAGTATCTATGTAGTATATCAAATATCTGGTGTCCAAGACACAAGCCTCGTTGCTTAGTGTGGCACTAGATGGCGCTGTGTGTAATGTCCAGCGATATTTATTTATTTTATTTTGTTTAGCTACTGGCTTCTCCTTGCTGATATAATACATGTTTGAAAGTCTTACCCCATAGTTAACTTTAATTTCGTGGACTAGATGGCTCATGGCGATGTCGTCGTGCACTCCGTTCGTTCGTCTGTCGTGTTCGCTCTTCAGGTCGAGCACGCGGCGACCGCTCAGAGCTAACTCGTCTACCCATTGCTTTGTCTGTAAACAAGTTAATGATGTCATTTTGTTGGTGGCAAGCGCAACTCATTATCATTAGCCTATAATTTTCCCACTACTGGGACAGCCCTTAAAGAATGGGCTATACTCTACCACGCGAGCCCATTGGTAGATATCACATGACCGATGTCCGATTTCGCGGGGCTTCATTAAAAACTAAGGTCCATGTTCACCAAAAAGATGACCCTCTGATTTATCTAAAATCAGCCGTTTAAAACACATTTTTGTATGGGAACATGTCACAGTGACACCTGCTTTTAGATAATCAGGCTGTTATCTTTTCGGTGAACATGGACCTAAGTCGTGTGTATAAAACGTAGTGTTACTAAGAATAACAAATGTTTCTATTCTGTTTAAAACAATGATAAAATTTGAAATACTTTAAAAACTACTTCTACGAGTACTTTAAAATTTTGTTGCTAAATAACTACACAGCTTTTTTCTAAAACTTCAGACCAGTATTTACTGCTCTTGTTAGCTGGCAGCTTCTCTCAAATAATATAAATACGCCCATACCATCTCCATAGGCCTGGCGCAACACCTGGGTGACAGCGCCAAGTACGCGATGGCAGCGTCTCTATAGGGCTCCGGGTCAGCTATCCGGTGCCTGTAGGGGAGCGCGAGGTGGTGTCCGTTGAGAAGGTGCTTGAACACGAGGTCCATCATCACGTCCTCACAGTTCAGGTCGATGAGCGTCTCCATAACGGCCAGGGAGACTAGTGATAGCTGGAAGTTGGAAATGGCAGATTTTAGATTGGATTCTTTAATAGGGTGGATGACATTTTAAAACAATAATTCCAAGAAACCAATCTCGTAAAACAAATACTTTATTTTAGGCCTGAAAACCCGATTTATTTTCAATGGGGAAGACCGTTAAAAGCTAATTGTAGATGGCGCCACCATAGCTGGTCTCAATCTGACCAATGAGGTCAAGGTATTTTAAAATATGAAATGACTAGGGATGCATCCGATACCGATACCGATATATCGGCGATACTTCGGGTTTGCCAATATATCGGTATCGGCGATATTTTTATGGCAGATTCAACGACACTTTTTAAATACTGCGCTTTAAAAATGACGTCTTTTACCCAAACTTGAAAAAAATGGGGCAGAAGTAAGTACTTTAGTTTCCAAATGAGTTCTGTCGCAACTGAGAGACTATTTTCCACCGCAAGTCTTATTCAAACAGACTAGCGAAAGCGAATCGGTATCGGTATCGCCGATATTTTTATCACAGTATCGGTATCGTATCGGCAAAAAGGCGTATCGAGGCATCCCTAGAAATTACATTCCTTGATTTTCAACCAATGACGATCCTTGGAACCAGCTATGCTAGCGCCATTAGTTCCAGTGTGCAACCCCATTAAATTAATTTGCCAAATTAAATTTTTTGTTGGGTTGTCTAAACAGTGACGTCACAGTGTGTTATTGCCGCGGTTCTGAACCGGATTTTGACAGCTCTTAAAAAAAGTATGTTATGTCAGCATGTACTTCCTTACTCAGATATGTTCCCCTTGTTCCGTCTCTGGCAGTCTGACGATTCCGAGCCAAAGCACGTGGTTAAGATAAGATTAATATAATTATATAATTAGATAGAATATAATTAGATAGAACTTTATTTTGCAAATATGGGTAACTTCAAACGCTGACAAAAAATATATAATAGTACAGTCATATTTTACCACGTAAGTATATTTATTTATTTAAGGATCTCCAACAGAAAATATACACAAAGCATTTTTGCAAGCACGCAAAGGCATGCAAAAGATTAAAAAATAGCAACTTATAACTAAATACAATTTTAAAATTATTACACACTAAATACAATTTCAAAGTACATATCGTTATTAATTATACACAATTATGCACGAGCTTAAAAAACTTTTTCTCAATTAGAATTCCTTAATATAATTATTTAATATAGGTTTCAGCATATTCCCGTATTACCTTTCTCAGATCTTTTAGGAACTCCAACGTGTGACGTGTTGGCAGTGTATATTTCACTTTAGTTTCATTAATTGTTGAACACCATATGACAGCTCACCAATACTATCGGAAGTGATTCATCATCATCATCAGCCTATTAATGTTGAACACCATATGACAGCTCACCAATACTATCGGAAGTGATTCATCATCATCATCAGCCTATTAATGTTGAACACCATATGACAGCTCACCAATACTATCGGAAGTGATTCATCATCATCATCAGCCTATTAATGTTGAACACCATATGACAGCTCACCAATACTATCGGAAGTGATTCATCATCATCATCAGCCTATTAATGTTGAACACCATATGACAGCTCACCAATACTATCGGAAGTGATTCATCATCATCATCAGCCTATTAATGTTGAACACCATATGACAGCTCACCAATACTATCGGAAGTGATTCATCATCATCATCAGCCTATTAATGTTGAACACCATATGACAGCTCACCAATACTATCGGAAGTGATTCATCATCATCATCAGCCTATTAATGTTCCCACTGCTGCGACACAAGCCTCCTCTCTATGAGCGGGAATTGGCTTTAATCCACCACAAGTGCGGATTGGTTGCGGAGATGACACGTGTCTTCGAATGTTTAACTTCTAGGACATGCCGATTTCCTAAAGATGTTTTCCTTCACCGTTTTGAAAGTGATTTACTTGCCTTAAAACTTCATGTCACTCAGTCCAAAAACTCTGCTTCATATAAGACGATAAATAAAAATACAAGTCTCAATAGCATAGATAGATTACTAGCTTCTGCCCGCGACTTCGTTCGCGTGAATTTCCCGCTTGCAACACTTCTTATTGCTGCTCCGCTCCTATTGGTCATAGCGTGATGTTATATAGCCTATATCCTTCCTCAATAAATGGACTATCCAACGCAAACATATTTTTTCAATTCGAGCCGGTAGTTTCTGAAATTAGCGCGTTCAACCAACCAAACAAACAAACAAACATAATTTGACTTACCTGCGAGTTTCCCTCGAGTCTCCTCAGCAGCACATCCACGACCCTGACGCCGTCATACTCGTACACGAAGAGGAAGTGCAGTACTGCCCTCAGCAGCCCCCGGCTGGTGACACAGCGCAGTACGAGCTCGAGGTACGCCATGGCGGCCGCTTGTTCGCCGGCACCACTCTGCAAGGGCGCCGCTTTCGTCTACGGTGTGTTTCACGTTAGTAGGCTTGGTTTATACAGGATGTGTCGCGGTTGAGTGACAGTTTTTATGGAGGTAGGGAAGGTAGTGTATGGATTTGGGGTAAAGAATAGAAGGTAAGAATTTTCATCACCTCCTATGAGTTTAAAGCGCTCTTCTTCTCTCTACTTATTTAAAAATTTGCTGTGTGCCGACAGGATCCATGATGGATACAGCAACGATCGATTTGAGTATAACTCGTCTGGCATATGGCAAACAATTTTAAACTCAGTAATAACAAAATTAAGAATCTTTTTTGATCATTTTAGTTTTAGGTATTTTTGCATGCATCTAAGCAAGCCTATTCATATTTGAGACCTTTTATGTCTTAATTGTCTTATTTTATGCCAATTATAGATATTTTATTAGACATTTTTTAATGTATCTGGTCGTATATTTTTATTAAATAATATTTATTATATATTGTTTATTATATATTTAATATTTATTGTATAATAAATATTTCTATATATTCACATGATGTTTATAAATGCTGTGAATCAGTGCCAAAGCAACTGTAGAACCAGTAACAACAAAATAAGTTTTACATTGAGTCTTGAACATTTTTGGATATCATTTGGTTGTGCAATATTAATTGTTAATTTTAGTAACAATATAAATACGAAACATTGATTAATCATTATTTGTTTTTGTAATAAATACAACGTTAAGGAGGTGCTGGAAAGAGAGAAACTGGAAGAGATGTTAGAAAATTAAATAAAAGAAAAGATTCGAGCCAAATTCAATAACAAAAAAAGGTTTTAGGTTAAAAACTACCACCAAAATTGAGGAATTTAATCGATTCATTGCTGCGACATAATCAATGCAAACCATAAATAAATAATAATCATATAATTACTTGGACTTCACTTAAAACCACGTCATAAAAAACAGGGTATTTGGTAGAAGGCCCCGACACATTTTTTTGTGGATTGAGGGTTCCTAGCACAGAGAATTTAACTTTATCTTATTGTATTAATCTCAAAAATTAACATCTTCAAACCTTAATTTCATATTGCACAATTTTCTATGAGCAATATGAAATCTCCCACGTATGCTTTTTGTCATCAAATGACAAAAAGCATACGTGGGAGGTAGGAAAATTTTCACGAAATAACTATAAGTAATTTCTTAATAACTGCGACACATCACACATAATATTTATGTTGATGAAAATTAGGATAATTACGATACCCCTAAGAAAATTGAATCGGCCCGTCTTCCAAACATCCTGTATTACCACAGTAAAAAAAAAAGCAAAAAAAACAACCCAGACACATCGTGTCACCCGTCACCAATCGTGAGACATGTTCAGGAATGAATCGACGTTGGATGGTTACCGTCACTAAACCGCGCGCCGGCGCATGGCCCACACCGGTGCGTCCCGCGTGCAATGACAAGCCCACTTACGTGAAGTTATGCCGTAAAGCCGGATTCACAATTCTTGTGAATACTTATGAACTGAGGCTCTACTCATTAACGCTTTGTCCCTATATTTGTATCTATCCGTCTCTCTCGCGCACGTCTGCAGATGATTGCGAGTGAGAGAGACAGATAGATCCGAATATACGGACGAAGCGTTAGAGAGTAGGGCCTCTGAGTCGTTTTATTGACCTTTCTTGTCTGACAAGTTAATGTGAATCCGGCTTGGAATATATTCTAAGTCTATGGCAAAGCACATTCCAGAATGAGTATAGAAAAATGAACTTTATGTAGGTTACTGAACGTCTGATCAAATATCAGATCAGCAGTACAAGTACGTAGGAATCGATAGGGCTCGCTAAGATAAATTTGACAGACATTCTCGATAAAATGAGTTTTTATGGAGTCAAAAACTCATTTTTATCGAGAATGACTGTCAAATTTATCTTATCGTATCCTATCGATTCCTACGTACTTGTACTGCAGCATGCCTATTCACAAACGTTTTGATTCGAAAAGTCGTATGTCATCTCGCTCGCGTTCGTAATGCCAAAAAATTTAGACGTGCGGTTTGTCGAATCGAATCGTTTGATAGTTATGCTGCTGTCAATTCGCACAATGCGCAATGATAATGTCATTTGGTTGTTCACAAAAGTAACAGCCACTCACCGGCTAGGTGTGGAATTTGCCAACTGTTTAGATATACTTTCAGAAAAAGGAATTTCTCTTAAAAAAAAATACATATTATTGGTTTCTGGGGACCATTGAAATCCTGAAATGTGCTTTTGGGTCAATAAATAAACCTGTATTATGACTTGAAATATAGGATTAATGCTTTTAGTGAAATGTTGTAAATAGTTTTTTTTTTATAACAACGGAACTCAAGTCATAACACAATTTATAAAACTTCAAGTTAAAAATTTCGTTCCGGGTTCTTCAAAGTTCACGTGTTTTAAAACGTGGTTATGTCGAATATATTTTTAATGAAACAAACACATGGTTATATGAACACACAAGATGCCAATGAATTTATAATATAATTAAACATACATAATAATTTTACCTTACACTGTTGCATTTTGATGGACATATACTTTTTGTAAACAAAGTTTTTTTTTCTTATTTAGTAGAATTTGACTTTTTATCTCATAAAGTGCAACAATTTTATTTAGCACTAAGTTTGATTAAATATAATAATAAAATACATGAAAATGGAAGATATTTTACACAAATCAATTCCTAGTTATTCTCACCTGCCATAACTGAAAGAAATACTGTTAGTAATCATAATCATTAGTGTGTTTAATAGTTTACACAATTTGGAAAGTTAGTGCTACTTAACTGAATTTAAGAATATTAAACACTGTTTTAGGCTTTCACGGAAATAATCACGGAAGATATCCCGTAAGTGACAATATAAGTTTAAGAATATTTTCAAATTTTAACGTAATTCTAGGATATTTCATTGGTACTTATTTAATTTAATTTGGAACATTTCAAATCATAATAAATATAAATTACTTTAAGTAAATATAATATTATCATTTTTGTAAAATAAATAAGATGGTATTTGATGCAAAACTCGTTAAAAATGCAGTTAAGATTCTGATATGGACATGTAGACTTAGATGCAAGCAAATAAAAAAGGCCCCGACTGTTGAAATCAAATTGTTGTAATAAATAGTATCGATGACAATAGGACAACCTATTTAGTCCGTCAGTTAGATTATTGAAAAATAATGAACACATATTTCTTGTTTTTGTAAATCAATGAATATTGACAAAGATAAAACGCATCAAAATTCGGGAGTGGGGGCTCGTGACGTCTGAACTACCTAAAAAAACCTAGGCGTGACAAGGGAATCGCGTATCTGGTGTCCACGACACAAGCTTCGTTGCTTAATGTGGCACTAGGTGGCGCTGCGTGTAATGTCCTACGATATTTTTTTTGAACATGTCCATAACAGAACCCAGTTGATACAAAATGACATCGGCAACGCATACAATGGCTCACTCATACCGCCCCCTGAAGGTATGCAGTAGTTACCTGCAGCAGCGCGGGACCCATGACGGGGACCAGAAAACCTTGGTACAGCAGGTCTAGCAGGTGCTTCTTTATTGATGGGTGGGCCACCTGTAGAGACACAATAAATGTTTATTTAACGGCGGAATATGCAATGCAATTGAACACAGTCATGATCTGCCTAGCCTTTTCACAGTCAAAAGTAAATTCTAACGACGCATTCTAGTGAGAACGCGTACGCCAAAGAACATTGAAATACCATGAGAGACTGCGAAAAGAGCAGGAGATAGTGTAGAATCCAACCCATACTATCTCGAAAAAAAAAAACTTGCTGTGCTGAGGTCGTGGCGGGGGCGCACATCAACAGGCAATGCGCCATCGTTCGCGCTACTGAGCGATAGTTTATTACAACATATTTTCTTGTCCATTGAAATCTATTTGACCGTTTGTTTTCCTTTTGTAAATTGTTATAATAAAGTCCACTAATATCAAGTAACCGTGATTTTAGTCCACGTACCAGATAGAAGACACTATCCATTCCTGTTTAATGTATTTTTAAGCACAAAAGAAATACTCGGTTTTCGTCTTCAAATGTACTAATACTAAAATTAACTTACCTGTGCCACAGCATTGCAGAATTCCAACGAGTCAATAAACAGCGTCAGTTTATGGACATGGTTGACGTCATCGGGCGTGAGCCGGTAGATCTTGTCGCTTAGAGTTCGAGGCAGAAGGGAGTATAGACCGCTTAGACCTGTAGGCCAAAATATACACTATTTGAACTGGCATAGGGTTGTATTTTAGTTTGACTCTGGTTTAAGTAAGACTTGGTTAGGAAAAGCCTTGCGCGGCACATGAACAACGATCAAGAACTACAGCCAACCAAGCATTCTGTATATCAAACACAGCAAAACTACGCAAAAATTATTGCCGGGAAACGACCTTTTTTGGGGTCAAAAATCACGTTTTACGCTTAAACTTAATGTAACGCACTCAAAACATTGTGCTTTTGAATGCATTTAATTGTAAATGGGTTAATGGGTTGGGTTGAGTAAGTATTTAAAATGATGACCTTAAAAACTAGTAAATATTTGAAAAAAAAAACGAGTAAAAAAATTGAACTTGAACCACAAAAATCCTCAATGTAACTAGAAGATTATGCTGTTGGTCACGGCTGTGATTTGTACATCTTTGACAGTCGTTATAGGTATTCAATTTCCAAAAAAGTCTGACAACCGGTCTTATCCAGTACTAACTGGTTTGTGGAGGTCAGTTAGACAGTCGCTCCATGTAAAATACTGGTATTCAGCTGCATCCAGTTAGACTGGAAGCCGACCCCAACATAGTTGGGAAATGGCTAGGCAGATGATGAGTAGGTTCCCAGTATGGTCCAGATAAAAAAATGATCGCAACGACGGGAAGAACAAGTGCCTTTCGGCTTCTTTACGCTTAGCTATTTACACTTACCTGTAGCTAGTACAGGACAGGTATTCCCGGACAGCATGAAGTCGGCTAGCTGCGCACAGCGGGCGGACATCTTGGCGCACAGCAGGAGAGCGTCGCGCGCGGCGGAACCCGTCGTACCCTCGCGGTGTACCGACGACAGGAGGAGACGGACTATTATGAACCTGAAAATTGTAACGTTTATTTATAACTATTAAAGGAGAGGGTGTCGAGCCGAATTTCACCCAATCTAGGGAGAGAGGTCGCGGCAAATATAACGTAATTTTTTTTTTTCCGCAAGTAAGAGCGAAATTTTTTTCTTGAAAACCAGTTTACTAATGAGGTAAAAATTTTGCTGCAACAAAATATGCGTAAATCCTGTAGGATTTACCATACCATATTTAATAATAATTATTCAATGGAAATATAAATGATTTTTTAAATAAATCCAACGCAATCAAGCACAGATTAACGCATTTACACTTAGCTAAAATGAGCAAGCATTAAACTTTTAAAAATATGTTTTCCTCCTAATTAGATGTTGAAAATCAAACTTGTTACTTAATATCCTTAAGTCATTATTAATCAGGAATGGCTCAATCTAGACCACAATTGCGAATATTAATAATAAATAAATAATAAATATCGCTGGACATTAACACACAGCGCCACCTAGTGCCACGCTAAGCAAAGCTTGTGTCGTGGACACTAGATAGTTGACATACTACATACATACTTTTTTTGTTTGTATTAGTAAAAATACGTGATAAAAAAGCGCATTGCGTGAAAAATCTATGACATCTGACGTTACGGAAGACCTTATTCTACACGAGCGCCCCTAGCGGCGAATCCATGCGCGATAATTCCCATTGAAGCATAAAGGTGCCTTTTCGAGACGGGCTGCAGACCTCAAACTGCAAGCGAGACCACTTCTTTCTACGAAATTGATTCCGAGCGAACCGACAATGCGGCCAGGGGCCACAGCGCGGAGACTATGGCTGCGGCGCATAGCGACCGCAGACTGCAGTGCCCAGTAGTGTCGCGAAACGCAGTAAGTACACACGTTAAAAATTACAACTTTTTCGCAAGATAACGAAGAGAAGTATGGTTCAATGCATTTTGCAGCTGCGGCAAGCCACTGCGGTCCAACCGCAACCGCTACCCGCAGTGTCACCTGCGGTTGCAGTTTGCAGCCCGTCTCGGAAACACCTTACAAATAAATTAATAAGGAAAGGAACCACGGAAAGAAAATTTGAAGACCAAAAGATTTGTGACGTCGATTTCACATGGAATGTATTCGATTTTCGTATGAGTGAGATGAGAAGTAGGTAGTGCGAAGGATTTAAATCTTTGAGTAGAAGTTTCAATAATTCAAATCGGAGGTACTCACTCGGCCTGCGATCCTTTATGCGTGTGCGTCGTTAGGAAGAACAGATCTAGGAACTTGATATTCTGCATCAACGCCACGCATAGCTGGTTCAAGACTGTCACTAGCTGACCTAAAACAGACATGGACAAATTAGATAATACACTGATTAATATCGAGGAGCTCATTACTAAATAATAACAGTCGGTCAAATCAATCTTCAGGTTAAGCCGTGCATGCCTCGCTTGGTCCGTGGATGGATGATCACGACCCAATACATACCGAGTTTTCTCCGTGCCTCGGAAAGCACATTACGCCGTTGGCCCCGGTTGTCATTTGTAGATCTCTGACCATCGTTATAGGTAGGTAGTCGGTGCGCCGAACGTCTGACAACCAGTCCTACCAAGGGGTATCGTATTACCCAGTACTAACTGGATTGTAAAGATAGACATAATAATTATGCTTCATGTAAAATACTGGTATTAAACCGCATTCGGTTAGACTGGAAATTGACTCCAACATAATTGGGAAAATGCTAGGCAGATGATGATATCAATGTCAAAAAGTTCAAATAAGTGGCTAAAGTGATTGAATTCTATGCCACTAGTTCGTGAATCCGATAATATTACAAATAACGCATTGCTTTACGCTACAATTGAAATAATATTTCAGCAACACTTTACTATCAGAGACCGGATGGTAACATCGGCCTAGTGCATATCTACAACACCGCACCGGAGCAATTTGGGTATGTATGTCCAGCAGTAGACGTCTTTTCGTTGTAATGTTGATGATGATAATGAGCTTCGATATTTGGGTTAAACTACACAGATGTTGCACCCTTTTATCTCTTTTAGATGGATTTATTTACTATCACAGACACACAGATAGCAATCCGGTACAACTGGTTCTATCTTCGTGGGAGTGTACTTTATCAGTAAATGTTGCATAAACAACTGTTTATTCGCACACGTGAAAGATACCGACATTCCGGAGATAAAATGAGTCATGTGAAATCTATATTTATATTTCAAGACGTTTTAAAAAAACATAAGGGTTTTATGGAGAATAATACACTGTCTGAGGCTTCATTTATGAGTTTTCCGAATGGTTCGCAATCAAGTGTGCATGCACAATCGAAAACTAAGTTAAATAGCTCCGATAAAAATACTTAATTGGTATACAAAATATCACGCCTGTTCAAGTAGTCCTCACAGATAATTAGTGCACCCACATATCGCCAGATATATCTGTCATCTTCACATTGTAAAACCGTTAGATTATAATCTATCTTTCTAGCGAGATTGTAAACTATCGAAATATTCAATGAACTTACTACTTCCAATATAACGCATTATTTTTCGGTTTATTGTAATCTGTCGAAGTAAGAAGGTGACCTACGATGCATACATATCACTTCGACAGATTACAGTATCTCTAGACAGATTACAATCTAACGGTTTTTACAATTGCCAAACTGAAGTGGCAGTGGGCAGGGCACATTGCTGAAGACGTTGCGATCGGGCAAGGATCCGGGTACCAACTGAGATATCATTGCAAAGTTAATAGTAAAAATATCACTTACTCTCAAGATTAGGCGGAGGTAACTCATTTCTGAATCCGCTCAGCAGCTTCAACAGTGGTCTTAAGAAGGGCTCCGCTGCTATCACCTGCAGAATAATTTTAAAGCGTTAACCGTGTAATTTCAGAGCTAGAGCGAGTGAACTATTCTGGCTGGCTGCAGGATCAAGCCTAAAAATGTATTGTCACCAGAACCAAAAGTGTAATTGTGATTGCAGCCTAAAAAGATCCTTGTCGCATCGTAATTACTTTATAACGTCATTTTTGTTTAAGAAATAATTGGTTTTTATCATCTCTATCCATTAAATAACATAAACAATCTTTTAAATGTTTACGAATATCTCTACATGCTAATTTAGTGACGTAAGTATCGTGAATGGATCTTGGTCACGACTAGGTAAACCGTGTTAAATGTTCAGTTGGTCATGCTTTCTCATTACGACTATTATTTAATCATTTTGTATTCGACATTACCTTCTGTATACTGTCATTGAGTACATGTATTTTTATAAGCGTGTCTATAGCTATACGCTGGGGGTAATATAATAAACGTAAGACTTCTCATTTTGTCTGCTGGAAATTCATTTTTGCCGTTCATTTTAATCAGCTGATCTCGTCAGTTCCTATAAAGGGTGTAAAACACCTCTTCACGAAGCCGAAAGGCACTTGTTCTCCCCACCATTGCGATCATTTTTTTGTTCTACACCATACCTGGGAACCCTCTAGTTACCGAGATGTGGGTTAAAGTTACAACTTTTTAACAAGTTTTTTTTTTAAAATACATGTTTTTTTGCAAGATTTTTACTTTAAATACCTCCACGGACCCCGTACTATTACTTAACATTGAGTTATACTACGACACGTGATTTCTCCACCTCATCACAAAGCCGTTAACCAAGCATTATGTACGTCAAATTAAGTAACTTTCCGCAAAAATGATTCCTGCGAAACAACTTTTTTTTATAGGTAAATCATGTTTTGTGGTAGAACTCAATGTAACGCACTCAAAACATTGTGCTGATGGATGGATTGAATAGTACGGGGGTCGTGGAGGTGTTAAAAGTCTAAATCTTACAAAAAAAACTTGTCAAAAAGTTGTTACTTTGACCCCCCATATCTCCGTAACTAGAAGGTTCCCGAAGGTATGGTGGTAGAACAAAAAAAATGATCGCAATGATGGGGAGAACAAGTGCCTTTCGGCTTCGTGAAGAGGTGTTTTATACCCTTTATATTATGACACTGTTTAGATTGACATCTAAGCCAAGTTCTGCAGCAACTCAATTATGTTCTGAGTGGGTACAATATTTTCTTTAACTAACTTTAAGCCTCTTTTAGTAATACATGCAGAAGCATCATCAGTAAAGTAATCAATTCCAATCAAAATAAATAATTATTGTGAAATACTCGATTTATCTTTTGTTTGCAATCCCAACTACACACATAAAAGTAATCCATATAAATATGCGATAAACTAAGCTAGTTTATATCTATTGACGTATTTTACTAGACAATTATCAAATTGCTGATAGTATGTACAGTCAGCAAAACAGTTAGGTTTACAGGCTAGCAATTTTCTTACTAATATTATAAATGGAAAAGGGTTATAATCAATATGTTTGCAATTTCATCCAAATCCTTTAAGTAGTTTCTGGGTGAAAGTATTACAAAAATCGATCTTTGCAGACTTTTACATTTATAATATTCGTAGGAAGATTGCTAGCCTGCATACCTAACTGTTTTGCTGACTGTACATAGATAGAAGTACATAGAAACAGTACATAATTACCTGTGTACTGTAGTGACCGATAAGATGGCCGAATAGCTTGAGTTGCTCCAAACGCACCGCATTCTCGTATCTGAAATCAAATGATGTTTTGTTAAAAATCTGTTTAAATGTCGTTGAGGTCTATGCTTTTCGTAGAAAAAAAAATTGTACCTAGAACTTCAGAATAAAAATGTTTATATGATTGTTGATTCTTGAATAAGGAATTGTTACGTAAAAAACATTTTGTGGTTTAATGAAGCAAGTTTATCTTTTTATTATACTATCATTAATCCCGTCCTTCTTATTATATTTACCCGTCAGAAAAGAAGTGTAATCTTTCATTAGTCCTGAAGTATAATTTTTTTTAATGATTTTACTACCTACTTAAAAACCAAATCCCGGGACTCGGGGAATATCCATATTATTCTAAACTGTGGCAAATACATGAGACAGCTCTACCTATTCCGATTTATGGTAGTGATAGTGGTGGCTCTGATTCAGGCATTAATTTATTGTATTCTACTCGTAGCAAAAACAGACATAGTTTTATACTGCAACCCTGTGTTTAACTCAATTGATAACGCTGATTCAATTAAGACAATAAACCAATTCATAAATTATTCTTTATTTTTAGGTCAGTAACTATCAGTCGTGTGCATGACACAACTACGTGGGGAAGGTCAACGGAGTCATGACTTGACTAACCCATTTGAAAAGACAGCACGACAGATGGTCGACAAACGACTACACACATCGATGTCTCTTAGTCTTACATTCGCGGCTCGAGTCGATGTTTAGGTTAAGCCGTGCTTGCCTAGGTTGGTCTACGGATGGGGGACCACTCCCACATACCGAGTTTCCTCCGTGCCTCGGAAAGCACGTTAAGCTGTTGGTCCCGGCTGCCATTAGTAATCTTTGACAGTCGTTACAGGTGTTAGTGGCCCAAAAAGTCTGACAATCAGTCTTATCAAGGGGTATCGTATTACCCAGTAACAACTGGGTTGTGGAGGTCAGATAGGCAGTCGCTCCATGCTCCACGCTCCTCCAAAATACAACATACACATCACGTTAGACTGGAAGCTGACTCCAACATATTTGGGAAAAGGCTAGGAAGGTGATGACCTTCCTGAGTCCTATCAATCATATTACGGTTCGCCGTCCAACGCTTTTCCTACCTTACATTGCAGTCAATAAAAAAACTGATAACAGATTCCAATCCACACAGTTGACTGATTGACTGTAATGATAAGAATCCGCAATAATAGCCCGCCAACTAATTACTGAAGTATTTTATCAGACAGTTTCGCGTTGACTTTAATCTGAAGAGTTACTGATTAATAAAATTACGTGAGTTAGTTTTATTGAATTGATTATCTTCGGTAAGTTACCGGTAACTGATATTTTTATGTAGATATGTGAAGTATTTGTGTTAGATTCAAGACAAGGGAAACATAAAATATTCGGAAATGCTGTTCCAAAGCACATCAAGCTACCCGAATACTGTCAAATTTTCCAAACCAACCTTGAACTTAATACTTTAGCAATAAAGTTAAAAATCGATTGAAATTGGACTGATTGTAGTAGTGAGATGTGCTGGCTGGAAGTAACCGGGTGTGTATGACTATATACCGGGTGTGGTTTATATATTACACGTGGAAACTTGTAATTGGCCATATTTTGTTTAAGCTATTAGTCGCTGTCTGTTTAGCTGTAAGTTTTCCTAAAACTGAAATAAATAAGTATGAACCTTCACGAAGCAAAAGGAGCGTTTCAGGATGTTGTTTTAACCGTATGGACCGAGATCCCGTGACCACCAGACCTACGTACATCATCTTCCTGCCCTTGTCCCATTTTATTTGGGGTCGGCGCAACACGTTTTCTTCTTCCATTCTCCCCTGTTAAACGTCACGGCATCATTTACTCCATTCTCTTTCATATCAGTCTTTACACAATCCATCCATCTTTTCTTTGACCTTCCTCTCCCTCTCCATCCATCAATACTAATGTCCATCACTCTTTTAGTCACATGCGTTTCATCCCTCCTCATTACATGTCCATACCAAGCCAAACGACTTCCTTTCAATTTTTCAGTAACAGGTGCCACTTTCAAACTTCCTCTAATATATTCATTCCTTACTTTATCCATTCTTGTCACTCCACACATCCACCTCAACATTCTCATCTCCGGTACATGCAATCGTTTTTCATCCAACTTCTTCACAGCCCAGCATTCTGATCCATACAATACGACAGGTCTAATCAGACCTACGTACGTCATTTCATAAAGGGTCTAAAAATCTCTTAACGAAGCTGAAAGGCACTTGTTCTCCCCGTCATTGCGATATTTTTTTTGTTCTACACCATCCTGAGAACCTTCTAGTTACGGAGATATTGGGGGTCAAAGTTCCAACTTTTTGACAAGTTTTTCTTAGAAAGTTTTTAGTGTAAGATTTTGACTTTAATCACCTCCACGACCCCCATACTATTCAATCTATCCATCAACACAATGTTTTGAGTGCGTTACATTGAGTTCTACCAAAAAACATGATTTTTCACCTCAAAAAAAAAATGGTTTCCCAGCAATTATTTTTGCGTAAGTTACAGAGTTTGATGAACAGTGCTTGGTTGACGGCTTCGTGATGAGGTGGCTTACACCCTGTAGAAGCTGAAACTTCTTCTGATATTGTACCTTATTAAAGGAAAGCACTATCGGCTATTATGAAAAGTCGGTTTTATTAGGAAATGTTATAAAGTTTCGGCCTTTATAAAATGACGTAAATCACGAGACCTCGCTCTAGTACTTGAAAGGTGAGAATTTAACAATGTAATTGATTCTTTGATATCATTATTATCAAGAAATCAAAGCTATTTGAATTCTTAATTTAACAAAATAAACAAGGCTTCACTAATTTAATAACTTTTCAATTTAAAACAATAATAATACTCCTACAAAAGCAGAACGAATTTTCATTCCAGATTCATCGGTTCAACACGGCAAGTTCTACAGGGTGAATTTTAATTAATGCGACAAAATGAAATTGGAGCTTCAGTTACAGTAATATAGTAATTATAAACTGTTTTTTCTACAATCTAAATCGTTAAAAAAAATTACGCGATTTTCGTTTTCAAAAGGTCCATTGATGTTATTATCTTTATTTAAGTACGAATTATCGGTATTCCAGTAATATGCAAAATAAATAAGAAAAATTAAGGCAAAATTAGGTAAATGACCGCTATATTGAGCACTGCGATGAGTCGGCAAGATTTTTGATACTTTATTATTTTAACGGTTTTCGTAACACTGATCAATTATTTTTTTAATTTTATATTTTATACATTTTCTTGACAACACGTATTATTGTGTATTTAAATTTGTCGCATCTATTCAATTTCACCCTGTATACATAATTTAAAATCGATTTTTACGCAAAACAGTCACTATTATCGATTTACCGGGGTGTATTGATATCCGACTTAGTTCATATTGCGTTTTGAGAAAGTACCTAACAACAAAGGGTATATAGACAGATACACTTTCTACTATCATTAATGTTTGCAGAAAGGTCGTATTATGTGAAAAGTGAATTGGACACGCATTTAAATTTGTCGTCTGAGTGAAGAATAGCAAATTTGAACTCTCGTTTCTTGCTTTTAGGTTGAAATTATAATTCAACAGTTCTGGATATGGTAACTTTATCTATTACACACGAAAAGATAAGCCCTGACTCATCAAAGGCCATTTTTAGCTGGATTTCGAAAGCTGAAATTTTGCTTTTTAAGGAGACTATTCAGAAATTCAATCAAAATCTCTGTGTTGATAGGATGTACCGGCCATGCAGCAGAATACCAGTATTTTACATGGAGCGACTGTCTATCTGACCTCCACAACCCAGTTAATACTGGGAAATACGATACCACTCTCGCTCGCTCCATGTAAAATACTGGTATTCAGCTGCATCCGGTTAGACTGGAAGCCGACCTCAACATAGTTGGGAAAAGGTTAGGCAGATGATAATATTTGATATTATTAAGAGTTCCTATCGCACTGTTTTGGTTGGCGCAGTGAATCACACAGGAAACTATACCTACAATACTGTTGACATTAAATGGCATGACCTTTTTCGTTATAATCGTAATTAGGTAAACAATTATTGTTTTATTAGTTTAATTAGATATGGCAATAAACGCTTCGTGGTTATTATAAGCGTCTGCTGCTGATTAGGAGATTCCTTATAGAATTAGCGACAATGGGAACGATTGTTAGAAAATATTGGTATTTTTAGGGGATTTAGTATAACGGTTGGTGATATCAGTTTTAAAGCAGGATACTGGCACTATTTCTAACATGATCTCATTTCTCTTAATGATTTTTCATGAAATATCCTGTATGTTTCATTGCAAACAACGAGATCGTCTAGAAACTCAACGTGCACATTTTGTGGAAATTAAATAAACATGAATTAGGTATGACTCATACAGAAATTGTGCACTTATGTAGTACGTAAAAGTATCAAAAAGTATCAAAGGTGACATTCAACTTTATTTAAATGATAACAAGGTTGATATGTATCTGGAATTGAAAATTCAGATGGCTTACTATGGTGTCCTAAATCAGTTTTGTTTTAACCACTATGCACGACAAGATTTTGACACATGACACATCAGCTGAATCGGCGGGGTGATGCGAAATTGTCAAAAATTTACAGAAATTTCGTGAACTTCTAGCATTCGATTTTTTTATGAAAAATATGTCTAGGAAGCTGTTTCATACCATACTTTTGTGGTAAATATCTCCAGTAACGTGTTAAGGTCGGTAAAACGGCGTCAGTGTTTTGCCAAAAAATTTTTATAAAACACATATTACTGCACCCTTCCAAAAACTAGGTAACGTAGATGCGCTGGAAATAATGTACATAGGCAAGCTTCTCGTTCGCTAAACCAACTGGAAAAAGCTAAATAAAAACAGTAACCTTCTATCTGCGTTCTTATTTTTGCCACTATTCATACATCATTTCATAAAAAATTACGATCAAAGTCTTGACAAATATTACAAAAAAAAACAATGTTGCAACTAACTTATCACATGACATATCACTTCGTAGTGCTGACCGTAAACCCGAGTTTCATCATTACGATTAAAATGTTGCATTCAGCCTAATCGATACTCGCAATCAAATTAAGTATGGAAAAAAGTTTTGAGACACAATGAAAACTCCTTGGTATCATTTCAAAGAATTATATTTAAATTCTGAAATGAATCCTTTTATACTACTTTTTTAATAATATCATGTAGAATAGTAATTATTCGTTGCTTTTGGTTGACTTATTAATGTTAATAACAACAAGTCAATATTTTGATGATAATCTTTCCTTTAAAAACTTATGGATTGCAGAATTTGGAGAAACGCCGTTGCCGAACTAGCACCGTGTGGCAAAATATGAGGTTTCACAGTTTAAGCAAAGACAAAATCTGAAAATGAATTATTAATATTTTCAACCGTACGAACGGCCAACCTCTTGCTAAATTCGCGTCGATTTTTTTAAATTCAAAATTTAAATTAGGAATGTAATTGTGACGATACACATACATTCAGATTTATAAAGTATTTTTATTTACTTTAGTCATTTATTGTGAATTTTGTTTTGTTATGTCTGAAGGTTGGATATAGTGCGCCAAGGATCGGAAAAATTGAATGATAAATAAATATTATGGATGCTAAAACCGTTGTTACTAAACCAAGCTTATCTAAGTATTCAAAATCAAATGAAAATTCATAATCTGTCTTGCCTTTTCCCATCTATTATGGGATCGACTTCCAGTCTAACTGAAAACCAGTATATTACCTGGAGCGACTGCCTATCTGACCTCCACAACCCAGTTGGTACTAGGTGATGATACTACCTGTAACGACTTTCAAAGAATTACAAATGGCAGCCGTGACCAACTGCTTAACGTGCTTTCAGAGGCACGGAGGAAACTCGGTATGTAATGGGTCACCCATCCACAGACCAACCTAGGCCAGCAAGGCGTCCTAAACGTCGACCCGAGCGGCCGTCATTATTTAACAACGAGCTCCTCCCCTTGGCCTCTCTTTCAAAATTAAATGAAAATTGTCGAAAAGGAGAAATAAATAAAAAAAATAGAAAGTCATAGGAAGACCTTTGCCCACCAATGCGATAGAAAAGGGTGTTAAAAAAAGTATTTGAAAATAAAATGGTGTATCCCAATAACTAATCCAACCGAACACAGTAAAATAATCATACTATTCCCCATTTTGTTTACTAAATACAATTATCATGGTAGGAACCAAACCAACCAATTTTCACCACACCTAAAAAATCAGTGCCAAGATCAGTGCCATAGAGTATAATTATAACCTTTCATCCCTGGTGCACTGACAACCAACGGAAAAAAAAATCACAATAAATTACCTACATTGAAGTACAATGTAATTTTGAACAGCGAGTGCATTCTTAATTTAAATTTTGGTAAGGAAAAAAAATCGGCGCGAATTTAGTCTGGTCAATCTGTGCTGTTTATTGTTGGGTTGGTACGATGTACGAAAAACTATTAAGATTTACTAACTAAAGCTTTTTAACAATGTTATAATAATAAATATAAACAAAATTGTTTTACTTTCCATCTATCGATTTGCTTAATTCCGTAAATAAATTACTCGTATTAATCGAATTTTACAAAAAAAAGAATCGATTTAAATAATCGCTTTCACACATCACAAATATAAAAAAAAAGAAAAAAAAATGGTCGTCTATTTTCGAATACAAAATTAAGTAGTGGTAATGAATATTACGTGTCTATTGGTCCTATATTAGTAAATTACGCTAAGATCTGGGTATTCTCATGTTGTTTATAATATTTGAAATGATATTTGTCATATCTGTTGTCGAATCTAAACGTGTCTGTGTGTTAAAATGTGAAAAATAAAATGTAAACAAACAAGATTGGCGCGAAACTTCGACTTTGGATATAAAAATATATCATTACCACTGCTTATTAAAATTGAACTATGGATGAATTCGTCACATAATTAAATGACGAGTTATTATTTCTCAACATAATGGAGCTTGGATGCCCGAAAACCCCAATTTTTATGATTTTTAGCGTCGGCTAGCACTGCCGTCAAAATGGCGATGAACGTATTTACGCATTTGGATTTTATTAGGGTAAATTAAGAATGTTGCACGCTAAATACTGAACTTTGAATGGCTCTAACATATGATATTTTTCTCCAACTATCTTAATTAACGCACACTCATAGTCTTACATAATCAAAACATCAAATATTTACATAAAAAATAAGGATGTCGTATGACTTAACCACCGGCCCCATTCGGGGCCAGTACCGAGCCAGCGTAGGTTTCAGTGCCCGGCCCCGAATGGGGCCCGTACCGAACTTTATGGTTAATCTTTTCCAGAGTAGGAGAGAGATGGCGGTAGATATCCTCTATAGCTCCGTCTCTTTCCCACACTGGAGTGACGTTAAAACGATGGTCATGGTAACCCCCTTGTTTAGAACTGTGCCAGTTCCAAAGCCTTCTATTAGTGTTATCATCAACTAAACAATACTCATGTTACTCTATACAGTAGCTTATCATATGTACGTGCGTACGCGCACCTTGTTTCACAGTAACAAGTATGTATAATTCGTTGTAAATGACATACTTCTATGTAAGTACTATATCGTACAATCAGCTTTGTTTCGCGCATTTCCACGCACTCAGTTATTATCAGGAGATAATGAACGGCAAATTAATTTCATATAAAATAATATTACCAGGGTTTTACTGTCCCACTGCAAAGCCCAAGTCTTACGTCTCCACTGTTGGGATTCAGGCCTCTCTCTAGAAGACTCTAAAGGCCTACTAATGGAAATACAAATGTTTTAATTGAAATAGAAATACGACCGTGGCACGTCTTTTAATGCCGTGCAATGAAATCCTTTTCGATGTCACGGCATCATTTAAGAGCATAGCAAATTAGCAACTTGTGTCGTATTTCTATGTCAATACGTTTGAATGTTAATTAGTAAAAAATTAAATCCCCTGCCATACCGGTGTGCGAAGGACTTCATCTACCATGCGGGCCTAGTAACAAACACAACTGAGCATAACTGATTACTTCGCTTTCTCAAGGTGGATTACCGATATATCTGACTTTTATTTTTATTATTTTTTATAAAGTTATAAATAATAATAAAAATAAAAACAAGCGAAATGTGAGTGTACTATTTGGTACACCTCTACCTGACCCTCGGGGAATTACAGACGAGGTGTTAGGTTTTTTTTATTTTTAATCACAAACGATATTTTCGTCCACCAACATCAGTGAAGACCAAATAAAACTGCAATCTTTTTTTCTCATTTAAAATGTTATGCTTTGTTGGTTGCACACCTCATTATATACGTTTTAAGACCATCGTCTCTAAATACTAAGTACTGTTATTAAGAAATATTCAAGACGCTAACAAAATGTCTCAAGTAGCGCCCACTGCTTACGAAATTGACAATTGACCTTCAAAGTGACAGCTTAGGCGAACGAAGTATTTTAAAATGATTTATAACTTTAATATATTTAGGCAAGTAACAAACATTGATTCTAATTACAAAAAACAAACATTTTCGCAACAAAAAAAGCACCATTTAAGGGATATACTAGGTTAAAAAGTAAGTACAATTTTCACGAAGCCGAAAGCACTTGTCCTCGCCGTCATTGCGACCATTTTTTGTTCTAGACCATATCTGAGAACCTTCTCGTTACAGAGATATTGGGGGACAAAGTTAATTTTTTTTTAATACAAGTTACAATTTTACTTTACATACCTCCACGACCTTCGTACTATTCGATGCGTCCATTAGCACAATGTTTTGAGTGCGTTACATTGAGTCCTGCCATATACACCACACAAAAAAAGTCCTTATCCAGCAATAATTTTTCAATTACTTGTTTGATATGCTCTTTATTGCTTTGCTTTTATGCTTAGTTGACGGCTTCGTTTAGACCTTGTTTATTCTATGTGAGAAAATCAAACCAGGGAGATATTTCCGGGCAGCATGTAAAGCCAAGTCAGAGGCCTATATGAGGCACTAAACACAAGAAAAGAAGATTGACAGCCGAGATCCTCAAGATTATGCAAACAAAACATAGTAAAAGGATGAAAGATACAGGTCTTATGGTGCATCCACACCGCAGATACTTTTTGTGGAGCAACGTTTGTTACTGAGCAACATCCGATAACAATAAATATTAATTGTTATTATATGTTGCCGTGTTAGTATAAATGTTAAGTAATGTTGCCTAACTTTTGAAAAATCTGGTAACAATTGATCACATTGTTATAACATAGAACAAATGCTGTCCAACTCTTTTGTTGCTCAATATTACTCTTTGTTAATTTATGTTACTTGCGGTATGGACCCGATGATTACATTCAACAAATAGTAACAAGTAATCACAAAAGTTACAGATTATAACCTAATGTTGTGTGTGTCTCCACAAAAAGTAACTGCTCTGTGGATGTACTATCTGGGGTCCCGGTAGTGCTTCCGCCATGACGAGCCAAGCCAAAATTCTAGGGCACTACCGACCTTGTAACGCTTCGTCGCTTTTTGATAAATAATTCCAGATACTCACTTTCCAGTACAAATAGCCCACTCATACAGCTTATCCAGAAGGTTCTCACTGAGCAGGAACTCAAGGCAGGCGGCCGGGCTGGTTGCTGTGTTGATCTCCCTCGCCTTCGCCTCCAGAACTAGCAGGGTCGTTAGCTGTTCCAGATGGTTCACTACGCCTAGGACATCGTCGTGGAGGTGGTTCGGCTGTAAAGATATAGATGTTTAGACTGATCTGACTTAGTAAGGGGTATTCCTACCCAGGAAAAGGTTTTAGAGGTCAGATAGGAAGTCGCTCTAAGTTTAACACTGGCATTCAGCTGCATTTGGTAAGACAGGAAAGCGACTGCAATGTAAAAGGAAAAGGCTAGGCAGATGATTAGTCTATGCATCTCACTGCGATTAACACTCACCTGCGATTTCAGTATAATATTGTTGCATCGGACCTACTAGAACATTCGAGAAAGCACAGTATGTGTACGTTGGAATTTCGATTGCTTTCTATTATTATTAGTTTTAAAGTTAGGTAGGTCCAAACTCGCGACCTATTTATAAAAAGACATTAGAACTTCGACCGTACGCCTAGGGCATATGGTTCATATTTGTTTATTCGTAGTTATTCTGGTGTCTGTTGGCGAGTATAAATACACCGCTCAGGCCCGCGACCGTCAGCTGTCTTGTTTTGGCACAACGAAGCGAATCGAAGTGAACTTGAGGAGCGATATCTAAGCGAATAGTGAACAGTAGTGTATTGTAGTGTACTTGTGATTAAGTTTAAATTGTTTTGTGATTAATAAAGTTATTGTGTTGTTTAATCGGTAGTAATTAATTTATCTCATACCCAGCTGATAACAATATCGTGCCCCTGCTGCCAAAGCTTGCAGAATTACCTATAACTAGCTTGTGGCTCGTCGTACGAAGCCAGCTGAAATTTGAACCTTACTCACTTGCGATTTAAGTATGATATCGTGCGCCTGCTGCCAGTGCTTGCAGAAGGAGCTATAGCAAGCCTGCGGTTCATAGTCATGCCGAGGGTCGAGCGACCTCGACAGCTGTCGGGCGAACGAGAGGCTCGTCGTACGGAGCCAACTCATGGTTGCTGATTATATTGGTTGGGGCATCTGGAACAAAATGTTGGTGTTAACATTGGATTTGGGTTGTGTTATCTAATCGGTCACTGTATACTGCCTGATTTTAATTAGGTTACTATTTGATCAATGTTAGGATCGGCTTTCAGTCTAACCGGATTCAGCTCAATACCAGTATTTTACATGGAGCGACTGCCTATCTGACCTCTACAAGTGTCCACAACCCAGTTAATACTGGGAAATACGATACCACTTGGGGCCACTGACTAAGTGCAACTACTGTCAAAAATGGACAAATGACAGCCGGGACCAACAGCTTAACGTGCTTTCCGAGGCACGGAGGAAACTCGGTATGTAAGGGTGGGCACCCATCCACAGACCAACATAGCCAAGCATGGCTTAACCTAAAGATCGACCCGAGCGGCTGATATATTTAGCCACGAGCTCCTACCGCTCCTCCTCTCAAGGTTACTATTTGATCTTAGCTCCAATGTTAAAAAAAAATCGATCTTTTATCGTTATGTTAAAAGTGGACATCATTGCCCTGCCCTTATCTCAATTTATATGTGGTCGACGCAGCATGTCTTGTTCTTCCATACTTAAATAAATATTGCTGGACATTACACACACACCGCGCCATCTAGTGCCACACTAAGCAAGGCTTGTGTCGTGGACACCAGATAGTTGATATATACTACATATTATACCTTTTTTTTGTAAATACATACTTATTATACATATAAACATCCATGACTTGGAAACAAATGTCCATGCTCATCACACAAACAGGACCCTAAGAACGTATAAGGCAGCCTCACTACCACTACGCCATTCGGGTCGTCCAACACTCTCTATTAATTATTATCTCAGCAACACCTCCTTTCGAAAAAATCCTTCGCTATATAATATCAGTAGGATAAATAGGTGTGAATCTTTCCTCTTTATAATATTAGTACAGATGTTGTTATTGTCTCTGTTATGATTATCATAACAGGTATGTTATAACCTCTCGTATGCCGTAATAATAGACACAATTAAAAAGCCATTGTGTCTCGCGTAGATCTACTTTCAGAAGAGTTAATAGATTTCTATGGAAGAAATCTGACAGATTAGCGTTAAATTCATTAGCTTAATGATTCATCGTCTGCCTAGCCTTTTCACAACACTATGTTTGGGTTGGCTTCCAGTCTAACCGGATGCAGCAGTATAAGTACCAGTATTTTTCATGGAGCGACTGCCTATCTGACCTCTACAACCCAGTTACTACTGGGTAATACGATACATTTTAGTAAGACGAGCCACTACCTATCTGTAACGACTGTCAAAGATCTACAAATGACAGCCGGGAACATCGGCTTCACGTGCTTTTCGAGTCACTGAGGAAACTCGGTATGTAATGAACGCAAGCGCAGTATAACCTTGAACTATAGTTTAATGATTACCGGCCTATTATCACTCAATTAAAAGTCATAACAATGGCATAATCATAACAAAGAAACTGCTGTTTGAAGACATGAAGTTTAGTTATCAAAATTGTCTCTATATCCAGCTGGTTATCTAGATAACTTAAGTATTAAAGTACTAGCATTTGTTTATAAATTCACAGCCATGTTCGAAAAGTTAGTAGGTAGCACTAGTCAACAACACTGAACTATGCATCTTTCTTAATAATATGGCATGCATACTGATTATCAAAAGTGGTACAAGCTGTACGCTTTGTATTTTGAGTCATACTTGTCATCTATACCACATTATGTCTTATAGTCGCGAACGATATTTTCATCAACATACAACCTAGTACTGGCCTGCGAATTGCAAAAAAAAGAAGAAAAATATTGAATTTCGCGGGCTAACTTGGAGCATCAGCCTTAAGGTAAAGCCACTGGAATTTCAACTTTATAAGGTTGCAACACTACTCAACCCGCGTTTTGGTGACCAACCTCAAATGAATTTAAGGCCCCTAGCCAAGACTTAGAAACTAGGACATAAGATATATATACGGCGCGTGCTACTGCATTGTTTCAGAGGAGATAGTAAATCTGATATATGCACTTTCCGTCGCACGCGCCGCTGGCGAGTAAACATAGCTTTGTATAGACACAGACCAGTTTCTGATTACACTGAAAACTATTCTTTATTTTCATTACTTAGAGTGCAAAATTGTACACACAGCAATGCAGATATAAACAGACTTCTTTGGCGCGCTCGCGCAGGCTTGTTTTGCACTTTAACTCACTAATAACAAAGTTTAGTATCCAATATCACTAGATATTCAATATTCCTTACTCTTTTCGATCTGCACCAATCTATAATTAAATCATGTATGTATCATTATGTGCCTTAGATGCAAATAGTGTAGTACAACCATAGTAGCGTGAATGACATTTGATTGAGCATCCTTATTCGTCTGCCAAGGGCAAATTGGTGTGTATTTACATGATCTGCATATTAATTTGTCAGTGAATGAGACAATGGCAATCAGTAAACTATTAAAGCGAATTCTTCACTATTAAGAATCTGTTCATACATTTTTATCTCATCATTAAGTACCTATATCTTAGTGTGACTCTTTTTTTTTCAATCAATGGTAAAAGCAGTTGCTTCTAGAAACTTCAAATTGACAAAATGTTTTTTTTTTTTTGTAAAAATCTAGAAAATATTTTTTAAACTTTGTATCTTATGATTTATTCATATGCTGTCGACTAGACAGTCTGTCTGTGTCCGTGCAGTGCTAATTCATATTGTGTGTAACAGAGACACATTTACATAATATTGCAATACAATATTTAAAATAATGACTGGTTTCAACACTCAACACCCAAATAAACTGCTTTCAGTCAACACCTCCAAATTAAGTATGACAGCATATTGTATACTATCAAATAAAAGCGGAAAGATTTGATTTTTTTGTTTGTTGGTTACGATTTAACTCAAGAACTACTCACCGATTTTAAATATTGTTTCACCATTTGAAAGCTACATCTTTCAAATTCAAATTCAAATTCATTTATTTTGTGAACACAGGGTACATACATATAGAAGATGTCATAATGAATAAGATCCGAGCTGTGCCCCGCCAAAAGGCATACAAAATATTAAAGGATCAGAACATAATACAAAAAAAAATCGTCACCAAAAAAAAACATTACATTAAACAATTCAAAAGTACAATCACAAATAATTACAGATAAAGTCAAAATTAGATAAAATGTCAAATTAAATAAAGGAAAAGGAACGAAAAATACAAAATAAAAATGTCAATAGGTACTAGCAATTAATTAATACAACAATAATCAAGATTAACAAAATAATTTATCATTTTCACTTAACATAAAAACAGATTCAATTTGGAGAGAATTAAAATTAAATCAAATCAAACAATAAAAAATAAACAATTAACAATTAGTTATTCTATTAACAATGCGCTCAACCAGACATTAACACTTTAAAAAACTGCAAAAACTAATAAAATAATAAAATCGTAGTGTACTCATTTTAAATCCAAAAATTCCCTTACTGAGTAAAATGCGTGTTCATTAAGAAATTTAAATAATTTATTTTTGAATTTAACAATGTTATTGCAGTCTTTAATGTCCTTCGGAATTTTATCATAGATTTTAGGCGCCATGACAAATGTACTTTTCCCATACAGAGCAGTTTTACATTGCGTACTTAGTTTTGTAAATGTTCTTGTTCTGTTGCGTGATCTCGTCACTATTTTAAACAAATGTGTGTGTTTTTTGATAAAAAGGGCCATTTCAAAGATATACAGTGACGGTACTGTGAGTATTTTCAGTTTGGTAAAAGAATGCTTGCAGCTCTCAGTTTTTTGTAGACCGCATATTGCACGGATGCATCTTTTTTGACATTTGAAGACCTTATCCCAGTTAGTAGCATTACCCCAAAAGATGATACCATACCTCAAACGTGAAGCAACATATCCGTGATAAGCCACAAGTAACGTCGGGAGACCAACCTTTTTTGCCAACATATATAGTGCATAGGATGATTGTGAAAGTTTTTTGCAGACAAACTCTATATGACTCTGCCATTTTAAATTATTGTCTATATGGAGACCAAGAAATTTTGTTGTCGTGGTAAATTCGACTTCCTTTCCTTCATGTTCAATTTTAGTATTAGGTTTGTGATTTGTACGTTGTTTAAATTGGATTATTTTAGTTTTTTCTAAGTTTATTAATAAATTGTTGCTTTTTAACCAATTAATTATTGAGGCAAGACTGGTATTTATATTATTTTCATTATTGTAAACAGCTGTACAGTCGTCTGCGAATAGTATCATTCGATTAGTTATCGACTTAGGCATATCATTTACATATATTATAAATAATAGTGGTCCCAAAACACTGCCCTGTGGTACTCCAAATTTGACCGTCCTAGGGGTGGAACTAAAACTTTTTTCTTCTTTAGTGTGTGTGCAAGTTCTACTAACTTTAGTTATTTGAGTTCTGTTACTAAGGTACGATTTAATTAGGTCAAGAGCAATGCCCCTAATGCCATAGGCTTCCAACTTGTTCAAGAGAATCGCATGATCGACAAAATCAAATGCCTTGGACATGTCCATGAACAAAGCATAAATTGGCTGTTTAGAATCTACTCTTGGGTATATCATACTTAAAAAGTCATAAATGGCTTGGTTAATTGACTGGTTCTTACGAAAACCTCTTTGCTCGTCGCAGAAGATTTTATTTTTTTCAAGATAAGTATATAGGTTGTTATATATGACTTTCTCAATTATTTTAGATAATACCGGAATCAGGGCTATTGGTCTATAATTTTTCATGTTATTTCTAGCGTCTTTTTTATAAAGTGGTTTAATAATTGTCGTTTTCAATATAGAGGGAAAAGCACCTTGCTCAAAACATAAGTTTATAATATAGCTGAGTACGGGAGCAATACAATTGCTTACATATTTTAATACCAAGACGCATATATCATCATAACCTGTGCTTTTTGTATTCTTCAAGTTTTTTTATAATAGAACAGATCTCAGTTGGATCAGTTGGCCTTAAGAAGAAAGAGTGTGGAGAGGAATAATTACATGTTCTTTGTTTTGAACCGCTCGAGACATGCGACACAGCCAAATCTGCATAATAATTATTAAATGACTCAGCTATTTGTTGAGGATCTTGAATGTTTGTGTCATTTATTAGTAATTCTGCAATGTTGTGAGGTAAGTTATATTTGTTGTTATTAATTACATTCCACGTGGCTTTTGATTTATTAGTGGAGTGTAAGATAGAGTAATTATTTTGAGATTTCTGTGTTAATTTAATGATTTTACTATATTTTGCAGCATATTTTTTAAAATTTACCTTATCAGTCGCGTTTTTAGTCAATCTATATTTCCATAAAAGAGACCGTTTCCGGTGACTGCATCTTTTTATGCCACGAGAGAGCCATTTTGGTCGTGTTTTGGTATTAATTTTCATCCTAGACACAGGAAAGCATAAGTCATAGAATAGTTTAAACAAGTCATGGAAAATTGTAAATGCTTCATTTGCATCACTAGCTTCATACACTTCGTGAAACTTAAGTTGATCAAGGCAATTCTTAAACTTTAATAAATTGGCTTTAGAATAGAGTCTTCTGCGCACGAACCAGTAGTCAAAACAGCAGGTCTTTTTTACTGGACAACATAAGATCTGAGCTTTATGATCAGACAACCCCAGCTCTACAATGTCAGATTGGGCACCGTGAATGTTATGAAAGATGTTTACCATACCTTTACCAAGTAACACAGGATATTAATTACCTATATTGATATCATGCAAATTAGCCGAACTATTAGAATTTATTATCAAGGACGTAGTCGCGGGCGAATTGCTAGTCACTATCTATACTATATCTTAATATATATAAATCTCGTGTCACAATGTTTGTCCTCAATGGACTCCTAAACCACTTAACCGATTATAATAAAATTCGCACACCATGTGCAGTTTGATCCAACTTGAGAGATAGGATAGTTTAAATCTCAAATTATGAGACGCAGACGAAGTTGCGCGAGTCAGTAATATTATAAAGAAGAAGAGTTTGTTTGTTTGTTTGGTTGAACGCGCTAATCTCATGAACTATAGGGTCGAATTGAAAAAATATTTTTGCGTTGTATAGTCCATTTATCGAGGAAGGCTATGGGCTATATAACATCACGCTATGACCAATAGGAGCGGAGCAGCAATAAGAAATATTGCAAGCGGGAAAAAAGCTTCCGTTGAGCAGGCGATGCGTTGCGATATCAAAACTTCACGCGAAAGAAGTCGCGGGCAGAAGCTAGTCACTACATATTATAAAACAAAGCCCACCGGCAGGTCTATCTATCTATATGTTCGCACTAAACTCAAAAACTGTTGTACCGATTTTTATGCTGTTTTCACCAATGGATAGAGTAGTTCTCGAGGGCGAACCTGCAGGCATCAAGTACCTAGTATAAATGTATAAAATAAACAGAAGATGTGATGACTTGGCATAATGTTAACACCATACACACAAATCATACAAAATACTTTTCCTTTACAACTTTCACACCATAATAGGAACCCATCAGTTGTATGGTGTGAACTTAGCTCATACCTCTGTGTGAATTCATTCATGAACAATGTTCGCCGTCAGTGAAACTATGCCTAATTACCATTTGTTTAGATTCATGCAATTTGAATGGTGTTGAAATAGGAATATGATGCAATTGGAGTTGGATGATTTCGTTGCTTTGTGAAAAAAAAAAGAAAAAAAAAATAAATATCGCAGGACATTAACACACAGCGCCACCTAGAGCCACACTAAGCAAAGCTTGTGTCGTGGTCACTAGATAGTTGATATACTACTCTTTGCAACAAAAATCTAAAATCTGCAACTCGTCCCACATTTCTTTTTGTGTGAAACTTTAATCTTTATGAGCGGATGGTATAGTTATTAAGACAACCCACCTTAGCGATAGCAACACGCTTTTCCCAATAGTGCCGTATGTGATAATTTATTATATTCATTTCTTATTTCCTTTAAAACAAATCACACCTGTAATCAATTATCTTAAATTGCTGATTAACTGATACCTCCGATCCATTGTATAACGGGCAGGTGTCCGCAACTTCACTCTACCATACCTCAGACCCAACCAAATCAGTTTAAAAATTATATCTTTAGTTTTTTTTCCTATTGATACAAAATACTTCCCAATTTTCAAGCTATGAGGTTGGTTAAGTGAGCAAACTTGACATTTAACTAAATAATCTAATACAACATAACTTACCCAATCTTGCAAGTTTCAAATAAGAATTTCTGTTAATTAGGTCCTAACTCACCAAAAAAATGACGGATGATTATATATAATACTAGCTGACTCGCGCAACTTCGTCTGCGTCTCATAATTTGAGATTGAAACTATCCTATCTCTCAAGTTGGATCGAACTGCACATGGTGTGCGAATTTTATTATAATCGGTTAAGTGGTTTAGGAGTCCATTGAGGACAAACATTGTGACACGAGATTTATATATATTAAGATAATAATAATAACCAGGGCGACAGTCTGAGTCCACTTTGGTTCTGTTAAGCCCTGAATCCTTTAAGCACATTGCTGGAGAATTCAGGGCTAGGCTACCAGTTGAGGAAAGATGGTCAGGTTATATCTCACCTGCTTTACATGGATGACCTGAAGCTCTTTGCCCCCAACAAATTGCGACTGATGGAGCTACTGAAAGTAACTGAAACTTTTAGTAACGCCATCAGGATGGAATTTGGTGTGGGCAAATGTGCAGTCATGTATGTAAAGCGAGGGGAGATTATGGAATCCGAGGGGCTTCAGCTCTCGGATTCCATACGCCTTAGATCCCTTTCCTCATCCGAGAGCTATAAGTATTTGGGTATGTCGGAAGCGTTAGGTATCAACGTAACTGACATGAAGCAATCGTTGAGGGAGCGCTTCTTTGGTCGCCTAAAGAAGGTATTAAATAGCCTTCTTTCAGGTGGGAACAAGGTGCGCGCCTTCAACGGTTGGGTCATGCCGGTTTTAATGTACTCTTTCGGCATACTCAAATGGACTCAGACCGAACTCGACGCTCTGGATAGAAGAGTCCGTACACTGTTGACCGAAAATCGGATGCATCACCCACGATCATCGGTGATGAGACTGTACATCCCGCGGAAGTGCGGGGGTCGAGGCTTTTTAAATGCGAAGACCCTCCACAACCGCGAGGTGTGCAGCCTCAGGGAATATTTTCTAAAAGCCGAAGTGGGTATGCACCGAGATGTGGTCGCAGTGGACAAGGGACTCACCCCGTTGTCCATGGCTAAAGAGAACTGGCGCAAACCTGTAATACTTACTACCGATGACCGCAAGAAAGAATGGCAGGGCAAGGTGCTTCACGGGCGCTTCTACCGGGCTCTTCATGGGCCCGATGTAGATTTTCTAGCGTCCGTGTCCTGGCTACGTTTTGGTGACCTCTTCGGGGAAACTGAAGGTTTTGTCTGTGCAATTATGGACGAAGTTATGTTAACAAACAACTACCGGAAATATATTATGAAGGACGGGACGGTTGACGTGTGTCGGGCATGCCACTGTCCGGGTGAGTCCATCAGACATATTATTTCTGGTTGTTCCCGTCTAGCTAACGGCGAGTACTTGCACAGACACAATCAAGTAGCCAGAATTATTCACCAGCAACTTGCGTTGAAATTTAAGCTTGTGGAATCTGAGGTACCGTACTACAAGTATGTGCCCGACCCAGTTCTCGTGAAAGACCATATCACGCTGTACTGGGATCAGTCTATCATTACTGACAGGACTAGTGTTGCCAATAAGCCTGACATAGTGGTGATAGACCGATCAGCGCGCCGAGTAATGATAATCGATGTTACTATCCCTCATGACGAGAACCTCGTGAAAGCTGAGAAAGAGAAACAAATTAAGTATCTCGACTTGGCACACGAGGTTCGCGACATGTGGAATATGAACTCGGTTATCATTGTGCCGATTGTCGTGACGGCCAATGGCCTGATAGCCAAGAGCCTCGACGAACATCTGTCGAAGCTCTCTTTAGGCGGTTGGATCAAGGGCCTGATACAGAAGGCAGTACTCCTCGATACGGCTCGCATTGTGAGGAGGTTCCTGTCTCTGCAACCCTAACCACCGGTGACTTGGACCCTGCTCCCGACACCGGCGGATCCCTATTTTTTTTATTTTTAAATGTTTTTATTTCTTTTTTAGAAATATTTAAAAATGTACTAAGTAAGATGAATAATAAATAAAGGAGATAATAATAAAATTATTTATTTCATTGCAGTGACAACATTGTTACAGACATCTTAACAACATACAGATTATGTACACAGATAGGTCCCCTGGCTCCCAAACTAGGTTTTCACCTGTGACTTGGGAGACAGTGTTTTTTCCATTAAAAAGTCTTTATGTATGTCATAACCTCATAGGTAGGTAACCAAAAAATGTAGCGACAAAAGAAGAAAATAATATTAACAAAACGTAATTTCTAGAATATAAAAACATAAAATGAACACAAATCATTATATCGATAACCAAATCACAATCCTTGTAATACATGAAGTGAAAGAAAGAAAGAAAGAAAAAAAATATAAATATATGTACATAATATATTGCATGATAGTGTGTTTTGAGAGGGTGTGTGTGAGTGTGCTTGTGTGTGTGTATGTCTGTGAGTGTGTGGGTGCGTGTGTGGGTGTATATGTTTTGATGGGGTATAAAGTGTTATGTTATGTTTGGGTCGGGCTTAGAGCTATCGCGTAGGGGAGAATACTAAATCTTCTATTTCGTCGTAGCTTTTTTTCATTAACCAAGCTTTTACCACATTTTTGCATTGATGCAAATTAAGGTTATGTATAGCAAGCAATTTGTTGATGGTGTTGTACATTTTTTGACTGAGAAAAGAAAACTGGTGTTCAGCAAATGTAGTATGGTGTCTTACCGGTGGAAAAACAATATCAGCTCGGCGTTTCTTGGTAGTTTTAATTGGCATACGATGTTTTCTTACTATACACTGCAGCACAAACAGTTTTCTAACTGACAGCACTTCGCAGTCCTTATAAAGTTCCTCTGTGGGGTATCTGTAGGGTAGTCTTGACATTTAACGAAATAATCTAATACAACATAACTTACCCAATCTTGCAAGTTTCAAATAAGAATTTCTGTTAATTAGGTCCTAACTCACCAAAAAAATGACGGATGATTATATAAAAACAGCTGTTTAAAACACATTTTTGTATGGGAACATGTCACATTGACAGCTGTTTTTAGACAATCAGACTGTTACCTTCTCGGTGAACATGGACCTTAATAGGGGTTGATCTTTAGATTTGATAACCCGCAAAATTTGTTTTTGTTTATGTTAATCTCTGAGAGGGGTTGATGATCAACCACTTTAGGGAATCCCTGCAGCAGAACAACCACCAAAGAATGAACTAAGACCAATGACTCAATGTGCAAGAGATAGAGACTCTCTGTTTCACTGAGAGGCAGAAGTAAACTGAGAGGATATGAATAATTTATGATTTATATGATAAGGTACTTATTAATATACATATATTAGAGTGTATTTTATTTTTACACGAATTTTTTTAGCAAAAATGTCAAAACTACATCCTCAAGCAAATATCCAATGCTCCGTGGTTTCTAAAAATTAAAAAAAAACTCGCTTAACATTACCACACAGCGCCACCTACTGCCACACTAAGCAAAGCTTGACACTAGATAGTTGATATACTACATATATACTTTTTTGTTTGTAAATACATACTTATTATACATATAAACATCCATGACTCGGAAACAAATGTCCATGCTCATCACACAAACATTTGCTCCTACCGGGATTCGAACCCAGGACCCTAAGAACGTAAGGCAGCGTCACTACCACTACGCCATTCGGGGTTGTCGAAAAAAAAACAGCAACATTTATTCTACACCTCTTTAACAATATTGAATTACAATGAACATAAGGAAAAAAACTGGACATAGTAAGTAGAAAAAATAAAATACAAACATTAGTAAATTAGAAATGAAAGAGGGGATTAATTGTAATTTGTATTTTTGTTATTGCGGCAAGGCAACAGAAATACATCATCTGTGAACATTTCAATTGTCTTGCTAATAGTGGTGGGTCGTAGTCGAATTTTCGACGGACGAAACGCAACCGTTTTCCTGACGACGAAAACGGTTGGGGATAACGGTCCTCATTGCAACTGCTTTGAAGACTGCTCAAAGGAAGAAACATATGCAACGTCGACGAGAGTTCATCGTTAAAATGCGTTTTCGTAGAGTGAAATAGTTGCAGTTTCTTACAACTATTGTAAGGACTGTTTTGTAAATGAACGAGAAACGACGCGACGGACTCTAGTGAGAAAGATAGTTGAATCATTGCATTCTCGAATGTATTTTCATAGAAGTATAATAAAAAATCGCACCAAGTAGTTTGAAGACTGGTTTGTGCAACGAAGACTGTTTGAACCCAGGACGTAAAACGGTTTCATGGTCGCAAAACACAAAACGGTCTTTTGAAACGGTTCATTGTTGCAACGCCCACCACTACTTGCTAGCATGGTTCATGAGGTACAGCCTGTTCACAGACAGATAGTTGAGTCTTAGTAATAGGGTCCCTTTTTTACCCCAGGGTTTGAAAATGGTTTCAAGATAATACCAGTATTTAGGGGTTCTGGTACCTATTCCGGAACAGGAACCCCCAAACAGCTGTGAAAGCCTAAAACAGTGTAGGAACCAGAACCTAAATATGAACCTTTATTTTACCCTTATTTTGAAAATACCGGTATTTAGGGATTCTGGAACCGTACCGGAAAGAAGAACCTTTATAAGAACCTAAATAAAGAACCAGAACCTAAATTGGTACCGGTTTTCAATACCTGTTTTACCCTTAGAGTACGGAACTCTAAAAAGAAAGATGGATATACTCACACATATGATCAAACAAAAACTTTACAATCAATAAGACAGACAAGGTTACATAGTTATTGAAAAACTCATTAAAATTGAAACATAGCATACCAAACATGTAAATTTTAAAACATTATAGGCATTTGACCATGAGAAATATTTGTAAATCGGTTTCTCAAATAGCTGTCCAATTAAGGAAAATCTGGGCATTGTATAAATCTGTTACTGACAACATTTTAAACACAGTCACACACACATTTCACTTCATTATGTTTTGTCATCTTCAATAAAAAGACCTCTGGTGACAACATACACATTATAAAAGGAAAAACTTTGTCAATATTATTTACTTTGTAAAGTTTTTTAGATTTCTCAATGCACTAAAGTGGATACCTAGAGGATGTAGGAAGTGCTGTGGTCAAATCCGCTGGCAGTGGCGACACTGCGGAACTAGCTAAGCGTTCAGACTATACCTCTATGTAGCAAGGTATCAAAGAAACCTTGACATTCGACATTATTGCTAATCCACTAGGAATTCTAAGAAATAATGTCGTAGTAACTTTACTAACGCCTATCACATCTAATATAGGAAATAACATAACTATACTCACGGCAAAGAAGATTCCCGAGTTGAAAATAGATGCTTTATCCCGCAAAAATAAACCACAAAAGTTACATGATACGCAGTTCACTTCAGGGAATAACTCGGTAGCCCGTCGAGTGGCTTTCGAACAACACTTGTAAACTTAAGAAGTTATTTCTATGACTGTCATTGCCTTTTTCTATATTGTTTAACTCAATAGCTGCAAATTATGATAAAAAACTTTAGAATCACAGAAAAAAGAATGCAATCCGTAAAGACAACCATGCATGAATGACAAGTAGTGATGCTACACTACACTGAAACGGAACCACAGATTATAGCAAGAGTATTTTAGTCGATTTGAAATGTAAGTAAAATACTTGTCTTTCTCACTGAAAAATGAAAATCGTGACGATGATTCCGATAAAAAATAAAAAATACCTCTTTATAGTGTTAATACCCCTACTCAAAGCCCTGCATGCAGGGCCCTGCCTGCAGGGACACTGCCAATCGTATTGTGTGTATGTGTCACCGTAAAATTGTCAAACACGTTAGATTGTAAAATAACTAGAGAGATTGTAAACTCACGAAATATTGTCAAACAAACAACATTACAATACAATTGGACCGCTTTCTGCAAAAATGCTCCAACCCACAAACTCGACATTTTCGATATTTTGTGACGTATGGACTCCAAATAAGGTATATTTTGACATATCAAAGACTCAGAACTCTATGTTAATAATTGACGAAAATCCGTATGATCCAACCCACAGCTGTTATGGAAAACATCATTATTTATAATGCATGAGTGTTTCAAGCTATTAGAAACATTTTTGCATTTTCTTGATTGCCCTGATAAGTGTTATTTTTTTTTGCTATAATGATTCAAACTACCTGAAACATTTATGCTTTTTATACAATATGGGAAATATTACGAAAATCATTTTGCTTAAATGTTCCAGTTACCTTGAATGATTTTAACTATATTCTTAATAACATCTGACTACATAAATAATGAATCAGATCACATGAATAACTACTTAAATATGGACCGCTTTCTGCAAATATGATCCAGCCCACTGAAACCTCATTTCGAGATAATTGAGTTTAAAGTTTATTCCGGTATTTCTCTGGCTTTATACTGCTAAATGCTGTATTTTTAATTTTATGATATTCTAGGTGTACTAAAGTAATTTACATGCATGTATTTAGTAAATAAGATTTAATAGTTTAATAGGTATTCAAGAAAACATGTGCGTGAATCATTATTACAAAATAAATTTTGTATGAAATTAGCTGAATAAGGTGCGGAATTAAAACTGCAAAAATGTTCCAAAGTATGACAAAAAATAGAGACTTAAACTGTTTGACATTTTTGTTTTATTTAAAAAAATACAAAAGTTACCCTACTCCTCTAAATCAAAGTCAGGTTCTTCACAATAACCATCTATATCGTCTATTATTGCATCGTCTCCCTTCAGTTTTTTATAGTAATCCTAACCTTTTTGATAAATAAATAAATAATAATAAACATACTGCTTACAATAAAACGCATTATTTTTCGTGAAATGCATGCGGTAGTAGTCAACTCTCATGAAAAGATAATGTACCATTCCTTAGAAATACCGATTAATATATTCCCCTAAAAAAGCGTAGTTGATGGTGCCCTGCTTCGTGGGGCCCCTATTTCTGAGTGCGGGGTTTAAAAGAACTTAATGGGGGGGAGGGGGGGCAAAGCCCGATTATGGGGGCAGATATACTTCCGTATTTTCAGTTAACAATATTGTTATAATAAAACAGCCCTGCTTTCAGAATTAGGGTTTATTAGATATGGTTTCCATAGTTACAAACATTATGAAGGTTTCTCAACATAAAACATACATCAAATATTTCGAGAGTTTACAATATCACTAGAGAGATTTCAATCTAACGTGTCATATGCATGTAAGGCCGATCTTTTCTGCCGCAAACACACATGTCTACATGGCATATGTTGACAGGCACCTTTCACCCGTATAGTGCCACCTTTCTAGTGTAATATACAGGGTGTCTCATTCAAATCGGTCAGTATGGGAAAGTCTATACGAAGATCTGTTCTGAGGAACCATGTCATCGATTTTAATAACAAGAAAAACTGCATTCATACATTTTAAAAAACATCTGTACTCCGTTCGGGAATCGAACCCGGTTATTTTGAAAAAAAAACCTACTTTATTTCTATTTAGATATCGATTGTGTAGGTCTTAAGCAGTAAATGTCTGTATGAAACAAGATGTCTAAAATGAATAAAATGCATTGTTTCCACATACTTTAATCACAATCGATATCTAAATATAAATAGTGTAGGTTTTTTTTTTTCAAAATAACAGGGTCCGATTCCCGAACGGAGTACAGATGTTTTTTAAAATGTATGAATGCAGTTTTTCTTGTTATTAAAATCGATGACATGGTTCCTCAGAACAGATCTTCGTATGTCTTATAGTTTCAGACTTTCCCATACTGACCGATTTGAATGAGACACCCTGTATATGTCACCGTAAAATTGTCAAATACGTTTTATTGTAAAATCTCGAAATATTGTCAAATGAATATACTGCTTACAACAAAACGCATTATTTTTCGTGATATGTAGGTATGCGATGGTAGTCAACTTACGCGGTGTGGAGGGAAGGAGGGATCCCCCTTGCCCAGTGGTACAACTCTCATGAAAAGATATTGTACCATTCCTGAGAAATACTGATTATTATAACCTAACCTAAAAGCCCCTATTTCCGAGTGCGGGTTTTAAAGGAACCTAACTAACCTAACGTGGGGGTGCCCCAAGTCCCGATTATGGGGGCAGAGCATACTTCCATATGTTCAGTTGACAATAATTCGAGAGTTTACAATTTCGCTAGAGAGACAATTTGTTTGACAATTTTACGGTGAGATATACTCTAAGGGTCCCACCAAATTAATTGTGCACGTGGACAAAATTGGAACTACCGCCGCCATTTTATGATCGTCAAGCCACTGTTAAGGTTGGACGCACCTTATATGTGCGGCACGCGCCGAAAGAATCGAATTTTAGAATTACTTGTCTGAAATCCTATAAAGGGCGTAGCGGGAGATATAAGTAGACATTTTCTCATTTCTCCAATATTATTTATCTGCAACCTCGCCATTGACTCTTGCAATTTCTCAAATGCCTGGAAAATAGCTGAGAAAAGCCCCATCTTCAAAAGTGGCGATGGAGCCTATGTCAACAACTATAGACCAATTTCCATCCTTCCAGCTTTGTCTAAGATTCCTGAAAGGATCATGAAAAATCACCTGGTCGACTACCTGGAAAACAATTAACTGTATCTCCATCTTAGTACGCCGTCGACACGGCCGGCCTGTCGTCGTCGTTAGACAGCCGGACGGCTAGCTAGCCCATAGCCAGCCGTCCACAGGCCCGCATCTACGGTGGCCGGTAGCCACCACGTGGCCCCCGACGCCCGTTGCGTCTCCCGCGGCGGCCGGGAAGAGAGGATCTCTCCCTCTCTCGTTCCGCCACCTCCTTCGCTAGCATGACGGCTTCGCAGAAGGAGGCGACGGCTTCCCATTCCGTCTCGCTCCGGACCATGGATTGAACCAGGGCCGGACGCGAGAGGTCGCCGCCGCCGATCGCCGCCACGAGGACACGGCGGAGCTCCGCCCACGCAGGGCAGACTTCCACCGTGTGCTCCACCGTGTCCTCCGGTCGATCCTCGCAGTGGAGACACCCGGGCGATTCCTCCCTGATAAAACTATTTTATCATTATAAAATAAGACTCGTGGTTGTGACATGTAAAAATATAATTTGAATAAATAACAGCGGTTGCTAAGCAATGCCGACATCTGACATCATACGTTTTTAAAAAGGTTATCAAAAATAATAAGGTTCTAGTCTATCATACTCCTTAACATCCTCCCTTTTTGACAACCCTATCACTATATTATCAAACCAATTTGTTTTGCGATTGATACAATCCGTGGCTTATGTAATGCTTTGGTCAGTATATCCGCTAGTTGGAACTCGCTGGGAACGTATTCTACACGTATTTCTCCATTAGCAACGAGTTCTCTCACATAGAAATGTCGAATAGCAATATGCTTAGTTCTTCTATGGAGTTCTGGATTGTGTGAGATCTGTATGGCTGCATCATTATCAACCCTTAGCTTAGGTATTTCTTTCAATTTAGATATTTCACCAAAGAGTCTTTTGATCCAGACAATCTCTCTAGCCGCTTCACTGGCAGCAACCAATTCAGCTTCGGTGCTTGATATCGCAACACATGTTTGTCGTCGACTTGTCTAAGATATTGCTCCTCCAGAGTATAAGCATAATATGCCTGATGTTGAACGTCCGGTACTTTGGTCTCCACCGTGGTCAGAATCCCTGTAGCATTCTAGAATTCCAGCATTGCAGCTCTTCTTAAAAACTATTCCATAGTTGAAAGTTCCTTTGATGTATCTTAGGATACGTTTCAGCCTCTGGATGTCTTCTTTAGAAGGGTTTTCTAGACTCCGGGATACAACGCTTACAGCATATGCTAAGTCCGGTCTAGTTCCAACGGTCAGATATGCGAGTGCTTCCACAGCTTGTCTATACGGAAATAAAGCAGGGTCTACTACCTCTTTATCCAGATCTGGCAGTCCATCTTTTTGTATAGGAGTGGTAACAGGTTTGCAGTCACTCATACCAAAACGATCTAAAACTTTCTGAGCATAGTGCTTTTGTGACACTTTTATATTACCGTCATGGTCCTCTATTTCTAATCCTAGAAAATAGGACGCATCTTTTATTGTGATTTTAAATCTTCTCTTCAATTCTCTCATTAACTTTTCAGAATCTTCCTGATTTGTTGCAGCGACCAAACCGTCATCTACATAGAGAGCAAGAATAATTTTGTTTCTTGCACGGTTTCTTATAAACAGGCAGGGGTCGGTATCGCATTGATTGAATCCAATGGTTTTTAAATAATCCACCATACATTTATTCCAACACCGAGGCGCTTGCTTGAGACCATACAAACTTTTCTTGAGTTTACAAACCTTGTTAGATCCATCAGAGTAACCATCAGGTTGATTCATATATATTTCTTCACTCAGTGAACCATAGAGAAAAGCAGTTGATACATCAAACTGTGTGAGTTTTAGGCCTTCATTTGCAGTAACGCTTAAGACTGATCTTATTGTCGACATGTTAGCAACTGGGCTGAAAGTCTCATCATAGTCGATGCCTTTTTTCTGTGCATATCCTCTAGCAACTAGTCTTGCTTTGAATTTATCTAGAGAACCATCAGCATTGGTTTTGATTTTATATATCCATTTACAGGATATAGGCTTCCTGTCTTTTGGAAGGTTCACCATTATCCAGGTTTTGTTTTCCTTTAAAGACTTCACCTCACTTTCCATTGCTTTGACCCACTGATCTTTATGCATACTAGTAATTGCTTCTTTATAGGTTTTAGGTTCATTTATCTGATTAAAAATTTCATCTGACATCATGACGTAATCTCTGAATCGAATAGGTGGTCGTATTTGACTTCTATCTCGTAGAGTCACTCTAGTGGCTATCTCAGCTATATCATCTGAGATTATTGGTCGTTCAGTATCATCACCATCATCTAGGGCGTCTTCATAGGGAGGTAATTCTGGCATTGATGCTTCTGAAGACGTTTGAAATTGTTCAGTAGAGTCATCTTGGCTTTCTATTTCCTGACTCATAACCAAATCCGGCGATGTGAGGGGCAAAGTCGAACTAAGCTCATCAGGGCTACTTGCAGCGCGATCCAAGCTATTTTCGACACAATCATCCTCCCTTGCATCACACATCGGTGGTACTCAAAGTGGAAAGTGTATTTCGACTGAAGGTTGTTCTTCCAAATCACTTTGACCAAATGGAGTCAATACTGATTCATTAAATGTAACGTCTCTTGACCTTATGAGTTCACCATGTTTATTCAGTAAGCGATAGCCTTCATCACGCTCATATCCAATTAGAATGCATTTTTAGATAGCTTTTTCCTTTTTTGTTGAGGAATATGAGCATAACATTCACATCCAATTATTTTTAGGTGACTGATTGCTGGCTTCTTCTTAAACCACAATTCAAATGGTGATTTTCCATTTTCTGAGGTTGGACCAGTCCTGTTTAACACGTACGCAGCGGTATTTATCAATTCTGCCCATGTAGCTGACGGTAACTCTTCGTGAGCATGCATCATTGTACGAGCGGCTTCAACTAAGGTTCTATTCTCACGTTCACTAAGACCATTTTGTTGCGGTGTATAGGGCATCGTGAGCCTTTGTCTGATTCCAGCTTCTTGTAGAATGCACCTGACGTTCTGATTATCAAATTCACCTCCGTTATCGCTAAGAAATTCTTTAACAGAGTATCCAGCTATTTTACATTCTTGTAACATTTGTCGGAGTTTCAGGTAAACTTCCGATTTTTGTCGAATAAAATAAATGTGTCTGTACTTGCTGTAGTCATCTTTGAATAAAACGAAGTAGCGAAATTTGTTAAAAGAAGGAGGGAATGGACCACATACATCAGCGTGTAAAATTTCTGCAGGTAATTTAGCTCCTACTCTTGTTCCGAAAGACTTTCTGTGTGTTTTACCATAAATACAGCCAGTACACAATTCTGAATCTAGTCGAACTTTAATTCCTAGTTCTTGTTCTATAACACCTTTAACGTGTTTTTTATTCTGATGGGCTAACCTTTCGTGATACAGTTGTAGTATGTTTTCTGTTGACAAAATGTTTACAATAGGTGTTGACTTTATAATAGTCTCTACATTGAGCTTGTATAAGCCACCATTCTTGATCCTTTTGCCAGTCAGTCTAACTTGTCCATCAACTTTTAGCGAACAGTGTTCCCTTTCAGACGTGAAAACGCTTTTATTTAGTCTGTCTTGAGTGGCCAGTACAGAAAATAGATTTCGCATAATATCAGGTACATACCATACATCACAGAGTGTTACTCTGGATTCCTTGCCATTGATAGCCGTTTTCAAGTCAACAGTACCTTTGCCAATTGCTTTGACAGTAGCTCCATTAGCAGTAATGACTATACGATTATCTTCAAAATGCTGGAAACTAGAAAAATAGTCGTTTCGGCAGGTGACATGATTAGTTGCACCATTGTCGACGAACCAACTCGATGTATCATAGTTTGTAAGCATTGAATTTACATCTGTATTGACTTGCATGAGCAATAAGTTCAAACTTGATCGGTTCTGTTTACTTTCAGGCTTGGCTGGTTTACCGTCAGCTTTCCATTTATGACATCTGGCAATTCAGACTTGTCTATCTTCATTAATTCATTTATCAAATCTGACCAAATGGTTTTTATTTTGGAGATATGAGTTGTGATGTCATGTGACGGATCTTTTGAATAGCTGAAGAACCTTTTTTTTTTTTTTTTTTTAGGATGGGAAATCATCAAATGACTTCTCCCACTCTGGGCGGAGCGGGAGGGAGTGTCAGACTTTTACTGACTAAAACCCATCCATGTTCCTTCCTCGCCCTTTATGTTCCGGGGCCGCGGTATCTCTTTCGAACAGGCCCGCAACCCCGGCAGGCTTCGGCCCTTGCGGGCCCCTCTCCTTTTGCTGACATCTCTTTGAGGCGCGCGTGGAACACGAACGCGCCGTCGACACGACCTGTCGTCGTCGTTAGACGGCCGGACGGCCAGCTATTGCCCATAGCCAGCCGTCCACAGGCCCGCATCTACGGTGGCCGGTAGCCACCACGTGGCCCCCGACGCCCGTTGCGTCTCCCGCGGCGGCCGGGAAGAGAGGATCTCTCCCTCTCTCGTTCCGCCACCTCCTTCGCTAGCATGACTGCTTCGCAGAAGGAGGCGACGGCTTCCCATTCCGTCTCGCTCCGGACCATGGATTGAACCAGGGCCGGACGCGAGAGGTCGCCGCCGCCGATCGCCGCCACGAGGACACGGCGGAGCTCCGCCCACGCAGGGCAGACTTCCACCGTGTGCTCCACCGTGTCCTCCGGTCGATCCTCGCAGTGGAGACACCCGGGCCCGACCTCATACATAGATCATAACTTTTGTCTTCAGACTTGCCATCGAACAAACGATGTAGTTCGTCCCAAACTTCTTTAGATGAGTTAAAACGCATGATTTTCTGAAGAGTTTCATCTGACATATTTGCGGTAAGCAGAAGTAATGCAGAACTATCAATTTTATTATATTTTTCCAAAGCAGTATTATATCGAGAAATTTCGTCGACATTATTGGTAATAGGTTTCACTGGTTTTATTAGATCACCGTTTACTGCATCTAATCCACCGGGCATACCTCTTAGTAGTAATGTCGCTTTAAATTTCCAAGTCGACCAGTTCTTCACACCCTCCAGGTGACCAATGTCAATTTTACAACTTGGTGATTGCATTATGATTATTCGTCTTCCCAGATTATTTAAACTTGGTTGATGACTTCTCTCGTTACTTGTAACCACGCTCTGCTACCATGATAAAACTATTTTATCATTATAAAATAAGACTCGTGGTTGTGACATGTAAAAATATAATTTGAAATTTGAATAAATAACAGCGGTTGCTAAGCAATGCCGACATCTGACATCATACGTTTTTAAAAAGGTTATCAAAAATAATAAGGTTCTAGTCTATCATACTCCTTAACACTCCCGCCCGATTCGGTGCAGGTACCTCCCGAAACATCCGTGTCCGGTGAGGACCTGCGTCAGGCGGAAGGTGAGGACGCCGTGGCGCCTCTCCAGCCACTCCTCAAAGAGGGGACTTACCGCCACTATCGTGGCGTGCCCAGGGAGTAGGGCCTCGGGTCCGAGCTTAGTGTCGTCCGTGCAATTCGGACCCGGCACGGCCTAGCGTGCGTCATCCTTTCCAAGTTTCCACACTCACGAGGCTCGGCCGCGCAGCTCACGGCTTGACCTCGGGCACGGTCTCGCGTGCGTCATCATTTATTCTGTTCGTCATTCTTAATAACAGTAGTACTTAATTAATCCATTTATTTAACTTTTGCAGCCTTCACCTTCCGCAGTCTTTTTTAAACTGGCTTTTTTATATAGTTGCTCTGTGCTTTTTTCTGAAAATGTTTCTTCTGAAAAGTGACAAATGATAAAAAAATTGAATAGTTGTGGCAGCTTCCTAAGCTGTGTTCCTAAGAAGGGAATCCCAGGGAATTTTGTTGTAAGAAATCAGTAAAATAAAAAAGCAATAATGAAAAAAGCTGCGAAACATTCAAAAAAATCTGTGTTGTCTGTTACTCACGAAAATGTGAAGGTGAACTATAACAGTAATACGGCTAACGAAAGCAATTCTCTAGCTTTCAAGACACAAGGACACGATCCTTCTTCTCCTTTGAAATTTGAAACTTTCATTCCTTGGATGTGTGAACAAATGGCTGCCTCAACCCCAGTCGTCATAACCCCGAAGTTTCAAGGTATTTTATTATCACTGTCTACTAAGATTCATTTATTGTTTTTTGACTGAAAAGAGGCTGCCTAATTAATGTGTGTAACACATCTTTCTTCTGCTGCCATTTCCGACTCCGCCTCCGACTCCGAAAAATCAAATATAAAAACTCTGACTCCGATTCCGGTTCCGATACACCACCTCCGTAACATCTCTGTTTCTAACTTTCTATACGTAAACATCGGCACGATTCTCTCGCTCGTGGAGGCAGCCCTTAGCATCAAATACCTAACACTTCATGCGTGGCATCAACTGCTAGTGCATTGACAGCGACGCTAGCCTGGCTAGACTCTAGAGGTTTTCCTGTGTGTGTGTTGGTTTGTTTGGTTTGAGGTTTGGACTGCGCCGAATTATAAAATCCCGAACGTGCAATATAAAAATTCCGACAAAGGATTTTATTCCTAAAGTAGCTGACTCATGCAACTTCGTCTGCGTCAAGACGAAAAAATCCCCGTTTTTGAAACATTTTTCATTTATGCTCCGCTCCTATTGGTCGTAGCGTGATATATGATAAATTAATTTTTCAATTCCAACCAGTAGTTTCTGAGATAAGCGCGTTCGACCAAACTATTATTACTGATTATTATTATTAGTATTGTTCGTCGTTTCGTTGAACTCCTTGAGTTATAAGTCGAGCTACACGATAACTGACAAATTCTTGCACTGACTGGACAGGTCCACTCAAATCTGTGTGGTTCTTTCTTCAAAAGACCATCTCAGACACTAATCTGCATAATCCTCATGTGAATTAAGCAAGATTGTCTGGACTTCAAAAGAGACTATGACCTCTGAGTTTGTTTCGGCTGTTTCTTCTCAGAGTAGTCAGGTACGAAACACCGGCCCCATCTAGGTTTTTTTTTAAATGACGTGTAAAAGGGTTTGAGAAAACCTACTTGCTGAATAAATATCATTTATCATTTTTAACCGACTTCTAAAAAAGGAGGAGGTTCTCAATTCGGATGTTTCTATTTTTTTTTTTTTTTTTTTTTATGTTTGTTCGGGCATAACTCCGTTGCTTGCCAACCGATTTGGAAAATTCTTTTTTTGTTAGAAAGTGTATTCTTTCCAAATGGTCCCATAGCCACCAAGTCGGGATCTGATGATGGGATCTTGGCGAAATCGAGGGAACTCTTCAAATTTTATATGAAAACGTGTTGCGTTTTTGGTATTTTCTACAACAAGTGAAGCATTTGCGTTTGATAAAAACCATTCTACCATCAGATCTGATGATGAAGCCAAGAGTCACGGAACTCCATAATGAGACAATGTACCATAGTTGTGTTTGGGCTTGTTTCAATTGTAACGGTATGCACTTTCCATGTATCAAGCACATGTGAACCACTAAAAAGTGAAAAATAAAAACTTTTTTGCAAAAAATAAAACCGACTTCAAAAAAAAAACAAAAAAGGTGAAAAATAACTTTAGCTTCTGAAGTCGGTGACAAAAAAACTAGAGCAATCAAAGAAAGGTCACCGACTTCAGAAGCTAAAGTTATTTTTCACCTTTTTTGTTTTTTTTTTGAAGTCGGTTTTATATAAACAAACAAACTAACAAACTCTTTAGCTTTATAATTTTAATAGATAGATTGCAACCCGGACTTAAATTTTTCAAGGTAGGGAGGTATAGTATACCTCCACTTACCTTGAAAATCACGGTGATCGATCTTGTGCCTGTTTTCTTCCCAGAGGTGTGTTCGATTGTCGCCAGGGGTTCGATTGTTTCCTCATAGCAATGTTATTTAAATCTTATTTCGGCGTGAGAAAGAGATTGTAGGTACAAGGAATAATTTGATTTTATGAAACGTATAATTATAAATGTTGCATGCCTGAATTGGTACAATACAGTGGACTGCGCATTCACTTGACATCTGGAAGTGTACTGTGTTGAGCAATAAATATTTGAATCTGAATTTGAATTCCTCTATGTACCTACGTAGCGGTTCAGCAGTATATAGTTTATTTTTACTTGGTCTATATTGTTCCACTGCTGGGCTAAGGCCTCCCCCATAGCGGCCATAGCCTTCCACTGTACTCTCCGTGCGTTTTTCTCTGGCCAATCTATACTATACTAGCTGACCCACGCAACTTCATCTGTGTCACATAAGAGAAAAAAACGAAAGGAAAAAAAACCGTTTATGCAACATTTTTCATTCCTGCTCCGCTCCTAATGGTCATAGCGTGATATTATATAGGCTTCCTCGATAAACGGAGTATCTAACACAAAAAGATTTTTTCAATTCGAACCAGTAGATCCTGAGATTAGCGCGTTCAACCAAACAAACAAACAAACTCTTCTGCTTTATAATATTATTTATAGTATATAGTATAGATTATTTATCGTATATAGTATAGATATAGATATAACATCACGTTATGACCAAAAGGAGCGGAGCAGCAATAAGAAATGTTGCAAGAGGGAAGTTCACGCGAACAAAGTCGCGGGCAGAAGCTAGTCTCTCATAAACGCGTCTAGGTCGTCACGCCAGCATTTTCTTGGCCTCCCTCGGCGACGACGCCCATCTTCTGGCACCCACTGTGGGACGATTCTGGCCCATCGGTCCGGATGCATTCTATAGACATGGCCCGCTCAATTCCACTTCAACTCAGCAGTCTTGTTCCCTACATCAGCGATTACAGTTTTGGAGCGTCTTTTTACGCTAACGCTCCATCACCCTTTGGAACTTTGAGTTTGGACTTTTGCGATTCAGTTACGAACCAAGTTTGTGCACCGTAGGTTAGGATGGGTTTCGACTCGGCGGTCGATTTTTCTGTCTTGCCTGTTCCCGAAGGAAACTAGCTGGCCCTAATAAATGTACTCATCGACATAGCGTATTTCTTGCCCGTCTACCTCACCCCTACTTTTTGTGCAATTGGTCATCACTTTAGTCTTTGACTGATTCATTATTAGTCCAACCTCAAGACTTGCTGTGCTCGGTTCTTGGAGCATCTGTTGTCACTCGGCAGCAGTCGGTACAAATATGATGACGTCATTAGCGAAACGAAGGTTGGTGAGTTTCTTGCAACCGACTGTTATACCTTAACTGGACCATGGATCTGCTAGGTTCTTGAATATCTCCTCAAGGGTGTTAGTTTTGAGGTCACCCTGTTTCACACCTTTGTCTATTTTATATACTACAGTTTATTTAGTATAGAGTACTGAAGAAAAAATAGAGCGGTAGTGAATGGTGGGTCGATTTATAAAAAAATCGAAGACATGTGACATCTACCAACCGGCAGTGGGCCCACGTGCTGACTAATGTCTATTCATAATACGAGGATTGTCACGGTACATCCCTCTCATTGAGAGGTGACCGCCCCAAAGCTGATGATCTATGTATGTAAGCTAAAGTAAACTATTCTGTTGTTTTATATCCTCTCCTTCTAATAATAAACAATTTTCGTAAAATATTTCGCTTTAATAAACTTTTAATTTACCTACAGATAATTTTCGAAGAAAGTCTATAACTCGTCAAATTGCGAAATTGGAGGCAACGCGTAGTCTAGAAGAATCAAGCAAGTTGGAGTCAATCACTAAGTCGATGGAAGGTTTGTCAACTGATCTGGTTCCAGTGACAGCATACTACGACACTAAGCAGCGGCTAGTGGAGATCCTGTAGATCCTGAGATTAGCGCGTTCAACCAAACAAACAAACAAACTCTTCTGCTTTATAATATTATTTATAGTATATGTATAGTATAGATTATTTATCGTATATAGTATAGATATAGATATAACATCACGTTATGACCAAAAGGAGCGGAGCAGCAATAAGAAATGTTGCAAGAGGGAAGTTCACGCGAACAAAGTCGCGTGCAGAAGCTAGTCTCTCATAAACGCGTCTAGGTCGTCACGCCAGCATTTTCTTGGCCTCCCTCGGCGACGACGCCCATCTTCTGGCACCCACTTTGGGACGATTCTGGCCCATCGGTCCGGATGCATTCTATAGACATGGCCCGCTCAATTCCACTTCAACTCAGCAGTCTTGTTCCCTACATCAGCGATTACAGTTTTGGAGCGTTTTTTTACGCTAACACTCCATCGCCGTTTGGCAAACCTTTTTTTTTTTTTAGTATGGGAAATCATCAAATGACTTCTCCCACTCTGGGCGGAGCGGGAGGGAGTGTCAGACTCTTACTGACTAAAACCCATCCATGTTCCTTCCTCGCCCTTTATGTTCCGGGGCCGCGGTATCTCTTTCGAACAGGGCCGCAACCCCGGCAGGCTTCCGCCCTTGCCTCCCCTTATGCTGACATCTCTTTGAGGCGCGCGTGGAACACGAACGCGCCGTCGACACGGCCTGTCGTCGTCGTTAGACGGACGGACGGCTAGCTAGCCCATAGCCCGGTGCGTCTCCCGCGGCGGCCGGGAAGAGAGGATCTCTCTCTCTCTCTGGTTCCGCCACCACCTTCGCTAGCATGACTGCTTCGCAGAAGGAGGTGACGGCTTCCCATTCCGTCTCGCTCCAGACCATGGAAAACCTTGGCAAACCTTGAGTTTGGACTTATGCGATTCAGTCAAGAACCAGGTTTGTGCACCATAGGTTAGGATGGGCGCAGAGGTAAGTCGACTTTGTGGACCATGAGTATCTCTTACAGGCGTTTTCGACTCGGCGGTCGATTTTTCTGTCTTGCCAGTTCCCGAAGGAAACTAGCTGGCTCTAATAAAATAATGTACTCATCGACATAGTAGTATTTCTTGCCCGTCTACCTCACCCCTACTTTTTGTGTAATTGGTCATCACTTTAGTCTTTGACTGATTCATTATTAGTCCAACCTCAAGACTTGCTGTGCTCAGTTCTTGGAGCATCTGTTGTCACTCGGCAGCAGTCGGTACAAATATGATGACGTCATTAGCGAAACGAAGGTTGGTGAGTTTCTTGCAACCGACTGTTATACCTTAACTGGACCATGGATCTGCTAGGTTCTTGAATATCTCCTCAAGGGTGTTAGTTTTGAGGTCACCCTGTTTCACACCTTTGTCTATTTTATATACTACAGTTTATTTAGTATAGAGTACTGAAGAAAAAATAGAGCGGTAGTGAATGGTGGGTCGATTTATAAAAAAATCGAAGACATGTGACATCTACCAACCGGCAGTGGGCCCACGTGCTGACTAATGTCTATTCATAATACGAGGATTGTCACGGTACATCCCTCTCATTGAGAGGTGACCGCCCCAAAGCTGATGATCTATGTATGTAAGCTAAAGTAAACTATTATGTTGTTTTATATCCTCTCCTTCTAATAATAAACAATTTTCGTAAAATATTTCGCTTTAATAAACTTTTAATTTACCTACAGATAATTTTCGAAGAAAGTCTATAACTCGTCAAATTGCGAAATTGGAGGCAACGCGTAGTCTAGAAGAATCAAGCAAGTTGGAGTCAATCACTAAGTCGATGGAAGGTTTGTCAACTGATCTGGTTCCAGTGACAGCATACTACGACACTAAGCAGCGGCTAGTGGAAATAGCAATCGAGGGCACCGCAGTCAGGGCATCTAAAAAAGTGATTGCTGCCTTCGGCTTCTGTGTCCCTTACCACACTTCGCTGACACGATTCACTTATCGAAGAAGTCTACTCACTGCTCCATTGATATACGAGATAAACAAATTACTACCAATCTCAAATATTTCTGAAATTGTTTTCGACGATTCGTACGTACCAGAAGCGAATTATTACATTTTACTTGAACAGATTTCACATTTGAAATATTTGTCTCTGAATAGATGTAAGATTAATGACACTGTCTGCAAGAAAATATTTGAAAATATTAATTTTGGTGCTCCTGCTGCAAATAGCCTTCAAATATTAGAGTTAGGCTCAAATAGCATTACAGATGATGCGGCAATATTTATCGCATCCGTTCTTAGAGCAAACCGAAGTTTACTACACCTCAATTTATCAGGAAACAAAATCACTGACAGCGGCTTCGTACCAATTTTAGACAGCCTTATGGAATTTCCACTGAATTTCAAAGAAAAAGTTGATTCAGCACGCCGTAAACTTAAGTATTTGCAGAGTAAAGAAGCCATTTACGAAAGAAGTCTAAGCAATTTAAAATCTAGAAATATGGATGAATTTGCTAGCCACACAAGTATGCCGAGTGTGCCGCTATCCAAATCATCCAAAAGTGTACGTAGAAAGTCTAAAATATCGTACAGTATAGAAGAGGAAGCTGAAATTATGACTAATGGAATATTAGGAGAATTCCAAGACCCATTTTCGAATGACGATGTAATGGTTAAAAATGAAGCACGTTACTGTAAAGGAAATTTGGTCTTGTGTTATATAAATATAGCGTATAATAATTTGGAGAACTTATCAGTTAAGAGGCTGTACGATGTTTTGCGTTATCAGGATGGCATGCGTGTGAAGAGCCAATCCGGTAAAGAAAAAACAGGGCTGATTAAAATTACTTTAGACGGAAACCGTTTTCATTCAACTTACTCCCCTCTGCTTGAAGAAATTAATTCTTATCTTCAAAAAGTGATATTTTTGAGAACGTCGGGAAGGAATTTTACGTTTAGGAAAGCCGATAGTGGTGCTGTCTCACAGGGTAAGATTCACCATTAAAGTCAATGAAACAGTTGACTTTGGCTGACTTTTGCCATCATGAGGGTTCACATTAATACGTGTTTGAAGGTAAATTTACATGTTACTGTAAGGGAGAAGTTGTTTTTATTTTAAGCTAAGTCTATGTTTAGTCTTAAGAAGCGCGTTTTTGTTCGTTTTTTGTAATAATTTGTTTGTGTATTCAACAAGGGTAACTTTAGAATGAGGTTTTTTTAGCTAGCAAGTAATGTACTCGTAGGTATATTCAGTTTCAGATAGGAGCCTCTCAGGAAGGACCCACTTTTAGTTTCCAAAATTGGCAAAAACTATCAATGGCCTTTATAGCAACGTTGATTTGCGTGTCATCGCACGGGCCCTGAACCAAAACGACAAAAACAGGCAAAACTTATTGAGGCCATGTTTTTGACCATTATAAACTCGAAACGTATTCTAGAATTTTCACGTAAAGCAGCCGATGTAAAGCCCGGTTTTCACCGCAAGCGGAGCGGACTCATTAATGACTTATTTTACCTCGCAAGAGAAAATTGCTTACATGTGTTTACACCAACAAATACTCCAGCGGAAATGATTCAAGTGTCAATCTGAGCTCGCTCTGCTCATTCTTGTCTCATTTCTCTTTTGCGGTGGGAATCAGACGATTAAACTCTTTCTTGGTGGAAACGCAAACCTATTTGATGAATATGAAGTCCGCTTCGCTTAGCCATTTCGGCTCATTCGCAGTGGAATCCTAGTTTTACAATACTGAGCGAAGTGTTAGTTAGTTTACCTTCGTTTTGTTTTTTCTTGTCACGTTATAAGTAAGATTTAGATTCAAGTATGATAATTTATGTTTTTGTTTGTGATAACTTGATTGTCTCTAGTTAAAGATTCGCGTTTCGTGGCATAGTGTTGTTTACTATGATATTGTTAAGAAGAAAGTTGTTTATTTTTTATTATAAGTCTATAACTTACTTAACTTATGTATTTCTCTTTTAAGTTCAAGAAATTCGTTGTAAGTTTATTTTTTTGTAATTGTAACTTATTTCATTTTTAAGTTCAAGAAGTTCGTTATAAGTTCATTTTTATGTAATTGTAACTTCTTTGTAAATTTATTTTTATGTAATGCTCGACACTTGTTTCACACGTTTTTGTTCAAAAACTTATATTTTACTTTATTTTTAATTTTTATGTGCGATATTTTCAAGAAGTTCATTGTTAGTTTATTTTGATGTTATGCTCGTAATAAAGAAGTTTATGATAATTTGTTTTACATTTTTTCCTACTTTATGGAACACGAAATAGCCGCGCCATTCGACTGAGGGCTGGTTTTTAGTTGGCAAAAGTCATGGACGACAGTTATCGTGTCGTATGATCGTATGTTAAAACATCCATTTATAGGTATATGTCACCGTAAAATTGTCAAATACGTTATATTGTAATATCTCTAGCGATATTTTAAAATAGGTATCGAAATATTGTCAAATGAACATACTGCTTACAACAAAACGTCAAAATTCTTCGTGATATGCATGCGATGGTAGTCAACTAACGCGATATGGAGGGAAGGAGGGGTCCCCCTTGCCCTGTGTTACAACTCTCATGAACAGATATTGTACCATTCCTGAGAAAAACCGATTATTATAAGCTAACCTTAAAACACTTTATATTCCCCTAAAAAGCGTAGTCAACGGAGGCCTCTATTTCCGGGTGCAGGGTTTAAAGGAACCTAACTAACCTAACGGGGGGGTGCCCCAAGTCCCGATTACGGGGGCAGAGATACTTCCGTATGTTCAGTTGAAAATAAGTCGAGAGTTTACGATATCGCTAGAGAGAAACACGTTATATTGTAATATAACGTGTTTGACAATTTTACGGTGACATATACACCATCAACAACACTTAAAACTACACGATTATCTGTCGTCACGATATAGTGGGAACGGGGCTTTACCCGGCAGGGTATTGTCTAGACTTCTAGAGAGCCCATGCAGCGACAAATGGCAGTCGCGGCGGGAACGACCTCTAACGATCAGTTTCTTCATCATAAAATAACTTTTTGCAAAAAAGAAGTCTGTTTGATACGATTTAAAACTCTAACTACCTACCTATGGGCCATAATCTACCACGCCGGCCCAGTCCGGGTTGGTAGACGTAGGGTTGGCAACTGTACTGTTTTAAACAGTATTATACTGTTTTTAACTAAATGATACTTTTTACTGTTGAACAAAAATAAAGTATACAAAATAATTTAGTTTTTTATTTTGTTTTGTACGCCTTACGGGTGAAACATGTACTTACGTACAAAATATTCTTAATGTGTCTTCTTAAATAATCCTGCGTGCTTAATTTGCATGTATACGCATGTTTTAACAAATAAATTATCTTTATCTGAATATGCTTTATTTCTTGTAAAAAAAGTTGGCAACCCTAGGTAGAGGTCACGTGTCTTCGAATTTTTGGTTCTAGGACATGTCGGTGTCCTTACGACGATGTTTTCCTTTATAACCGTTCGCGTTCTTGAGAGCAGTGGTGATGAAATAAATTACACAAAGTAATGTGCCTGCCGATGTTTTATTTATTTACATTTCAGAGCAAGATCGTAGGGGAGAAACATTTCAAACCTGAGTGCTGTTGCAGCCTTTTTTTTTTCTTTTTGTCAAGTCATAATGGCGGCATTATATTATTAGATTATCAAACTTGTCAAAACTTGACAGAACTTGACCATATAAAATCAATGATCGCCTATTCTGACACTATTGTAATAGCAGAATTGAGGCCTATATCTGAAAATTGGCCGTCGCCTTAGGCACAAGTTAGCAGGTTCACAGTACATACTAACACTAGTCGATGCTCCACATACTTCTCCCAAAATGTTGACATTTGCTTCGCCAGAAAATAAGTTTGAAACGGCTGTGCGGCTCTGGGATATTGGACCATTACGGGGATACGACAGATTCATTTTATGAGGCATTCAAGGTGGTTATGCCCATCAAATGTATGCCTGATATTTAAAATGGCAATGGGAAAATTTTCAATTTTTTCGCCGAGGTCTGAAGGCCGTGCCAGTGAATGGTCAATGTCTACAACTTCCTCTGAAGAGGATCCACAAAATGTTGACTTTGGTCGCTACATACAGACTAAATGTTTAATGTACGGATGCCCGTTAAACGTTCATGTCACTTGCACGATTCTGCAGCGTAAGTTTTTTTCTAATTGGTAGTAGGTGTAGCTAGCTTAGTTTTTACTCCCGGTTTTGCCATATTTTACATAATCTTGACGGTTAAAGTAATCATCATTCAGTTTCTTATTTCATTTTTTAGAAACTTCCCTCAAACTAAGGAAGCTGAAATCAGTATCAAAATTCAAACGCAAGAATTCCAAACCACTACCGGAAGTGCTCTCGCCGGATCCATCTCCTGAGTTTAAACTAGCTCTAGATAAAGACAAGTTTCTTATAACAGCAGTATATGACAGTTCATATGAACTGGTAGAGATACTCTTGTCTAAATACACTTACGCGCCAATACCGAGAGTATTAATGCAGGTAATAGTGAAGGCTTTAAAAGTTCTATTCCCCTCTAATCTGGCCAAGTTTACCATCAAACAATGTTGCATCGACATGTACACCATTTATGAGTTGAATAAGATACTTGCAATATCCAATATTACTGATATATGTTTAGATGACTCTCCGCTGAAGGATGCGAATTATGACATGCTCCTAAGTGATCAATCCTCTCTTCAAAGCTTGTCGCTATCGAGGTGCAATATAAATGATATTGTTTGTGAGCGAATAGCTTCACGATTGCATTATCTAGAACCAGCTGAACCAAATTTGTTGGTTTTAAATCTATCGTCCAACTTCATAACTGACGTTGGTTTAAAACATTTTGGAGAAGCGTTCAGAAGTAATAGACATTTGCGGTACTTGAATTTAGCCGACAATCTTATAGGTGATGACGGTGCTAATTATATATTTGACGTGCTAGCAGAATTCCCATTGAATATCGGTGAAATTGAAGACAAGAATAAGTGCTATATGCATTATTTAAAAAACAAGGAAGTACTATACCGTAAATACATGCTGAATTTGGTGATTAATGCCAAACACTCAAGTAGGATGAGTAAATCAGTACGAGGGAAAGGTAAACCGAACATGAAGAAAAATAAATTTGCTGATGAGTATTTGACTATGAAGGCTAGAGAAATGGCACTGGAAGCAGTAGGACCTTTCGAACATCCCTTCAGCCCTTCGATGGTGATAGTAAAGGGAGGACAAAGTCATTGTATAGGAAATTTCACCCTCTGCTACTTAAACTTAAGGTATAACAACTTGACGTATCTAACTGTTCAGAGACTGGCGGCCATCGTCCGTCACCAGAAGACATACAGAAATGAGAAGTTATGTGGACTTCTGAATGTTTTACTGGAAGGTAACTATGTGCCTGAGAACGTTGATGAGTACGAAATTATCAATAATGATGGGGTTGGACTCTGGAGTGTGCCAAGTAAACAAAAATTTAAAATTAGGTCAGCTAGCAAAATTTCGTTTCGACGTAAAAAATAGAGAGAGCTCGTGGACAGGTTTCGTGTTTATTTACCACAAATGGGGTAGATTTTCTAATTTCCTAAATACTATTAATTTCGTTTGTGTCTTTCCTGATACATTATTTTCTTTAACGGTTATTTCCAAGACAAAGGATGCTGCTGAAGTTTAGTTTATTTGTGTGGAAGTTTTTATAAAAATATCATAAAATCTAAGATCCTATATCGCGCCATCAGAGTAATCCAGGCTGATATGTTAAGCCTTTTTAAACGTCTAAATCTAAACGAAGAAGCGCAGCGGTCAATCAATTATTCTGAGAATCTAAGCTCTACGCAAAAAATATTGTTGGGAAATTATTGAAATTATAGCCTCCATAAATCGGTCACTAGGTACCTATAACCACTGTAGTCAAGCAAATAAACTCTCGTTTAATGTCATACTAGCTGCTGCCCGCGACGTCGTCTGCGTGAAGGCTCTACAGCACCAAAAATACCTAAGATGCCAGCGTCGCTACAGCATTATAAGGAAACAACTTTTAAAATAGCATTAAAATATAAGTTTATTTGCAAGCGAACCAAGTGAGCAAGTTATATGGGAATCCTTCTAAGTTCAGTCATAAGATGTGATTGAAGGAAATAGAGAAAATAATGCAGGAATACATTCCAGGACACAAAAGATTCAAAATACGTACAAAGGTATCATACCTTACAACACTTCCCTAAAAACTACGTTGCTAGTTATGCTGCCAGGAGCCAAAATGTAAAGAGAGTCAGGACTGGTGACGCGGGAGCAAGCGTCGCGCGCGTCGTACAGTTGCCCGTGTGAGAAGCAACTCGTCCTGAGGTCGACACCCGCAGCCCTCAGTGTCTGCCCGTGCGACTTATTGATAGTCATCGCGAAGCAAACATTCACGGGGAACTGTACGCGCTTGAACTCGAATGGGAAGTTATGAGATATGAGGGGAATGCGTGGTATAAATAAAGCCTCGCCGGCGCCACAACCCGTAAGAATTTCCGCCTCAATGAAATGTCTGAGGAGCGAAATGACTTTGAGGAGGGTCTTGTTACACAACTTCGGAGGAGATAGGTTCCGAAGAAGCATAATCGGGACACCGACCTTCAGCTTGATGGTATGCGTTGGAAGTCCACTTGCTGATAAGGAGTTCAGAAATTCCACGGAATAATGTGTGGCTTCATCTTGCTCGACAACAGTGTTTATCGAGGTGTAGACCACTTCATTCCCCACGATTTCCGAGAGAATGCATTCGTTAATGGCCACAGCCTGATCATTTTTGGGCGTCAAAACGGCGCTCACACCCAAGAATTCTGTTGATGCGGTATACAACTGATGTGCTGTCTTGCCACCCGGAAGCAGTGTGGCAGCGATTCCCGACGACGCTACAGCAATAGCAATTGCCTTGGCTCCTGGCCTCTGCAAGAATGCCAGTGGTCAAATGTTTTTCCTGTTCTACCAGGAGCACCCAAGAAAAACATTTTACCTTGGTTTTGCCAGTTTTTCCTAAACTCTGCTCAAGATTTTGAGGGTTTTGTTGGAACTTGAATTTTTTCAAAACGAACTAGACGATACAACTTTTATGAAGAAAATTCGCATTACCATCTATGAATTGTAAATATAACTAACTACTAACCTGGCCAACATGATCAAATTTAAATTATTACCTAATTTCCGAAAAGTGCTAACATGGAACTTGATTTGATTTTTATGAAATCTCATAGATGGCGCTGCTTCAAAATTGTCTTTATACTACTAACATTCATTAAACTACTAGCTGACTCGCGCAACTTCGTCTGCGTCTCATAATTTGAGATTTAAACTATCCTATCTCTCAAGTTGGATCGAACTGCACATGGTGTGCGAATTTTATTATAATCGGTTAAGTGGTTTAGGAGTCCATTGAGGACAAACATTGTGACACGAGATTTATATATATTAAGATATGTTTCTCTGCCCAAGTTACTTAAATGGCGTAGTTTTTATAGTGTAAAGCTAGGTAATAGCATGGCTTACTCAAAAACATCATTTAAATATGCGTCGTTAGATTACACGCTGTCACAGAATGCGTACGAAAAATAAAGATTCACAGCTCCTCCCCCGTAGGTGATAGCGTGATAATATATAACCTATATGTTGACCCGACCTCTTAGTAATATTAATGCACAATTTGAAGTAAATCCATGCAGTACTTTTTGAGTTTAGCCCGGACATACATACAGACAAACAGACAAAAAATCTAAAAACTATATTTTTGGCTTCGAGATCGATTGTAGATCACGCCTCAAGTATTCTTTAAAAAAAAATATTCTATGTACAGTTTTGACTCTCCTACGATTTTATTATATGTTTAGATAGATATAGATTGGAATGTAAACAAACGCATGTACTGCTGAGTTATTCATTTATTTGATTATAGAAAATAACATGTGTATTTACAAAAATAAGTGTTATTAAAGATAAAGCTTAATTTTTAAATGATCTCATTGGGATTCGGGGATATAACTAATTTTAACTAGATACAAATACTAATTTTGGTAACTTTCTGTTTCAACATCACATTTTCTCACCAATTATGGCCCTATATTAAAAAAAACGAAGTCAATAAACATAAAATTAACAAATTAAAACTAATAAATAATCACAAAGTATAATTACGTAAGTACTAAGTTTATAAAGTCAGCACCAACTTTCGTTTGTCAAAATTGTGCTTAATACTGGCGCCCCAATTATTAGGATAGGTCCTAATTGCAGGGTTTTCATAACCTAAAAGCTTTTTTGTACCAGAAATGCAGGTTTCCGAAATGGGCCAGCTACTAAGTAATCAGGTACAATCTCTACTTTATTAATTTCTAGGTGGAAGATATTCTCTGTTGGGTTTTTGCGCTGGTCTGCCCCTACTGCCTGTTGGGTTGAATCCAGGCCCACTTGGTCTGCCTGACGGATAGCCTTGGCTACCTGGGGCTGATCCTGGATAGGGTGTACTGGAGCCAGGGTAGTTGGACCCAGGGCTACTTGGACCGGACGGCCCTTGTGGACCGCTACCAGATCCTGGGTAGCCGGGATAGTTACCAGAGGGACCTTGGGAACCTGGGTAACTGCCCGATGGACCTTGAGAGCCAGGGTAGCTCCCGGATGGACCTTGAGATCCAGGGTAGCTACCGGATGGACCTTGTGATCCCGGGTAGCTACCCGATGGACCCTGAGAGCCGGGATAGTTACTGGACGGACCTTGAGACCCCGGGTAGCCACCTGATGGCCCTTGAGGATATGATGTTGTCGATTGGATGCCGGGGTAAGGCGTTGAAGGTCCGGATCCAGGGTAGCTGGAAGGCCGTGATGTACCAGATCCTGGGTAAGAGGAAGGTCCCTGAGGACCTCTACCACCAGGGTAGGTAGAGCCCTGGTAATCATTGAAGCTATTGTAGTCCCCAGAAGAACCTTTAATAGAGTAGTCATAGAGCTTAGCATTCAGCTGATAAAGGCCAGGAGCAGAATCGCAAGAGAACTGGTTCCACCACACGCAAACGAAGTCTTCTTGAGAAAAGATAGTACCATTAGGGCAGAGGAAATCGTACGTTATGTTATTGGAGCAAATGTGGAAGACTTGGCAACGAGTTTCAACGTCAGCATAATACCCTGGCAGAGGTTGCGATTTACAATCGAATGATGTTTGGGGGATGTAGGACAGTATGGGGTAGTCTATATCTGGCTCGCCAGGTATAGCCGAGTAATCACCGCCTTCGTAGCTACCAGTATCACTGTCAGAGTAGCTTGTAGTCCCGAAGTTAGAGCCAGATCCAGATCCAGGATAGTTTTGCCCTGATCCAGGATATCTTGCTGGACCGCGGGAGCCTTGGGGATAGTTTGAGTCGGACTGTCCAGGATAGTTTCCAGACGGTCCACTGGGTCCTTGTCCCGGGTATGATGCGCTGGGGTATCCTGAACCCTGATTTCCTGAACCGGGATATCCTGGGCCCTGATTGCCTGCTCCAGGGTAGCCTGGTCTTTGGGTTCCTGATCCGGGGTAGTTGTTTGGTCCTGTTGGATATCCTGTGGTTGATCCTCCGGGCCCGTTGTAGTCGTCACCCTGTGGTCTGTTGGGATATGGTGTGGTGGTGGTGCCACCGTATCCTGGTGAAGTCCCAGGCCGGCTGGATGATGTTCCCGGTCCAAATGGCCGGTTGGGCTTGTTGTAGTCGTACCCATTTTGAGCGGCGGCGAGGGCCAGTAACACTGAAACATAAAAGTTGTCATAATTAAATATCTTCTTTGGAAAGACTAATGGTTTCTACGGTTTACGTCAAGTCAGTCAGAAGATCTAGTTTAGATTTTATGGTAAACTTGGCAATGGCAGTCGCGGGTTATAAACTACGTGAAACGGCACGCTACCATTTTAGGGGAGGTTTTTAATCACATTGAATGTGATTAGAGTTACAAAAGTGCACATTGCAGCCTGCGAAACTGGCATATACCGTAAAACGGTGTGAATAGAAAAGTATGGGTGAATATCTAAATAAAAAAGTATGATTTAGTTATTAAAATTTATTACTAATCTTTTAATGTTATACATATATTGCCAACTACATATGTTTAAATAAGTATAATTTAGTTAATAAATAAAATAGAGTACTTGTTGGTCACATATCATGTGAATTCAACTTCAAAGCTTTGTTCCCATTCACCCCTGCATTTCTATTCGCCCCGTTATTCCCGGTATTTATTCTTAATTTTGAAACAATGCGTCCTCCTGTCTGAAAATGTTTTCAGAAAGCAAGGAGGAACAAAAAGGCTACCCATCCCAAACTATGTAACTGCCTTTATCCCTTCGATTGTCCAACCTTCGCTTGTGTACAACGTAGCATGTGATCTGATCCAATTGAGAGTATCTACCTACCCCCTAAGGCACAATAGGCGACATGAGATCGCGTGGGACGCTGTGGTATCGACGAGGTGTCGCAAGAAGGCGGTAAATAAACGTTACGTTTGGGAGTGAAAACGTTTTCATTACCTAATTGTTTTTAAACTTGTACCATCACTTTCGAGATATCGGGGGCTTGTAGAATAATGAACAATTTACGGAAGATACAGAATAACTATAGTTGTAAACCGTGAAAGTTTAAAACAGTGTTTTCTAATCAGAGGTTTTCTTTTTGAGAATTATAAAAATTAGTTTCATGAACTCGATAGATGGCGTTGATCTGACTAATGTGCCAAAGCTAAAAAACACGTCACAATATGCAATATACACGTGACCCTTTCGTTTGCATTATAAAAATTAGGTCCAATTGAAATTATGTGACGTTCTGTTCCTTGCAGTAACGTAGTCAGACCAGCGCCATCTATCCAGCGACTAGGGAAGAGTTGAAAAAGAAAATCCCTCGTTGTTTTTGTATTGTTAACTTACTAATATAAATGGCAATTAAGCCGCTCGTGTCGATCTTTAAGTTAAGCCATGCTTGCCTGTTGGTTGGTCTGTGGATGGGTGACCACCCTTACACATCGAGTTTCCTCCGTGCCTCGGAAAGCACGTTACGCCGTTGGTCCCGGCTGTCATCTGTCCATCTTTGACAGTCGTTACAGGTAGTCAGTGGCCCCAAAAGTCTGACACCAGTCTTACCAAATAGTATCGTATTTCCCAGTATTAACTGGGTTGTGGAGGTCAGATAGGCAGTCGCTCCATGTAAAATACTGGTATTCAGCTGCATCCGGTTAGACTGGAATCCGAGCCCGATATATTATAGTTGGGAAAAGGCTAGGCAGATAATGAACTAGTTATAATTTAGTTACAAATATTTCTTTAAAATAACGAAGATTTGGGCAAAGTATTGTTACATCGGACCTACTAGAACATTCGAGAAAGCCAGTGATTACTGTGTGTGTACGTTAGAAGTTCGAGAGAATTCTATTATTATTAGTTTGAAAGTTAGGTAGGTACAAACTCGCGACCTATTTATACAAAGACATTAGAATTTCGACCGTACGCCTAGGGCATAAGGTTCATATTTGTTTGTTTTGTACAAGTAGGTAATGCCAACCTTGTAAGTAGGTACCTGCTATTTTTTTGTTAGTGTTTTTTATGACCCTCTCGAATGTTCGTCTTTATTCTGGTGTATCTGTTGGCGAGTATAAATAGAGCGCTCAGGGCCGCGACCGGCAGTCTTGTTTTGGCTACACAGCGAAGCGAATCCAAGTGAACTACAAGTGCGATATCTAAGTGAATAGTAAACAGTAGTGTATTTGTGATTAAGTTTTGATTGTTTTGTGATTAATAAAGTTATTGTGTTGTTTAATCGGTAGTAATTAATTTATCTCATACCCAGCTCGTAACAAATTGGTGTCAGAAGTGAGAGATAAATTATGTCAATCCTACCAAAGGACGACACGGACGGTATCCGTACCAGAAGTCAGCGACAGCAGGATATGGACCAAAGGCGGTTTGGGGATTCTCCGACACAGACACCGGGTGGTGTCCAGCCTACGTCACAGCCAGTCGCTGGCCCATCCGGATTTTCTCCAGCATCAGGGGCGCCAGACTTGTCAGCTTTAATGGCGCTGCTGCAGGCTCAAGCTCGCCGTCAAGAGGAGCAAGCTCGCCGTCAAGAGGAGCAAGCTCGCCGTCAAGAGGAGCAGGCTCGCCGATTGGAAGAGCAACTGCAGCGAGACAAGGAGGAGCAGGCTCGCCGTCAAGAGGAGCAGGCTCGCCGATTGGAAGAGCAACTGCAGCGAGACAAGGAGGAGCAGGCTCGCCGTCAAGAGGAGCAGGCTCGCCGGTTGGAAGAGCAGTTGCAGCAGGACAAAGAGGAGCAGGTCCGCCGCCAGGACGAGCAGATGCTCCTCATAAAGGATCTGCATGCAAATTTTGGCAAGGACATCAAGTTGATGAAAGAACAGGTCCACCAGCATGAGAATCGCATCTCGGAGGCCGAAGTTCAGATTGCTGGGGTAAAGAAGGCTTTGGGCGAACTGAAGACTGAAGGCGGGACTGTAGCTACAGTGGTTGCTGCACCTACTTCGCGTGGATTTAAGGTTCCGCCATTCGACGGAACATCGTCATGGTCGGCCTATAAAATCCAGTTTGAGGCCGTCATGAAAGCGAATGGATGGACCAAACCACTAGCCATGACCGCGCTCACCTTGGGCCTCCGAGACCAGGCCCTAACCATTCTCGAGGCACTCGGCAGCGATGTAACCTACGAGCAGCTGCTGGAGGCGTTGGAGTCCAGATACGGCGACGCGCACCTGGAGCACGTATTCCGTGCCAAGTTGAAGGACCGTGTACAACGAAGTGCCGAGAACCTACAGCAGTGGGCTCTGGAAGTTGAAAAACTCGTTCGGAAAGCCTACCAGTCTGCCCCTGCACTGATTGATGGGAATCTGGTACAGGCTTTCGTTGATGGAATACGTGACTTAGAAGTTAGAGCCGCCGTGAGACTTGGGCATCATGAGACCTTGAAGGACGCCTTAGCCCATGCCTTGGAAGTAGAGGCAGTCAGGCAAGACCACCGAACACACTACGTCAGGGAGGTAGTGGCAGCACCTGTACACGACCGTGCGCAAGGTTACAGACCTAGCTGCTACACAGCTAGAGAAAGGGATCATCTTCGGCCAAGTTGTCCAAAGCAAGTTGTGGCATCACCTGAACGCCAGCGTCCGCGACGATGCAGCCCTAGGTGTTACACTTGTGGAGAAAGGGGTCACCTTCGGTCGAATTGTAAAAAGCGAAGCGCACTTAGAGAAGATCAATCTCAGCAGGGAAAAGCGGCTAAGAAGACTGGTCAGCAACAGTGGAGAAACCACAACAACACAAACGAACTGTCAAGAAGACCATCGCCTGAAGATTGTAAGCGTAGTTCCAGACAGGAGTCTAAGGAAGTGGTGCCTGTGAAGATGCTAAGAACGGATCTTAGCGATGAATGGAAGGTAACTATACAGAAGGCTCAGCACAATGACTCGGACATCAAACCGATCTTCGAGTGGATCAAAGCTGGTGTTCCTAAACCCAAGTGGAGTGATGTGGCTGCGATGAGTTCCATCACGAAGAGTTATTGGGCGCAATGGAACAGCTTGGTGATCCAGGATGGAGTCTTGTGCCGTAAATGGGAAAACGCTAGAGGGGACAGCTGTCATCTACAAATGGTTGTTCCTAAAGTTAAGGTACCGGATGTTCTACGGCTCTACCATGATGGATGTTCTGGAGGACATATGGGAGTGAAAAGGACTCTACTAAAAATTCGCGAACGCTTTTACTGGATCCATTGTCGTGATGATGTGGAAGACTGGTGCCGCAAATGTACCAGTTGTGCGGCCGTGAAAGGACCCCAGACACGCAGCAGAGGTGCATTAAAAGTGTACAACGTTGGAGCCCCTTGGGAACGGATAGCACTAGACGTTGCGGGACCATTTCCAGTAAGCGAGAGCGGAAACAGGTACTTCCTGGTGGTCATGGATTACTTTACAAAGTGGCCGGAAGTCTTCGCCATTCCTAACCAAGAAGCAACAACTGTCGCAGATAAATTAGTTCAGGAAGTCTTCTGTCGTTTTGGGGTACCCTTAGAAATACACAGCGATCAAGGAAGGAATTTTGAATCGCAAGTATTTCAAGAGACTTGTCGATTGATGGGTACCCATAAAACCAGAACCACCTCTTACCACCCACAATCCGATGGAATGGTAGAACGATTCAACCAAACGTTGGAGAGATATCTGGCGAAAGTTGTGGAAAGCCGGCAAAAGGATTGGGACAAGCACATACAGCCGTTTCTTCTGTCTTACCGAAGTGCAGTCCACGAAAGCACGACTGTGACACCAGCCTTCGCGAACTTTGGAAGGGAATTACGGTTACCTGCTGATTTAATCACTGGAACTCCCCCTGATGCTCCATGTAGCGTAACAGATTACGCGAATGACTTGCGTAATAAGTTGAACGATGTTTATGAGCATATCCGACAGTCCGGCCAACAGATGTCTGAGAAGATGAAGACCCGTTATGACCGGAAAGCCAACGGTAGGGGTTTCGACGAGGGTTCACTGGTGTGGTTGCATAACCCAGTGCGGAGCAAGGGGAAGTCTCCGAAGTTACAAGCAAAATGGGATGGGCCATACCGAGTCGTGACTAGGATCAACGATGTCACCTACCGAATACAGAAGGGTCCACGAGGTGTGCCTAAGATTGTGCATGTAGACCGGTTGGCGCGATACTACGGGACTAATGATGCTCGGGACGAGCATGTCTAAGGAGGGGGCAGTGTTACATCGGACCTACTAGAACATTCGAGAAAGCCAGTGATTACTGTGTGTGTACGTTAGAAGTTCGAGAGAATTCTATTATTATTAGTTTGAAAGTTAGGTAGGTACAAACTCGCGACCTATTTATACAAAGACATTAGAATTTCGACCGTACGCCTAGGGCATAAGGTTCATATTTGTTTGTTTTGTACAAGTAGGTAATGCCAACCTTGTAAGTAGGTACCTGCTATTTTTTTGTTAGTGTTTTTTATGACCCTCTCGAATGTTCGTCTTTATTCTGGTGTATCTGTTGGCGAGTATAAATAGAGCGCTCAGGGCCGCGACCGGCAGTCTTGTTTTGGCTACACAGCGAAGCGAATCCAAGTGAACTACAAGTGCGATATCTAAGTGAATAGTAAACAGTAGTGTATTTGTGATTAAGTTTTGATTGTTTTGTGATTAATAAAGTTATTGTGTTGTTTAATCGGTAGTAATTAATTTATCTCATACCCAGCTCGTAACAGTATTTACTATTTTTCAGTGACGGTAGTGAAAATAAAGGCTGAATAGCCGGCCACAGAAAAAAAATACAAAATAGGCGGGAAAGCGGCAATCCGATCTTCATTTTGTTTCGAGTGGTCGCGTGTTTTTATTTTGCTTGTATTCGTAATGAAAAGCATAGTGTTTACCTCGGGTTGAAGACTTATTTAGTCCCTCGAGCTATTAGCGCCCGCGCTACGCTTGGGCGCCAAACCCCGTCTCGGGACTAAGTAAGTTACTATCACCCCTAAGATAACAATGTACTATTTGTGTTGGATAGTACATTTATCGAGGACTTTTGGCTATATAACATCACGCTAAGACCAATAGCAGCAAGGCATAAATTAAAAATGTTGTTAAAACGGGCAAAATGTGTTCCTTCATGTGAACTTTTTATCTCATATATGTGACGCAGACGAAGTTGCGTGGGTCAGCTAGTTGACTCAAATAAATGCAATGTGAACACAATTGATGACGTCATTTAATTCAACATAAAAACAACCATTTTAAAATAACATTAAACTAAGTCCTTACGTAAATAGTTCTAATCTGTGTAAAACCTAACAAATTACATAAAATTGCTCTATTCTTCTAAGAAAATCGCGTTTACAACTAAACACTATAGTAATATCTTTAAATTGTTTGTTTGGAATCATTTCCATGTAAAACCAATTTGCAGATCGCATCTAACAATGTTTTACGGTACATTGAATTGATTTGTTGTAAATTAAATTAAATTCTGATTACCAACACTATTGTTTGAACTTGTGCTCTTTCTGATGGAGCATTGTTCCTTTTACGCTGCTCGTAAGTAATAAAATGGGTAATGGTAATAAAATCAGTATTTACAAAGTGTGACCAACAACAACTAAAAGAACCAACTACTGAAAACTCACGCTCTAATTAAATTCAGAGTTCACAAGATAAACCCGACTTGGTCTATAGCTGAAGTCGGTTAAAACATAGCTTATTTGACCCGGGCTATCGATTGACACCTTATTTATCAAAATCGGATGAAGAGTTAAGGCGCTACGGAGAAACATACGGTAATACAATCATACATATGTATTCAATTGACGGCTAAAATCATAAACCTTCCTTTTGGTTTCGCCGTAATCAAGTTAAAAGAAAGGTTTTTAAATGGCCTGCATGCATGCAGGTCAATTAAAACTCTTTTAAAACTCCGTTCAACGCTTTGCCAGCTCAGGGGCAAAATGTTACCAGTGATATACGGCCTAATGTACGACCTGCCGTTTATCATTGACAGTGGTCAGGTGGTCAGTGGCCCGAAGGTTCTACAACTAGGGTATCGTATATTTTCCAGTACTCACGGGGTTGTAAAGGTCAGATAACCATTCGCTCCTTGTAACATACTCGTATTTAACTGCATTCGTAAAACTGAATTTGAGAATTTTAAAAAAATAGTTTCCAAGAACTCGGTAGATGGCATTGAACTGACTACGGTGAAATTATGTGAGGTTCTGTTCCTTGCAGTAAAATATCGAGATCAGCGCCATCTATCCAGCGACTAGGGAAGAGTTGAAAAAGAAAATCCCTCGTTGTTTTTGTATTGTTAACTTACTAATATAAATGGCAATTAAGGTTTGGTGTAATACTGATAAAGATTAATCAAATCATTAAAACCGATAAATTTTTATTTCATATCGAATTCATCGGATGAAAGAATCTTTGAATTCTTGAGAATTTCGGATTGGCGGTTTCCAATGGAGAAAAACCGTCAAGAAATTCCATGGTTACTCCTTCTAAAAATATACAAATACAAACAATAGATTGTATTATAATATGTGATGCTCTTCCTTTAATAGACTTTTACCATTGCTCACAACGTAAACAAAAACAATGGAAATTACTGTTTAGGAATGTTACAGGTAGCCTGAGTGGTCACCCAGGATAACAGTGAGTAACATTTATTTCAAGAATTTATATTGTACTGAAACAATCAGTAGCGTTCAGTAGAAATGTCATTCTAGTTGCATCATCACCTGCCTTGCCTTTTCCTAATGAGGGGTTACTTTTCAACTCTTCCCTAGTCGCTGGATAGATGGCGCTGATCTCGATATTTTACTGCAAGGAACAGAACCTCACATAATTTCACCGTAGTCAGTTCAATGCCATCTACCGAGTTCTTGGAAACTATTTTTTTAAAATTCTCAAATTCAGTTTTACGAATGCAGTTAAATACGAGTATGTTACAAGGAGCGAATGGTTATCTGACCTTTACAACCCCGTGAGTACTGGAAAATATACGATACCCTAGTTGTAGAACCTTCGGGCCACTGACCACCTGACCACTGTCAATGATAAACGGCAGGTCGTACATTAGGCCGTATATCACTGGTAACATTTTGCCCCTGAGCTGGCAAAGCGTTGAACGGAGTTTTAAAAGAGTTTTAATTGACCTGCATGCATGCAGGCCATATAAAAACCTTTCTTTTAACTTGATTACGGCGAAACCAAAAGGAAGGTTTATGATTTTAGCCGTCAATTGAATACATATGTATGATTGTATTACCGTATGTTTCTCCGTAGCGCCTTAACTCTTCATCCGATTTTGATAAATAAGGTGTCAATCGATAGCCCGGGTCAAATAAGCTATGTTTTAACCGACTTCAGCTATAGACCAAGTCGGGTTTATCTTGTGAACTCTGAATTTAATTAGAGCGTGAGTTTTCAGTAGTTGGTTCTTTTAGTTGTTGTTGGTCACACTTTGTAAATACTGATTTTATTACCATTACCCATTTTATTACTTACGAGCAGCGTAAAAGGAACAATGCTCCATCAGAAAGAGCACAAGTTCAAACAATAGTGTTGGTAATCAGAATTTAATTTAATTTACAACAAATCAATTCAATGTACCGTAAAACATTGTTAGATGCGATCTGCAAATTGGTTTTACATGGAAATGATTCCAAACAAACAATTTAAAGATATTACTATAGTGTTTAGTTGTAAACGCGATTTTCTTAGAAGAATAGAGCAATTTTATGTAATTTGTTAGGTTTTACACAGATTAGAACTATTTACGTAAGGACTTAGTTTAATGTTATTTTAAAATGGTTGTTTTTATGTTGAATTAAATGACGTCATCAATTGTGTTCACATTGCATTTATTTGAGTCAACTAGCTGACCCACGCAACTTCGTCTGCGTCACATATATGAGATAAAAAGTTCACATGAAGGAACACATTTTGCCCGTTTTAACAACATTTTTAATTTATGCCTTGCTGCTATTGGTCTTAGCGTGATGTTATATAGCCTAAAGTCCTCGATAAATGTACTATCCAACACAAATAGTACATTGTTATCCTAGGGGTGAAAGTAACTTATTTAGTCCCGCGACGGGGTTTGGCGCCCAAGCGTAGCGCGGGCGCTAATAGCTCGAGGCACTAAATAAGTCTTCAACCCGAGGTAAACACTGTGCTTTTCAATACGAATACAAGCAAAATAAAAACAAAAACACGAAACCACTCGTAACAAAATGAAGATCGGATTGCCGCTTTCCCGCCTATTTTGTATTTTTTTTCTGTGGCCGGCTATTCAGCCTTTATTTTCACTACCGTCACTGAAAAATAGTAAATACTTTGCCCAAATCTTCGTTATTTTAAAGAAATATTTGTAACTAAATTATAACTAGTTCATCATCTGCCTAGCCTTTTCCCAACTATGTTGGGGTCGGCTTCCAGTCTAACCGGAAGCAGCTGAATACCAGTATTTTACATGGAGCGGCTGCCTATCTGACCTCCACAACCCAGTTAATACTGGGAAATACGATACCACTTGGTAAGACTGGTGTCAGACTTTTGGGGCCACTGACTACCTGTAACGCTTGTCAAAGATGGACAAATGACAGCCGGGACCAACGGTTTAACGTGCTTTCCGAGGCACGGAGGAAACTCGATATGTAAGGGTGGTCACCCATCCACAGACCAACCTAGGCAAGCATGGCTTAACTTAAAGATCGACCCGAGCAGCTGATATTATTTAGCCACGAGCTCCTCAACTAGACAACAACTTTTTTTTTATTATAACTGTAATAATAAAAAATCTTTAATTAATACTGAATTTTATGTTATTTCAAATTTACATCGCGCTGTAATTTACAGGCTGTATAGAAGTCGGAACATGGTTCAATAGAAATGTCAAAATATAACTATATTTTTTTTAATAATGCTGTCAGTTGAAAGCGATTTTCCCTAGGGCTGAAAAGTAATACTTTCAGCCCGCTCCTCAGGCAACTTCAGATCTACTTTCCGAGTATGAGTAATGAAAAATATTTTTTCAATTCGAACCAGTAGTTTCTACGAGTGGCGCGTTTAAACAAACTCTTCAGCTTTATAATATTAGTATAGATATATGAACCTACTCAACCTGATACTTTAACGAGTCTTTTTTTTTGTTCTTTACCACTGACCGACCGACCCCCACCGACCACCGACCACCGACCACCGACCGATTTTTTTTCTTTAACGAGTCTGTGGAAGTCGGAAATCAAAGACAAAAGTCTTTGATTGGCCTTTCCTGGGATACGACAAGAGCCCTCTTACAGTCCACTAGCGCCGCCAATCGAAAAAATGTCATAACTCGTAAATAGAATCAAAAATACAAAACATACACGGCCGTTTTTGTTACAAATGCACGATTTAGCTAAACAGCTATATTTCAAGTGGTGACAATGTGTTATAAAATTACGTTATTGCCTTTTCTACAGTAATAATAGACCACATTTTGTATTTTTGATTCTATTTACGAGTTATGACATTTTTTCGATTGGCGGCGCTAGTGGACTGTAAGAGGGCTCTTAAATACCACTACGTTCTTGTAAAGTTAGACCGGGGCGTAATTGCGTGGCGTGAAGTACCTATGTGGGTAGGTCACGGTAATTACCGTGAAGTTTATGGCAATAATCACTTGTGGAGTATCACTGGGGTCGGTTCCTTGCCCGCTTATGGAACCTAGCATACCATTGGGATGTGGTTCCTTGAGTCTAATAAGTTTGCTAACTTTAAAATTCAGTGTCAGATATAATGAAAATCATACAAGGGGTAAAGAAACTCTTCACGAAACCCTTAATGCTTGGTGCATTATGTACAGCAAACTAACCTAACGCAAAAACTATTGCTGGGAAATGACTTTTTTTTGGGTGAAAACTCACGTTTTACGGTAATGTGGCTCGGAGGTGTTTAAAGTAAAATCTAACATTAAAACATATATTTCAAAAAAATACTTGTGAAAAAGTTAGAACTTTGACCCCCAATTTCTCCGTAACTTGAAGATTCCCAGGCACGGTCTAGCTAGAACAATAAAAATATGCAATGACGGCGAGAACACGAGCCTTTCGACTTCGTTTAAGTTTTTACACCCTTTTTAATTATGTAGATAACTTAGGTAAAAAATAAACAAACAACGATGGACAGAAATGTTCTAGAATTAATAGATAATTTGTTTATTTGTGATAAACGAAGAAGACTAAATCTATTTCGCAAACTAAATGCCAGTGACGTGACACCAACAATTTAGTAAGAAGCATTAGTTTGATTGTTCTCATCGCAAATGGTCTGTTGACATGGTCATGTTTCACAATACGGTTAATGGCTGTTACGTTTAATGTTCCTAGATGCGTTGGATTTTGGATCGCTAGGTCATTTGGTTGGTCATTATCTAGATCATCACTGAAATCTTGTTGGGCTAGTTGCGGTTTTACAATATTTTATTGTTTAGTTATTTATAATAGAAGATTTATTTGCTCTCGTGCTACAAAAACTAATGTTTTTTTGCCGTTGAGTTTATAAGTGAACATTTTCACACTATTGCAATTACAGATGATGTTACATTTCGTGTACAATTCATCATTTGAATCAATTGAAATACATGCTACTCGTGACTTCGAATCATGTATCACTTCCATTTTAGACTTTGAAACTCCCTTACTCCAAAAAAGTAAAAGCGTTAACCACAACCTCCTTGGTATAAGACAGCTGCTCCAGTTTCTCTATGCTCAGTCGTGGGTGTTCGAAATTCAAACAGGGAAGTGCTCTATATTCAAAACAGTTGGTTGCCGCAGTCTCACCACTAGATGGCGCATCTCTCGTGCTTTCCGTCACGATCGCTATACAACAATGGAACAAGGAAGATTCGAATTATACCAACTTAGATTCACACTAAGCTGCAATTAAATTCGCTCTAATAATAAGGGCATAGAGGTTATATTACACTAGGTATTCGTTTCGGAGGTGCATGAGTTAAGTTGGTCAGATAACGTGCGAAGATGCTATTTAATTCAGTGCTATAGTTTGTGTCGCCGTTTCTTCATTAGTTGTATAAGCTATTTTGCAAGGAAAGGCCATTGTAGATGGGTGTTTAGATAAGATACACGTGTTTTGTGTTTTTTGGCGGGATGTTAGATCACTGGAATGTGGAGTTTCTTGTTAACCATATGCAAGAGACTGTTGTGTGAAAGGAAGGTCCATTCAAGCAGAATTTTAATTCTAAGAACGCTATAGGGAAATGTTCGAGTGAGATCTCATTGCTTTTACGACTTACAATGTTGTTATAGTTTTTTTTTTTAGTCTAGACCTATGACAGCTGTCAAACGGTCACAGACCGTTTGACATACCATAGGTCTCGAGTTCAAACCCATGACACGCACCTCTAAGTTTTCAGATTCATGTGCGTATTGTATCACTTGCTTCGGTGACGGAAAACATCGTGAGGAAACCAGCATGCCTGAGAGACATTTATTGACGGCTTGTAAAGCCAAGTCAGAGGCAAAAGCCTAAACAAACCCCCCAAAAAACCCTATTGTCAGTCACAATAAGAAGATTGGAAACTGATAAGAAGGCAACAATGAAATCAAGGAAAAAAAATAGTATAGTGTATAAATTCAATTCAGACTAGTTTATATAACTCTATTAATTGAAAATAGTAATTGTAGTTGAAAGTGTAATTGAAAATTTAAAGCAATTTGTATTATTTTACATAAATTAGCCCTTTATATATGCGTTCCCACGATAAACCTTTTAATTTACTTTTAAAGTATTGCAATGCCCACTAATTTAACCTCAACGAAGGAAAAAACTGCAGAGTGCGTTATGCGTCCGCGGCGCTATTTCACAAGTCGCATTAGATGATGTCCACGGTAATGATATGGTAAACAGTCTCACGCCGGGTCAGGCTCGCTGGGTAAATACTTGGGAACGAGTGGTTATTAGTAGTTTGAGACACAGAACAGCCTATATCAGAATCATTATAGCCACAAAACTCACAAGTTGATAATCTAAACTATTATTGTATAATAATAGATTTTTGGCTGTTTGTGTGTTTGTTACGATTTAACTCTATAATTAAAATAACTACTCAGGACAACAAAAAAAAAACCGAGCCTTTTATCCGGGTGAAACCGCGTGTCGTCCGCTAAACAATCTATTATTATAAAGACGAAAGATTTGATTTTTGTTTGTTTATTTTTTGCAATGAATAAACTCAAAAACTACTGTGCTTATTTCAAAAAATCTTTCACCATGGGAAAGCCACATCTTTACCGAGTAACAAAGGCTATACATTATATTGATATCATGCAAATTAGCCGAATTATCACAATTTTCGCAGACGAAGTCGCGAGCGAAGTGTGAGTATGTAATATAAACAACGCCTGTGACCATTTTACAAAAATGTTAACGTAATTCAGATTATTATTCTGTTAAAGCGGCATTTTTAGGCTCACAGTAGTGGTTTGAGAGTAATTATGTGATATTGGGAGAACAGGGATGTTAACAGACTTTTATTTAAAGTAATTAATACTACCCTTATTTATATAACTCTTAAAAACTAATATTGGAAAAGTTGGAACTTTGACCTCCTATATCTCCGTAACTAGAAGGTTTCCAGGCAGAAAACAAAAAAAAAAATCGTAATGACGGGAAGAACAAAGGGCCTTTCAACTTTTTTCAAGGTCTTTTTACACCCTTTAGTTCGTAAAAGACAAAGCAACTGATGAATTCATCGTTGTAGATCAGAAGCGGGGCTAAAATGACCGCTTTAGCAGAACATAATATGAGTCACGTTTTTTTTTTTTTTAAATAGACTTTGTAATTATGACGATAAAGTCCATTTGAAGAATTTAATTTTTTAATGTGATTCATATTAATGTTCTGCTAAAGTGGCCTTTTTAGACCCCTTGATTTTGTTACATAATTTCCCTAGATCATCATCATCTGCCTAGCCTTTTCCCTACCATGTTGGGGTCGGCTTATACCGGATGCAGCTGAATGCCTGGACCACCCGAATGACGTAGTGGTAGTGAGGCTGCCTTACGTTTTTAGGGTCCTGGGTTCGAATCCCGGTAGGAGCAAATGTTTGTGTGATGAGCATCGACATTTGTTTCCGAGTCATGGTTTATATTATGTATAATAATTATGTATTCACAAAAAAAAAGTATATAAGTAACTAGTATATCAACTATCTAGTGTCCACGACACAAACTTTGCTTAGTGTGGCACTAGGTGGCGCTGTGTGTTAATGTCCAGCGATATTTATTTATAATTTTCCTAGATCGATATTTGAAAATGTATTGTAGGTACCAATGCTAATTTATCCCACAATCTACAATTAGGCAATGAATATCTCATTGAGGGCCATGAGAGACTTAATTACAGACATTTGCGATCATAAATCCTTAGACCCAAGATTATGCAATACGAGGGTGTCAGGAGAAATTGCATAGAATTCATTGCTCTGATGTCATTTTCTATAATTCCTTGATTATCTTAAGGTGAGGAGGTTGCGTGCGTGTTCCTATATAAGTGAATGTTTGGTGGTGAAGAAATCATTATTTTACATAAGCTACGTAATATCGGAATCTTCATATTATCTTGGATTTAAACTTGACTGGTTGAATAAGAAACAGAGATTGAAATAATATGCGTCGTATGGTCTAAGTGTCTTTGCAGCAGCTGCAGAGTCTTTGGGTTCAATTCCGATTATCAGCTAGGGAAAAGTGATATTGAGTTTTTCAAGTCCAAGAGTCCACTCTTCATATTATGGACACTTTTTTGGGGCAATCGAGTAGAAACAAGAATAAATTTCCTTGCGTTCAAGCGTTTTTGCAATACCTATTATTGGAATCAACTCAGAACTTAGGACCCATTACCAGAGCTGTGACGTTTTGTAATGTTACAGTTACAGCACCATGCTGAGATAGGGACCTTTTGGCCTCGTTCAGGACCTTTTGTTTTATTTTTTTATCTGTGTTTAGTTTTCAATAGTTGTAAATAATGTTAATTTTTATGTGTTTTGTATTGTACGGGCTACTTAATGCTTTTTCTTCCTTTATTTCTTTCTGTTAAGAGGCCTGCGGAGCATGCGAATTTCATACAAACGTAATACCGAAATAATGTGTAAATCAAACATATTCTTAAGGTATTGTGCATTTAATTTGATTGGATTACAGATTATCTAGGTGATACGTTTTTTAGATGGACATTGATTTAAACAAGAGTTATGAGAAAAATAAGTTTTCTATGGAAATTTTAAGTTCCTCATATCTCGTCTTTATATCATTGTCTCTTCAAAATATATATTTGGGAACATACATATTCTGTAATGCAATCGAAATAAACACACATTTCCTTAAGAATATGTTTGATTAAGAAATTATTTTGGTATTACGTTTGTATGAACTACGCGCGCTCCGCCGGCCCCTTAATGTTCATATTTATCAGTGGTGCTAGGCAACTGGGCCTATCCCAGTTGTAAACGTCCCTTTGTGCCTATTGGCCTTGTTTCGTTCTGTCTCCTTCTGAATAGCCAACTACTCCGCTCTACTTTCTGATTAATTTCGTTGGGGGATCCAAGACGGTTAAATTCATTCTCTGCGTCTTCGTCGAGCTTCATTTCTCGGCGCTTTTCTGGTGGTTGCCACTGTTGATTCTGGCTTTACAGTGGTTTGGGAATAGTGTGGCGGGTTTGTCCCAAAAAATAAAACCAGAGTTCGGAGCAAATATAAGATACATTTTGGACAGAGTTCTTTCTGAACGTAAAAAAATTAACACTTTTTTTTTCTAATGGGATATCATCAAATGACCCCTCCCACTCTGGGTGGAGCGGAAGGGAGTGTCAGACTTTTACTGACTAAAAACCATCCATGTTCCTTCCTCGCCCTTTACGTTCCGGGACCGCGGTATATCTTTAGAACAGTCCCGCAGAAGAAAATTAATACTTACTACAAAAAATTGACAAACGCAGCATGACGTTGGTGCTGCACCTCTGGGCTTAAACTAAATCTGGAACAATGAAATATTTGATTAGTTATAAGTTGTTTTTAATTTAGTCCTACGAGCCGAGAGTTGGTAATTCCACGACTCGAAATACCAACTAATACTGGTCAAAGACAAACAACTAATCAACACAGCCAATATGTTTTTCAGTCGCTTTTTATAACTTTTTTTTTTATTTCGTACAAGCTTATGCTCGCGGCTTCCCCCGTATGTCCTACGAGATCACACTACCGGGATAAAAAGTATCCTATGTGTTAATCCAGGTTTGTATGCTAAATTGCATCCAAATCCGTTTAAAAGTTTTTGCGTGAGAGAGTACCAAACATCCATACAGCCTTTCGCATTTATAATAGTGGTTGGGATGGTTTAAACCAGTGATTCCCAAAGTGGTCCAGGTGGACCTCCAGGGTTCTCCGTAAGATCCGTACGGGGTCTACGTTTGCGTGAAATCAAAATGGGGGGTTCACAAATTGTAAGTAGGGGTCCATAATGTTTATTTGGATTCGGTACAAAAGAACAAAAATGTCGGTTTGGCTTTATTTCTCAATGTAGGCAAAGAATAAGCTATTCAAAACAAACGTCCCGGTGAGGATAGATTTTATTTCCGTGAAAATAGTGTGGACTTCGAAGCTATTAGATCCTAACTATCCGTTTTTTTCCAAAAAAAAAAACATAGGAGGCGGGTCCTCATGCAATATCTACTTACAGATATTGCGAAAAAATAATATTGCAAACTTGCTTTTCTTTTGTGGTCCACGGCGGGCTTGAAAAAAATTCAGCTGGGGTCCACCGGAACTAGAACAATTTGTTGTTCGACCAGAAAAAAGTTTGGGAGCCTCTAATAGTAGGTAAAATTCGTGATAAATACCCGTTTCCATACGTTTTATAACTAAAGTATTATTAATAAATAATGTTCAAAATAATCAGAGACAACCTGCTGCTGCTGTAATCTTAATTATTTCTGCAATATCGTAGGTCCGTAACTCTGTACTTAGGTAAAGATTGGCAGAAATAATTGAAACACCGATTGCCTACGGCTATGCACATCCTTTGGATAAGTAAACAATGATTACATAGCTAGTGTCTTCTACCGTCCGCCATAATAATCTAATCAAATGTAATAAAAACGCACGAACGGTTCAAATTACTAGGTGTAAGGTAGGACGGGATGTTACCTGTCTCGTTACAATATTGCTGTGCATTATATCATTATATAACGACCTACTTTTGCAATGACTGATGAGCTTAGTTATATTTTTATTGCAAAAGGTCACTGTGACGATATGCTGCACGCATAGGTACTTGAAATTAGTCAGAATTGTCATTTAGGCGACTATGGAAGCTTAACGCGAGTTTTATAATGCCTGAAAGTATATGATTCAATGCAATAAACAAAACCAGAAATATATGTATATGATATTCTTCAGGATATATGATAGTGTGATAGTGTTTTGAAAACATAATACAGTTAATTTGACTCGATAAAAAAAAATCACGAACTTAACTCTTAAAATATCTTTCAAAGAAAAAAAAACATACTAATATGCATCCGATCATTCTGGTTTTTTGGCAAAGAATTCTAAAAGCAACATATTAGCATCATAGTGTTTTATTTTTTTAGTCCAAGTAATTTTTTTTTGTAAATCGATCGAAACCTCTAATTTCGCACTATTCGGCCCCCAGTGAGTGACGTAACACCACTTTGTAGTGCAAGCTGATTAAAGTTTTATTCTAAACGTGTTTCAGACGAAGTTTGAACCATCACAAATAGAGTTGCTAATTTAGCTCCTGTAGAACTTCCCTTAAGGTGGAAACGCAGGGGTATTCCGCGAAATTCTAATTTTATTACGTTTTCTGCAATTTGTAGGTCAGTGTCAGGTTGTTGTCATCAATAGATGATAATATGATTCATGCAAGTAATAAGTTACAGAATTATAAACATTCAACTCATCAATAGAATCCTCTTAGTTTATTTAACCCGATTGAATTACTATTTTATGAAATAGTTATTTCAAAATGTAAAAAATGTAAATGATTTCACGCTGCAATATGAACTGACGCTTATATGTTAATGTTTTTTTTTCAACTCACACAGAACCTGGAAAAAGTCTGTGCCATTCGAATTCGTTTCAGTTCAAAATGGTGGTGGTTTAATTAAATGGGGATTCGTATTTTTTGTATTCTACTGCAGGGCAAAGGTTCTTCTTTCCATTTTTTTCACTTCATTCTCTTTTGCAATTTGAGCCCAAACTTTTTGGTAGAAGGCAATCATCATCTGAGCCTATTACCTCGCTGCTTCCCGTTATTTGGTACCCAATATGTGGCGGTTTTCAATGAGTGTGCATTATATTATCTATTCTAATGTTACAAAGAGAGAGCGTGATTTGTGTGTTTACGTAATTATGTACGTGGAAGATAATCTCTGGAACCTGAAAAATTCTTGCCCCATTTGAACAGTACCTTATTCCAGATGTACATAGGTTAGGCAAGGCTTTCTATCCGGGTACAACATGGGCGAAACCCCGCACAGAAGCTGGAATATAAGATATTCGGAGTTCGATGGAAACAATATTATGTCCATAAGACACAGTATCCAAGAAAATAACATCTTTACACTATGAAATACATGTGTCACGACATAAACACTTCACAAATAACATCCGCAGTCCCAGCTATTACTCACGCCCTTTGCAAATTACCTGTCCACACTAAACTATCTTAGATAGGGGCTGTGTTACGCCGTGGGCTAGTCTATTACACTTGTACTGTCTTCATCACCATTTACAATGTGTTCGATATTTGAATCGGTCACACTGACAGACGCTCCAGTAAATGCTGAATTTTGTATGGAGGTGTCCGTGTGCAGAGCCACGTACGCAGTTTGCTTAGGCCTTTTTGGCGTAGCCACAATATTTTCTCTTTTTTTTCTGCCTGGTTTTTAGTTTTTCCGGTCTAGATTTAAGTGTTTTTTATTTGTTTTTTTTTTGTAGTGTGCTTATGGTTGTGGCGAATAAATATGTTTTCTTTTTTTGTGTTGTCTATACCGGTCAGGCCCATCCATGTGATGGTATGATTAAAATCTACCAACACTTGTTAGTGTTGGTAGATTTTAATCATACATATAAATTGTGATAACTCGGCTAATTTGCAAGATATCAATATAATTTGTAACCTATGTTACTCGGTAAAGATGTAGCTTTCTAATTGTGAAATAATTTTTAAAATCGGTTTAGTAGTTATCGAGTTAAATATCAACAAAAAAGCATTTTTATTTTTTATAATATTTTTAATCAATTAACGCGTTGATGTCTTTTGTTCGCTACGAACTACGTCTACGAAAAATTCTATTTATTACCGGTTTGTGCTGTCCATATTTGCATAAGAAGGATCAAAAGCTAAAGTTGGTCTTCGATGCACTGAAAAGAAGGTTTCTTTCTCACAAAACTTTTCTTGCATCAAATATTTCTTCAAGTTCTATGTTAATCGTCATAACAACACGTCTTAAGTTAACGATAGAAGTGTAACTAAAATATAAAATATAACATTTACAAAATGTGTAGTCGAGGGTGCCTATTTCCATCAAACTGGCAAAAATCCAGAATACTATTAAGAAATTGCATAGCACTTTGGCCAACCTGGGAAGTTAAAGCTGGCCAGTAGTAGTAGTGCCAAATGGTTACCTTTTTTTTCGGTTGGGAATCATCAAATGACTTCCCACTCTGGGCGGAGGGGGAGGTAGTGTCAGACTTTACTGACTAAAACCCATCCATGCTCCTTTCTCGCCCTTTATGTTCCGGGGCCCCGTATGGTATCTCTTTCGAACAGTCCCGCAGCCCCGACCCACATGGGTATCTGGTGTTGCCATGTGACACTTATAAGGACATGAGGCCTTTTTGGCATTATAAACATTGTTTTCTGTTGTATCTCAAATAAACGCATAAAATAATTCATTACTATTTATTAGATACAGAGCAACACATGACAGCATGATAAGTAAAAGGAAAAAGAGGAAGATATATAAGTCCGAGGTAATAATAAGACGCGTTCCATATATCACAGTTTTCTAAGGACAAGGTTTGTCTTTGAATGTAAACAAAACGCCTTTTTTTCTCTGTATCAGTGCTATCTTGTTAGATGAAACAGATCTAGTACTTAGCACCTAGAGACTAGAGTCCTAAATGTGGTTGGCCCGGGGTCATGTTCTGTAATAGCGTGTTCTGAAACTGTCGGTCTGATGGAACGTGACCGACGCATCACTGCGGGCCATCCACGCAACACGCCTATTAGGACCAAATTGGTGATGGTAGGTCATTTCTTTTGGAATGTGTGTGCTTCTCACGGGCTTATTATCTGGGTCGGAAAGATGTACGGAATTTGGGACGCAATGAAAATTTAAATAACAGTTAACATCAGTGTTTTAGGCTTTCACGGTTTAAAACTAAACTTATATTGTTTTTTACGGGATATCGTCCGTGATTATTTATTAAGTTGAGCTCCCAATATTTCGACGCTGTTGCAAGCGCCATGATCGCGAGTTGACTGGAGTATGCGGGTGGATGGAAAATATCGGGAGCTCAACTTAATAAATAATCACGGAAGATATCCTGTAAGTGACAATATAAGTTTAGTTAACATCAATCCTGCAATTCACGAAGTGTTAAGCAAATATGTGCCTTATAGTACACCCACATTTTGCCAGTTATGTTTTTAGTCCTATGAAATAGAGGGCGAGCCAGCGAGAGCGATACATGCGTCATGTTCGTGAATGGGCGCTGTCAGTTGAGACGGGTCATCTCTTAGCTGCCACGGTTAATTTTAATTACTTTATTTTTTATATTGTTGATTTAATCTTTTCTCTGGACGCTCTTAATGTGCACGTCTTTCTACATCGTTCTCACATAATGTATAATCACAACATGAATGATGTAACCAAGATTTAGTAACAATATTTTGATTTATAAAAGAGTGTACATGGAGTTTTTTTGCCGGTTCTTCTCCATAGAGATCTACGCTAGGGAATGGGCCACTACAGTACTTTTTCAAGTTATTATGCCTTTTGCTGTGACTGTACCATTGTTTTTTTTTACACTTTCAAAAGCGCCGTTTTGGCCTAATTGAAATAAATGCTTTGAGTTTGAGTTTGAGCGAGAAACAAATAGACTTTGTCTGAAATAAATGAATTGTATGTTTATTTAAAACCTGTGTTTTTGGACTTGTTTTTTTTTTGCAGCACGATTTGCTTCTGACAGTTAAATCTATTAGGAAGTTCTATTGTATTTTATATTGTAGGTTTCTATGTAGTATGTACAATAGCGGTCAGAAGTGGAGTAGCAAGTGCAATCTCAGAAAGCAACATACATGGAGCTTTTCGTAAAACTGGCATGGGAATTTATTTGCCGAATAACAATAAAAAAATGAATAATTAAAATTAATTACAGTTTATAAATCAAACGAATGGCTCCATAAATTAAATGTTGCTGACATGGACTGGTTATTTAGTGATAACTCTTCAATTACAAAGGTTTAATTGGTATGTAGAGCATTTACTTATTGTTTTGTACAATAAAACGTGTAACTTGTGAGAATGAAGAGTTAATGTCGATAGCTACCTTTGAGCTATTAAGCCAGTTCTCAGCCGAAATAAAATATTACTCACTACGGCCCGCCCCGGCTTCGCACGTGACTTTTCCGACATTTCCAACAATTCAAGGACAAGATTTGAACCAATTTACACAAAACCTTGACAAATATACTTAAACCTTTCTCATGTCTCACCCTATATATTGCTGAAAACCGCATGCAAATCTGTTCAGTAGTGTTTACGTTTATCGCGAACAGACAGACAGACGCGTCGAAGGATTTTGTTTTATAATATGTAGTGGCGATAGTGATTATCAAGGTAAATATTTTTTCTTTCTTTCAATGCGATGTATTTTGAATTTATTTAACTTTTATTCTTCACTAGCTGACCCACGCAACTTCGTCTGCGTCACATAAGATAGAAAATCGAATGGGAAAAAATATCCCCGTTTTCGCAACATTTTTCATTCCTGCTTCGCCCCTAATGGTCGTAGCGTGATGTTATATACCCTAAAGCCTTCCTCGAAAAATGGACTACCCAATATAATTTTTCAATTTGAACCAGTAGTTTCTGAGATTAGCGCGTTCAACCAAACAAACAAACAAACAAACTCTTCTGCTTTATAATGTTAGTATAGATTAAATTGCACACGCAGGCAGTTCAGTAGGTCAACCATAATTTGCGTGAGGCAGGTCAGTTACGCAGCAGTATGAAGACGGAACAGATCTTCAGTGGTAAGGTATTTAGGTACGCTATTTATTCAATAAAGGTAAACACAAAATGTATGAAATGTTCTGATTATTAAAACTAGAAATATATATATTCGTTTTTTTATATTTTTATGTAATGTAATGTTGTACATAGCTAAAAGCTAGTTAAGTTTAATTTAGAATGTAATGTAAATGCACATACGTAAGTATATTCTCTTTTTGCAAATCTCGCTTTCAAAATTAGGTTTGCTGTAAGAAATCCCAACTCTGGGTTAAGCTCACCTTTGCACATAAGCTATATTATTGCAAGTAATATGTATATTTGTTGTTTTTTTTGTGTGCAATAAAGAATAAGAATAAGTACATATTGTTTGTTAAAAACAATGTATTGAGCAATTCATACTTTTGTTATTTAAACTGTATATGTTTTACTAGCTGATGCCCTCGGCTTCGCTCTTACATATTATATAAATAAACCTTTCTCGAGAACTACTCTATCCATTGGTGAAAACAGCATGAAAATCAGTGTGGTCGTTTTTGAGTTAATCGCGGACAGATAGACAGACGCGGCGGAGGACTTTGTTTTATAATATGTAGTGATGTAGGAGTAAATTTTAGTAAATTGCATCTATAGCTTCCCTGTTAATTAATACCAAAAAACTTTCAAATGTTTGGTTGTGACATACTTAACTCCATCAGAAACTAGTCAATCTGAAACTATACCTATCGGATTATCTAGCTACCCACCAAAGTGTACTATAGTGGTGTGTCGAATTAACATGAAATAGTGTTTTACTGAGCAAATACATCAATATATTTAATTTTTTATTAAATAATAACGATCACGCGATCTCATGGTAGGCTTATAATAGAAGCTATAATTATACAAATTTACCGTATCAAAACTGATAATTATCTCTTGTTTATTTTATTTTATTTTTAGATGAATAAAAGCATATCTAATAATTAATAATACGGCTTAATTTTTATGTGCATTACATCAATCGTCATCATCATCTCAGCCGAAATACGTCCACTGCTGGACATAGGCCTTCCCTTAAGTGTCGCCATATTGACCGGTCCCGTGTGACTCGCATCCAGCGGATTCCTTCAACCTTTACAGCCATACGTGGAATCTTGTTTTTTTAATTTTCAAATAATTTTAAAATACATATACGTGGATAGAAAAAAAACATTACTTTTATTAACATTACTAGCTATTTATTAAGCGAGACCTTCGTTTATTGTAAATATTCAAGCTGCTGCCCGCGACTTCGTGTGACTTAAAATTCGCATGGAAAATTAAATGTTTTCCAAGAATAAAAAGTAGCCTTTGTCCTTCCCCAGCATATAATCTATTCTCCTTGCATAACTGTCCCATCCGCCTTTCGCATTTATAATAAGTTATGGATAATATTTTTGTGTTCACCAAAAATCTAAAGGTACATTTATGTATCCATTTCTAAAATATTGATCTAAAACCCGTTTAATTGTATTACTATAATTAAACTACTCGGCCAACAAAATATGTAACATCAAACAAATTCCAAATTAACACCAAGATATAACACTTTTTTATTGTAGTGCGCTGCAAATATTCTATTGTAAAAATAACTATTTTATTCTTCCCCGAAAAATACTGATCGTGCACCAAATATTCCTGAATGTTAACCGTAAAATTGTCAAACACGTTATATTACAATATAACGTATTTCTCTCTAGCGATATTGTAAACTCTCGAAATATTGTCAACTGAACATACGGAAGTATCTCTGCCCCCATAATTGGGACTGTTAGTTAGGCTCCTTTAAACCCTGCACTCGGAAATAGGGGCTCCGTCGACTATGCTTTTTAGGGGAATATAAAGTATTTTAACGTTAGGTTATATTAATCGATATTTGTCAGGAATGGTACAGTATCTTTTCATGAGAGTGGTACCACTTTCTAGGGGGGCCCCTCCTTCCCTCCATACCGCGTGAGTTGACTACCATCGCATGCATTTCACAAAAAAATAATGCGTTTTATTGTAAGCAGTATGTTCGTTTGACAATAATTCGAGAGTTTACAATATCGCTAGAGATATTACAATACAACGTGTTTGACAATTTTACGGTGACATAATACAAAGGGTGTAAAACTCCTCTTCACAAAGCCGAAAGGCACTAGTTCTCCCCATCATTGCGATCATTTTTTTGTTCTACACCATACCTGGGATCCTTCTAGGTACGGAGATATGGGGGTAAAAGTTACAACTTTTTGACAAGTTTTTTTAAGATTTTATCTTTTGACACCGTGACCCCCGTACTATTCAATCCATCCATCATCCAGCCTTAACTCTGTTTGTTTCCTATTATTCCTTTTTTTTACAAATTAATTACATTAAATATTTTTTTAAATTTATTATTTACGAAAAACAGTATTTAAAACATTTAGAAAATTGTAGCCCAACCCGTATAGGGAATAGGGTCCAAGCTTCCCGGCGTTCAGGGCTCCAGAGATAGGAACCTCGACCTAACTATTCGAGCCCTGTCCAGGAGTACCACTTTCTAAATAAATTCCTTGATCCAGATACCTAACGAGAGCCTCCTCAGGTATTGGTCGAGGATCTTGGCAATTAAAAACCTTTGTCTCATTAATTAGACACAATAGTTAAACAGGTGAACGGTTCTGTATATAATACTAGGTCTTGGTCTGTGAAGCCGATTCTGACATGGCGTCAGAATCAGTCGGGCTTCACAGAGATTCTGACGCCATGTCAGAATCGGTCGGGCTTCACAGACCAATTCTGACACAATGTCAGAATCGGTCGGGCTTCACAGACCAATTCTGACGCCATGTCAGAATCGGTCGGGCTTCACAGACCAATTCTGACGCCATGTCAGAATCGGTCGGGCTTCTCAGACCAATTCTGACGCCATGTTAGAATCGGTCGTGCTTCACAGAACAATTCTGACGCCATGTCAGAATCGGTCGGGCTTCACAGACCAATTCTGACGCCATGTCAGAATCGGTCGGGATTCACAGACGATATACAGGTTAAGCCATGGGCTGATACGACTATCGGCACAGTGATATCTTGACTTCAATCTAGTCCTGAAGACAAAGATCGCGTCTACAATGAAACGAGCATACGAGTGATTACGATACTGTTCATTCATGAGATTAACGTTAAGAGTGAGCTTTATTAGATGAGCGGTTCTGTCTATGATGTTAGGTCTTAGGTCTGTGATCACCTATTTTATGACAAAAAAAAAATATTACCAATTATTTATCAATAATAATAAATAAATAAATATCACTGGATATTAACACACAGCGCCACCTAGTACCACACTAAGCAAAGCTTGTGTCGTGGACACTAGATAGTTGATATACTACATACATACTTTTTGTTTGTAAATACATACTTATTATACATATAAACATCCATGACTCGGAAACAAATGTCCATGCTCATCACACAAACATTTGCTCCTACCGGGATTCGAACCCAGGACCCTAAGAACGTAAGGCAGCGTCACTACCACTACGCCATTCGAGTCGTCAACTTGTATCTTGGTTACACTAAAATTATATCTAACTCGAAGCTTGATTAATTTAGACCAGCAGACCCAGACCACTAGCACTTGTATATTGACAAAAATACAATGTTGTTTTTTTAACAAAACTGAAACAATGTTCATTTATCGATAGGAGTACTCAAAACACATCCATGTTCCTTCCTCAATCCTCGCTCTTTATATTCCGGGGTCACGGTATTTCTTTCGAACAGTCCCACAGCCCAAAAAGTCCGTGGTCTTGAGCTAGACAATGAAACTAGCTAGTTTGATTACTATATTATGTATATTTATATAACTTATTGGTCCTTTTTAAAATAAAAAATAAACGTTTATTTCAAACTAATAAAATGCCCATCATTATTTTAGTTTCTTAATACTACGTATACGTTCTCGGTTCTCGGTTCTCGTGATCGGTGAAGGAAAACATCGTGAGGAAACCGGCATGCCCTAGAACCAAAAATTCGAAGACATGTGACATCTACCAATCCGCACTGGGCCCGCGTGGTAGATTATAGCCCATTCCCTCTCATTGAGAGGAGGCCGTGTCCCAGCTGTGGGAACATTATAGGCTGATGATGTTGTGTTGTGTTCATAGCCTGTCCATCTAAGAATTATGACATAATTAAGTTATAGATGCCGCATTTTCGATCTATTTAATAGCAGAAAGTGTATAGTTTTGTTCATGTTATCTATAACTTTTGACAATCGGCGTCATATTAAGGATTGGAAAAGGAACCACTATAGTTCTTCCTAAAGTCCTTTTATACTTTACTAGCTGACCCGCGCAACTTCGTCTGCGTCACATAAGAGCGAAAAACGAAAGGAAAAAAACATCCCCGTTTTTGCAAACTTTTTTCATTCCTGCTCCGCTCCTAATGATTGTAGCGATATATAGCCTAAAGCCTTCCTCGATAAATGGACTATCCAACACAGAAAGAGTTTTTCAATTCGAGCCGGTAGTTCCTGAGATTAGCGCGTTCAACCAAACAAACAAACAAACTCGTCTGCTTTATAATATTAGTATGGAAGTATAGATAAGCTACACATTTGTAGAACGGATATTTATTGAAATATCCGTTTATAGTGTTTGTTTGTGTGGTTATAGACCACATACCGCAATATGCGAACTAAAACCACAAAGATCAACCAAACCATTTCGAAGTAAAACAATACACAGATCTCTGAAACTGCTACCACCTATTCAACCGAACCACAGTGCAATGCATCGATTGTTCAAACATATTATTAGTAACAAAAACCTGTCATTGTCACCGCATGCGCAGGCGCAGACAAAAATGTGAAAAGAATGTTGCCGACATTGTGAGAGACGAAACTTTTTGTAAGCGACATTATAATTATTATTGTAATAGTGTGGAAGCCGTTTTGTTAAGAATTTTGTTTCAGATTTGTGGTCGTGGACTGGCGATTTATGATCGGTGAAGTAATTAGACGATATGATTTATTGGGTCTGATTTATTGTTTTATCAAGAACTGTTCGTATAATTTGAAGCCCGTGAAATATTAAATTGTAAAGGTTTTTTCTTGAAAAAACAGAAGCATTTATTTTAAACTGAAGAATTGAAGTCTGGTTCTCAGTTCCGCAAATAAATTAAATTATGCGGGTTTCTTTGATACACTTTTCATATTTTTTTTGGTAAATATTTTAAAACTAGATGGCGCAGTACCTTTCCTTCGATTAATAAGGGCTTTATCAAAAAGTAAGAAGGCTATGTTTAGCAGGCAATTCTGACATGACCTTCGGGCGCTATAATTTGTAATTTGTTTTACAGTTAATAATTATAATTTTTCGCGTTGTATTAGGTAAACAAGATAAGCCACAGAATGATGGATTGCCGTGGTCGCTGCCTTTCAAAACAAATTAGAAAATTATAATATACAAAAATATAGTCTTTAAGAACCTTAATTACATTGACATGAAGGTTCATAATAACCGCAGAAATAAAAAGAGTTTTTAATTTGGTACATGTCTTAACCTAATTGCGAATTAAATTAAATTAATTTCGCGTGAAATAAAATGAGTACTAAGAAGTATAATAATAATCAGTGATAAGCCGATAGCGGGAAAAAATATGGGCGGGCGGAAAACGTTGTGCGGCCTCTGGTGTTTTTCATATTTTTTTAAGAAATTAAAATAAAACACTCGTGTATTTGTTGATTTTTGAAATTAAAACATTTTTTAAATTGAGTATAAAGAGCTAATCAAGTACTATTAACCAAAATGCACTCTCAACTTTGACCAGTACAAAATTTCACCACTCGAAAAAATCTATCTAAAAATACTAGACCACCAAAAAACTAAATTAAATCGACACTCCAAAAAAGCGAACTATTTCCAAAACAAAAAACAACTCACCGAGTGCGTACGGAGCGCTTGCGCGAGTGCGCGGACTGTGCTGCGGTGCGCAGGCGCAGGCTTTTATCACCGTTGTCATAGCAACCACCACCGTGCACCAAGGGATGCGTACGATTTGCAAACGTCAAGTTTTGCAAACTGGGTCACTTCGCTCAAGCTTCTAAGATACCTGTGGTTTACCGGCAAACTTCCATCAGTACCAAAATTATTTACTGGACAAAGTATGAATTGTTTATTTCATTGTTTGTGGTAACTTGTACAGTTAATAGTTTAATTACATGTAAACTTACTGGCTAGTTTGAAGTAATAGCATATATTTTAGACAGGCTTATAAGTTAGGTAATTTAAATTAAAAGTTACTAGGCCGTTGTGTCTGGACTAAAGCAATTACTGACGAAAAAGTTCTCATGCCAGTCTTTTTCGGCCACCCATCATTATAACAAACTCCAACATTATGATGTCATAGAAAAAGTATAGCCGGAACATTGAATTTACATTGAAATTAACTTCCAGGTTGTTGGACATTCGAGCCAGAATTTGGGCTCGAAGGACACATTTTTCAAAAAAAAACATTGTTTTATTTGATTGTTTTGTATTCGAAAACCTTTTCAGATACATCAATAAAGCAGTGTTAACAGAAACAAGTACACTTTATTGGAGGTTAAAACTAAGATTTGTGAACTTTAAAAATCGATCTAGGTACAAAGTTCATCTTAGATTCCAATTACAAAACTTCGCCACAGATTGTATAATAGACACATCTTTTTTGTCATCTCATTGTTTCAACTCAATAGCGAAGTTATCGCAATCTGAATCCTAGATAAGATCCTAAGATTAGCAATTAGAAATGATACCCGGTACTTTCTACAAATTGGCGGCTATTCCGGCGGCCATTTGCAGTGCAATCGGATCTAGTGTATCGATTAAGTTCTTAGTACGATTTTTTTTAATGACTACCAGAAGGGGACTCGTGGCTTTATTTGTAACATTCGTGCCCCTGGTATGTATTCAATTATTAATTCCACATATTAGATGAATAACAGCAGGCCCGCTACAAGAAATGAAATTATTTACTTCTTTCATATCATTCCTCAGACAAACTATTCATCTTTTCTTTAGCCTTCCTCTCCCATCACTTTTTTATAAACATGCTTTAATCCTTCCTGATTTGACCTACATGTCCATATCAAGATAGACGAGTTCCTTTCATTTTTTCTGTATCCAGCTTTCAAACTTCCTCGAATTTACTTATTCCTTCCTTTATCCATTCTTGTCATACCACACACATCACAATATTCTCATCTCCGCTATATGCAATCATTTTTCATCCATTAACTACCTTTTTTTCCCGGATGGGAAATCATCAAATCGCTCCCGCTCCGCCCAGAGCTCCCGGTCAGTGTGAGACTTTTACTGACTAAAACCCATCCATATTCCTTCCTCGCCCTTTATGTTACGAGGCTACAGCATCTCTTTCGAACAGTCACGCAGCCCACCCATTAACTACCTTAATTTATAACTACAAGATCGATAGGCTAAAAGGTGACGTTAGCGAAAATTACTGTAAGTAGTAATATACAGGGTTATTTTTAATTAATGGTTATTGTTAATCGCGAAAAAAAAATCAGCTGTTCCCTACATTTTGACGAGTTATGCGAACATAAATGTAGGGAACAGCTGATTTTTTTTTCGCGATTTCAAGGTTCGTCCCATAGAAAAAGTTGTTCAAAATGATGAGTACAATGACCCCTTTTCGGGTTTAGTATAAACAAAAAATAATGTTGTATAAGTCGAATTTTATCTGCTAACTATATTTATTTGGAATGTAGGACCATGACCAAACTACGACCATGAGTCAGTCACACTAACTTCAAATGAACTACGAATAAAACAAGTAAAATATGTTGCGAACTGTGGACATACATAATAGTAACACATTAAATACGTACCAAAACACATTACTCTAGTGTGTTAATAGATCATAACAAAGTAGACAGGCCTATTCAGAGCCTTGTATATGCAAATCCCGCAATCGTATACAATATATTCATTCCGCGAACATCTGCAAAGTTGACGTAGTTGTATGTTGGCTAATGTGGACTGAATATTTCAGGCTTATTGTAACATCTGTATATGGCGAATATGTCTATTATGATATTGTTATTTTGTCGTGTATTCATTTTTAACCGACTTCAAAAAGGAGGAGGTTCTCAATTCGGAAACTTTTTATTTTATGTATGGCTGGACCAATTTAAATTTATATATTAATTAATTTTATTTCTTCCCAGGTGGTCCCATAATCATCAAGTCGGGATCTGATGATGGGATCCTGGAGAAATTGAGAGAACTCTTCAAATTTTATAGGCACACTTGATGTGATATGGGTAGTTTTTGGAAGAGTACTTTCTTAAAGTGGTCCCATTTCAATTTGATCAAGATCTGATGAAGAACTTCGGAGATAGGCAACGGAACTCCTCAATGAATAATAATCCTAAATGGATTGCTCAAATCACAGAACATATAGAAATCTCATGTCTATCTATTGTTTACACCAGTTCATAACATAACATCACGCCGCTACGCTGTGAAAAAGTAAGCACAAGTGAACCACTAAAAAGTGAAAAATAAAAACATTTTTGCAAAAAATAAAACCGACTCAAAAAAACACAAAAAAAAAGTGAAAAATAACTTTATCTTCAGAAGTCGGTTTTATTTTTTGTTCTAATTTACATTTTGTTTTATTTTAATATTTTGATATAACAAAATCGGCCAAGTGCGAGTAGGACTTGCATATGAAGGGTATAAGGCGCTTTTATTTTTTCTTTATTTTTTATTATAGCGGCAACAGAAACACACATTTTTGTTAAAATTACGACCGGCTATTACGGATCGTGAGATACAGTCCGCTGACATATAAACGGTCGGACAGCAGAGACTTAGGTCCATGCTCACCAAAAAGATGACGGTCTGATTATTTAAAAACAGCTGTTTGAAACACATTTTTGTATGGGAACATGTCACAGTGACAGCTGTTTTAGATAATAAGACCGTTATCTTTTCGGTGAACATGGGCCTTAGTAAAAGGGTCCCGTTGGTTACCCGTCGGGAACAGGGTCTAACCTTAGCAGTCAGGGCTCCAGAGAAGGGAACCTCTTCAATAACGTTGTTAGCAGGTTCTTTTCTCTCCGCAGTAACGTGTGAACCAACCGACTCATTCGTTCCTGAACACGACACTTCACAAACTTGCGAGTAGGTACCACGTTCTGAATCACACCCTTGATATTGTAATTTCTTAATTTATTTAACATTAATTTAACATTAATACATTGACACATTTTTATTTATAATATTTCTTTAAAAAAAATAGTTTTCCGCCGATGTCAGAAGTAGGGTCCGAGCTACCGGTTGATAAGGCTCCAGAGACAGGAACCTTCTCACAATGCGAGCCGTATCGAGGAGTACCTACCACTGCTTGTCTCTGCATCACCTAAAAGTTGACTGGTAGAAAATGCCTATGGCATTAAGTCCGCCTCTGTACTTTTGTGCTTGAAGTGTTAATAAATAAATAAATACTGCCTTCTCTAATCTTTATTAAACAGGCAGCTCTATTTACTTTTCTATTGTTTTATTTTATAAAAATGGGACACTTGTAAACTTGACGACACTAGGTGACGAAAATAAAATGCAGGAAAAGGTTTTAATATTGTTCCTCAATTTATTCCATTCTTTCGTGACTCTCCATCAAAATTATAACACGACGAACTTTGTGATGTCTGACTTTGCTCTAAATATTATTTACCTAGGGTAATATATTTAAGGGATGTCTTAAATTAGCTTAATAAAATAAATAGGTAGGTGTTTATGGATTTATGTTGATTTGTATACTTTTATTAATGACTACTGGTAGGTAATTTATAATAAGTGCAATGAAAGACGCTAAAATAAGATTGACCTTATAAAAAAACTTAACAACACTTAACATTTATGAAGATGAGTGAGGGTAGTTGAATAAACGCCTTCACTTTGCTGTCGCGGTACCTCTAATACTTCAGTCTCCCCGCGACCACGGCTGGTGCAATCCGGTCGAAACGTCGGGATTAAATTAAAGGTAAATTCGCGATAATACCCGTCTCCTTAAGTTTTATAAAAAAAAAACTTCAATATGGATTCTAGCGTGATATTCTGAGCCTAGAGCAGCGGCGGCCCAGTGGGGACGGCCCCTACTTACGAACAGTAAGACGTGGCTTCAAACCCTGACAGGCGCATTACTTTGTGTAATTTATTTCATAACCACTGCTCTCAAAACGGTGAAGGAAAACATCGTGAGAAAACCAGCAAGCCCTAGAACCAAAAATATCGAAGATAATATGTGACTACAAGTCTACTAATAGTCCATTCCTTTTCATAAAGAGGAGGCCGTGTCCCAGCAGTGGGAACATTAACAAGCTGATGATGATGAGTGCATAAAGGCAAGGGCAACCCTAAGCAGCAGGACTATAACAAGAACTAGATACAAGAACTGTAACCACAATATTGTAGCTAAGTTTAAATACAAATCGTTTCACGTCCATCAGAATTGGGCAAGCACTGTTCATGCTCGTCTTATTTATTACACAAACGAACACAAAACGGGATGAATATTTTGCAACAGACGCTCAACTTTGCCCTGAGATGATCCAATTTGTGGAGCATCGTGTGAGATTCATTTAAATTAATAAAGAAACATGCTGAGAGATAGTCTAGTTCATTAAGACTGGTTAGATCGATCTACGTACCGTACGGTCTCATTTGATATAACAAAGAACTTAACATAACATTACGGCTGTAATTTAAGGCGATTAGACGAGCTAAATTAGCAACTCTATTTGTGGTGTTCCAAACTTCGTTTGAAAAGCTGTTAGAATAAAGTTCTAATCAGCTTGCACTACAAAGTGGTTGTTACGTCAGTCACTGCCGGCCAATTAGCGTGAAATTACTGGTTTCAATCGATTTACAAAAAAACTATATATATTGCTTGTAGAATTATTTGCCAAAAAATCAGGATGATCGCATGCATTTTAGTATGTTTTTAAATGTTTTTTTATCGAGTCTAATTAATTGTATTATGTTTTCAAAATACTATTGCTATGCTAGCATATATCCTGAAAAATATCATATATTTTTCTGGTATTGTCTATACTTAGCAGTGAATCATATACTTTTAGTAATTATAAAACTCGCGTTTAGCTCAAGTAATCGCCTTAAGAAGGGTGAGGGCAAAGATATATCTGATAGCATACCCTCACATTTCGATAGTTTTATGTTTAACCCTTCGAACGAAGATCTACACGAGACACAATGGCTTTTTAATTGTGTCTATAATTACTGCATACAAGATGTTGAGTCCCGTGTAATAGGGTTGAGCCTATTGGCAATTATCCGGCCACAAATCAAGGCTCCATGGGTGCTATTGAGACATTTTGATGGAAAAACCCAATAACACTTTGTTCATGAATCAAACCCAGGATCTCATGCTCAGTAGTCGTGCTTACGAGAACTAGACTAAGGAGGCAGTCATTATAAAGGAATTCCTTTATAATGACTGCCTCCTTAGTCTAGTTCTTCCTACCTTCTAGTTCCTTGGTCTAGTTCATAATAAAGCTTTCGATGAGTGTGACCAAACAGAACACTCAATACGGTTACACATTCAAAACAGCTCTTCGTTTCCGCCATCTTTAAAAGATTAACAGAAATAGAGCGATGATTTAAATTAATTTAGCCCCAAACGTGAGTGATTTGTGACGCAAACGGACCGTAGGAGAACAGTGCGAAGTCACCCAAAGTCCGTTCATATTTATTTTATCTCTGCTTGACATCTCTGTCAAAATCACAATGATCTTTCCCCAGGTATCCGGTCCGGAACCAAAAAATTATCGAAATGACGGGGAGAACAAGTGCCTTTCGGCTTTGTTAAGGGTCTTTTTACACCATTTATTTCGTTGGTGTTTAGTTAATTCCACTGACAAGTCTATCAAAATGACAGTGATCTTTATTTTCTTTGCTATAAAGTTGCAGTTGCCTTGCCCCTGTCAGATAGATATAAAAGAACTATCATGGCTTTTTTAAAAGTACGTTTTAAGAGTGTGCAGGTCAATGTGTGATGTAAGGTGACCTGAGCAAATGTGCATATCAAAATGACCTCCACGTTGCATTTATTTTATTAGAAGAACACTGAATACTCAATAAGTGAAAGTCAGTAGGTAGTGCACTAAGACTTTAGACGGAAGCTAAATTGATGCCTAAATAAAAGCGCTGTGTTGGATTTCCAAAGCTCAGATCAGTACCGAGAGTCCTAATTCTTACGGAGCAATAATATCACACCTGTAATCTCCGAAGGGTTGGGCACAGATCAGTCGTGTAGCTACTCCTATAATAGTAGGGCCCAGTATCAACTTTTTTTGGGGGCCCTTTGCCGCACACAGATTGACTGCTTCGAAGCCCGACATGAGGAAAAAATCGTGAACGTCAAACCAAAGACTTTTGCAAAGAAAATAGCATCGTGATAATTGGAGCTTTCTGGACCGTGTTAAGTTATATTTTAATTTCATCTTTTATCATGAATAATAAGAATAAGTACCTATGTTATTGTAAGTGTGTTATTTGATCTCTTTTTTAGTTTTAAGTCATAGAAGCTTTATTTTGTTAAAAATATTGTGTACAGTCACGTCTAATAATATGTAAACACTTAAGAATTTTTAAATTGTTTGTCTCCTAATGTACTGATTAAAATTTAATGTTATTACGTACATAGTACTCTAGAACTCATATTTTTATGAAAAAAATCCAATCTCCCAGTTACAATCATTATTTCTCGCGAAAATAGCTATAAAATTAAGGAAAGTGTATACATATTATTAGACGTGACTGTACTCCTTGTATAATTGGTACATACGTACATTAGAACCATAACAAGTGTACCTTTATACAGAGTGGAGAAGACAATACGACAATAAATGAAAACACGCGTAATACTATTGTTTGTTAGGAACGTCTTGAGGTATGCGTAGTTTAATTTATTGTCGTATTGTCATCACCACCCTGTATAAATGTTTTAAGTATGAACTGTTGGTGCACCTATTTTAAATAAATAAATGAAGAATATTTGACGTTGTGAGAAAATTTTGTGATTTTTTTCCTCATAAGGCCCTCGTTACTCGGGGGCCCCGTATCATATTACAGTTATAGCTAAACCCCTGGCAGAAGGGTACCTAAATAGTACACCCACATTTTGCCAGTTATGTTTAACTCCTATGTAATAAGGGGTAAGCCTATAACGATCAAGCAAGCACAAATCTAGACTCAGTGGCTGCTAATGAAATGACCGGGACCAATTTTCTAAAGAGCCAACAATTTACCCAATACAGGAACCGAAGGGACTATTCGAAAGAGATACCGCGACTCCGGAACGTAAAGGGCGTGGAAGGAACACGGTTCATGGGTTTTAGTCAGTAAAAGTCTGACACTCCCTCCCGCTCCGCCCAGAGTGGGAGAAGTTATTTGATGATTTCCCATCAGAAAAAAAAGGCCCCATGCTCACCGCTAGACCAACGAGGTAGTGTACCTAAGGCATGAGATATCTCATTCAAATTTCGCACACGTATAATTTGGTAGTTACTGTCCACTTAAACTTAAACATGAGAAGATCCATCAAATAGGCCATAATACGGTCAAGTTCATGCAACGCAATGCGTAACCACTGTAATGACAGATTACAGTAAATTGTGATACTTTTGACCTCTGAGGCCGGAGACGAAGGGAATGTCAAAACGTTCAGGTGCTTTCCGATAACATAACATCGGGCCGAAGCCTGTAGGGGTTGTGGGACTGTTCCAAAGTGATACCGTGGCCCACAAAGACGAGACGTGAGACGACGCGTCGACATGCGACGATGAGACGTGGAACATAAAGGGTGACAAAGGAACAGGAATGGGTTTCAGTCAGTAAAAATCTGACACTCCTTCCCGCTCCACCCAGAGAGGGAGAAGTCATTTGATGATTTTCCATCCGAATAAAAAGGGCTATTAAATTCGTCGTGTACTAAGTGTCCACTAAGTTGTACTACTCGTAAGTGTCCACTAAGTGTGACCGGCGGCAGCATTCAGATCATAGAAATCTTAAGAGACCTGTTAGAAAAAAATACGCGAAATTGCGGGTTCCACTCGGTAAAATTATTTTTTCTGCTCGTTGCTTGAAATGACAATTAATGGTTACCCAATAGTTCGTTTACTCTACTTCAATAATAATAGAAGGAATTTAGGATAAGTGTTTTTTTATATTCTTCCGTTAAGCAAAAACTCATGGAAACCTGATGTAATGATTTCGGACCTTTAATTAGTGGATCCTATATATATTTCAAGAAGCTGCGCGGTATCTTCTCGTCCAACTTACCGCAGTGTCTCAAGACGAAAGTCTATGACCAGTGTGTGTTGCGTGATTACATACGGGACCGAAACGTGGTCGCTCACAATGGGCCTTATCAAAAGGCTCAAAGTCACCCAAAGGGCAATGGAGAGGGCTATGCTCGGAGTTTCCTTGCGTGATCGAATCAGAAATGAAGACATCCGCAAGAGAACCAAGGTCACCGACGTAGCCCGAAGAATTGCTAAACTTAAGTGGCAGTGGGCAGGACACATTGCTCACAGAACGGATGTCCGATGGGGCCGAAAACTTCTGGAGTGGCGACCGCGAACCGGAAGACGATGCGTTGGAAGACTTCCCACTAGGTGGACCGATGACCTGGTGAAGTTTGCGGGAATCCGGTGGATGCGAGTAGCAAGGGACCGGTCAATGTGGTGACACTTGGGGGAGGCCTATGTCCAGCAGTGGACGTCTTTCGGCTGAAATGATGATGATATATATTTCATTTCACAAATATCCTATACTTTCATAATAATAGAATACTTTTTCAAGCCTTTTAAGTAAATTGTACAATTAGCGACACACAATTAGCAACCAAAGTGTAAAAGGGCACTTAATAAATCAATCAATCAAAATAAATGATATAGATACAGGTCGTTAAATACCTATACATCGGAGGTGCTCGTGGCTAAATAATAACAGCCGCTCGGGTCGATAGTTAGGTTAAACCGCGCTTGACTAGGTTGACCGGTAACCGGCGACCACCCATTACGGCCATTACACATGTTTCCTCCGTGCCTTGGAAAGAACGTTAAGCTTTTGGTACCGGCTGTCATTTGTAGATCTTTGACAGTTTTTGTAGTCCTTACAGGCAGCCAGTGGCCCGAAAGTATGACAACCAGTCTTACCGAGGGGTTTCGTAATACACAGTACTAACTAGGTTGCGGAGGTCAGATAGGCAATCGCATCATGTAAAAAGCTGCATTCGGTAAGACTGGAAGCCGACCCCAACAAAGTTGTGAAAAGGCTAGGCAGATGATAAACCGTGTAACACAAATTTTCGGTTCCAATAAATCCTCCATACCTACAAATAAATAAATAAATAAATATCGCTGGACATTAACACACAGCGCCACCTAGTGCCTCACTAAGCCAAGCTTGTGTCGTGGACACTAGATAGTTGATGTACTACATATATACTTTTTTATTTGTAAATACATACTTATTATACATATAAACATCCATGACTCGGAAATACAAACAATGTTTTTTTTCAACAACCTGAGCCAGTAAAACATTTACAAAACTTTTATTTCCAGTCTATGTTGTACATTAAATCATGCTTATGACCCCTGACGGGTTACAGGGGGTCACAATTAGTGCCAAAACATTACATGACATGGTACTGCAAACATTTATTTTATTTTATTAAAAGACTAGCTGACCCACGCAACTTCGTCTGCGTCACATAAGAGAGAAAATATCCCCGTTTTTCATTCCTGCTCCGCCCCTAATGGTCGTAGCGTTATATATATGTGATGTTATATAACCCAAAGCCTTCCTCGATAATTGGACTATCCAACACAAAAATGATTTTTCAATTTGAACCCGTTGTTCCTGAGATTAGCGCGTTCAACCAAACAAACAAACTCTTCTGCTTTATAATATTAAGTATAGATGTTACTTTGATTTTTTTTTGTTTTTGAGGCATTCCGCCTTCTAGCATACTTCTTCAAATATAACTAACCGATTTGTTTGATTATACTCTGCTATTAAAATAACCATTTTTATACGACATCAGTATTTATTGGTTTATTTCTGTGTATTACTACCTCAGTGGTTCAGCGGTCCCAAACGCGAATGATGAGAGTCGATTTCGATTCGAGTTCGATTTCTGGGTCAAACAAAGTGTTATTGAGGTTTTTCATCAGAAATATGTCAGTACTAGCTGACCCACGCAACTTCGTCTGCGTCACTAAAGAGAGAAAGAGCTCACAAAGGGAATAAACAAATTCCCCCGTTTTTGTAACATTTCTTATTGCTGCTCCACTCCTATTGGTCATAGCGTGATGTCATATAGCCTATAGCCTTCCTCGATAAATGGACTACACAACACAAAAAGCATTTTTCAATTCGAGCCTGTAGTTCCTGAGATTAGCGCGTTCAACCAAACAAACAAACAAACTCTTCTGCTTTATAATATTAGGTATAGATTACCCCAAGGCCTGAATCTGTGCCCGGTTGATGGCAATAGGCCCACTCCCTATTACATAGCACTTTAACATAACTGGCGATTTGTGGGTGTTAGTAGGTACACCTCTGCTTATCTCTTCGGGGATTACAAGCGTGTCGTTATTAAAATAATAAATATCACTGGACATATCTAGTGCCACACTAAGCTACGAGGCTTGTGTCGTGGACACCAGATAGTTGATATACTACCTACATATATACTTTTTGATTGTAAATATATACTTATTATATACATGTCACCGTAAAATTGTCAAACACGTTATATTAGTATATGTATAGGTAACGTGTTTCTCTCTAGCGATGTTGTAAACTCTAAAATTATTGTCAACTGAATATACGGAAGTATCTCTGCCCCCATAATCGGGACTTGGGGCACCCCCCCGTTAGGTTAGTTAGGTTCCTTTAAAACCTGCACTCGACTACGCTTTTTAGGGGAATATAAAGTGTTTTAAGACCACTGGGCAAGGGGGACCCCTCCTTCCCTCCACACCGCGTAAGTTAATTACCATCGCATGCATATCACGAAATATCATGCGCTTTGTTGTAAGCAGTATGTTCATTTGACAATATTTCGAGATTTTACAATATCGCTAGAGATATTACAATATAACGTATTTGAAAATTTTACGGTGACATACATTTATACATTCATGACTCGGAAACAAATGAACCCAGGACTCTAAGAACGTAAGGTAGCCTCACTGCCACTACGCCATTCGGGTCGTCTCTATGATACCACTCCGCAAACTCGTAGATCATATTTGAAATGTAAGTATTTTGTCATCCGCCAAGGATGCACGTTATACTTTCAATTCAGATTTAAGTAAAGGATTTGACATCGAAACGTGATCATTTAGTGAAACGGTAGAAGATGCAATGGTTTCTGTATAAGGGCATCGATAATTTCACGCTATGGTTTATACAAATAAAAAATTAGACAGACATAATGATGACGTGCGGAGTCCCATGAAAAGTATAAACTGTTGATGATAAAGGCAACACAAGAGCACCAGCAGAAATGCGTTTTTTTGCAGACACTATAATTATAAACTCACATTAGACCGTGTCGGGTTTAAACCGAGGCTTGTTAACTGAAAAAATCGAATAAGTCCGTCACTTAGATTATCAAAAAATATTTCACCCGTATTTTATCTTTTGTTTCATAAACCAAAATTGACGAAGATACGACGCTTTTAAAATTCTCAATACGTCACTGTTTGGTATCATTTTTAGTGAGTACTGACGTCACGAGCCGAGTATTGATGCGTTTTATCTTTGTCAATATTCGTTGATTTACAAAAACAAAAAATACGTGTCCATTATTTTACAATACTCCAACTGACGGACTAAATAGATTTGCAATTGATTGATGGTGGAAACTAGCCTATTTAGTATGGACACTCTCACGCTTCCGAGCCGCTACCGACCAACGGACAAAGGATTGCTCTACGGCCGACACTTAGCTCGGACCCGGCTCGGTCTAGAGTGCTTCAAAGCGTGTATATCGGTGACATAGACAAAAGACTTATGCCAAAGGGGGTAGCAGAGTCAGCTGGAAATGAAAGAGAGTCAAGATTTGACCCGCAATTAAATATCCTATGTTGAGATAATTGTAAATATCTACGAACATGGACGTAAAATTGCAGTCATATTCATAACAATAACATACAGTTAGTTATAATGTTTATATATCTTTATCTACGCTCGGAATCGGAACCGGATCGTGTTGCGTGAAACGTCATTATGAGCGTCGCGGCGTCGCCTGCGCCCGCGCCGATGCAAGATCTCATCTCATGAGAATTGTTCCGATTAAATGTAGCTATGGCTCCGCTAGATAGTTTGTTACGATGCTATAATGTACTCTTTAAATAATGCACATTTTGGAGTTCATTCGAGAGCCTTATTGAAGAATTTCATCTTATGCCCGAGGCTACTTCTTTGTTCTGGTTTTTGATATGATTACAGACTAAACATTATAATATTAGTGTGTCCCATTGCAGGGCAGAGGCCTCCCTTCTCTCCTTCCATTTATCCCTGTTTATAGCGATTATCAAGCATTATTTGTGAAAAAAGCCGTGTTCGTTCCGCCATCTCCTTCTGGGCCTGCCGGCTTTTCGTTTGCTGCTGTTCATGGGGCCCATTGTGTAGTTAATTTAGCCAATAGCTCCTCTGACACGCTACAGTTTGATTTTGACAGGCGTGAGAACATCATGGGCAATTTGAGGTTTGGAACGCAGTATTGAATTTCTTATACGATCAGTAAGTTTAACCCAAAGAATATTGCGCTTTATGCAGGACATAAACTAAAATTAATTTGATTAAATATTGATAACATACCTAGATCAAAGTGGACACACACAACCTATAAACAGTGTGTTTAGTTAGATTTGATGGAGAGGTTATAGAGCCAGTATTTCGATTGTTGAGTGGATTGTGGAGTGTATTATTTGTTTGTAACAAGTTTTTCCTTTTTGGTTTGTTTTTTTAGTTGTTCAAAGTTTAATGATAGGTCTGAATTAGTCATAGTACATATTACTACATGTAGACCGTTTCTACATTCTAAATAATTAGACCTACTCGTACAAATCGATCAAGTCACCTGCGCTTGAGTCAATGCTTTTACTCATAGGTCAAAATTAGATCATGTTTAATAGTTACAGACTGTATGACGGCTTTAATGGTGTGCCTGCCCTTAAGGCTATGACCTACTGGTTCATAATGATATGTATTTATAAAGCGTTTAGCTCACAATCTAATTATAAAACCAAATGTCAGAGAGGTCAAGTGAAATTTTGTTGTGTTTGTGTCATCATTCTTTTAAAAGGTTATGGAATCGAGTCATGTTATTCGAGTAGAAAATCTTGATTCACAATTTGGTTCTTTGATACAATAAGTAAGTATAGTCGCCAGTTAAGATGTCAATAGTGAAAATTGACTCACCTACATTTATTAAAGTTCTTATCTTTAAGACCCAAAAATGATCCCGCTCAAGTCTTACTTGCTGACATCATTTGTTTTGGTTTGTAAAGATATTAAGGAAAGGGCAATCACCGCTATTGATAGCTTAACTGTCAGCAACTATAGTATTTCAGAATCATTATTTTGCCATTATCCCTTGATCTGTTAAGCTTGACCGTATCGGTCTGACGCCATTGTTTTACTATTGTGTCTACTTCGCTGACAGTTAATGAATACAGTAAAATGGTTTTTCGGGGCTATTTGATCCCATATAAACCAATATGATATTGTGTATTTTCCATCAAGATTTTTCAGTAGCCTCCAATCAAAGTTTTCCTAGACATTGTAAAATAACTTCTACCATGCACCAATCGACAGTTATCGATATTTGGGTCATCCTAAATAGCCCCTAAAGCCCAAATAGCCCCGTTTTACGGTAACAATTTATTCGGCGTCAGTGTTTCTTCTTCTTCTCTATTAGGTGTCATTTCAGAAGTCAGCCCCTTTTCAGTCTAATTACCTTTCACACAGACCATCTATCCATCTATATCTTTATCCTCTTCTTTAACATATTTCCCTACAGCACACACCACTACGTCCATATTCTTACAGCAAACTTTTCTCATGAAATCTCCACAATTAAGTCGAAAACCTAAAAAAAAATAAAATTTTGTTTCGATCTTAGATTATAAAAATCAAAGATACTAATCTTTATCACCAATACAAATTCCCCAACCAGATTTCTAAGCCTAATCTGTACAATAGGCCGCTTAACAAAAACCCGACTAGAATCATTGTTACCTATACATTTTCTTGTATCAAAGCCAGGCCAACAGTAACCCCGTAATCTGAATGACTGTGTCGACATGATTTTAATTACTTATTAAAATCCTAGACCCCTTTATAGTAGTTCTTAGTTTAAACAATCGAACAATGCATCCGTATCAGGTACAGAATCGATTTTTTATTCGATTACTGAGTGCTAGCTTACAATCGATTCAATAGTCAATGCCGTGTTGACGTGTTTTATGACAGCAATGAACTTCGATAATAATTTCTATAGATTATCTGGGAATTTTGGGTAAAAACTTAGCATAATCTTATCGCTTGGTCTTCGGTATTGTTGAGCAAGGGACTGTTCGAAAGAGATAAGTACCGCGGCCCCGGAACATAAAGCGCGAGGAAGGAACATGGATGGGTTTTAGTCAGTAAAAGTCTGACACACGACACTAGTCACGCAGCGCCCAGAGTGGAAGAACCCAAATAACACAATCGCATCTGTAAACGGACTATTAGATATCTAATAGAATTTAATGTAATTGTCTACCATAAGAGTAAAATATCTCCCTAGTAGTAATCAAGAACGCTTATAGACACAGTTTAGTACAAGTGGGCACAACCTTATCCGTTCTCATAAGAATGAGTTAAGAAAACATGAATAGATAGAGATAAGAGTTGTAAATTCTCAAATTGTCTGTAGAGATTTTTCTAGTGCCTCACTAAACTGTTTATAGACCACAATTTTTACTAGTAGATAGTTTATACATAAAGTTGAGACCTTTGAAGAAGTCTTTACTCGTCAAGTTTTTAACCAAAATTAACTCAAGACTATCAACTTTAAGTTACATTTGATTTGTAATAGACAACGACACATAATGGCGCAGAACTTACAAGAGTTATTTAAACTTATAATTGAATTGCATCATGGCGTAACAAATTTCTTATTTTACTTGTGTTTTAGCTAGTTGATAATGGGTAAACAAGCAAATCTATATGCGATTGACATTCTATCGTCGAAAATTATGTAAAACTCTCTTAAAATAAGAGCGCCCGCTGTAAATGCAAGATTTAATATTTTTTTTACCACATATGAATATAATTTTTAATGAGTATTTTTTTTAAATTGCTTTTAAATGCTTAAAATATTAATTTTATTAGAAATATAGTTATTTAAAACATATTAAATGTTTAATTAGAGATAATTTAATAATAAAAACATAAAAATAAGCATTACAATATGTTTCGAAAATCATAAAAATGGCGTCAAGATAAAATTTACTAGAAAAACGAATTTAATAGAACAAACACTCTAGAGATTTTTCTGTAGTATGGCTCTAGCACTATGACAAGAATAATTTCACTTGCTACATCCTAAACTATCTAGTGAAAGAATAAACAGATTTATGAATAGTTTAAGATTACCTAGTAACTGTCGTCTATGTATTCCTTTTTATCTTCTCACAGTATTTCTAGACGTTCATCAGTGAATAGGTAATTTGATGTGTTGTGAACGGCAGACCATTTTATGCAATAGCAGAGCAATTTAATTAATCAATTCAAGAGGGTAAGTAAAGATAAGATATTTCTGTTTTATCTATAGACAATGTGTAAAATAGCAGGTATGTATAGATTAGAATGGGCCAGAATTCAACTTTCGAGCTTTTATACGTAGGTAGTCCATCAATGTTAACATCGATTGTCACTATTTTGTTCTCTGTCAAATTTTGAAAATATCTTGTGAGATTTATCTTCAGCCCGTGATGCCAGTATTCGCCATTACCGATTTTTTTCATTTCAATCGTTCTTGGAGTCTGGAACAATGTTCTCGGATCCTTTGGTAAAGTATCAGGTTGAAAATTATTTATTATTTGAAATAAGTACTTCAAGGCTATGTGAGTTATAGCATGAGTTGCTGACCACTGGCGCGCAGATCACTTTTGAGGCACTTGGATCGAATTCCGTCGTCGTCATTTGGATTGTTTTCATCCGAGTCGGACTGCTCACTAACGTAATTTTGTGTTGTTCTAGGAGACACTTCAAATTCAGTTGTATCTTCTGTCTCAGAACAATTTCTTGCGTTTTGGAGGAAGTTACGAGAAAATTCCGATTCGGAATCCGAATTATCTTGAATCTCTTTTTCTTTTTTTTTCTTTTTAAATATTTACCGATTTTTCGACGAAAGCCACCAGACCTTTTAATTTTTTTCACTGTCTACATTGCATAAAATCATCCAATTCAAATATTTAATACAAATGCACTTAACTAAGCCATTTTTAGGAATAAAACCACTAAATACACGTTTTCACTATCACTTTTTTAGACAAACTATAAAATATCTATTAAAGTATTTTATCAAGACTTAAGTGTCTTTATATACAAAGATAAGAGTACCAATAGCTAAATAATAGAAATAATAGAATGTTTTATCTTAATGTATACCATATTTTCTATAAAATTACTTCAAGTTAGGTACCTTTAGGCTTTATTAACTATTCGTAGAGCATTTTATCCTAAAACATTCAATATACCTATAGACATACTTGAAATAGGTGCGCTATAGAACAAGTGCTGTAAAAATAATCGAGCTTGAGAAAAAAAACTCTATAAGAATATATTTTCTTTATTGAAACCATCTTTAGAAAGCCCCTATCTAAAGATTAACCATGAATAGACTGCCAGTAGACAGATTTGTTTTAAACCTCCTAGACTGTGTTACTTGGGAAGTCATTAGATGATTTCCCATCCGAAAAAAAAAGGGAAAATTTTTCTCCTACCAGACGCATTGACAATTTAGATAAGGACGTGATTGTAATAATTCATTGGCAGTGTAGTTTGTAATCCTTATCATTCATCATAATTCAAATTCATTTGGGGTCAGACAGCATGTTTTCTTCTTTCATTATCATCATCATCAGCCTTTTAATGTTCCCACTGCTGGGACACACCTATGACTATAATCCACCACGCGGGCCCAGTGCGGATTGGTAGGTATCACATGTCTTCGAATTTTTGGTTCTAAGACATGTCGGTTTCCTCACGATGTTTTCCTTCGCCGTTATGCGGGCAGTGGTGATGATAGAAATTACACAAAGTAATGCGCCTGCCTGGGTTCGAACCCACGACTTACTGCTTGTAAGTCGGGACCACCAGCACTGGGCCACCGCTGCTCTTCTTCGCTCATACTTCTCTATTGCGCGTCATCTCAGTCTCAGCCGTATCATCCTCTAAACCAGTGGTTTCCAACCTGTGGTCCACGGACTAGTGGTGGTCCGCAGGAGCCTCGAATATGTCCGCGGAAGATTAATATATTATTAATAAATTATATTGAGAATCTATTAACTTATTCCTATTTCCGCATGACTAATTGCTAAATTTTTCGAGCTCACTTCGATCGCTTTTGTATTATGTTTCCTACTTCAAGATTCACCGCCCTAGAAATTATCCTGTTGGTGTCCATGTTTATCTAGGATCTTATGGTCCTTACTTACAATAAAGACAACAAAGTGGTCCCTGGTCCAAGAAAGGTTGGGAACCACTGCTCTAAACAGTCCATCCATGGTATCTTTAGTCTTCCTCTACTCTTATTTATACTCGGTATTATCCTCACTACATATTCTTCATCCTCATGTAACCAAATACGGATTCTTAAATTCTTTGGCAACTTATAAATTGCACTTCGTTATGATGGTTTGATAGTTTACACCCTTTCAATTGGACAATAATTGACTGTTTTCGTAATTTTACTTTTAATAGTATTTCGATTAACGTAAGAGAACATACTGCAAACTGATCCAGGCTCATTTTAAAGCCTTGAAAAGCTATTACTGGTTTTAACTAAGTGAACGCTTGTTTGGTCATTAATTTCCCACGAAGTCGACGATCATCATGACCTAACAAAAAATAATACATATTATTATCAAATAAATAATATAATAACTTACGTAAACCGTATAACGAGTACATTCTCAAATAAGAGTGTTCACCTATGACACGACATGCGTAGGAAATCCCACATTATAGTATCGTTTGCGACTAGCCTTTATGTAATTAACAATTATGAGCTGTGTTGGCAAAAAAACTTTGATATTTCGTCTTCAAACTGTTTTCTGTGCAATCTAGAATTATTGCAATTTGATATGCCCAGTTGTTGCGAAAGTTCTCATCATCATAAGCTGTACCTCGATGTTAACTCGATTTAGATCAGCTGACCTAAATCGAGTTTGAGAAAATAAAACGTAGTCCAATATAACAGGGGGTCTAAAATGGCCACTTTTGCAGAATATAATATGAATCACGTTAAAAATTCTTAAAATGGACTTTATGATTAAGTATGAAAATAAAGTGCATTTTTTTTAATTTTAAATTTTTAACGAGATTCATGTTATGTTCTGCTAAAGCGCCCATTTTAGGCCCGCAGGCTGAAGTTCATGCCGCATTGACATAAGTCATCATCTGCGTAGCCTTTTCCCAACTATAATGGGGTCGGCTTCCAGTCTAATGGGATGCAGCTGCACCAGTATTTTACATGTAGCTACTGCTTATCTGACCTCTACAACCTATTTAATACTGGGTGATACGATAGTTTACGAAACCACTTGGTAAGACTGGTTGACCCACACTGACTAAATCTGATGTTTAAAATAAAACTGTACCGAAGATCTTTGGGTTTCCCGGACACTAGGACCAAATACCATTCTACTTTGTTAGATTAGTTCATTTATGACTAGCTGACCCACGCAACTTCGTCTGCGTCACATAAGAGAGAAAAACGAAAGGAAAAAATATCCCCGTTTTTCAACATTTTTCATTCCTGCTCCGCTCCTAATGGTCGTAGCGTGATGTTTTATAGTCTATAGCCTTCCTCGATAAATGGACTGTCCAACACAAAAAGATTTTTTCAATTTGAACCAGTAGTTCCTGAGATTAGCGCGTTCAACCAAACAAACAAACTCTTCTGCTTTATAATATTAGTATAGATCTTACACAAAACTGCCTCGACTGCCTCGTTGGTCTAGTGATCGGTAACGAGACTGCTGAGCACGAAGTCCTTGGTTCGTTTCGTTATTGAGTTTTTCCATCAGGAATTCCTCAGTAGCAACTACGGAGTCTTGATTTACGCCCGATTTATGGCAATAGGCTAGCTCCCTTTTACATGGGACTTAAACATTGTTGTACATCCAAACTAATATTATAAATGCGAAAGTAACTCTGTCTGTCTGTCTGTCTGTCTGTCTTTGCTTCACGCCTAAACTACTGAACTGATTTGTGTGAAATTTGGTACAGACATAGTTTGGAACTTGAGAAAGGACATAGGATAGTTTTTATTACAAAAAATAAAATAAAAAATAAAATTTATTCCGGACATACAGCGCCATCTATTGGTCAAGAGTCGGCAATGTGGGTAAAACCAAAAATCTGCCGGAAGTCACTATTCCACGCGAACGAAGTCGCGGGCAAAAGCTAGTTCTTATATAAACCTACAAGCATGGCTTATTTATGCCCTGGTGAAGGTTGCGGGAATCCGGTGGATGGGAGTCGCACGGGACCGGTCAATGTGGCGACACTTGGGGAAGGCCTATGTCCAGCAGTGGACGTCTTTCGGCTGAGATGATGACAAGCATGGCTTGCCCATAAAGCCTACTACTGTTCATGATGTCAGGGTTTCTGAACAGACAGCTTTTCTTGGGGTTTGCCGTATTTTTGGCGCCGGGTCTGCAGTACTGTTCGAAAGAGATAACGCGGCCCCCGGAACATAAAGGGCAAGGAAGGAACATGGATGGTTTTAAAAGTGTACAGTAACACTCCCTCCCGCTCCGCCCAGAGTGGGAGGGGGGGTCATTTGATCATTTCCCATCCGAAAAATAAAAAAGGGTATTACAAGCCTGATTTTATGTCTACAGAGTGGAAACAGACTCATCAGGAAGCCACCAACCAAGCTTTCTTTCTAAAAGACTTTTTTTCTGGGTGAAGAATCATGTTTTGTGGTAGAACTCAAAGTGACGCACTGAAAATATTGTGCTGTTGGATGGATTGAATAGTACTAGGGTCGTAGAGGTGTTTAAACTAAAATGCATTAAAAACTTGTATTAAAAAAAAAACTTGTTAGAAAAGTTGGAATTTTTGACCCCCAATATCTCCGTAACTAGAAGGTTTCCATGTATGGTGTAGGTGGAACAAAACAAAATATACGCAATGACGGGGAGAACAAGCGACTTTCGGCTTCGTTAAGAGGTACACACACCCTTTATATTTACAGAAGAAATATTATACCAATTTCAGAGCAGTAATTTTTGTGATGATAACTCCTATGGCAAGCCAAAAACCTGAATCAGAAATCGCCGTTGCGAGTCATTAACACTACGTAACATACTCTACACATAAGTAACTGTCTTTAACTTAATGAGGTGGATCATGCAATGGTCACTGTAGCATTGCATCAACGTCAATCAAAATAAAAGGGCTTTGAATTTGTGTAACGATTTTCTAAAGTGTTATAATCACACGCACAGCGCCGAAAGGGTCACTCGAAATTGAAGTTATACAGATACTAGGTGAGAGGAACTCGTGTTGATCTAGAGGTCAAGCTGTGCTTGCCTAGTTTGCTCTGTGGATGGTGGCCACCCTTATAGTTTATTTATTTATTTATTTATTTATTTATTTATTTATTTATTTATTTATTTATTTATTTATTTATTTATTTATTTATTTATTTATTTATTTATTTATTTATTTATTTATTTATTTATTTATTTATTTATTTATTTATTTATTTATTTATTTATTTTTTTTTTTATAATAAGCACACCAACAGCACAATCACTTTTTATTTTAATTACATAACACCGAAATTTGACATTACAGTAACCATGCAAATACTCGTAACAAGCATGCATGACATTGATACATGAGCATTAGAGACAGAGGAAATCAATAAAATAGTGCCTAGTAGGCCTTAATCTAGATCGCTACAAAACAAACCAATTTGAACTACTTAGACATTACCTCATCACAATGACAGTAGTTACAGTTGCCCAAAAAGTCTTACAACCAGTCTTACCAAGGGGTAGTGTTAACTTGTACTACCTGGGTTGCGGAGGTCAGATATGCAGTCATTCCATGTAAAATACTGATATTCAGCTGCATCTGGTTGGACTGGAAGCCGACCCCAACATAGTTGAGAAAAAAGTTTAGGCAGATGATGACAGATACACATGCAAGCATTCTGTACATAAAACTAAGTAAATCTACGTTAAAAAATTTATTACTGGGAAACGACTTTTTATATAAAAGAGTGTCCATAGAGTTTCTTTCCCGTTCTCGCCATGGAATGTCCGCCAGGGAATGGGCAACTACAGTACCTACTTTCTCAGTTTTTATGTCTTGTGATTGGGACTGTAGCTACATACATTTAAGTTTCATCTTTGTATCGACAATTCAAAAGTGCCTGTAACTGGCTTACTTGAAATAAATGCTTTGATTTTTATTTGATTTTGGGGTGACAAAACACGTTTTACTTGTAGGACTCAATGGCCCGTATTACAGAACATCGCTTAATACTCAAGCATTACTTAAAACTAGATTCAAACCAACGCTTGAGTTTTTAGTGATGTACTTTAATACGGTACAATGTAACCCACGCAAAACAATGTGCAATGAATAAATGAAAAAACTTTGATGGTGAAATTAGCTATCATTGTAGTAAAACCAAACATCAAAATTATGAATCACACTAGATTGTGAGAAAGCGCTTTGAAAATTTCCGTTTATTCAATACAATTTGTGAACAATGGGATGTTTGACAAGAGAATGTATCTCAATTTATGTGTATTGTGTATGCATACTAGTACCTAAGTAGGAATGCCTACAATCACGTAATTAAATAACAATATCGGTTTTATGTGTGTTGATCTTTACGATTAAACTTATTTGTTAATAAATTATTGGAATTAAAAAAAACGTGTGTGATTTTCGAATCGTTGATTGTTTAATAAAGACGTTGCGTTGAAAGGGGTGGGGTACTTAGGTCCATGTTCACCGAGAAGATAACAGTCTGATTATCTAGAAACAGCTGTCAATGTGACATGTTCCCATACAAAAATGTGTTTTAATCAGCTGTTTTTAGATAATCGTCCGTCATCTTTTCGGTGAACATGGACCTTAGTGGTCTGATGACGTGGTGCTGGGGATACGCTGGATGCGAGTCGCACTGGACCGGTCAATGTGGCGATCCTTGGGGGCGGCGCGGGCGTATGTCCAGCAGTGGACGCCGTCTTTCGGCTGAAATGATGATGATGATTGTTACATTTTTTGAATTTATGATTACTGCTTATTTCGTACCGATACCGGTGCCTGCTGATGATGGTATTGCATATATATTCATACAATGGCATAAGCCAATAATGACCAAGAATCTAGTAAAGGAGATCACTCACTGTCGGCCCAAAAACCAAAGTGGCTGGCCAACGAAAAATAACGTTTATATGAATGTACAACTTATGTTTAAGTCCAACTACGAGTATGTTAAGGTGATTACATGAGCTAAACGCGAGTTTTATAATTACTAAAAATATATAATTCACTGCTAAACAAGACCGGAAAAATATATGGTATTCTTCAGGATATATGCTAGCATGATACTGTTTTGAAAACATAATACAATTAATATGGCTCGATAAAAAGAAATCACGAACTTATCTCTAAAAATATCTTTCAAACAATAAAAAACACACTAATATGCATGCGATCATTCTGATTTTTTGGCAAATAGTTCTACAAGCAATATATTAGCATGATACTGTTTCAGTTTTTTAATCCAACCAATAGTTTTTTTTTGTAAATCGATCGAAATCACTCATTTCGCGCACTGGCTGACGTAACAACCACTTTGTAGTGCAAGCTGATTAGAACTTTATTCTAACAGCATTTCAAAAGAAGTTGGAACCACCACAAATAGAGTTGCTAATTTAGCTCGTCTAAGCGCCTTAATAAGCTATGTATGTATGCGAGCCTATTGCCATAAATCGGACACAAATCCAAACTCCGTCGCGGCTACTGAGGAATTCCTGATGTATAACCCAATAACACTTTGCCTGACCTGGGAATCGAACCAAGGACCTCATGCTCAGTAGTCTCGTTAGCGACCCACTCCTAACTCAATGCCTAATGCCCGTGTTTACCAACACTAAGCCACTCCTAACTCAATGCTTATGTCCATTTTCAACAACACTAAGCCACTCCTAACTCAATGCTTAATGTCCATTTTCATCAACACTAAGCCACTCCTATCTCAATGCTTAATGTCCATTTTCATCAACACCAAGCCACTCATAACTCAATGCTTAATGTCCATTTTCATCAACACTAAGCCACTCATAACTCAATGCTTAATGTCCATTTTCATCAACACTAAGCCACTCCTATCTCAATGCTTAATGTCCATTTTCATCAACACTAAGCCACTCATAACTCAATGCTTAATGTCCATTTTCATCAACACTAAGCCACTCCTAACTCAATGCTTAATGTCCATTTTCATCAACACTAAGCCACTCCTATCTCAATGCTTAATGTCCATTTTCATCAACACTAAGCCACTCCTAACTCAATGCTTAATGTCCATTTTCATCAACACTAAGCCACTCATAACTCAATGCTTAATGTCCATTTTCATCAACACTAAGCCACTCCTATCTCAATGCTTAATAACCATTTTCATCAACACTAAGCCACTCATAACTCAATGCTTAATGTCCATTTTCATCAACACTAAGCCACTCCTATCTCAATGCTTAATGTCCATTTTCATCAACAGTAAGCCACTCATAACGCAATGCTTAATGTCCATTTTCATCAACACTAAGCCACTCCTAACTCAATGCTTAATGTCCATTTTCATCAACAGTAAGCCACTCATAACTCAATGCTTAATGTCCATTTTCATCAACACTAAGCCACTCATAACTCAATGCTTAATGTCCATTTTCATCAACACTAAGCCACTCCTATCTCAATGCTTAATGTCCATTTTCATCAACACTAAGCCACTCATAACGGAATGCTTAATGTCCATTTTCATCAACACTAAGCCACTCCTAACTCAATGCTTAATGTCCATTTTCATCAACACTAAGCCACTCATAACGCAATGCTTAATGTCCATTTTCATCAACACTAAGCCACTCCTATCTCAATGCTTAATGTCCATTTTCATCAACACTAAGCCACTCCTAACTCAATGCTTAATGTCCATTTTCATCAACACCAAGCCACTCATAACTCAATGCTTAATGTCCATTTTCATCAACACTAAGCCACTCCTAACTCAATGCCTAATGTCCATTTTCATCAACACTAAGCCACTCCTATCTCAATGCTTAATGTCCATTTTCATCAACACTAAGCCACTCCTAACTCAATGCTTAATGTCCATTTTCATCAACACCAAGCCACTCATAACTCAATGCTTAATGTCCATTTTCGTCAACACTAAGCCACTCCTAACTCAATGCCTAATAACCGTTTTCACCAACACTATGCCACTTCTAACTCAATGCCTAATACCCGTTTACCCGCGGCCGCCACTCCAGAACTTCGGCCCCTTTGGCCATCCGTTTGGCAATTCTTTGGTCTACGTCGCACATACAGGTATTTGCACGATCTACGCGGCCAAAAGTCCCAAAAACAAAGTAATAATAAAATTTGTAAAATCGGGTTCCACGAATAGATAACGAACTCGGACACAATACCCGTATTTTATATACCTGCTACTACGCAACCCCACCCCGTGGTGTAAGTCGGAATATGACCGTTTCACCAAGTGCATGTGTCTGTTCTCGGCATTTTTCTGAACGTTAGATTTCTAAAGTGGTGTTTTATGTTATTGAGTTGTTCTTACGAATTTAAAATGATGGATTCTGATAGACAAGGTAAGGAACTTATTAACTACAATAACAAAGTAATGAGCAATTGTCAAACTACCTTTTTTTTGGATTATAAATAAACTAATTTTAATTACATGATTTTCTTCATACTTTTTTCTTTACAAGTGTTTTTGTTTATGTATCGGGAAAGATCGGGCTTTGGTTTTTTATGCACGTTATTACTTGATCCTTTATCTTAAAACTACTACCAAATTTACTTCCGGAAACGTCCGGATAAATACAGTTTTTGGAACTTAAAGTTATTAAGTGCAATTTCGTATAAAATGGGAAATATGTCTTATTGATTTTAAACAAAGTTTATCTTTGTTTTATTTTCAGGAGGTACATCAGGAACAAGAATTGTGACCCGACAATACTTGTTCGATTCCATGGATAAAGAAAACTTGCCCAATTTAGATGCCAAATTAAAATACTTAAAGGATCAAGTTCTATGATGTGAAGATTACAATACAGACCAAATTAATAATTTGAAACAAAGTTTTGCCCATTTTAAATCAGAATTAAAAAAAAGGTGGTCCAAAGCTCATTATAAAAAAGACAAATTCATGAAATACAACCGTTCCTGGCTAGAAGGTACTTTTGAAATACCTGTTGCAAAAACTTCACAAAAGCGACCAGGAAGACCATCGAAGTCATTTGAAGACGCAAGTGAGAGGAGCAAAAGGCGAAAGACTGAAGAACTTCGTTCTAATTTTGAAAAGGAAATCATATTACACGCTGCAAGAGCGGAACTAGGGAAATCTGGAAAAAAGGATGCGTCAAATGCCTTCAAAGATATCACAAGTTCTACCAATCGGACAACTGTCTGAGGAAGCAGCTGAGGCTCGCAATAAACACTTTAGATGTTACCGCCTAGACTTTGCAAGGAAAATTTCCAGGGAAAGTTGTAATCAAGATTTTTTTTAATCGCCTTCTACTTACTTCAGATCCTCTGCTCAGTAGCATGCGAACTATAAAAAAAGGAAAGCAGGAACATTTTTGCCCGAAACTTTGGCCATGTTTGTATCTGCGGAATCCAATATATCAGAAAATTCGTCAGAGAGTGACGAAGAAAGTCAAAATACTTAATTTTATGTGATTTTTCTTTATATCATATTTATGTAATTTTTATGTATGGTAAATATATGTTTTTAATGTAAAAAAAAGGTTTTTGATTTATTGACGTCATTTATACCTATACCAATTAAGCATTAAAATAATTTTGGCCGCGTAGATCCTACAAATACCTGTATGTGCGTCGCTAACCTTAATACTCTTGCAAGGAAACTCCGAGCCTTCACCATTGCCCTTTGGATGATTTTAAGCTTACTGATGAGACCCGTTGTGACCACGTTTAGGCCCCTTAAGTTATCACTGGCAATACATACTACTACCTACTTTAGTTTTTGACTTGAATGTGCCCTGGCGGTTGAGAGTATGTCATGCTCACTCAAATGTCTCGCTGATGATGGCGCGTGTGTCGGACCATTTAGTTCTCTTCAAAATGATTGAGCTGAATGGTGCTGAGCCATGCGTCATGTTCGTGAACGGGCGCTGTCAGTTGTGACTGGTCATCTCTTTAACTGGACCATTTGTCACAGGTTAACATAATCGTCTACAACCTCGAATGAGAGTCCGATCTTGTGAGTGTTACATGGGCATTAAACATGACCTTGATTTTGTCCATGTTCATTTTAAGACCCACTCTATCGGAAGCTCTACTGAGGTCATCTAGCATAGCAACAATGCTATGCATGGAGGACCCTTTCTCAATATTCGCAAAGAAGTCGCTTCGCTTGTTTAAAGATAGGCGCAAGTCTCAGGTTTGAATCCTTAGTTCGCAGCTATACCAGAAGAGCAGCTAAAACAGTTTGTAAAAAACTTGTTCAAAGTCATTATCCTAACAAGCACTCTATCGCAAACAGATTAAAGGTTTTGTCAAATATAACGTACGAAAAACTAGACTTTTCAACCAAAAAAATCAGCTGAAGGAATGGTTGTAGAGACTTAGTGGCCTAGTAAAAAATACTCGGACTGACCTACCTAACAGTGGTGACACGTTTTTTTTTTGTTGGCTTTGGGTTTTGGGCCAAACATTGTAAGAAACGTAAAAAGTCTCCTTTATTGGTTATGCTATTCATTTATAATCATAGTATAAGTTATGGTCTTGTAAAGTCACAATTACCATTTTGAAGCGACACAGTCAACTAGTGGAGTGATCTCTCGGACCTAACTGAAAGTGAACATGCATCAAAACATATTCGTTAACGAACTGAATGGGAACATGATAAAACCAAGATACTGACGGATGCCTGTCAAACGGACGATCTTATCTTGAGATCAAATTGCAAACAATTACTTCGTTACAATGCAAAATTGTGGCCGTGATATAAAGGTGTATCACTTCGTACTTGTACATATTCAACTTACCCTTTCGCAGACCAAAGCTTGACATGCGACTGGAAGAAATCATCCCCTTCTCCTTGGTTAGAAAAAACGTCCAAATTGATATACAGGGTGTAAACGCAACCTCATCACAAAGCCGTCAATCAAGCATATATTCTGTACATCAAACTAAGTAAATAAACGCAAAAATAATCACTGGGAAATTACTTTATTTTGGGGCGAAAAATCACTTTTTACGTAGAACGCGTCCATTGTGTTGGTGGATGGATTGAATAGTATCGGGTGTCGAAGTTTAAAGTTAACATTGTTAAATTTGACCCCCAATATCTCTCCCAGCCCAGGTATGGTCTAGGAATAGGTAAATTTCCCAGGTATGGTCTAGATTAGGTACTCTAGAACAAAAAAAATAATCGCAATGACGGGGAGGACAAGTGCCTTTCAGCTTCTTTAAGGGTCTTTTTTACCCTTTATGATTGCAGTCAACGTATTATTCTTTCCTACCAACTGAAGCTAGAAGTTTAGTTTGAAACTTATCTAATTTGCATGACATTTGCCATGCTTAGTTATTATATGAACGAGTCATAAGAGTACTGTGTGAGAGTACTATGTATAGTAAAAATTTCAACCGAAAATGCATTCTATCACATGGGAATAAAGGTGAAGGTGATATTAGAATGTTGTTGGTGTTGTTGTTGTTTTTGTGTGTTGTGGTGTGTGTGTTTTTAATTTACTGATGTCACTGATTTCATGTGTTGCAAGAAATGACATGAATTACTCATCATGGGTAATGTTACTTCTCAACAAGTAGGTACCTATAAAGTATATATTATAATGTATCAAAGAGGTGTATCTTGCATGGGAAACAAATTTTGTTTTGCCTATTAGAAATAAAGTGTGTAAAACCTAGGTACACCTTCAACGATGCCCAGAGGTATTTGTTCTTCCCGAGAATATGGGAACCTTCTAGTTACAGAGATATTGGAGGTTTAAGTTCCACCTTTTTTTCTACGGAAAGGTGAAACTTTTACTGGAGGCCCGCAGGTCAGCGGAAGTCGCATTCGATCCTGATGCCCCCCGACGAAAGGGAACACCGGTTTTAGTCAGTACGAGTCTGACAGCGAACCGGAAGGCATTGCGTTAGAAGACCTCCCTCTAGGCGGACCGAAGACCTGGTGAAGGTTGTGGGAATCCGCTGCATGCGAGTCGCTCGGGACAGGTCAATGTGGCGACACTTGAGAGAGGCCTATGTCCAGCAGTGGACGTCTTGCTACTGAAATGATGATGATAAGTCGGACAGACTCTCGGACATCCACTTTCACAGGATTTTCAAATCAAGTGAGAAAAAAGTTCCCTTTAAGTGCCGGACAAGAGGTGGGCCATGGTTTGTGATGAGGCACCGCAGTCTGCTTCGTCTGCGGTCTTCCTTTGGAATGCGCTCCCTCAGAGTATCAGGACGTTGACTAGCCGTTTCACTTTCAAAATGAAGGCTCGAGAGCATATTCGCAAGGAGTTAGCAGATTCGTCTCAAAACTAGATTTTTGTCGTTTTTCTTATCTCTCTTAACTTTATATATACTTTTGCTATATGTATGTATGTAAGTATGTATTTATGTTATTCTTATATGTATATTTTAGTTATAAATAATTTCGTCTTTTTTTCCGGTTATTGCATCTACTGTGTATTATCTCTGCATCACCCTAAAGTAGACTGGTAGAAAGGCATTAAGTCCGCCTTTGTACAGTTTTAATTGTGCATAAAGTTTTAATAAATAAATAAATATATTACATTGCACTGAAAGGCTTCTACAATAATAACCCTCTAACATTGACTACTATACTCAAGTATGTGCGGACACAAGTGAATGTGTGAGAAAATCATTATTTCATACCGAATGTGATTCTCGTATTCATAAGTAATTAAGTCAGTCCATTTGTTTGTCAATCTAAAGTTGTAATGTAATGGGAATTGCTTTTTTTATTGCTACGGATGGAAAATAGTTATTTTTGATGTATACGGTGATGATGTGCTAATGATATGATATTAATGTTCAACAACTTTTTTGACTTACACACGTGATTTTGGGCAAAGATACAGGGTGTAAACCACCTCATCACAAAGCCGTTAACCAAGCATTCTGTACATCAAATTAAGTAACTTTATGCAAAATTTATTGCTGGGAAACAGCTTTTTTTTGAGGTTAAGTATAAATCATATTTTGTGGTAGAACTCAATGTAACGCACTTAAAGCATTGAGCTGATGGATGGATTGAATAGTACGGGGGTCGTGGAGGTGTTAACTACAAGTCAAATTCTTACAAAAAAACTTGTATTTAAAAAAAAACTTGTCAAAAAGTAGTAACTTTGACCCCCCGTATCTCCGTAACTGGAAGGTTCCCAGAATGATCGCAATGATGGGGAGAACAAGTGCCATTCGGCTTCGTGAAGAGGTGTTTTACACCCTTTATACTTGTAAGTGTGTATAGGGTGACTGGTAATTAGTGTACTAAATTAACTTTAAAACGTGATTATGCTCATGATAACAAACAACTTTTATTATGGGACCAAAGGTGAAATCGCCACAAAAAAATATCAGCTGTCCATGACATTAGGCGAACATAAATGTACTGAACAGCTGATATCTTTTTCGCTATTTCAGGTTTGGTCCAATTGTAAAAGTTGTTTGTTATACAATACCTCATTTATGATTCTGGCCTCCTGGTAGTTTGCGACCATTCGACTGTACCTAATGGAACTAATGGGATTCGTTGAAAAAGTATTCCAGTTCCATGGAACTACTGGGATACGGCGTACATTTTGTAAACACATTTTTTTTCTTTTTTATCATGAGCAAAATATCGTGTTAAAGTTTCGTACACTAATTACCAGTCACCCTATATATAGTCCGCGCCACGAGAAGCTATAATTATTGTAAACTAAGAATTTTGACCAAGATTCGTAGCGACAATTAAATGAACAAGAAAAACTCCCAATTTCAATCAACTCAAATTATCATACGTGTAATACGAAACTAACGAGCAATTTCACTTGGTCAGGTTGTCAGGTCAGGTCTGTTTTGTGGTTTGGAACGCATCTGACATCATTGAACGTTGTTTACGTTTTGGCCGCTATTTTTGAAGTAAGAGCACGCTAACGCTGTCATTTTCGAATTTGATCCTAAGGTTGAGAACCCGAATGTGTGTTTACAAAATTTACACCGTATCCCAGTAGTTCCATGGAACTGGAATACTTTTTCAACTGATCCCATTAGTTCCAATAGGTACAGTCGAATGGTCGCAAACTACCAGGAGGCCAGAATCATAAATGAGGCATTGTATATTGTATAGCTTCTCGTGGCGCGGACTATAGTTTATAATGGCCACATTGGCCACATAATTATGCTCTACATGGGAAAGGTATGTAAACATCATCATAACGAAGGTAATACCCGAAGGGCTAGGCAGAAGTATTCCTAACAGTACACCGACATTACGCCAGTTATATGTCCTATGTAGGGTACGATCCTATTGCCATCAACCGGGCACAAATCCACACTCCGTGGCTGCTACTGAGAAATTCCTAATGGAAAAACCCATAACACTTTGCCCGACCTAGGAATCGAACCTGGGACCAGCTCAGCAGTCAGCGCTTGCGACCACTTGACCAACGAGGCAATCAAGAATTTAACATAATTGGAGAAATTAGAGCGCCATCCACCATCATGATTATTAATAAAACAAGCATATTATTCGTTACATATAAAATTTAATCATCAAGTCAAAGGTAAACTCGTCGTTATCACTAATAACAAGAAATATACAGTGTGTTGGGAAAGTAGACACCAATACAATCATAGTTGACTCTTATTGCCAGAGCATAAAGTTTAAAGTACTTTAGCAATTTAACAAATTAAAGCTAGTTTTCCATTTGGCTGCTTAGACTGAGCAAAGGCCCCGTAAATGTGAAAAAGGCGAACAATTCGAGGCAATCTCAAATGAAGGAATAGCTTTAAAATCATTGAAAATACTACGGAAGCCAAAATACAAAAATATTCAAATTTAAAATCTAACAATCCGATACAATATTTATTGCTAAATTAATAACTGATTATTAAATAATAATATTACAATATATGAACATTTTAAAACTACTAAATAGACTTACGGTATGGTAAGGCCTCTTATAATTAAAATCGTAATATTTTATGTTGACGGTGATCATCACGTCATTGCTCATTCAATCGCTTTGCTAGAGCAGTTCATCCTAAATGAAAATCACGCAACTCTGTACATTCTATCTATCTTTCTTTCAGTAGTAAACATCGTTCCGTAATAAAAGTCTTTCACGCATTTCACTCTTTCGAATCAAGATTATACATTAAGAGATTCAGTAACAAATTCTATTTAAACGAGGCCTGACATCAATGTTCAATCTAGTAACATCATCACATCACTGGTATGGACTATTTTAATCTTTCAAGCCTATGTTGAACTAGATAGTATGACGATTTCAACGGGTTGAAAGTTAGACAACATTGGCGAAAGACCTCAAACTAAGAAAGGAATTAGACTTAAAACTTAACGTATTACTTTAGCACCACTACTTACATCAAAATAAGGCTGATAATTGATATATAGGTGGGAATGCCAAATATGAAATAAAAGCAATTTTTAATACTATAGTTTGACAACCTCTTTGTACTGAAAAGTGTTCACTTTTGAGAACAGCCTTAGGGGATACAAAATATGATATAACCATATAAGCATCGACACGAAAATGCTACATTTTAAATGCGTTAATCATAATAGCCAATAATAATCCTTGATTGTGACTTCCCTCACGCATTCGACAACCATGACCATGACCGTAGTCCCAGTGAATAACTATACGTTAAACTGGTAATACTATAGTAACTGTGGTTGTGGTCACCCAGTGCGCGAGACGAATACCTTGAAACTTTCAGTTCCTAAAAGTGATCAACTTTAACAGCAACAGTATTCAAAGTGGTTGTCGCAGGGAGGTGTATTTGGTCCCAATCTGTGCTGAGATGTGCTTCGGTATCAGTGGCCTTGATTGTAAGGCCTAAAGAGGGTACGGCGTTCGCGCAGTGAGGCAGACGCAGCGTCACTGGCCTCAGGAACACGAGGCCTTGAGGACCGCACATCACTAGTGGGGACAGCATCGCTTCACCTGTAGTTAGGTTATAGTTATAATATGTGGCAAAGAAAGGTTGTGCTGATTTTAGAAGTTTTAATGAACATGTGAAAGTATTGAGTAAGATTGCAACTTTGCAGATAGTTGAGTAATTTGAAAAAGATTTAATCTGAAAGCTAGTATTAAATTTGGATTTAGTTGGAATCATTGAGAAAATTGATCTATTTAATAAAAAGTGTGCAAAGGGTAGTTTTTAAATTGGCAGCTAAGGCTGTGTTGGGAAGTTGTAACATGACATTGAGTTGAACACACAAACACAAATCGCAACACATTAATGCAGTTAGTCAGCAGGCAAAGCTTGAAAAATGGCAGAAAAAGCAAGGCACGACAGTAATGAGGAAAAATAAGTGTATTTTAAATGTAGATTAGATGAATCTACGGAAAGATGATGAAGTCTCGAAATGTGAAGACACATAAAGAGAAAATTTTGAAAACAACATGAAAGACGTCATTGAACATATAGTACAGTGCACAAATATCATCAAACATTTGTTCAAACATACTATCACGATGGATGTAAGTAGCACAGTCGTTGACGTCTTCGCTCTTCGATCTCTAAGTACGAGTGTATTGTGTTGCAGAAACTGCGCAAATATAAATGCATACATGTTTTATACAACCAATGTTAGTCTTATAAGTTAATTATAAATATATGAATGTGATGTGGTATTGAAGCTACTAAAACTAATGTGCATGAATACATTTTATGATAGAAAAGGCGTTATAAACACAGGTTATCCCATTAAGACTAAACCAACCGACTAAAATCTAGAAGATACTACGTTGAATAAAGACTCGGTACACATAAATGCTCTCCATGCAATATCGTGCAATAAATAATATGTAAATATACATAATACAAAATTAATTGTGTATCAAATCCAAAAACATCGAATCTAATATTCGAGAGAAAAATTACGAACAACAATCACAATTCCCAGTCCTTGTGCAATATTCCAGATTCCAATCCATTCGCAAATATTAAAATGCCAATTAGTATGTGCAGACTAAGACACTACAAGGTTTTAACGCGTGCTTCGTTATAAAAGCCTTTACCGTTGTCCATATCGATGGGAGGTCCCCCCACTCGCTGGCTCAGTCGCGGATCAGACACCGTAAAGTAGATCTTTTGCTTGATTCCCGGAGCTATCGCTTTTGGTGGTATTATTAATGAGACGCCCCATTGCCTATCTTCTAGCACCCCTCCTTCGCTATCAAATATTCCCCAGGTTGTATGAGGTCCATCAGGCTCAACTTCCTCTGGTTTACTCGTATTAGATTCGTTAGCCTCAGATGTCGACGGTATTACTGTAGTGTTTTGCTGAATAACAGTAGTTTCATTCTGACTCAAAGACATATTTTGTGAGTTTTCACTAGTCTCGGGACTGTTTTCCAGTATTTGTTCGCAGAATGTCACGCTTCTACCAGGTTTAGCAGTCCGGTCGTGTAAATCTTGCGATGTGTAGGGAGTGCTTTGAGGCTTATTCTCAAAGTTCATACTACACTCGGATGCGTAATGTGTTTCCATTGATGTGGTGGATTCATAAGGTACTGGAGCAGTAGTCACCTTCAGAGCGTTGGAAATGTGATCAGCTTTTCCATGCAATCTTGGAGCATACATTGGTTCGCCTTTCAAAACACTTGTTTCCAAATTTTTGGATTTTTGTTTTTCTGCATCTGTTTTTGAATCTGTTAGACGGAGTTTCGAGAAATCAATTTCTTGGAATGTTTCACTTTCTATACCACTCTCGGCCTCTGCTTTTGTCTGATACACGGGTTCTCGGCGAGATAAGTGGTTCGCATCACCAAGCTCGTAAGGGCTACTTCTCGCGCTACTACTACTACGAGAACCATCACGCTCTTCAGGTTGTGCCACTTCTTTAGTTTCCTGTTGAGACTCATATATGACACTCTCTTTCAAATCTCTTTTCGAGACATAAAGAGGTTCCCTAATTTTAACGGAATCACTGTCATTGGCTTCCTTTCGAGTTTGATAAATCATTTCTTTTTTGGCCTGGTTCCTCTGCTTTATTATTTCAAGTTTCTCTTCCAGTCTAATACCGTAACTTGATTCTTTTTTGGCCAGTAAAGCTGCTTTTTGTGACAATATTTCTTGTTTAGATACGTAAGTACATTCTGCTGAGGCTGGTCTTACATCAAGTCGCATATCCATCATGTCATGGCGATTGCTATATTGTGTATCAGAACAACTAGATTTTACTTCAGAGCGCGTGGCGTAAGGTGATTCGGTTTGGCTCAGTCTCGCCATCATCTCCGTTCGTGTAGCGTACGGCGGCTCACTCATACATTTACTCATAGGAGATACTCTTCCAGGAAAGTTTACTGGCGTCTGTAGTCTTCTATCTGGTCTTACACCATAGTGACTTTCATTCCAAGATGTGCTAGGTGGTGGATCGTATGTCCTTTTACCATAAAGAGGTTCTTTACCATCCATTCTTTGCTTCAACATATCTTCTTTTGTGCTGTAAGGAGACTCGGAAAATCTATGTCGGAGCATTTCCTCTTTACTCGCATATCCTGGACTATCGGGTGTTATTCTCGTTCGTAGCATGTGCTCTTTACTAGAATATGGAGATTCGCTGTAAAGAGAATCAGATTGCTTGGCAATCTCCTGTTTGTTTGTGTACGGACTTTCTTGAATTAATTCATTCCTGGTTGCATAAGGGCTTTCTCTGATACACTCTTCCTTTGATGCGTAAGGGCTTTCTCTTACGCATTCAGCCCTCGTGGCGTACGGACTCTCTCTTATGCATTCATTTCTTGTCGCGTAGGGACTTTCTCTGGCACACTCAGTTCTGGTCGCGTAAGGGCTTTCTCTAACACATTCAGCTCTGGTTGCATAAGGGCTTTCCCTTGCACATTCAGCCCTCGTCGCATAAGGGCTCTCCCTTATACACTCAGCTCGTGTTGCATAAGGTGGATCCATTAACGGCATTTCCAATGTCTGCCTATTTCCATACGGATTTTCAAAGCTCTGGTTGGACATTTCGGACCTGCTGGCGTAAGGGTTCTCAGTAGATGTATCATAAATAGAAGTATAAGTCCTTCGAGGTTTAGGAATAGGATCATAAACAAAATGTTCTTTACTTTGGTATATTGGTTCTGGAGGTAACGGTTGCGTGGGGTGAAATGGTTCATGTTTAACTTGCTGTTGTCTTTGGTAGATGGGATCTATTTTGGTAATCATGTTAAAGCTAGACGACTGCCCGTAGATGCCTCTCCTGTTATACTCTATGAGAGAGTTCTGTCTACGTAACAGCGGGGTAACTTTTGGTTCTGTTTCAATGTCACACATGGAGTTCTGCCTTCGCAGGCTCTTCATCACCGGTTTGGCGTCATAATCTCTGACGGTACAGATAGATCCGTTTCTTTCATCGCAAAACGAACTCTGTCGTTTTAAGATTGGCTTCAAAACTGGTTTTTCGCAAGAGGACGAGTTGCTTCGTTGCAACATCTGGTTCCTAATTTGCTGGTTTCTCATGTGTATGCTCATGTCACTGAGGTCAGACTTCTCTCGTCTTAACATAGGCATTTGCGGCACGTTGTGTCTCTGTTGCAGGTCACTTTCACACAGTGACTTTTGTCGAGACACCTTTTGTGAATTTTTCGTTTTCGAGCGGAATAGATCGAGGACGGCGTTTTTAATGAACGATGGCTTTTTAGATAATTTCTTTTTAGTTTTTGGTGAGAACGTCTCGTCGCGCTCCACACTTGAGTTCATGGCATCTGATGAACTGCGGACACCCACAACCAAACACCCTCTTAGTTACTCAATGATAGATAGTTTGAGGACATATCAGATGGTTCAACATATGAAACTAAGAAGTTACAGAGAAAGAAATAGTAATAAATGAATGGAACAATATTGAAATCTCTGAAATGTCCCAATGAGCATGACAATTTTCAAAAGATGAATTTTGTGATTCTAAAAAAAGCATATTGAAATAATGATCTGGAAATATCTAAGAAACGTTTCCTAGAGATACAAAATATAATATAAAGAAATTCATGGAAATAAGTAATATAGAAATGAGAAAGTAAAAAAGTTGTAAGAAGGTAAAATGAGATAGATTTCATAAGAATACATATTGCATTGAATAAAATAAGAAAAGGAGACTTAGAACTTAATTCAATATGCTTTTATAACATAATCAAGTTGCACTAAAATGCAGACACGCACTGCCAATAGTTTGTTCCGAAACAAACAACTAGATACTTCTAATAGATTACAATGTTATTACAATTTACAGACTAACGCCCCGATATGGAGATATGTATATGTTACAAAATATAATATGTATAAAACTGTTTATAATACCACATACAAAACCATAACTAATACTGTGGCCCGACAAGACATTGTTAGTCGTTTGTGAAGCGATTGGTGTTTGCATGTTAGAGCAAATTGTACAGGGGCTGATATTAAAACTAAAGAGAAAATGACAAATCTGATAAAGACATCAGAAACATGCATTTTGTAAAAAAGAATCGATTATTTTGATATGTTTTGTGAAACTGTATTGATTGTAAGGGACCTATGGTGTAGTACACGCAGAGAAGTGCAGTATGATAGCTTACCTTAAATTATGCATGTGTTGAGGTTTTCTGTAAAGCTCGAACGCTGATCCGCGTTGTTCTCTACTACCTGCTAAATCTGTAAGAAATTAAAGAATGTTAGTAAAAGACTATCAATTACCTAAATTAAAGACGCTATCACATCAAGGTATCTGTCTTTCTTTGATAGATTTTCAAATATCGCTAAAGCAGTAGGTGCAAGGTTGATTGAAAAATATGATAGTTTCGGGTAGTAGCTGTTTTCTCACAAATAAGACGCACGTAAAATTCATGTGACAAACGGATTATGACAAAATAGTAGAATCTATGGTCACAGAAGAATAATGTGGTGAAAAGGTACTACTAAGGTAATAATACAAAGTAGTCAAAAGCCTCGTGTAATAACTCTCAAGTGCTAATTGATTTCGGTCAACTGTTTTCCGCTTTATCATCAGTTTCTTCGGTACGAAAATTTCCCATTGACGGAGTTTCATCCCGTCTCCTGTAGACATCGTTATGCTAACAATCCCCTACCAAAAGAGAGCTTCTCATCAGCGCTGGACTTACCTATGAGATGTGGATTGTGTGGTAAGTTGATGGCCCGGTGGTGTGACGGTGGTCCGGAGTATGGCGGGGACTGAGGCGGCATCTGACCACCGTACATGTTTTGCTGAAAATATACCATTCCATTAGGATATTTGTGCAGGTACGAAAATTAAACTATCGATTTAATGGTTTTGCTTTTATAGAATACTAGCTTCTGCCAGCGGCTTCGCCCGCGTGAAGTTTGATAATTGTCCCATAGGATCTTACTACCTACCGGGATAAAAAGTATTCTATGTGTTAATCCAGGTTATAAACTATCTGTGTGTAAAATTTCATCCAAATCCGTTCAGTAGGTTTTTCGTGAAAGAGTAACAAACATACATGCATCCTCACAAACTTTCGCATTTATAATATTAGTAGGATTCATATTCGTATTCATTTATTTGCATTAAACATGGTGTTAACAAAAGGCTTAGAGCTAAGAACCGTTATAGACCCTGTCAGGGCACAACAAAATCTCATTCTTACATGTTAAAAATTAAAATAAACATATAACCGAATAATTATCAAAATCAAAGCATTTATTTCAAGTAGGCCAGTTACAGGCGCTTTTGAATTGTCGAAACAAAGTAAAAAAGAAAAAGAGTAAAAAAGTACTAAAGTCCCAGTCACAAGACAAAAACTGTGAAAGTACTGTAGTTGCCCATTCCCTAGCGTAGATCTCTATGGAGAAGAACGGGCAAGAAACTCCATGGATACTCTTTTAAATCATAATATTGTTACAAAATCTTGGTTACATCATTCATGTTGAGATGGTGCATAGAATAAAACAAAATAAAACAATAACGAATAAAGCTATGATGTTTCTTTTTAATAAGGAATGTTTCCTTTGAGAAAAAATTGCTTTCTTTAACATTTTGGGTACTTTCCCTCCAGGTGGCATTGAAAAACTCCATCCTATATAATATGATGCTCTGAGCATCCGTCTCAAGGACGGACAGTGTTGTCACTCCATCATTTTACATTCCCACATTCGATATTTTAAAGTGTCCAGTGCAACACACATGCAGTACTTACCTGTTGGTAATTATTATGGTTATGCGGCCTGTGTGCGGGCTGTGAGTGCGAGTGTTGGTGCGAGTAGTGCGGGGAGCCCGGGAACCCGCCCGGCGCCGTCTGCCGGGGACCTGCCGGGCCCGGGGGGGGCTCCATGCTCTGCTGGGGGGGAGGGGTACTCAAGTTAGGACTGCAAGCAATGTGCTGCGGAAATCCATGCAAATTATTTCATCAGTAACCTAGTGAGATCGTTTAAGGCGCTTAGACGAGCTAAATTAGCAACTCTATTTGTGGTGGTTCAAACTTCGTTTGAAATGCTGTTAGAATAAAGTTCTAATCAGCTTGCACTACAAAGTGGTTGTTACGTCAGCCACTGCGGGCCAAATAGCGCGAAATTAGTGGTTTTGATCGATTTACAAAAAAAAACTATTGATTGGATTAAAAAACTAAAACAGTATCATGCTAATATATTGCTTGTAGAATTATTTGCCAAAAAATCAGAATGATCGCATGTATATTAGTATGTTTTTTATTGTTTGAAAGATATTTTTAGAGATAAGTTCGTGATTTCTTTTTATCAAGCCAAATTATTTGTATTATGTTTCCAAAACAGTATCATGCTAGCATATATGCTGAAGAATATCGCATATTTTTCTGGTCTTGTTTATAGCAGTGAATCATATACTTTTAGTAATTATAAAACTCGCGTTTAGCTCATGATTTCCTTAAGTTCAAAGTCTTATTTATTTGCAGTATATGTGGTACAAAAGGTGTTATACATATCAAGTGGTGCAATGGCACATTTCGCCATAAACTAAAAACTAGCATGCAAATGTTAATAAACACAAACACTCAATAAGATAGGTAACTAAATAAAGAAGGATAGTTTTACGTTACAAATTCGGAACCCATATTATGAAAAGAAAAGTAATAAGGGTTAGTTCCAATAAAATATCCAATAAGATGTCCATGCCAGCAAAATTATTAAACAAGTTTTTTATGGACCAAACAAATGAACGTCTTTGGATTCAGGCCCGGGTTACAAACAAGAAGGAGAACGAAACCATAGACCCATCCAAGAGGACGGTAACAACTAAAGCCGTGTTCATATTTACAACACAAATGTTACTGCAGATCCAAATTGTGTTAGTTGATCTGTACCGTTCTAGTTGCTCCGATGTATTACACATTTAAAACGTGGTCAATCAAAAATGCAATTCAAAAAAGACCCAAGTAACACGAAAGTGTATGTATAGGTACAGGTCGCGTCATGTAAAAAGAACGCTGTCGGTCAAGCTGCGCATAGGCGATTTATCGATCTATTTGGTGGTATGAGGTAGGGCGCGGGGCGGGTGAGCCACGCGCCGCATGTTTGCCGGTGCGCTATTGGTCCGCCAGTTGAGCTTTGCTTCCCGCGCAGTTTCCACGTTACGTTCCTTTTAAAAATACTATCGCGCACAAAAGTTTTAAATTCCGACATAGAGAAGTGATATTTATTTATTTATTATTTATTTATGAAGAGGGAAGCTGATAATAATGCAGTTAATAATTTTAAACAATGTATGAAAGGTCCGTTTCATACATTGTTTTAAATTTTTAACTGCAGAGGCAACAAAATGTTCTTAGTCGACAGTGAGACGAATAGTAAAGGGTTCAAAAGATTCGGAATTTCTACTGTAACAGTAAGAGTAGTAGTACAGTACAGTACAGTGCAGTAGTTTTTATAAGAGAAAAAAAAAACCAATAACAGACATCAGCTGTCCACAGCCAGGGACCAGGGTGCGGGTGTTATAAAAAGAATCATTCATAATTGTCACTTTACTGAAAAGAATTGCCTACCATAGGCAAGTTGCAAAGGAAGTTACAGGATGACATGCCAGTTCAAAAATAAAATAATAGGCACATAACTTTCGTGCGAGACTGTACCCATGCGCAAACACACCCCCACCACTTTCTTCCAGCGTTCTTTTTACGTGCAGGTACTGTATACAACGTTCACACACGCACACACACTCACACACACGCACACACACACACACACACAAACATACTCATGCATACAATTTATCGTACTTTTACAGCTTTGTTTTTTATTTTTTTTCTCTTTTTGTTAATTGCCAATTCATTTTGTATCTCTAAAATGTTAGGAAAGAGCGGAGCCTTCAACTACAGGCATTTTTATGCCTAAATGGAGACTCCTTGACATGCAATGTAACCCAAATTGATACGTAATAAACTTATTTTTTAACGTTGATCGCGTAATTCGAAAAAATGTAGGCAGCAGGTGAATTTTTTTTCGAGATTTCTAAGTCGGTCCCATAATAAAAGTTGCTCATTTTCATGAGTGATATCTGCCCTTAAAGGAATTAAAACGACTAAAAAATAACGTTGTATATCTAGACGACATCATAGTATTCTTACCCCGTTTCTAGGATGGTGTGAGTTGTCTGGTGGGCGGTAGTGCTTGGGTTTGGGCGGCGGCACAGGCTTGTAGGGCGGCACAGGGGCTCCACCGCGCCCTCCGTAATCCGCTTGAGACGCAGAATTTGTACGCCCACTGTACAGAATAAAAAAGAAAATATTTGGTAAGTTATGTTTTTTGCTGTTGGTCTCTTTTTTTAACCGACTTCAAAAAGGAGGACGTTCTCAACTCGTCGGAATCTTTTTTTTATTATTTTCTTATGTATGTTCCCCGATTACTCGAAGATGGCTGGAGCGATTTGAATTATTCTTTAAAGGGTATACTTTCCAGGTGGTCCCATAATCATCAAGTCGGGATCTGATGATGGGATCCTGGAGAAATTGAGAGAACTCTTCAAATTTTATAGGCACACTTGATGTGATTTGGGTAGTTTTTGGAAGAGAAGTGGTTCCATTTCAATTTGATGAAGATCTGATGAAGAACTTCGGAGATAAACAACGGAACTCCTCAATGAATGTACTGGGATTGAAATCTCATGTAAATAAATATCGCTGGACATTAACACACAGCGCCACCTAGTGCCACACTAAGCAAAGCGTGTGTCGTGGACACTAGATAGTTGATATACTACATGTATACTTTTTGTTTGTAAATACATACTTATTATACATATAAACATCTATGACTCGGAAACAAATGTCCATGCTCATCATACAAACATTGCTCCTTCCGGGATTCGAACCCAGGACCCTAAGAACGTAAGGGGTCGGGTCAGGTCTATCTATTGTATACACCAGTTCATAACATAACATCACGCCGCTACGATGTTAAGAGCTAAGCACAAGTGAACCACTAAAAAATTAAAAATAAAAACTTTTTAGCAAAAAATAAAACCTACTCCAAAAAACACAAAAAAGAGAAAAATAACGTTGGCTTCAGAAGTCGGTGACAAAAAAACTAAGTAAATCAATCAAACAAAGGTCACCGACTTCTGAGGTAGAGTTATTTTTCACTTTTTTTGTTATTTTTGGAGTCGGTTTTACTTTTTGCAAAAAAGTTTTTATTTTTAATTTTTTTTTCGGTTTTTTTTTCTTGTCAAATATCATGTCCAGTAAAGATTGTGTGTTGCCAATCGATCACCAAAGTTAACATGTTTGACAGCAAATAACTGTTGACAGTCATTTGCTCGTTTTCAATAGCATTAAGCGACACCTAAATAAATATCTAAAGGCACTTTTGGAATTTCAAGTCTCACCGGAAAGGAGCTTAGTAAGACATTGATTTGGTGCCAAATAGTGATACTGAAACCGTACACCAGAAATTTTCAAATTAAAAAAAATCATTTAAAATTTCTGTCTGCAAAAGAAAAGGAGGTTTATACAGCGTGTACCAGAAAGATGCGATCATATTTCAGGGTGTGATTCAAACTGAATAACTTTCTGTAAGGGACCACTATCAAAATCGCGAAAAGAAAATTAGCTGTCCAATACAAAACTTCAATACCTATTTGACGAAATGTTTGGGACAGCTGATTTTTCTTTCGCAATTTCTCTTAAAGCCCATGGAGAAAGTTGTTCAGTTTGATGGTCTTTCCACCCTGAAATATGAGCATAACGTTCCGGTACACGCTGTATTAAAACACTCGTTACGTACCTGTATTTGGCATGGTCATTGGTTGGCACATTGGGCAGCGAGGGTCCCCGCGCGTGCATTGGCGTGTGAGGACTGTTTCCGTTCATAGGGGGAGGACGGCTGGTTTGAGGACTTCGGTACTCCGGGGGCCTGTGACAACCAACCAGTCAATTATCACCAAGTATACTAATATCCGCTGGATGCGAGTCGCACAGGGCCGGCCAATGTGGCGACACTTGGGAGAGACCTATGTCCAGCAGTGGACGTCTTGCTGAAATGGCGATTAAGAAACTAATAAGACACTAGTGAGTTGCAAGATTTCTCTCGGGATTTAAGTATTTATATCTACTATAGTATTATCGAGTGCTTCTATTGTGCTATCCTAAGGTAGACTGGTAGAGAATGAGCTGAGCATCTGCATCAATAAAGCCGTATCGGTGTTATTTTAATTGTGCTTAATAAATCAAATATATAATAAAATGCATTGTGAATAGGATGAGAACATAAATTACATGGATAATGGGCGTGTGTTTTTATAAACACACGCATAGTTTCCTCAAATAGCTCACTTGGAGCGTAAGGATAAAAGTGGCAGACCGTCAGCGAACTGACATCAACTACGAAGTTATACATACTTTTGCTTGTAATTAATCATTTTCAACACTTTATATCACCACTTTGTCAAATAACCACACGCACCAATTTCAAGATTGCTTAAACCACACGAAAAATCTGCCATCCAAAGTCTGAACTAACTTAAACACGTAGTCATATTCTAAAACTCCAAAACACAATGATAATGTAGTAAAGAAAGCTTTAACACCATGAAACTAGCAACAAGTTGCCGTCCCATTGTCTGAGATCTATTGTAAGTTAGTTTTGGTCAGTTGACTCGACCTTTTTTGCGATTAAAAGGTGTCTATTGTGTTTTTTATTCTTCTAAACTGCATGGTATTTAAAATGGGATGAGATTGTGTTACGTATTGCAAATCTTGGTGACTGTTGATTTTTTTTTTCTTTCTAGCCTTTGCCGTTCTACTACTGGTATGCAAAAGCCGGTCATATTATTTCAGTAATCTACTGTAGTTTTTTTGTGAAAAGTCGCGTGATCAGAACTTCTAAAACGGAACAGAATTGGTCTGTTGATCACTGCTGACACGTCTCAATGCGAGTTGGGGACTGTCACATTTTTCGAAGTTTTGATTCTAAGACATGCCAGTTTCACGATATTGTCCTTCAGGGGAAATGGTGATGGAAATGCCGAATTGCATCATCGAAACTGAAGTAACAAGGCAGCTGGCCATACTGTAATCATAATAAAACTGACCTGTAGTTCTGGTCTGGACTTCTGTAATCAAGTGAGTTGTGTTCGTGCGAGTTTGAATTCCGTTGAGGACTCTGTGTCATGTTACTCTGTGACATTGCCGTCGGGTTCGGAGGTGGTGGAGGTTCCATTTTACTGTAAAATTAAATCATTATTAGGTATATCAGAGTAATTGGCCTGCACCCAATTTCCAAACAGACTGTGATGGACCCCATAGGACGGGTACTTTTTTTGCATGAATCTCTATGGTATGATTAAACTTAAAAATTGAGTAACACAGAGAAAAGCGTTTTACATCGAGATTTCGTTTAACACGACCCAGACTAAGGGAGATTGTACAGTATTCCCAAATAAATAATGCGCATGCAGATCTTCGCTAATTTGTCGTATTTCCGGAAACACCCGAATAATTGAATCGTAAGAGCCTAAATTATGCACTCTGAAGGGTGTAAAACACCTCTTCACGAAGCCGAAAGGCACTTGTTCTCCCCATCATTGCGATCATTTTTTTGTTCTACACCATACCTGGGAACCCTCTAATTACGGAGATATGGGGGGTCAAAATTACAACTTTTTGTCAAGTGTTTTTTTTTAAATACATTTTTTTTTTTGTAAGATTTTGACTTTCAACTCCTCCACGACCCTGTACTATTCAATCCATCCATCAGCACAATGTTTTAAGTGTGTTACATTGAGTTCTACCACAAAACATTATTTATAACCTCAAAAAAAAAGTTGTTTCCCAGCAATATTTTTTGCGTAAAGTTACTTAGTTTGATGTACAGAATGCTTGGTTAACGGCTTTGTGATGAGGTGGTTTACACCCTGTGTATAGATATCGTCTTCCGACGTTCGGGGAAGACCGTTCGGCGTTCCCGAACGCGCGCTCCCAAAGTGATATGCGCATTATCACTTTGGGAGACTTGTATTGTCATTTCCCGGGCCCGGTCGAAACTCCAGGTGCTATAGAGATTGTTTTTATAGAAAAAGACTGCAAACTCCAAATACAACCCCGGACCACACGAAGCAGCCGACAATTAAGGCAACAATACCTTACAGTAACACACTGCAATGTAAGTTAAAACCTAGTTCCAATAAAATTCCGATACTTACATAGAAGGAGGTGCTACTTTGAGGTCGTCTGGTGCGTTAGGTGGAAGGCGGCAAGAGCCCACTGCTGACCCATTGTTGGAGGCGCCGCTATAGTCGTATGACGAAGTACCGTCGTATGAACTCTGCTGTGTTTAAAAACAAAGAAGTTATTTAGTTTAAATGGTTCCTCCTTTACATTATCCATGTTATATTTGGCAGGGTTTTAACTAAAATTACCTTTAGTATTTATTTGTTTTTTTTTTATAAAGTCTTTGACAGTCTTTACAGGTACTCCGGGATCCGTTTAGACTGGAAGCCGACCCCAACATAGTAGGGAAAAGACTATGCAGATTAAATATACAGGGTTATTTTTTGTTTACACTAAACCCGAAAAGGGGTCATTGTACTAATCATTTTGAATAACTTTTTCTATGGGACGAACCGTGAAATCGCGGAAAAAAAATCTGCTGTTCCCTACATTTATGTTCGCATAACTCGTCAAAATGTAGGGAACAGCTGATTTTTTTTTCGCGATTTCAAGGTTCGTCCCATAGAAAAAGTTGTTCAAAATGATGAGTACAATGACCCCTTTTCGGGTTTAGTATAAACAAAAAATTATGTTGTATTTGTCATAGAAACTTTTTCTATATCGCTCCGGTTTATTCAATTTGGTCAATAACTTAAGATGAATTGGATTGGTGCAAAACTTCATTGGCGTCACTGCTAATAGAAAAGTCCTGACTCTGACACATTTTAAAAGTTAGCATAATGTTCAAAAAAAATCATATATCTCAGGCACACAGGTATGTTTACAACTGGGATAAACCCACTTGCCTAGCACCACGGATAAATATTAACATTTATGGGTCCCGCATCGGAAAGCACGTTAAGCTGTATAATAAAATCGTAGGAAAGTCAAAATTGTACATTTGTTATTTTTTTAAAATATAGTTTTTAGAATTTTTGTTTGTTTGTCTGTATGTATGTCTGGGCTAAACTCAAAAAATACTGCATGGATTTACTTCAAATTTTGCATGAATATTACTAAGAGGTCGGGTCAACATAAAGGCTACATATTATCATGCTATCACCTACGGGGGAGGAGCACTATCATCTTAGGTATTTTTGGTGCTGTAGAGCCTTCACGCAGACGACACGGCAGCAGCTATTCAATGTAATACGAGTATTTACGCTAACTCTTACCGGGTTGGAAGGATGTCGATGTCTATCCAACGACCCCTGTCCCTGACTAGGCTGTATGATCATACTGGTCGGTCGCGCGGTGTACGTCGCCGCCTCATCGCTGCCCGGGTCTTTGGGAGGCCCAAAAAGACGCTCTTGAGCGCTTGGACGATTTCCCTGAATGAAGAAAAGTATTAGTCTAACTTACAATCGTATAATTTAAAGACAGATCGTCATATTTTTCCCAAATTAGCGTTTTTTAGTTAAAGATAGCCTTCTAAATGCTGGTCTTCTAATCTGCCCATGACACAAAAAGGACCAAAATAGATCTTTCAAACTTTGCTAGTGGACTTTTAAATGTAGTTAAACATGTCAGCTGACGCCCAAGCTCGGCCGTAACCATAGTTATGAACTGGGGTTCACAGGAGAGAGAGGTAATAATAATAAAGAAATATCGCTGGCCATTACACACAGCGCCATCTAGTGCCACACTTAGCAGCGATTGTGTCGTGGACACCAAATAGTTGATTTACTACATAAATACTTTTGTTTGTAAATACATACTTAGACTTATTATACTAATATTATAAAGCAGAAGAGTTTGTTTGTTTGGTTGAACGCGCTAATCTCAGGAAATACTGGTTCAAATTGAAAAATTCTTTTTGTGTTGGATAGTCCATTTATCGAGGACAGCTTTAGGCTATGTAACATCACGCTGCGACCACTAGAAGCGGAGCAGGAATGAAAAATGTTGCAAAAACGGGTTTTTTTTTCCTTTCGTTTTTCTCTCTTATGTGACGCAGACGAAGTTGCGGGGGTCAGCTAGTACATAATTATAAAAACAAAGGTCACCTGGTCTAGTTAAAAATATGTGAGGGTACTTACAGAAGTATTATGCCGTAGGTTGTGTGGTGGTCTACCGGGAGGAGGCGCGGGTAGCAACACTCCCCCGGCCGGCCGGCTCACTGTGCCGCGCGGGGGCAACTCTGGTACTGACGGAAACGATGCTTCATTATAAGGTGAACTAACATTACATCACGCTAGGAATCACCCAAGTTTTAAGCAAAGTGCATCAACAATACACCCGCTTTTCGCCATGTAATAAGGAGTGAGCGTGTTGCGGTCAAAAAAAAATAAAATCATCTAGAGAATTCCGGATGCAAAAACGCAACAACACTGAGTAGGGTATTATTGGGGGTTCTGCATCACTTGCTCTCGCTTCTCGCTCGAGCGCGTTATGCAGAACGCCCCAATAACACATATGTATTTTTATCCACTACGGTTTTAAACTGATGAGCGAATGTTGCTGCCGGTTCGTTGTAATTTCCTCCACAGCAGTTCACATGTCTTTTTATCCACTACGGTTTTTAAACTGATGAGCGAAATGTCTTTTTATCCACTACGGTTTTTAAACTGATGAGCGAATGTTGCTGCCGGTTCATTGTAATTTCCTGCACAGCAGTTCACGTTCGAGTTCCGAATCGCATTTCACTATTGTGATCTACAATTCGGTCCAGAATACAACAGCTTGTACTGTTAAATAGGTTTTATTATTATCACCCGTTCTCAGTGTTCAAATAAAACATTGAAGAAAACTCATAGCTTATTGCATCTTATAAATGTATTCATCAACATTCATGAACGTATGTATGTAGCTACATCAAGCAGCGGTCAGCGGATAATGTGAAATCACGTCATCCGCTTGTCGTATCGCCCGATGTATTGAGCTCCACAGCGTTCAATATATTAGCATACGTGCAAGTTAATGTCATCGGTGCCTTGATTACGGATAGAAATCCAGAAAAAGGATTGGACCCAAGATCTAGTACTTAAATGTATTATGCAGATAGAGTAATTGATTATAATATAAAAGAATGTAAAAAACATAAAAACCAAACTGGAACAAAATATGCAATTGTTCTGTGCGGGATTCGAACCCACAAAAAACACTTTTGATGCATTCGTTAAGGCATCCATTAAACCTAATATTTACATTGTGATGTAGCGCTCTTAACCAATGCACCAAATGTGTCTTTAAAGATGTGACAAAATATTGGACCACTTTGTCCTATGGTTACCAAACTTAATATTTAATTTATTAAGTTTTTGGAAGTACAAACTGTAACACAAGAATTTTCTAATTCCAGTTGCAACCAAAACTTATAGCTAAGACCTTTTTTCTTTGCACTTCAATAGTTCCAGTTGTTCTAAAATAGATCTAATTTTTGCGGGATTAAAGTTCATATTGCTTTCAGTAGAAATAATGCGATTTGTCAATTTAACACAAGGTATTCTGCGTGTGTACTCACAGGCACATTGTTGATATCGACATGTTTCGACTTGATTCTACTACCAAGCGTGATGTTTAGTTATAATAGGTAATTATTATGAAGAAATTTAAACCTTAAAGACATGAATTTATACGCCAGAAATAAAAGAATCTGTTTATGTTCAGATAGTAGAGAGCCTTTGACTGCAACACAACCTAAACACATTTTGTTTTGTTTGATTCAAGCACAATGTCGGTAAGTAATAGTTGTAATAATATATTAAATAATTTATTATTATTGATTTTAATATTATAATAATTAAAAAAACACTATTTATTTCAGGACAGCGAGGATCTTTTTAATTTTATCCCAAACCAGCAGCTCAAAGAATCTGTTACACCACGACTCAATTTAAAGAGAAAAAATGATGCGACAGTCCCTCCACAGAAACGTGAACGACAGCAAAACTATTCGTACATCAAAACCAGAGCACCAAATACATCTTCAAGGACATGTGCAATCAAAATTGAGATATACGAGAGTGATAATTTACCACAAAAATCTTGCGAGTGCAATGCAAAAAAGTGTGTGCAATTTGTAATTGAAAATGCGGCCACTAGTGATTTATACTTTAATTTAGAAAACATTTTAGGTAAAATTTGTGAGAATGTTTAATTGTAATGATTTTATGTATATTTTTGTATGTATAGAGATAATTAAGATAACCAATAAGTACGAACGATTGTTTTTTTTTTTATGTACTTAACATAATAAAAATAGCTGCCAATGATATACGCTTTTAGTATTAAATGAGTACCGTATATGCTACTTATTTTTTTTAATACACATGATGTTAGATTAGGTAAGAAATCTATTATTTCTTAGAAGATTAATTACCTGGGTACTCTTTAATGAATATAATATTATTATTTAAAATTCTGAGTGTTTCATTTCTCAACGCTTAATATTCCCCAAGCCTAATTACTTAGAAAAAAAAAATGACTTAGAAATCCATTGCCATCTCTTTCCATTAATATTAAAATGAGCAGGATAGCTATATCTAACACGACCTTTACGACTTGAGAGTTTAAAGAATAAGGCGCCATTTCTGTATACATGGCAAATAATTATCAGAGATCTCATTTGATTGGTTTCTTATTATGTTTGTATGTATTCCGCCAGAGTTAATGGACACCTCATTCCTTTTACGATGTTCGTCTCATGTCGCCACCAAAAAGTCTCATAAGGATAAAGTGCTGAGAAAAACACTATAGTATTCGGAAGCATTCACATTGCGATGTCAGTGCGAGAAATGATAAAAGAAAAAATCTACTTTAAGTGCTCGGGTGTTAGAGATGAAATTCTAATAACAAATATTGTTTTAAATAAAATTTCAAAGTTATTATGGCTGGAAACTAACGTATGACTATGGCTTTAGGATTTAGGTTTGTAAAAATAAGCATCTGAGATAATTATCATTCCTTACATCTTGCCATTGCTGTGCTGAAGTGCATTTCACTGAATAGTGAGTTTAAATATTTTTGTTTGTTGTTGTTCATAAGGTTTTGCAGTTGGAACAAAGTATGTGAGTATTATATTTTACTTAATCATTTTTTTTTTTTACAACTGAATTGTCTTACAACTGAAATTACTTCATTAAGTTTAGATAATATGTATATTCGTTTTAATGTTTTCAAAACTATTGTAGGTTGGTACTTGTGCTATACGTGTAGTTTAATATTGACATTTTTACAAACGTTTAATAATTCTTGCTTCGTTGATATATCATGCAATGAACATAAGACCTGGGCTCAATTTCTATGTCACTTAAAGTGCTTTATTTTTCTGATACTGTAAATATATTATTCCCGATTCGATGAGATTTCAAAACGGAGTGAACAGTACACCTCTACCTAGCCTATGAAGAATACGGGTGCTGTTGTTTCATGTTGCTACGAACGTTGGTAACAAAAATATTTATTGCATTTTAATCATGTTTTCAGGTCTCAGTCAATGAATAATCCTTTTTGGGTTGAAGAAGAGGACTCCGAGCCTTCAAGACCTCGAGCAACAAAAGAAAAGCCAGCGGCGGCTCAAAAAAAAAAACCTGTGAAGAGAGTTACAAAAGTTACTCAGAAGAAGAAGGCTTTGGTTTTTAAAAACCCTTTCGCTTCAGAATCGTCAGATAGCGACGGGCCAGTTGTTACAACACCAGTTCCAAAAAGAAAACGGAATACCATCGTTTCAGATTCTGAGGTAAGATTTTTTTTATAAACGTTAAATTTTCATTTTACTAAAAAACATTCATAAACTATCAATGTTTCACAGTGTATGAATTTCCCCGTTAAAAATACTTATTTTGCAGACCTAAGAGTTTATTAGAGCGCTTTATTATTTTTAATTAAAACTAGATATTTTATGTATTACAGGATGAATCGTCTCGACCGCTGATCCGTGCTGCCACTCTGAAGAGCTGCTTCACTCAACGAGTCCCTAATGGTTATACCTTCCAATCAGACCCGGGCAGGGTTGGAAAGTATTATTTTGAATTAAAAGTTTATAATACGGACGAAGTAGAAAAAGTTGCCCCAAATGAGCGTTGGAAACAATCTATTGCAACGTTAAAATTATCAACTGATATAGATAATGATGTGTGGAAGGCTTTAACATACCTTGTGAATGCTGGAAAGGCTGAATTCAAAGAAATTCAGCCTATTCTATACAGTAAAGCTTCTTAAATTAAATTCATACATTTTATTCAGTTTTTATAACATAATCACACTATGAGCTCTGTTGTATTATTATTATTTTTTTTTTGGTAATTTGCTAATAACTTTGATATAAATCTGTTTAAAAACTTCGAAATTGAGAAACTTCGATATTGAAAACTTCGAAATCGGAAACTTCGATATTGAAAACCTCGAAATCGAAAACTTCGAAATTGAAAACTTCGAAATCGAAAACTTCGAAATCGAAAACTTTGATATTGAAAACTTCGAAATTGAAAACTTCGAAATCGAAAACTTCGAAATCGAAAACTTCGAAATTGAGAAACTTTGATATTGAAAACTTCGAAAAACTTCGATATTGAAACCTCGAAATCGAAAACTTCGAAATTGAAAACTTCGAAATCGAAAACTTCGAAATCGAAAACTTCGATATTGAAAACCTCGAAATCGAAAACTTCGAAATTGAAAACTTCGAAATCGAAAACTTCGAAATCGAAAACTTTGATATTGAAAACTTCGAAATTGAAAACTTCGAAATCGAAAACTTCGAAATCGAAAACTTCGAAATTGAGAAACTTTGATATTGAAAACTTCGAAAACTACGATATTGAAAACCTCGAAATCGAAAACTTCGAAATTGAAAACTTCGAAATCGAAAACTTCGAAATCGAAAACTTTGATATTGAAAACTTCGAAATTGAAAACTTCGAAATCGAAAACTTCGAAATCGAAAACTTCGAAATTGAGAAACTTTGATATTGAAAACTTCGAAAAACTTCGATATTGAAAACCTCGAAATCGAAAACTTCGAAATCGAAAACTTTGATATTGAAAACTTCGAAATTGAAAACTTCGAAATCGAAAACTTCGAAATCGAAAACTTCGAAATTGAGAAACTTTGATATTGAAAACTTCGAAAAACTTCGATATTGAAAACCTCGAAATCGAAAACTTCGAAATTGAAAACTTCGAAATCGAAAACTTCGAAATCGAAAACTTTGATATTGAAAACTTCGAAATTGAAAACTTCGAAATCGAAAACTTCGAAATCGAAAACTTCGAAATTGAGAAACTTTGATATTGAAAACTTCGAAAAACTTCGATATTGAAAACCTCGAAATCGAAAACTTCGAAATTGAAAACTTCGAAATCGGAAACTTCGAAATCGAAAACTTCGAAATTGAGAAACTTCGATATTGAAAACTTCGAAATCGAAAACTTCGAAACTGAGAAACTTCGATATTGAAAACTTCGAAATTGAGAAACTTCGATACTGAAAACTTCGAAATCGAAAACTTCGAAATTGAGAAACTTCGAAATAAAAAACTGAAATTGAAACTTCGAAATTGAAAATTGAAAAAAATTAAAAACCCCGAAATAAGAAATTTTGAAATAGAAAACAAAAGTTATAAGATAAGTTTAATAAACATGTATTTTTGTAAAGACTGTAATATTTATGTTTCAAAATTATCAGCACACAGTAGAACAAATATTCATAAATCTAATCGACTGCTCTGCTCTGAATTCGAAAATATTCAAATTATTGCTACAGCGTTTAAAAATAGAATCATAAGTTACAAAGTGAATCCACTTAAATCTAGTGAAGTAACAATAATTCCAGAAATATTTTTAAATCAAATTTCGAAATCTGTATGCGATATTATCAATCTTATGATTCAAAAGCATAAAGCAATTAAAGTCAATTTTGAATTATTTGTGTCATATATTTTGCCAAAAAATAATGAAAGCTCTATGAAATCTTTCAATACCAAATATATGGTAGCAGTTCCGAATACAAATATTTACAATTTGTATTTTAAATGCTCTGAGAAATTAATATCTAAATGTTTAGAGTTTGAACTTGCCGAATCTGGTTGGACTATTGATTGTATAAACCATTTGGAAATAAACATAAACAAGTATAATCCTTTAAGAGCTGGAACATACTTAGAATTGCCTAAGGTTATTAAAAACACAAAGTCATGTTTGAATATACGCAACAATGATAATCATTGTTTTTTGTGGTGTATTATCGCCCATATGTTCCCAAAAAGACTAAATGCTAATAGAATGCAATCGTACCCACACTATACGTTGCTTTTAAACATAAACGATATGTCTTTTCCACCAAGTTTCGATGATATTAAAATCTTTGAGAAAAATAACCCTTCTATAAGTGTGAATGTTTATGGTCTTGAAGCTAATAATCATGTAACGGGTCCTCTATATTTGACACGCGAACGAAAGCTTACACATGTCAACTTGTTGTACATAACGAAAGACAATAAAGCCCATTTTTGTTTAATAAAAAACTTTAGTCGCCTTGTGCACAGACAATTAACTAAACATAAATCTAAAGTATTTTTGTGTGATGAGTGTTTTTTGTATTATGACAATGAAGATAAATTATTTAATCATGATTGTAGTAGAATAAAAACAATTTTGCCTGATGAACATAGCAAATTAAAATTTTCAAACTTTGAAAAAACCCAAAGAATCCCAATTGTAATATACGGAGATTTTGAAAGTTTGCTTTGCAATTACTCAGACAAAAATAAATCGGTTTTTACTGAATCTGTCCAGTCACATCAAGCTTCATCGTATGCTTATTATATTTGTTGCAAATCTAGACCTGAATTAAATGATTTTGTTAGTTATAGAGGTCCAAACTGTGCACAAAAATTTGTTGAAACGGTTACAAATGACCTAAAAAGGCTGTATAAAATTTTACAAAATAAACAGTCAATGTTACCTCTTACTTCTGATGAGTTAAAATCATTCAAAACAGTTCAATTATGCCACATATGTAAAACCAAGTTTGCACAAAATGATAAAAAAGTTAAAGATCATGATCATTTCACAGGTAAATATAGAGGTCCTGCTCACAATGCTTGTAATTTAAATTTGAAACAATGCCAGTTCATACCTATAATTTTTCACAATCTGTCTGGATATGATTCTCATTTATTTATTAAAGAGCTGTCGGATATAATTGGCAATATAACTTTAATTCCTAAATCGAAAGAAAAGTACATATCGTTCACAAAAATCATGCCTATTGATAATAAAAATATAGTTCAGTTGAAATTTATTGATTCGTTTAACTTTTTAAATACTAGTTTAGATAAATTGGTAAAAATGTTACACTCGGATGATTTTCAACACATGCGCTTGTTTTTTAATCAGGATAGTTTATTTAATTTAGCGTGTAGAAAAGGTGTATATTGTTATGATTATGTAGACAAATGGGAAAAATATGATGAAACCCAACTGCCAGAACAGTCAAAATTTTTCAATAAACTAACGGGAGAAAATATTTCAGCTGAAAATTATCAGCACGCTTTAAACGTATGGCAAACTTTTAAAATAGCAAATTTAGGAGAATATACAGACCTGTATTTAAAATGTGATGTACTGTTATTATGCGATATTTTCGAAAAGTTTCGAGAAATGAGTTTACTTTATTATAATTTAGACCCATGCTATTATGTTTCTTCACCATCGTTAAGTTGGGATGCTATGCTAATGTATACTAAAGTAGAGCTTGATTTAATATCTGATGTAGAAATGTACCAAATGTTAGAAAATGGAATTCGAGGAGGTCTTGCCCAATGCTCATTAAGATATGCCAAAGCTAATAACAAATATCAAACATCGTATAATAAGGACAAGGCAAGCACATACCTTATTTATCTGGACTGTGTGAATTTATACGGCTTTGCAATGATGCAGAAACTTCCCATGCGTAACTTCCAATTTCTTAATGATGATGAAATAAATAACTTCAATATAAATGACGTTGACAAAAACGGTGATGAAGGATACATTTTAGAGGTAGATTTATATTACCCGCCTACCATTCATAATGCTCATTCGGATCTGCCATTTGCTGCCGAAAAATATTCTCCTATGCAAAGCAAATGTAAAAAATTAATTGCAAATTTACACAGCAAACATCGTTTTGTTATCCATTATATACATTTACAAGAGTGCTTAAAAAATGGCTTACTATTGTTAAAAATATATAGAATATTATCATTCTATCAAGACAACTTTTTAAAACCATACATTTTATTAAATACTTCTCTTAGGCAAAAAGCAAAATCGGATTTTGAAAAAGATTTTTTTAAGAAACAAAACAATTCTATTTTTGGAAAAACAATTGAAAACAAACGGAAACAAGTTGATGTTAGGCTCGTAAAATTATGGAAAGATAAGTTAAATACAACCAACAAATTGTATGGTGCTGAGAAGTATATTAGTGCGCCGAATTTTAAAGACTTGTCAATTATATCCGAAAATTTAGTAGCTATTCAATTAAATAAGACAAAAGTTATATTAGATCGTCCTATTTATATCGGATTTTCTATTCTTGATATTTCTAAAACACATTTATATAATTTTCATTATTCTGTAATTAAACAAATGTATGGAAATAATGCAATTTTATGTTATACTGATACTGACAGTTTACTTTATTTTATAAAAACTGATGATTTTTATGAGGATATGAAAAGCAATATTCGTTATTTTGACACAAGCAATTTTGAGGATAACAATATATATGGGTTACCAAAAGCCAACATGAAAATGCCAGGCTATTTCAAAGACGAATTGGGTGGCGAGATTATTTCAGAATTTGTAGGTTTACGAGCTAAGTTGTATTGTGTACGCACTGAAAATAAAACTATAAAGAAAGCAAAGGGAGTAACAAAGCCGATAACGAAAAAATTGGATATTGAAAAATATAAAAGGGCATTAATGTTTAATGATAACCTGCGAGATGATATGTATATTATACGATCTAAGAATCATCAAGTATTTACACAAAAATTAAATAAGCTCATACTTAATAGTGATGACGATAAAAGGCAGAGAATTGAAGGTAACTTCAACACTTTACCTTGGGGACATTATGGCTCAATACTTTAGTACTTGCAGGATTATTTTATTTGTTCTACTGAGTTTAAACTATGTTGTAAGATATAAAAGCTAATTACAATTGAATTAAATGTGTAATAAGTGTATAATCGAATAAAAAATTGTTGTAAAAGAATGTAACTACTTTTAATCAATAAATGTATTATCTAAATTTATTTGTTTTTCCTTTCTGAAAGAGTTTTGTCTCTTAAAAAAAAAAACACTGTGTATAAAATTGTCATGTCATGTCATGTTACGTTAGTAACTATACTTTTATACCTAAGACTAAGCTTGGCATAACTATATACAGTGTTTATTAATAAGAGTTATCATCTATACTAACTTATTAGGTGATTAAAAACACAGTATATACTCTTATAATCAATTTTAATTTTATTGTTTTACATTCAATTAAACAATAACTTATGAATTGCATTTAAGGTCTATCTATATGTAGGTGAACTTAACTTTTTAACTATTTTACCGACGAGATATTCTGATTCATCCATAATTTCATCGTAATTATCCTTGACTAGATACTGAACATTCACGCAAGCACAATCACTATCACTGCGATCAACACGACTCATTAAATTATTATCACTTAAATCACAAATAGATATTTTTATTAAATGGTGTGCTTTTCCTGGTTCCTTGCGAATAACGTAAGATGTAGAAGGTGCATCCAATAGTTTGGATAAGGTAATTTTAGAAGTTAATTTAGGTTTTTTGTTTTTTATTTTTATTGGTTCTTCTCGAGTATCCTTGACTTTATCCTGCTGATTTTCCTGGAACTCAGATTTTTCAATATTGTTCCCAGCTAATTCTTGAGTACAATAGAATGACTTAAAAACATCATCCACAATATCAAGGCCTTCCATTTTTCTGAAATAAAAAAAACATATAAAATTAATTTCCATTTTATATAAACATTAAATTAACATTATTGTATTATTAGACTTGTAAAATTTACTAGTTACTTACAATCATAAATAGATAAATTAACAATTTCAGATAATGTAATAATAAGCCAAAAAAAAAAAAACTCCTTGCTCACTGCGAACACTGTCGCTGTGTAACTCAGTCGATGACATCAAGTCTTAGATTTCACAAGCAAATCCGCTTATATAGCATAGATTCTAACCCATCTCAAATTTCACTGCATTTACTTACTTAGGATGGGGCCTATATTTAACCGTATATATGTGTATGTAAAGTAAAAATTAAATTAATAGGCATGATGAAGTTGATCAAGCAACCCATATCCCTGAATGTGAAAAATATAAATTTTAATGAGTCTAGTTGCCAGATCAGACACAGCGTTTTATTGCCTAATACGATTCGCTGCATAATATGCGGGCCCTCGAACTGTGGTAAAACAAACGTTATTATCAGTTTACTGCTGCATGAAAATGGGCTTAAATTTAAAAATCTCTATCTTTACTCCAAAACTACTTTCCAGCCAAAATATCGTTTTTTAAGGGAAGTATTAAGAAGAGTACCTCAGATAAAGTTCAATGAGTTTAATGACGACAAAGATGTTATAGCTCCGAATGAAGCTTTAACAAATTCTGTATTTATTTTTGATGATGTTGTGTGTGAAAAGCAAATAAACATTCGTAATTATTTCTCTATGGGAAGACATAAGCAAATTGACTGCTTTTACTTATCGCAAACCTACTCGAAAATTCCGAAACAGTTGCTGCGTGATAACGCTAATTTTCTTATAATATTTAAACAAGATGATGTGAACTTAAAGCATATCTATGACGAACATGTAAATTCTGATCTACTATGGAATCAGTTTAAAGACATTTGTAAAACTGTTTGGAGTAACCCTTATAATTTTCTACTTATTAACAAAGAGTCACCATTAAACAATGGAAGGTATAGACAGAATTTTGATATTTTTTTAAACTTTGAATGAAGGTTTTACTTAAATATGAATTACACACATAAATGCCGTTAGTATTATTTGTTTCATAGCTGAATACAGTTGATATTTTTATTAAAAGATGGAAAAAAATATTAAAATAGAATTAGTGAAGTCTGTCGACTCCATAAAGAATAAAATAAAACAAATGAAAAATCAGGAACATACAATAAACTTGTCACTTGATAAAATGCTAAAACCTGTCACAGATCCTCTCAAAACTCTAGTTGATTCTAATAGATCTGCAGATAAAATGAATAAGATTGAAAATACAACTCTAAATAGCTCTGAAGAAATCGAGTCCGATGAAAATAATGCAAGCTCATCTACAAAGATCGATGACTATTACGATGCAAATCTAAATTCTATCCAATTTGTTGAAGAAAATGCTAAAAAGGAATCATTAGATAAATCAGAAATGTCATTAGAGGGCGATGATATCTTTGGTATTTATGACGGTGTTAGTATACCATTTGGAATTAGAAGTGAAAACAAAACTTTATTGATGGGTAATTCGCCGGTATCATTTTCTAAAATTGATAGTTTAAATAACGATACTATCATTTTAATTAAAATTGGCGACAAAGCTTACAATTTCACGGCTGGGCTAAAAGAACTTTTACTTCGAAGAAAACCTGATTTAAAGTTAATATCGAGCGAAGATAAACTTGTCTATAAGGATATGTTACATTATACAAATGCGCATAAAAGAGATTTTAATTCTAAAGGTCAGATAAAAGGTGACAAAGGTATAAAATATTGTAAAATAATTAAACCCCTATTTTCTGAATCGTTATACGATGATAAACTTCCTCACGCTAAACTTGGTGGAAACTTACCGACGCTAAAAAAATACAAAAACAACACCGACTTGGTATATTGGGATGATCCTAACGAATTAGTCGAGAGATTGAAACTATTAGTAGCTTCAAGAGATGCTGGCAATACAAACCATGATAATGAAATTTTATCGATAATTGAAGAATTAAAAGAAGCTGGAATAATTAAAGAATAAATAGTCGTAATAATATGCTCTACATTCAGTATTATACATGAATTCAAGACAAATTAGCTGAATTCTGAACATGAGCAAAGCCGACGTGGTAAACGAAATTCATAAAAGTGCAAGGGTAAACTTTCCCCGAAGACATGTTATTATGAAAGACATAGACGACCTGTGGCAAGCAGATTTAATTGATATGCAATCAATTTCAAAAGAAAATAAAAATTGTAGATTTATTCTTGCTGTTATTGATACATTTTCAAAGTACGCTTGGGCCTTTCCTCTAAAAACTAAAGCCAAAGATGATGTGTGTAACTGTTTCAAAATGTTCCTAGCTAATGGGCGTGTCCCTAAAAATCTGCAAACAGATAATGGAGCAGAGTTTTATAATAATAAATTCCAAAAGCTTATGAAGTCTAATCAAATTAACCACTATTCAACCTTCTCAACAAAAAAGGCTTCGATAGTTGAACGATTTATTAGAACATTGAAGTCTAAACTTTATAAGGAATTTAGTTTAAAAGGAAACTACAATTGGGTAAATAATACCCTTAATGATGTTATTCACAAATACAATCACACTTACCATCGGACAATTGATGAAATCCCCGCTAACGTGGATAACATGAATAAAAAACGAATATTAGAAAGATACTTAAGGTTGGTAAAAAATTATAGTAATAGAAGCAAGTTTAAAGTAGGTGATTATGTGCGTATCAGTAAGTACAAAGGAACATTTGAAAAAGGATATACCCCCAACTGGTCATCAGAAATATTTAAAATTCGAAAAATACAAAATACAACTCCTATCACCTACTTAATTGAAGATACAATCAGAGGTCAACCTATTTTAGGAGCATTTTATGTGCAAGAGCTTCAAAAGACAAAACATTGCAATGTATATCTAGTCGAGAAAGTTCTGAGAAGAAAAGGAAACAGAGTTTTAGTAAAATGGTTAGGTTTGTCTTCTACTGAAAACAGTTGGATTGATAAATCGAATATAGTATTATAAACAAAAAAAAAAAAAAAATGAACTCAAAAGTTGATCATTGATGAAGCGTGTACGTATTTATTTTAGCGCTCGATTCAGATTCATTAGTCTTATGATGTGTATTGGAGAGAGCAGTCTTCTCAATTGGCTTATAAACAATTTACCATTTGAATTACACTTACCAGGATACAATTATTGTGGACCTGGTACAAAATTAATTAAAAGGCTTGCAAATAGAGATAAAGGAATTAATAAATTAGACGAATATTGCAAAGAACACGATATTGCCTATCACAAATCGTCAAACTTAAAGGATCGTCACAAAGCTGATTTGATTTTGTTAAAAAGGGCAAAAGAGCGAGCAGTCGCCTCGGATGCGAGTGTATGCGAAAAAATCATGTCATGTTTAGTAAGCAAGACAATGTCTGCAAAAATTAAAACCGGCTCTGGTAAAAAGAAAAGCAGCAAAAAGCGCTCTCGGAAAATTACATCGGGAAAAGGGTTAAAAAATAAGTTTAAAAATATTATTAGTAAAACGAAAAGACGCTTTAAAAAATTAAAGCCAAGATGCAATAAAGTGGCGATAGAATTAGCTATGGCGGCAGCCAGAGAATTAGCTGACGATTCATCCATTAAACTTCCTCGGTTTATTCCTATACCGAAAAGTGGTGGTGTATTACCTTTAATTCCTATTTTTGCTGGATTATCAGCGGTGGGAGCGTTAGCAGGCGGTGCAGCTGGTATTGCCAAAACTATAAATGAATTCAAGATAGCTAAAAAGCAATTGGCTGAATCGAAGAGACACAATGAAAAAATGGAAGCTCTTTGCATTGGAAAAGGTTTACACCTTAAACCGCATAAACATGGCCTTGGAATTTTTATATCAAAAGAAAAAAACTAAGATATCGGCTACCCGAACGAGCCTTAACTAACTTTGACATTTTGAAGTATGGAAATAATATTCCTTATTTTCGAGGTGTATTTATGAGAGATGAGCTCCCTAAACAACCTTTTAAAAAAGAGTGCGGAGTTGTAAATTTAGATAGTTCTAAAAATCCAGGTTCTCATTGGGTAGCCTATGCAAAATACAATGATTATATTGAATATTTTGATAGTTATGGAAATCTTAAACCACCAAAGGAGTTGATAAGATACTTAGGTGCTAAAGTACACTATAATTATGATAATATACAACGCGACCACCCTTACAATTGCGGACACCTATGTTTACATTTTTTAAGGAATTTTTGGTGAAGTTTAGGAATAAATTGAGTAGGATCTTCTAAAAGTGTTCAGTCTACAAGCATGTCCATAACGGTAACCATCTCTGGAAATAAATCAGAATTAGATACATTTTTTCAACCACCTCTATATTTATCTGGTCAATTTGAGTGTGGTTTGTTATACTTTTCAGTATTAAATTCAATACCAAATGCACGTATTAATAACAAAATTATTCCTGTGATCAGAATCGAATGTGATCTTGTACACGGTTCATACTCTAACGGGTTACCAACTCATATAATTCATGAATTTGTATCTAATACTGCTACAGGTCAGCAAATCATAGAAATACCGCGAAACCCTATTTACTTTCCAGTGAACAAAAATACTATTACATCAATATCTATTAAGATAGTTGATCAATTTGGGTTCTGTATTAACTTTAGAGAAGAACATAAAAATATTGAACTACGCCTTCATATAAGAAAAATAAAATGATATCATATTATAAAACCCATGTAGTTACCAAAAAGCGTCCTATTTCTTGTACAACCATTAAGGTGCAAAGACGTAAGAAAAAAGTTATAAAATTAACTAAAGCAAATAAAGATTTTCTTAAAGCCCTAGGTATAAAAGTATGAATATGCTACAGATTACTGAATTACCACACTTCGATACTTCGATTGAAAGTAATGAAGTCCATTCGTACAATCCCTACAACAACAGTTTTAGAGAAAACGATGAAATCAGAATTCCCATACACCAGCAAGACGTATATGTGTTACCATCAGCCAGCTCAATTTACGTCGAAGGGCAAGCAAAGTTCTTCGGTAAAGATGGAAATCCTATTAAGAAAGCTATTACGTTCAGTAACAACCCTGTTATGTTTTTGTTTCAAGATATCAGATACGAAATAAATGGTATAGAAATAGATCGCATTAAAAATTCTGGAATAACATCAACAATAAAGTCATACGTTTCAATGAATGATGGAGAAAATAAAGTCGCTGCCTTGTGGGGTTGGAACATGGATGGATTTAAAAGCGACGGTTATTTCAGTGCTATTGTTCCTCTTAATAAGATTTTAGGATTTGCTGAGGATTACAATAAAATTGTAATAAATTGTAAACATGAACTTATTCTGAATAGAAGTAACTCCAACTTAAACAGTGTTATAGTAACTGACGATGTTACACATTTTCAAATAGATATGCAAAAAGTGCAATGGCGGGTGCCACATATAAAAGTATCAGATCGGGAACGACTGACGCTTCTTAAACATTTAGAAAGAGATAAACCTATTCAGATAGCCTTTAGAAATTGGGATTTATACGAGTATCCTTTGCTCCCTAAAACTACAAAACATTGCTGGTCTGTTAAGACTGCCTCACAATTAGAGAAACCTCGGTATGTAATTTTTTGCTTGCAAACCAGTAGAAAAAATAGTAAAATCAAAGACAGTTCTCTTTTCGATCACTGTGGGGTTACTAACGTAACTTTGTTTTTGAATTCACAATATTATCCTTACGAGCCTTTATGCTTAAATTTTTCCGAGAACAAATACAGTATATTATATGAAATGTATGTGAAATTTCGTCAGTCGTATTACAACTGTCCTGCAGACCCCTTGCTTGACTTAATCGGTTTCAAGGAGAAGGCTCCTCTATTTATCATAGACTGTTCAAGGCAAAACGATAGTTTGAAAACAGGTCCCGTAGATGTGCGTTTGGAGATTGAATGTTCAGCACCAATACCAGATAACACAACTGGATATTGTTTAATTATTAACGACCGACTTGTGGAATACAAACCTTTGAGTAACATAGTGCGTAGGTTATCATGACCGCCATTGTAGATGTTCAAGGTTTCAAAACAGAATCAAATTATTTTATCATTAAAGAAATTGCTATACTATGTAATAATAAAATTCAGGTGTTTTTAATTACACCACCGTTTCCATATCGCGGTTTGTCGGAGCCAGAAAAACGACAAGTTGGTTGGATTGAACGTAATAGGAAGATATACTGGGGTGAAGGATTTGTGCCTTTCGTAAATTATCTGAACTTGGTTGAAGGTATTTTAAAAGATAAATGTGTTTACACCAAAGGTAGAGAAAAAGTATTATGGTTGAAAGAAATTTCAAATAATAATAATGTAAATAATTTAGAAGATAAAGATTGCCCTAGTTTGATAAGCTTGTACAAAATATATGAAGATTGTCATGATTTGTATAGTTGTATTTATCATGATTCAATATGTGCTTTAAAAAATGTTTTATGTTTAAATAAATGGTGTATAGATAATAAAATTTTGATATAAATATTTTCTTGTTTAATTTTTACGATTACAGTTTCCTATCCCTCTCAAACTCCTAAATGTTAATCTTTATAAGTTGCTAGCAACAACTATACAGCCCCATTATGCTTTTAGAATTATTTGCAGCAAGAAGTAGAGAGCGAGTAAACAGAACATGTCTCAAAACAAATACAGTCCGCGCTATGACATGTATAACACGTATAAAATGCGTGAACTTTCATTTAATCATTATTGGGCAACTATTGATTCGAGGAGAAGATTAGTGATGGAAATGGCTGACGCTGGATTTTTTTATTGTGGAAATGGTGTAAATGATAAAGCAGCTTGTTTCTCATGTGGAGGTGTTATAGAAGATTGGGAGATTTACGATGATCCTTGGCTGCAGCATGTTCAAAACTTTCCGGATTGCTTTTATTTAAATGCTGTGAAAGGAAAACATTATGTTGACAAGTCAAGATGTCTATTCAAGTATATATAAAGAAACAAAAATATAAAACTATTCGTTAAAATGATACATCTATAAAAACAAAAAAAAGAATAAAAAAAAAGAGACTCGTGAAGGATTTGAACCTCCGACCTCCATTTCTCCGAACGTAATCGGGGCGCTCTTACCAAACTGAGCTAACGAGTCTCAACGATACTCCTCTAAAACAATGACCACTATCATCAATACGACGTCATGATTATTCACCCTTTGAACTTTTTCTAAAACCCATATTTGAGATTATGAGAGGAGAGCAGTGGTGGTCCAGTTGTAACGGCTGCGACTTACAATTTGTAGGTCCTGGGTTCGAACCTAGGCTAGCGCTTTACTTTGAGTAAATTATTTCATTACCACTGTTCTCTGTGAGAGGAGACCTTTGTGCCAGTAGTGGGAAAAAAAAAAATACAAATTGAAATCTTAAATCGTAACTACTTTGTCTATATCATAGTATTCGTTGTCTACTTTGCTCCTGTTTCTGTTGCGAATACAATCTAAGCAAACAGACATCGCGCATCTGTGTCGCGATCATAAACACATTTTTTATGACGAACAGACGGTTCTTTTATAGTCTTAAGACGCTGAAAACTTTGCTTGCGCGATGTAGGATTTAATGTTTTTAGTTCATACGACGTGTCATAGATGGTGCTGTAGTACTTTTTACAGAATGCGAACGAATGCGCTTGAATTTTATTAATAAGTGTCTAAAACCGTTACTCTATTGAATTCAGAACATTCGCTCATCAGTTTAAAAAACCGTAGTGGATAACAAGACATATATGTGTTATTGGGGCGTTCTGCATAACGCGCTCGAGCGAGAAGCGAGAGCAAGTGATGCAGAACCCCCAATAATACCCTACTCACTGCCTAACCTGGGAATCGAATTCAGAACCTCAAAACTCAGCATAAGTGCTTTCGCTCACTAGACCAACGAGGTATGGAACATATAAAAAGGTAATGCTCACACTTAAGTTAAACTGCACTAATATTATAAAGAGGCATTTGTTTGTATGTAGGGGATAATCTTCGGAACTCCTCATCCGATTCCGTAAATTATTTTACAAACGGGAATCTACATTATCCCCAAGTGCTATAGGCTACATTCAAAACGTCGCGAGCAAAAGCTATTGTCAAAATAAGAGGGAATTAAGTCCCCTCATTTCTGAACCTTTTCTCTAATAAGCAATACGTTATTAGTTGTTTACATTCTGACAATGGTTGCTATCGTAACGAACTTACCGGTTCCATAGAGCGGTGAGTGCGGCGGCGAGTGCGTCATAGGATTGCACTGGTAGGGAGGGGCCTCGTTGTTGCCCAGGCTGTGGCTCTGACTGTGGCTCACACCATTGGTCGGCGCCCCGTTCGTGCTCGCTGAGAAGCCGTACTTGCTGTCTCCGTAGCCGCCTTGCTGTTTGTCAAAATGTTATGTGTAAAGTAACACATACTACTAATTATGGAAATATATCTCGTACATTTTGATAAACACCTCTCCCACGACAAAGAAGTGGACAGGTATCGACTATTTTCTCGCTCTAGAAACGAAATTATTGGATAAATGGTAGTTCTACTCGCTTCTCGGTTATCGTTGGTGGTAGTACACTTGCCTTACAATTTTTAAAACTGGGATTGGATTATCATTTCCACTGTTCGGATATCTTCGGGAACTAAACAGTAATCTATATTTACATAGTAATGAAGATCCTCCACTCTTAATGAATAAGTTAATTTAAGAGATATTAGCACGTGAAGCTGTACAGTTAAACATACCATCTTCCATTTTAATGGTTCGAAATACAAGACAGAAACAATTAAAATATCATATTATAAGTTACTAGCTGTTCGGCGCAACTTCGTCTGTGTCTCGAAAACGGTTAAGTGGTTTAGGAGTCCACTAGCTTCTGCCAGCGGCTTCGCCCGCGTGAAGTTTGAAATTATCCCACTGGATCTTATTACCGGGATAAAAAGTATCCTATGTGTTAATCCAGGTAATAAACTATCTGTGTGCTAAATTTGATCCAAATCCGTTCAGTAGTTTTTGCGTGAAAGAGTAACAAACATACATCCTCACAAACTTTCGCATTTATAATATTAGTAGGATTGAGGACAAACATTGTGACACGAGATTTATATATATTAAGAAGATGTTATCCTGCCTGACATTACAAAAATGGAAAATCTAATTAACGAGTTCCAACTTCATCATCTTAATATTCTACAAAATTAATTTTCCAATCTAAAATCAATTCAGTAGTTTCCAAATAAGGCCAGAACACAATAAATCATACAAACCGTATAAGGAGGTGGCACAGCATCGGCCATATGGTTGATATCGTCGTCCCGGTCCATGTTATCTTGCGTCGTCGCTATCGAGGGATCAGAAGACGACTTGACGAGTCTCGGAGCCGGCGGAGGACTCACTTCCAAGTCACTTTCAGGACTCGAAGCGTAAGACAGCCTATTCTCCGTACTCGATGACATTGAGAATAAAAAGTCGTCCGATAGTGGTTCTGGCCTCTGTTCCGCCATTCCAGAATGTTCGATGTCGCATCCGGTAGGGTGGGTTATGGAATGGGGTGACAAGACAAGACAAATGAATGATTGCATTTAACACATTACAGAAACTAAAAACGGGGTTTAGCGTCTGTCAGTGATTAATGGTTGTACTGGGTTTTTTACACACTGGAATCGATTTTCAAATAAAAAGAGAATTTAAAAATGAACGAAGTAACAAATTATACTAGCAATAAAGCTTAGTTACATAAAACCTTTGATATCATCCAAAGAATAGGACCAATTTTTCCAAAAGGAACATGCTTTTAAAAGACTTGAATTTAGGTATTTGAATATCGATTCAATAAAACACAGGTGGTATTTAACACTGGTAATTTGTGACAATATTTACAAAACAAAAACACACTGGCAGTAAATCTTTGGCTAAAACTAATAAGTAATAAAACAAACAAAATACATATAATAAAGAATAAAAAAGTAGTGCTATAAGCAAATTAATATAAGCAGTCAAGCAGCCAATATACAAATAAAAAAGCTAAGAAAATACATAGATAGAATACTTGTGCTAAATCTAAAATGGTAACTTTGGTTATCTTTGTTAAAACTGTAACATCTACTTTAGACATACCCTAAATGCTGTTCGGAAATCGGTTTGGTAATGATGACGTCTCTTTCTGCCTCTGCTTTACTTTCATTCTCTATTTTCTCTATCTCCTCTAACTTTAAAGTAGGAAGAGATAGGTTTCTATACTTATTTAAGTTTCTACCGGAAGGTATGGGTAACGTTCGTGCCTCACTAAACCTCCCAGGTTCTAGTATTGGGGACTTGTCACTACATTTGCAGTTTGGGATCCTACACGTTTGCCTCAACGGTCTTTCTAAAGTTTTGAAAAGAGGTTTAGGATTCTCTTTTTGAAGTCGCGCCTTCCATTCGGGGACTTCATTTGTCTTTTTTACGTCGTTCTCGGTTTGAAAAAATGAAGCTGGCCGGTACTGATCCGTCATTGGAACTACTGACGAGGGTCTTTGGACGTTTTGAACTGGCGACCTGCTAGTCGTTTCCAGAACGCTATAAGGTCGAAAACTCTGTGTTTGTGGTGGATAAACATTACTTTTGGCAAATATATGAGACATCTCAGGACTTTCGTTTAGAGCAGATTTTAATTTAGGAATTATTTTTCTCTGATAATTATTCTGCCGGTCATCGTAGGGATAACTGGCTAAAGTATGTCTGTTTTTATTAGTCAGGTAAGTATTTGGCACACTGTAAGCATTGTTAGGCATGCATGGGGTTAGAGTTTCAGAGTAGTAGTAAGGTACTACATGATTTCTGTTAGCGTCATACAGATGGTCGTGATGTTTAGTGCTGGGGTTAAGATTCAAGGGGGGTAAGTTCTGGGGGGAACTGACGGGTCGTTGGGGGGATGGAGGGTACATGTTTAAAGGATAGGAGATGGGGTAGAAGGCTGGGTAGGGCGAAGGGGGAATGGGGAAGTATATGTCCGACACCATTTCAACGTGCTACACCGCCGCAAGACAGAACAGAAACGAATTGGTTAATATATAATGTTTTATGATCTTAAAAATGTAGATACAACCAAAAGACAAGACTAGGAAAATGGTTAAATATTAATGTAGTAATAGATTATGGTCGGTCAATGACATTAAGTGTTTAGATCAATCCAGTATACTGCATGGGATCCGCATTACACGCATCCATTGACCAATCAATTACGTTTTGAGAAGATCAATGGACTGGTCTATGACAACCAACCACAATCTATCTGCACCGCTTAAAAGACCTTCTTGGTCTATCTTAAAGTCATTTTTTTGATGAAATACTTGATGTAGTTAGTGGTATCCACATTTTAGATGCCCATTAAATAAAGTATAAAGGTACTAAGAGACATTGAGAGCACATAAATTTTACCAAATGCACCAAATTGCCTTTACCAAGCAACCATCCTGAAGCATGATGCGTTTACTGTTGTCATACAGAATACATTGAGAAATGAATCCCATTCAGTAATGGATAGTAGGCACATAATATTTATAAAATCAACAAAATATAAGAAGTGTTTGGTTTTGTTTTAAAACAAGTAGGTAGTTAAAGGCGAAAAAAAGGCGAGTTAAATTTATTCTTGACGAAAAGAAAAACGTAGACACGTTTACGCTAGAATTCAGAAAATTTCAAGTCGGTAAGCGCGAAAGATCGTTGACCACATCATGGCTTTCAGCGTGGCAGTGATCTAACGCAAAATCTCACGCAAACAACATGATACTTGAGTGTTGCTTTTAGAAATTAGGACTAAACAGAAACATTAAATTGACCCTTGTTTTACAACAAAACCCTCACCAACACATCCACATCACATCCTAACACTTATCCCAAGTAATCAAAATACCGTCAATTTTAATATAAAAATATTCAAAATGCTCACCTTAGTCTCCGACACCCACAGTTGTTGCTGCTGCGTCCTCTGTATCAGGTCGATGAGCTTGCTGAACCAAGTATTCTGGTTCGCTTCGCTCAGTGTGATCGTGTGCGTGAACACGTGGCCCCACACTCGCTCCATGTGTTGGCACTGCTCTAGGAGTTTCTTTGATGATTTGTGTGCAGACCTGCAACGAAAGATTAAGTAATAATTTTTAAACTTAAAGACAACAACAAAAAAACGGGACTTTAAAAGATAGCGTGAAGTTTTATGCAATAATTATAGTTTTAACCGAAGGTGTAGAACAACCTTTTGCTAGTAATTTTCAGTAGCGAGTGTTAAGTAAACGTGCACCAACAATATAACCAATTTCGCTTACGAGCCATGTAATAGAGGATGCGCTTATTGCATTCAAAAGGCTACATGCAGTGTCTGATTCTGAGAAATTCCTAATGGAAAAACCCAATAACACTTTGCCCGACCTGGGAATCGAACCCAGAAAATCACCAGTAGCGCTCAGCAGCCGCATCTGCATTTGTTATGAACAATGCGGTAATAAGAAGGAAGCATATCCTTTTCAAGTAAAAATAAAAATTAATAAGAAATCAATACACGTAATTTACTTACTTTGGCAACCCAGCTCTAAGCTGTTTAATGATATGTTTATTGTCTGCTTTTAAGAATATCACAATAGGGTAGAACTGTGCATAGTTGAGCCTGTCCACTGCGTTAGGGGTTATGTCCAGTAAGGCATGCTTGCCTCTTTCCATGATAGTTCTGATACTTGACAGGCGGATAATACCAGCGGACTTCGTTTTGGTATCTTCTAAAGTGCTGTCCATTTCTAAACAAAAGAAAATATTATATTTCAATGATTGAAGCTGTTTTGGACGTGGCTAATGGGTAATATCAGGTAAGTCGACTACATCAAAAAACATTTAAAATAAAGTTTTAAATATTTATAAACATTTACATGAAAGTGTATTTGCGAAATGGATAAGCAATTTAGTGAAAATTACTTCTATCTTGCCTTTATGAATGCGACTTAATTTGTCTACTTAGATGATTGCATGATCCCAGCCAGAAGAATAGTAACTTTCAGATACCAACACAAACAAAAACTTAAAAGCTAAGGACATCAGAGATGTTCAGCAAAATAAAAAGAAATAGATAATATTTGGTCTACTTACTTGGCGAGGAGAATTTGTCAGGGCTTTCAGTGAGCAGCCGTTCCCTGGCTATATCTGCGACCGCGCCCAGCACTATGACGGGCCGCACGAAGCCGGGCTGCTTCAGTACCACGCGCTCGTACGCCGGGAACTTGCTGATGCTGTCCGATAGTACTACCTCGTCCCAGTGTTCCTGTGGGGGAGTTTGTTATACGAAAAATTAGAAACCTCGGTACAAATGTGGGTCACCTTGCGGGATACTCAAAGCCGATGACAATCAAACTTCTACTTTTATTTATTGCGTATCTGACAAAGATTTTATTGAAAATTCTAGTTCCAAAAATATGACTGCAATTAATGATTCTTGATGGGGTATGCACTTATTTCAACTCTGATGAGCGGTTGCAACGAGACGTACTTACTTATAAAATCAAACAATTTTCTTAAAATAAAAATACAGTAGGCGGTCCTGTATGTCCGGTCTTTTATAGATCATCCACTCTTATGTCCTAGAAACTGTATGGGAGACTTAATGATGCTATGCCATACCTTGCCAAGACTCTTGCTTCGCCGATGCGTAGAACGGCGTCTTCTGAAGAAGTTGTGTTTGCCATCGTTACCGCTCATCTCCTTCTTGGTAGCGTTGAACTGCGCCGTCGCTAACTCTTCAGCGCGAGCCTTGTTGGGGATTGTGCCTTTTTGAACCTCTTGGTTGTTACGACCTGAAAGAGATACAACGAATTTATTATAATTTTTAGTTTACTTATACAGGCTAACAAAACTGCCGAAATGTGTTAAATAAGCTCCACCTTCGAGGTTTATAGGCATGTGTTTTGTTTTGTTTGTGATGAGATAACACACGTCCTCTAGTTTTTCTCATTCATTTTCATTCAGAACATTTCAACAAGCTTAATTGATTGTATAATCAGGTAATTTCAAACTTTCAACTAGTGATGCAACGAATATTAATACGAATATTTAATTTATCGCCAACTGCTGATCCACTGGCCTTTTGTCGAGAAGATGTCCATTTTCTAAGTCTGAAAAAACTCGCCCATAATTGTTTTTCACTGAAACCATGTACAGTCGCCTCGGAAAGACTAAACATTTTCGTCTGAGGGACCAATGAATTTGAATGCAAAACATCATCATTATCTGCCCACCTTGCCCTCGGCTTCTATTTAATCGGCTGCAGCTTAAAAATGTCGATGTTTATTGATATTTGTCAGCAGACGATAAAACTTACCTATCCTATAGACCTGCCAGGCTCCCACGGTACCGTTGTGCAGCGTGTCGACCACGTGGAACACGTCTCCACACCTGAACGACATCTCCCCGTCCGTCGGCTCCGTGTAGTGGAAGTGGGTTTTTATGTGGAACGAATCGCCCGCTGAAAAGGTTAAGTCATTGGCATTTTTTATTTTATTTGGAAAATGATTATAAATTTTACCTAAGCAACTGGTAGAGGGGAAAATTAAAAAATAAATAGAGTGGAGATTTGCTAGTAGAACTCGATAGTAAAAAGTTTTACGTACAATATGTGAAAAGATTTTTTTTATTACTATTTAATACTAGTGTTTCACTAAAATTATATTTGCATGCCTTAAGACGGCAAGATGTGGTTTGTGCTTAAACCACGAATTTTAATAAATGGTAACATCTGTATTTTGAGCAAAACAATTATTCTTATTATTTTAACTGGAATTTATTCAGTGAAAGAAAAAAGGCATTGAAAAAGCCCATTTTTCATGTCATGGTCATGTTCTACCCGTATGCTAAAATCCATCAATCTGTTCAGTCAACACGGCGTGATAAAGAAACATACAAAATCACTTTGACATTCAACATAATAGTTAGGAAATAAGATCTACTCACGCATCTGTCCACTAGCCACAGCATTGTATTCATCAGGAGAATGTTGCACGATGAGATCGATTCGTTCCTGCAGACTCAGCAGAAACAACACAGCTTCCTCGCGGGTCACGCCTTTCATCTCCATGTCGTTCACCTGTTCAACCGCACAAAACTAGGACTCAATGTTCGTGTTATTCTTGGAATTGTGGTATGAAATTATGGACACGCAAATGGAAATTTTGGTGTCCCATAATCAAAATGATGTGGTAATAATCGATTTGGTTAAGGGGCCGGCGGAGCGTGCATCGTTCATACAAACGTAGTACCAAAATAATTCTTAAACCGAACATTTTCTTAAGAAAGTGTGTATTTATTTCGATTGGATTACATAATATCTAGGTTTCCAAATATATTTTTTTGTAATGTCAATGATATTTAGACGAGTTAAAAGGTATTTAAAATTTCCATACAAAACTTATTTTTCTCATAACTCTTGTTTAAATCAATGTCCATTCATAATACATAGCTCGACAGTAGGCCACGTAATTCAATTTTTTTTAAGTACTTTTTTTTTACAATTTGTAGGTTGTATTTTAATTAAAACTTTTTCATGAAATTGTCATTCAATACAGTTACATGAACTTAGAGGGATGAAATTAATGATTATAATTCTGTAACTTCATACGTGTTACAGCCGCGAATAATTTAAATCAAGATACAATCTGACATCTGACCTACAAATTGCAAAAAACGTAAGAATATTTACCGAATGGCGCAGCGGTAGTGAGGGTGCCTGACGTTCCTAGGGTCCCGGGTTCGAATCCCGATAGGAACAAAATGTTGAATGTTTGTGTGATGAGCATGGACATTAGTTTCCGAGTCATGGTTGTTTATATGTATAATAAGTATGTATTTACAAACAAAAAGTATCTACGTAGTATATCAACTGTGTGGTGACCACGACACAAGCCTTGCTTAGTGTGGCACTAGATGGTGCTGTGTGTAATGTCCAGCAATAATTATTTATGTTATTATTTCGCGGACTACCGTGGGGCTTCCACCTTAAACCATTCGCTGTTGCACCAGTCGCTTTTGAAAGTCAAAACAGCAGGATGAAGTTCCAGTACCAGTCACAAGGCTATTAATTGATGAAAGTAATGTAGTTCCCCATTCAAAAGAAATGAGTAGATCTCTACGGTTACTTTGACTAAATTTCATTGACAACTTACACTTGACTTAAAAAAGTACTCTGTGAATTTGTACGTGTTGAGTTTGGGGCCACTATTCCCATACACAGTTTCATATTTCAAAGTTTTTTTTTTGTGAATGACATCTCGCAGTTTAACCCAAGAGGTTATCGCCTACTTAACCGGACTATTCTGTGGGTGCCTTAAGTGTAAGGTCTCTAGCTTAAGGGGGATGCTCCAAGCGAAATACAAAATTTCTTACGTTTTTTTGCTATTTCCGGGGCAGTGCTAAGTTTTATGTTGATAAACATATCGGTCGCGACTGTAAGACGTATTAAGTACAACCCTCCAAGTTCATAAGAGTCGATGAGCGAATTTTTTACGGTCAAAGTCCTTTTTCGACTCTTATTATCTTGGAGAGTTGTATTGATGATTTTAATGATTATAATTCTGTAAAATTTGAATTCTGCGGGCCACCCTAACGCTTTGACCTTAAAGAAAACTAAAATAAACACATACCTTAAGTATCTTATCAGCGGGTTGCAGGCCCTGTAACGCTGCCGGACTGGTGGGCTGTACACCGGACACGAACACTCCAGACCGGTTGCCACCGCACAACCGGAGACCAACCGAACCTTCCTTTTGGAAACTGATCAGACGCGGCTCGCTACTGTAAGAGGAAAACGGTAACTTTATAGTTTTAACCTTATGATCTTTGGCGTAAGTCATAATTTTTAATGTTTTGTGATGTAATTTCAAGGTGTTCTTCTTGAAGGTATTTTTACTTTTTAATGGTTATGCCAAAACTGGCCCCTTATTCACAACCATTCGACCCGCTTCCGATTCGGAAAGTCGTATGTCTATCTCGGTCGTTTTCGTAATGCCAGAAGAAGACAGATATACGACTTTCCGAATCGGAAGCGAGTCGAATGGTTGTGAATAAGGGGCCTTGTCCCATTTAAGGCAACTCTTGTGTCCGAGTGACCATCCGTCTGTATTTCACAAGGGTTTAGTTATACATTTTGTAAAATAAATTAAAGTTGGTTAATAGGATGTGTAACGGCCATTTGCAATTACCTACCAACAGGTATCAGTAGGTTGTTATCTCGCTCTGTTTGACATTTTGTTTACCGACCGAAAGTAACAAAATGTTACAGAAAAGTTTTTTTTTGTGTTTTCAATGAATAAAGTGACAGATAGGTGACACGGATAGGACTAACTTTGTGTATAGAAACACCGATAGCTACGAGAGTAGGCATTATAACTGACAGTTATAAGTAAGTAAGTTATAGAAAACAGCTTTAAAAGTATTAACTTACGATGGTTTATTTCTTTGATTATTCATTGCTTCTTCTTCGTATAGTTGTCTTCTACTGCTATAGTAATCTGTAAAGTTGATGTTGATTAATATTATTACTTATTTCAAAATTTCAGATGTCTACATTAGATAGCATCTATGAGCTTGCACTAAAATATCTCTCAGATTCCTTGTCTTGATAATTTTCATAATAACTGCATTTTAGTGCAGATTTTCATTGAATACTTTCATCATATTCCAAAAATAAACTATCATAGTCCAGTTATTTATATTGGTACATGGATTGTTTGTCGCTCTTACCAACAGGCAAAAAAATGCGAAATTATTTATATTGCTGTATGGTTCTCTCGATGCTTCATCGAAAATGTCAGGAACGCGCTGTTAGTAAATATTTGTGAAATTGTAAGTACTTAATGAAAAAACAAAGTTCCAACTTCACACTATTGAAAAACAAAAAGAAAATGGCGGCATTACTTCAGATTAAGAAGACGCGCCAAAATGTTTCACAAAAGGATTTTAATCTTAAAGTAAGTTTATTTCAAAATATTCGAATTTTACTGTCTGGTCCTTCTAGTCTTGGTCCTTCTACCCAACATACCTTCATTCCTCGGCGGCGGCGGTCTCGGTGGCTGGTCGATCTGTTCGTGCGACATCGGGCCTCTTCGTGCATCTCCGCCTCTCACCGGCGCCGCTACGTACAGGTTCTGCCCGCTGCTCGAGTACCCTGGGGATGCCTCCGCAGCGCCGTATACGTTGTGGGGACTGGCTTCTGTTGGAGAAGAAGGGGATACAATTGTATTAATATATAGGATTTCTCGAAAAATATGCATGACTAGCACTTTGCCCGTGACTTCGTCCGCAAAAATAGGCATGATGACAATATAAAAAATTGCAAATCTTAGTCCGTCAGTTAGTATATTGGAAAATTATGGGCACTATTTTTTGTAAATCAATGAATATTGACAAAAGATAAAACGCATCAAAACTCGCAAAAAATTATACAAACGCGTGACGTAAGTATTGAGAATTTTAAAAGCGTCGTATCTTCGTCAATTTTGGTTTGTGTAAGTAACAAAACAAAAATTACAAGTCAAATATTTGTTGATAATCGTTTATGTCGTCAATTGTGATATTTCGGCTAATTTGCTGGCTTTTTATTGATGAAAAAATGGTTGAAATCGGCTCGGTAGTTTCGGAGCTTATTCGGTACAAACAAACAAACAAACAAAAAATATAAATAATACATAAATATTATCAACTAAAATGTATCTCTACGCAAATCTGACAAAATATTTGCTAAGGTAACAGATTTACATTAATTTTGGCAATTATTTACGGTAATTCCTTATTTAATTTACAAACATTTTTAAAATAGGTAAATACTTTTCTTGTCTTAAAATTTTGAATAGAAATTAAGATAAGTCGGTCGTAAAGATCGCACAATATTTTTAAATGTTAAAGTCATAAGTACTTATCTGGTAATAAAAAGCTTATAGCTTGCTAAAATAGATTTATTCAAATTAAAAGTATCTTATCTATGAATCAGTTATCTAGCAAACTTGATGCCTTGGTGGTTATTTAGTGCATGAACTTATTTTTCCTATAATTTTGTTACTAGCTGATGCTGGCGGCTTAGATTATATAAGCTTAGCTTAAATTATATAAGGTGAAAACAGCATGAAAATCGGTGCAGTAATTTTCGAGTTTATCGCGAACAGACAGACAGACACGGCGAAGTACTTTGTTTATAATATGTAGTGATTATCGTAAAGAGCGTTAATATTGTTTTGCAAAGTTGCCCAAAAAGGAATGGTTCTCATGGAAGGCCTATTTCTATTATAATATTACTAACATGTATTCAAAATAAAAGAGTTTTAAGTGCATCAAGTTAAAATAATAAATAAATAATAATAATAACGTAAAGCTAATGCTCTAGGGTAGGTACCCCACGAAATGTAAAAAAAAAAAAGGAAAGCACTTACCAAGACTATTATAATTATTCTGATAATTCCCATTAGTAACGGTCTCCTCCCTAATCAGTTCCCTCGTCACCACCAGATTCAGACGGTCTTTGCAAGACTCGATGAGTTTCCTAGCTTCCTTCAGGGTCATAGCATCAGTCACTGGGGTATTGTTGATCCTGGTCACCATGTCGCCTTCGCAGAGACCCTGGCCTCCTTGGTTGAGCTGTTCTCTGGCTCTCAAGGTTAGTTCTTTGACGTAGAGCTTGCATCCTAATACTATGCCGAAATCTGAAACATAGAATTTTGCTTTAAGAGATGAGATTTTTATGGTGGTGGTAAAGGGTGTAAACAGACTCTTCAACCAAGCATTCTGTACATCAAACTTGACAATGACTTTTGTTTGGAATGATAAATTACGTTTTTAGGTAGTACTCAATGTAACGCACTTAAAACATTGTGCTGATGGATGGATTGAATAGTACGGTGGAGGTGTTTAAACAAAAGTTCAAACAAAAAAACTTGTATTTAAAAAAGTTGTGAAAAAGTTAGCATTTTAATTTAAGATCTAGAACAAAAAAAAAATATCGCCATATACGAAGAGAACAAAATGTCTCTTTTGGCTTCACTCAAAGCATTTGAATCAATGGAAAGGATGGATAGAAGTCATTTCCGAGAGGGGTCCTCTTTTAGCAGTATTATTTTGAACAGAAGTAAAAGCTATTACTTCCAGATTTTAGTACAGATGGCCTGGTGAAGCAAATGAAGCCAAAACAAATGCTAACCTTCTTTCTTCCCATTCCTGGTGAGTGACAGTTTGATGGTAGTGGGCGCGGTGGGCGGCGGCGCGGGCGCACGCCGGCGCACCACCAGTGACACGGTGGCGCCACTGTCGCGCAACACCTGCACTGCGCGCGCGTACTCCACATTCTCTAGGGGCACGCCGTTCACGGACACTATTCTGTCGTTTACTCTGGAAAGATGAGACGTTTAAGATGAAACTAGGCAAATTCATTGTTAAGAGTCGGGGGGAGACTACATGGATAACCTTCTACTTAAGGAACGAGTTCATGCAGGCAGAGCCGTGAGATTTTTCCTACAGTTCTCCCTGCTGTTATGGACGAAGCTGGAGCTATTCGGACATTCACTTTACAACCCCAACTGGACAGATTGTTCCTGGATATCGAGGACCTGTTCCCACACCAAAGCGGAAAGGAACAGAGCAACGTCACGTGGAAGATTCGACCTATCACATGACAGACGAGAGATCCGACGTGAGTGATTGGTCGATTCCTGTATGTCTCCTCTCCTTTCCGTTTGCCAGATTTTAGGCCGTATTCAAACCAAACGTATATATTCGCAAAATGTTTGTAAAAACAAAATCGAATCTTCGGCAGCTGAAGTAAATCTTTCGTACATTTTGTACTGGATACTTTGTTTTAGAACATTTTTAAACTTAAACTTATATTGTCACTTACGGGATATCTTCCGTGATTATTCGTTATGTTTAAACGTTCGTTGTGTTTGTTTTTTTTTTAAACTTTGATACATCCACTCAGTTTTTTTTATTAAAAAAAGAATGTCCAGGACTCCAGGTACAACAACACTTACTAATGCTCGACCATTTTTCAACCTAATTACTCGGAGCATAAAGTCGTCAGTTAATTCAGGCAGTCAGAAAAGTCAGGGTGATAAGTCGGTCCATCTCAACAAGAATGATGTAACCAAGATTTTGTAACAACATTATGATTTAAAAGAGTGTCCATGGAGTTTCTTCCCCGTTCTTCTCCATAGAGATCTACGCCAGGGAAAGGGCAACTACAGTCGTTTCCCAGTTTTTATGTCTTGTGACTGGGACTGTAGCTACATTTAATTTTCATCTTTGTTTCGACAGTTCAAAAGCGCCTGCAACTGGCTTACTTGAAATAAATTATTTGATTTTGATTTTGATTTTAAACAACAATACTCACTGCAACTTATCCTCAGCCGGTCCCCCTCTTAACACATCAGATACTGCGATGGATGGGTCGCCGCTAGCGAAGTGAGGGTTGTCCCTGCCGCCGGAGACCGCGATACCGAAACCGTAGCCTGGTACCCGGTTGAGACGGACTCGGTGGGTCTCCCAACCTGCGCTGCGTTCAGCTGTCTGTAAAGAAATTGCGGGTAAGTAGGTAAAGTGGTAGAAATAGGTCAAGCAAAGAAGAGCTAGCTAGCTGTGGATGACGTCGAGCTTTGGATGATGATGAAGATGATGGTAAAAGACATCGAGAATAGCTCATAAGACTTAAGTAGAATGAAACGTTTAGTAGCTCAAATCGTCCTGTTTCAATAAGAATGGTGTCATTTTCAACTGATGAAACTGAGTATGAACTCAATAATACTGTAGTAGGTATTTGCAGAACAGTTAGTAAGGTAATCAACACATAGTCCGTTCTCTTCTCAAGTATCGGTACAAATTCTTATGAGCACTCATGTTGTGGTCAGTCAGCAGGATGCATAACGGGTGATAGAATACGTCAGGTAACAGGTTCAAGAATAATCATAAGAGAGGTTAGTTAGAGACTTTTATCTGTGATCAATACAATCTCCACCACAAAATATTCATCCGAGACCTTCCCTGCTTGTGCTTACACACGAAATGCACAAAACGACATTAACCTCAACTATCCGAAACTTAAAACTAGGGATGCATCAGATACCGATACCGATACCGATATATCGGCGATACTTCGGGTTTGCCGATATATCGGTATCAACGAAATTTTTATGGCAGAACAACGATACTTTTCAAATTTCGCGCTTTAAAAATGACGTCTTATACCCAAACTCGAAAAAAAAGACGCAGAAGTACTTTACTTTCCAAATGAGTTCCGTCGCATCTGAGAGACTGTTTTCCACCGCAGGTCTTATTCAAACAGACTTGCAAAATCGCCTTTCCCCGCAAAACTTAAGAATAAGTACTTTGTTTTTAAATACGAATCTTATAATAAATGTTCATTTTGATTACTAAAACTATTAATGAATTATGTTTTATTTATTCTACTTCCTTTTTGAATTCAATAAGCGTATCGGTATCAGTATCTCCGATATATTTATAAGATTATCGGTATCGTATCGGCAAAAAGGCGTATCGAGGCATCCCTACTTAAAACCATCTCAGCTAACACGACTAATCCTGCTCACACCTTCAAAGAAAAGGTCGTGATAAATCAGTGCTAAAACAACGATGTACTAGATTACAAGGCAAGCCTAGGTTTATGACTAGCAATATTAGTGAAGGCTGTTATCCTTAACCTGCTACTCTAAGATGAATGACGACGCTTAGAACATAGGCGCTTAGATGAGCTAAATTAGCAACTCTATTTGTGGTGGTTCAAACTTCGTTTGAAATGCTGTTAGAATAAAGTTCTAATCAGCTTGCACTACAAAGTGGTTGTTACGTCAGCCACTGCGGGCCAAATAGCGCGAAATGAGTGGTTTCAATCGATTTACAAAAAAACTATTGATTGGATTAAAAAACTGAAACAGTATCATGCTAATATATTGCTTGTAGAATTATTAATTTGCCAAAAAAAAAGAATGATCGCATGCATATTAGTATGTTTTTTATTGTTTGAAAGATATTTTTAGAGATAAGTTCGTGATTTCTTTTTATCGAGCCAAATTAATTGTATTATGTTTTCAAAACAGTATCATGCTAGCATATATCCTGAAGAATATCATATATTTTTCTGGTCTTGTTTATAGCAGTGCATCATATACTTTTAGTAATTATAAAACTCGCGTTTAGGTCATGTAATCGCCTTAATGAAGGCTGTTATCCTTAACCTGCTACTCTAAGATGGATGACGACGCTTACAACATAAGTTCGTTAGTAATCACGGTTAAGACTAAAGATAGGTGGAGTAATAATTTGGTGAGTAAAGAGATAATTAAATGAACGTGGTTTTTGAAAGACCCACACGTTAAAGTCTAGTTGTAACACTACTAACAGTGAAAATCAATTTGGTAGAAAAAGGGTAAAGACGCTGAAGAGTTTTATATTTGGGATCTTCCATTAAGGGGGGACTTTTCTTGTAGTGAATACTACAATCATCATCATCTGCCTAGCTTTTTCCCAACTACGTTGGGGTCGGCTTCCAGTCTAACCGGATGCAGTTGAATACCAGTACATGGAGCAACTGCCTATCTGACCTCCACAACCCAGTTTATACCGGGAAATACGGTAATATTGTAGTGATTACAACAATATTTAATTTAAAAGGAAGAATGATGCAGGAGATAAGGCAGCTCCTCAACCCCGGAGATCTAATAGGATCATTCGCCCACCAACTAAACTAAATCTCTGAGGGAGGATGTAGTGTCCATAGACTATAAATTAGTTAGTTAGTTTAAGTCAAGCACTAGTGTGTAGTGTGTAACGGGTGCATCCCTACAACGACTGTTCGGAATAAACATGGTTTCACGCAATGGTGTAGTTTTATTGTGTCTACAATTATCTAAATAATCCTGGATCAACGATTCCTGACAAACCCCGAAACACGATAGTTTGGCGAGGAATATATAAGATACTCCGGTTGTGAAACTTTTTTTTTAAGCAATAAGCACAATAAGGTAAACGACAAAAAAAAATCTAATTACTTAGTCCGTCAGTTACAGTTAGATTATCAAAAAATAATTGACCCGTATTTTTTCTTTTGTTACGTCAATCAAAGTTGACAAAGATACTCGTACAACGCTTTTAAAATTCTCAATACGTCACGCCTTGGTATAAGTTTTAGTGCGTTCTGACGTCACGAGCCCCAGTCCCGAGTTTTGGTGCGTTTTATCTTTGTCAATATTTCATGATTTACAAAAAAAAAAATGTGTGTTTTTTATTTTCCCATACTCTAGCTGACGGACTAAATGTATTAATTTGTAATTTATTGATACTGTCGTCAATCGCCATGCTTATTTAATCAGACGCTAATAGATACGAGATTTTTGTTTAATCGACCAAACTTACGAACCGTCAAAGGATCAATGTAAGGACGTCAGAAGGATAATCCCAGACAGGCGCATTACTTTGTGTAATTTATAGAAACATCGTAATTTATGAACACATAAAGGAAAACATCGTGAGGAAACCGGCATGTCCTAGAACCAAAAATTGAAAGACATGTGACATCTACCAATTCGCACTGGGCCCGCGTGGTAGATTATTCATATAGATAGCCCATACCGCATTCGCAAAATACGCGCTTTCACGTGGAGTTGCGGACACCAGCCCGTTGTACAATACAATACAATACAACTCGTAAGAAGTTGCTTAAGATGTAAGAAACATCCTCTCTGTAATATCTGACAAGATCCGCTTGGAAAGTTGACTCAAGCCTTATCGTCCCTGGCCCCGCAAAGAATTCGAATATCTAAGATATATAAGAGATAATATTCATACGCACAGCCTGACCGTTGATTGCTGTTTATGTACAAGCTTTGCGCATACGCTTATACCATTATAATGTCACTTATACATAATATTATGGACATAGAAACCTTGAAATGTCAGAGCTTATCAGAAAAGTACTGACTTGAATACACAAACAGTTGTTTTTTTTTGTGTTATACCTGCTCGGTTCGCGATTTGGTTTCCAAAGATGAAAACAAATAAGACTTCTTTTTAGGGTTCCGTAGTCAACTAGGAACCCTTATAGTTTCGCCATGTCTGTTTGTCCGTCCTCGCTTAATCTCTGTGACCGTTATCACTAGAAAGCTGAAATATGGTACCAATAGGTGTATCAATCACGCCGACAAAGTGGTAAAATAAAAATTACAAAAAAATGTTTTATTAGGGTAGCCCCCCTATATGTAAAGAGGGAAGTGTTTTTTTTTTTAATTTCAACCCTAACGTGTGATATATTGCTGGAAAGGTATTTAAAAATTAATAGGGGTTTATTAAATTTCGGAAATAATCGCTCCAAAAGTAAAAAACAATGTGTCCCCCCCCCCCTTTAACTTTTGAACCATAAGTTTAGAAAATATGAAAAATAATCTGAAAAGTAGAACTTTATAAGGACTTCCTAGGAAAATCATTTTGAACTTGGATGGAGACAAAAAAATGTACAAAATAATTTCTGGACTAAGTTTGTAGTATAATCGTATATGCAAGCGTTCTTTTTAACTTCGTTTACATATTTTATTACCCTGAACGTATCTTTTTTCAAACAGAAAAAGAATTAATAAAATCGGGTCGGATTGAACACTTATTGTGACGGACGGGAAACTACGGAACCCTACACTGAGCGTGACCCGACACGCTCTTAGCCGGTTTTTAAACCATTTCATTACCCACATTCACAATCCAACTTAATTATCGACATTACAAAGCTGATCCGTAAAACGGGGCTATTTGGGATTTGAGGGCTATTTGGAATGACCTAGAATTAACAACAAAAGTATCGATAACTGTAGGTTTCTGTATGGTAGAAATTATTTTACAATGTCAAGAAACACTTTTTTTTCACTTTTGACATTCCCCCAAAACCCAAATAGCCCCATTTTACTGTATTCCTTCCAATGAAAATGACAATAATTAAAAACATTAAGAACATAATATGCTTTAAAAATATACTTTATCTGAAAACGAAGATAACTCAGCAGGAGTTTTAAAATGTTAAACATTTATGTCATTTTGATAGATATCCTTGCGATAACGCGTGAGAACCGAATTCCAAACGACCACTATCATTATAAATTATTCATAATAAATTCATTTTCACCTTTATCTCCTCTAAGATCATTAATTACTGATCGAGGAACTGATTTGGTATTGCAAAACATTTATTCTATTCTGTAACCTTATACTTTTATCGGTCGAATCTTGTGGAGCAGATTTATTTACGTATTTTGATCGGTGGTATGAACCAAAATGCCATTATATCTACTTATTAAGTACTATAAAATACCCAACTTAATATTAATGTTTAGGAATTTAATACCATCAATAAACACGACGACAGGGTTATTCCCGCTCGGTAAATTGCAAATATCTATTTAGTGCTTCAGTTAGATTATTGAAAAATAATTGACACGTATTTTTGTGTTTTTGTAAATCAACGATTATTGACAAAGATAAAACGCATCACAACTCGGGAGTCGGGGCTCGTGACGTCATAACTCGCTTAAATTATACCTAGGCGTGACGTATTGAGAATTTTAAAAGCTTCGTATCTTCGTCAATTTTGGTTTATATAACAAAAGAAAAAATACGGGTCAAATATTTGTTGATAATCTAAGTGACGGACAAATTATTATTTTTTTGTCGTCTCCCCTATTTAGGGTCCCGAAACTGAACCGCAGTAAAATATAAACAGTCTGACTTTCAAGCTAACATCAAACAATTCAATTAAAACTAAACTCACTGCAACGAACAAAGAAATGCAATTATCCCTTCGATAACGAACATAATTCATGATTAACCGTTGATTTCAAAGAAGCTTTTGTTCCCAGTATCAGCGTTTTGACAACAATGTTCATTGTTGACGGGTCACCACACCAATCTGCGGGCTTGTAAACACAAAGGCGACTGTATACATAAAAATGCAAGCAACAGCGTGTTCCTCTTACTTGGCAAACAGTGTAAACGTAAAACGCCATTCTATCAATAAACATTGTGTAAAGAATGATGGAGAGAAAATAAATGGCGTAACAATAGTAGTTAAGAGTATGCACGTAGTCTCAGCTTGTAGCAATTAATTGCAAGAAGCTCCAAGAAAAGGACTATGACTCACAAACAGGCAAAACCAAAAATGTGCAAAGCAGTCGATCGGTTGTAATTGGGTGCTCACGACTAAAATTACAAACTAAAAGAAACGAAGGACGATTGTGATCAAACCAGCAATATCCTTTTCCTAAACACAACACAATATGTCGCTTACAGCGATGAAAAACTATGGTATCAAAAAGAAAACGCCAGAACCAAGAGTAATTTTAACAATTCACTCCACATATTCATCAGAACGGATTATGGCCATTTATTTAGCGTCAAAATCATTTGCAGCGACCTATACTGAATAGTATTAAAGTAGAATGAATACATAAACATCAAGACGTGATTCCCACGCCGCCGGGGAGGGATCGCCACTCCTTGATAAACTACGAGAATTGCGTTGGATTTGAACTCACTCACGCGAGTCCCCTTCCTATTCGATTGATAGACGATGATTGTTCTAGTTAACTGATTTGGAAAGAGTACTTGATTTCACTAGAAATCGATCTATTAAATTATTTCATGCTATGCTATGTTTCTTTGTTCACGATATCGTAAAATTCGCGGGAAACCCTTGAGAACTGAGAAGTATAGTAGAAGTAAGAAGATAGATATCGGCTCTCCCCTTTCTTGTTAGAGACTTGCCTTGCTGTCTGCTTATTCCTGGCCTAAATGATGGTGATGATGATAATGACATTCAAAGGGGGTGTATAGGTAAGTCTAGCAATGGACGTCCATCATCTAAAATAATTTATAGGGCGACGTTACGGCTCAGCGATAAAGCCAAATGAAAAAAACAAACTAAAATGATGATAAGGACAGTGACAAGCATGTTGGAGACTATATTACACTATTTAAAAAACTCGTAAGTACTTCTTATATTTTTGAATAGTTTATTCATCTACTAATGGCACCGCTTATGCAGGTTATGCAAATAAATTTCATCACGGAATCATGAACCATGCCAAAGATACTCATCTATAACGCACAATAATTAGTGTATTCTTGCAATGTTGAGCAATACGTTACAGTTATACAGAATCAGATAGGAACCGTGACTGCAGATTTGAATGCAGATAACTGAAGATCGTTATGTCAGTACATAACATTTGACAGAATATCCATCACTGGAGTTCTGATAATATTTTCTTGCTCTGGAGCGATGGGTACTCTGGGAATGGTAGGCGCAAAACTTCAATGTCAAGATGCAGTTTTTCAGACTAGCGTAGAGTTAGTGCTTTGTGCCTTCCTCGATGAGACTTTCTCCCAATAGTGAATGGTGTGCTACCGAAGAGAAGATAGAAAAAAAGGCAAAGATTTGGGTGATGGTACGGTAATTTTGGGTTTTACAGTTTCGCATTACTGACTATGTGTATGATTCGCATTAACGAGCAAGGGAGTTAAACTTCTGTTGGTGCTATGTGCTATCACTTTGTTCTATTACGTCTTTTATCTACAACATAAATGAAACGTAGATTCAAGTCATTAATATTCGTTTTGCGTGCATAAAAGAAGTAAATTATTCTATTGGTACCAAGACAGCCTTGCTTCCTACGCTAGTCTGTCAAAGTTACGCATGTTTTAAGACAAAAAGACCACATTGTATTCATGTTGTGCCTTCTGTAAGCCCACGTTAGAGACGCTTTAACGGTGATTACCCAATTCCTATACAATGAGCCCATAAAACTTGTAAAAGTAGCTTATACTGCTGGCTGTGAATAGATGCCTAAATACGATATTTAAGAATTGAAAGCTTCTTGGCTAGGAGTGTTCTCAATTTGAAAATAACTGCAATGCTTTACTGCATTTTGGTGGTTCTACAAGCATTAATTGAATTAAATGATACAGCATGCGTGAGAGATATTTCTCTACGGCATGTTAAGCCAAGTCAGATGCCCATGGACGGCATAAAATCTCTGACACCAGATTAGGCACTACCCACATGATAAAGAAAGCAAGAATGATGATTTAAAAAGAGCAGGAATGTAACGATCCTTACGACGGTTTAAAAAAAATGAATCATGAACGTTGTCAGCCGGATGTTAAGACTATTTTTAGCTCAGAGATCCAACAGGCCGTATAAAACTGCAACATGTCGATACTCGTCACAAAGAGTCAAGGAAATAAATAATATTGAAGGGTCTTTGGAACCTCGAGCACAGGTAAAGCTTTCGACAAGTCGCGACATGTCGAAACTCGCACGTCATCCAAGGAGTCAGATCCTGCCAGACCTAATTAAATAACAGGTTCCAGGTCTATTGATAAAGACTTGGCATTTAATGACATGAAAAACCATTCATAAATTGATAAAGAATGTGAAGACAATTAATATAATAATAACAGAGCACAATAATAGGTAGCTCTGCAACTTGAAGGCCTGTTCTGAAGAAAATGGTATTATTAAATAATTAGTTTTATTAACATGTTAAATCAACAGGTATCGCACAGATATTATTATGTAAGTATTAAGAGTACCTACAGAATTATTTAAATATAAAACAGATAAGAAGAATAGAGATGCAAACGATCTACAAACCCAATAAGTGATCAAGCTAACATAGCCTAAAATTGGATTAAAGTGGGTTTAAAAGAGACGTTACATCAAACAATATGAGAGCAGTAGTATTCGAAGAAGTATAAAATAATGCTACATCTGAATATAAATAAAATAATTGAGCACCTAACCGATCCGATGATAACTTAACAGTCCAAGGAGGCTTCATTTTGTCGTTACCCGCAATAAAATCTCTGCGGCACAGATGTAAAATATTTATGGTATTGCGCGTTTACTTATAGATGTGTTGGCCCATTGATTGTTGCGACCTATTAGAACTTGGCAACAAAAAGGCTTAGCTAGGTGGATTAAAAAACAAGATTTTGGGAAGCATAGTGCTGTCCCAAATTAATTTTCTATCAATGATCGTGCCTACTGACTAATGCCAAAGAAGCAAAATACAAAATTTCAGCCAACATGAGATTCAAGTCGATTTACTTTCGGTAATTTGAGAAGTGAAGACGTGAAGTGAAAGTGAAAACAAAATGTAGAGATAGTTTCTAGAGAGAAGTATGCTTTGATGAAGAAGCTAGCAAAATTTACTGGAGAAGACAATTTGATCGATAGAAGAGAACTTTGGTGAACTAAAGGAGATAAAGTTTCTAGGCCGTATGAATTAATGGACCAAAATTATGTTAGTCTTGTAGCGGCCTTGTTATGAGTTGATGACTTTCTACCTAAATAAGAACTAGAGAGAACAAGGATTGATTAGGAGACGAGTAGTGGGTTTAAATGATGCTGAATTAAAAACACGACAGTTGTGTGCGTTCTATTTTAACATTTTAACTTACGCAAATTAAAGAGCAACTGAACAAATAATCTGTTATGATACAATAGAAAACAAATTGCCTCAATGATAACAATAACTGAAGTAAAACACTGGTGTTATTGAAGCTTATAAAGATTTCTCAATAACTCCAAAACGTGTGCAACATTATTTAATTTTATTTAAACAAGCTCTTTGACAGAACACAAATATTCAAGACGAGTCCCAAAATTTTGACCATTTACGGAAAATCTTACACAAAGAGCTACATTGGGTAACTTTAGGTCAAAGTATGTTAAGATTGGAATATTGCACCTACGCAAAACCAAACAGGTAAATACCTATTATGTAATGAATATCACATAAAATCAAGCCATAAGTACAAATATTACATTAATGACTGATATATTTAATTGTGCGTAATATTTATTGACTGGATAGAATTTCAACTGCAACTTGAGTAAGGGCGTTAATGCCGAGTCGTGGATATCATGAATTTGTCACCAAACACTGGAGCGTTTTGTGACCATGTGAAGGGTTCAGTGATTTCAGAAGAATGGTGTCTTCCATGCTTTAACTGCTTTAACCAAAAGAATTACATAAAACGAAAGAATGTTAACGACGTATTACGTGAAGATGTTGAACGTGGGAGGATAGATTGCTTTGGTCAAGAAACATGGCTTTTTTGTGTCGAGTTGGTAGGAAGTGTAGATAAACCCACATTCGACACCTTCTTTATTATATCTATGTTCGACACACTTAATGCAAGCGTAGTAATATACCTCAATAGGTGTAAGAAACATCCAATCTACGAAGACAAATCATTTTTACGAAGGTTCGGAGCAAATTCTTTCACCGTTCTAGAAGGTACTAAATCATTAATCATCACCTCTTGAAGAAACTGTGAAATCACCTTTGACTTGAACTTTATTATCTTACCTAATGACATCAACAAAACGAATAAACACATTCATTTGTCAAACCACAAAAATAATAAAAACGAAGGAAAGATTCCAACGCCTCTTGGCGCGTGACTCACTCCCTAGCCGGAACTCCTAAATGCTGTATTAACTTAGAACTCGGTTATTGCAGTTGCTGATACATTTCGCGCCCTTTATAACCCTACTTCGTAATACAAGTAATTGTCATGACGTATTTACTACACGTATTTCGCTAATGGTGTACGACCTTTTAGTACAGGGGTGACGAGAAATATAAGCGGTTATAAACTACAGGTGGAACAAGACTATTGTTAGTAAGTGGGATATTTGGGTCAAAGACGAATCTAGGTACAGAGGCTACAGAACTTTTAATAACAAAAGATTTTAGTGAAGCCATTGACACCTGACTGCCTGTAACTGTCACAGGACTTCCATGGCAATGACATCAGGGCATAGGACTTCCCAGAAAGCAGCATGAGCATAATCACGGCCACGCCTGTTCACCGCTTGTTGTCGATATCAAACATATTGAAAACGTTAATCCAATACCAGCTTAGAATAATGAACTAAGAAAGGTTTGGTTCAGTAAAGCATCGTGCAGCCAGGTCGCCCGGGTGGGGTGGCGGAAGTAACTTCAAGAGAAAAAACGAGAACGGGCTACCAGGAAGCTTCATTTTCTATTGCTACCAAGTAGGTACTACTGAACAAAACTAAATGACCACAATCTCATGCTCTCATAATCACGAGATGACGACTTTCCCTCACGTTACATTACTAAACACGCTAAATAATTCATTCACAACGTAATGACGATTAGCCATGCAGTTGACAGTCGTTGCACAAGCAATTACGACTATGAAACGCATATGATTTGAATAATCGGCACTCGGCAGGCAGGTACCAATGCGTTGTGAAGCCAATGGCGTCCCTGTGAAAATGGCTGCGACTTACCGATTAGTAGGCCCTAGGTTCGAACCAGACGAGCACTTTACTTCGTGTGAATTATTTCATTGTACTTATGTAAGAAAACATCGTGAGGAAACCGGCATGTCATAGTACCGAAAAATCGAAGACAAGTGACATGATCTACCACCAGGCACTCGGCCTATATGGTGGATTACCTACGGCTTTATTTCTTCTCACAAAGAGGAGCTACATCCTCGAGCAAATGCCAAATGGAGCGAATTTCCGAACAAACTTAGCTGCCACTTTTTACGGAAGCATACGGAAATTTTGTCTTTCGGCTGAAATGAAGATACCTATAATTTGACAATGTTGTTTCATAATTTGACAAAATTATACCTGGTAATGCTACGCTTTATTTAAACAATTCATAGGTGATGTTACTCATGTTTTAACTAAGTTTGAACTAGGCAATTAGCTCAGTGTTTTGAGTCTCTTTGACATAACACAGAATTGTATAATAATAGCGGAGTTTCTCAGAAATGTTGAGACTGGAAGATAACTGTGTTTCTGTACAGTAACTAAATACAGTTAGCTAAGTTATTTGGTATTGCCTAGTTAGAAACATGGCTTGCAATAAAATGACATGGTAGTACATTAAGTAGATACATTTTTGAATGATAGTTATTTCAAAAGATTCATTTTTCAGTTATTTGCAGAGTGCGAGGTTGTACCTATGTTTATTAAAATGTTGTTCGCGACTGTAAGACGTGTGTAGTTACAAAATTATAATCATCGAAATCGGAAGGAAATTCCTTCCGATTTCGATGATTATAATATATAATTTATATTTCCCTAAAAAGCGTAGTCGACGGCCCCTATTTCCGAGTGCAGGGTTTAAACGAACCTAACTAACCTAACGGGGGGTGCCCCAAGTCCCGATTATGGGGGCAGAGATACTTCCATTTATGTTCAGTTGACAATAATTCGAGAGTTTACAATATCGCTAGAGAGAAACACGTTATTTTGTAATATAACGTGTTGGACAATTCTATGGTGACATATAAGCGTCCAAAACAAAAGATATGTATTCTGCACAAATATGACGCAAATTATAAATAACCTAAAGTAGCCAAATACATGCAGATAATGAAGCCATTGATGTGTTTAATACCTCCATAGATAATACATATCGAATTACCACGTCAAACCTATTTATCCAAGATTCCAAGGTAATTAAACGTAAGTAACTGTTGCAGTCTGTTTCACATGTCATATGCTAGTGCTACTGGATGGTTTCATTGATTCATTCGCAAGTTATCTACCGTGGCCATAGATCCTAGATGAACTTTAAGAGAAGACGTGCTGGTTCAAATTACTAAATAAAATAAACAAATAAAAAAGTGACTTTTATGTACCTGTAACTTTTCAAATCCAAAGTTATCCAATTTCATGATGAAATTATTTAGTTTAAAGTCGCCTTTAACACTCATTTATATCACTAAACTTTTAAACAAAAGCTGCAATTTCATTACCACAATAAAAACGAAAACAATTCACATGGACCACAACACTGTTTTAGTAACAAAAAAAAACAAACGAGGGCACAGAATTTAAATTTATTTTTTTAATACAATGGCACAGAGCTTTTTGAATTTAGAATTCAAATGTCACGCCAACGCCGAAGGTTGTATAGGCGTCCACCGGAGACGCCCGACTCACGCCATATGAGATTACGAATGCCAACAGCCTTCCCAAACTCCGAAGCCACTAACTACAGCCGAGAATTAAAATGAACTCAACGCGAGTTAATATCTGTAACTAGCACTCGTTTTCCTAACGCGGCTGGTTAAACACCAGTAAAGTTAATGCTATGTACTGCTATGCAAATTGAGGTTTTGTTTACTTGTGAGTTAGTTTAGTTAGTGCCTGGTGGCGTGGCCAAGAATGCCAAAGATAGACCGTCGAAGAAACTATTGACCAAACATGAACAAGTAGATTGCTCTTGAACGAACAGCGTAGGCTTTACAAGTCATTTAAATAGGGTAAACTGGGTACGGTTGAAACAATTTAGCTTTTATCGTTTATAATTTTGTTATTTATAAACCGAGTGACGATTATGATACATCAAATTCAAAAGTGAAGTTTTGGCTACGATATGGTTGTATTATTATAGTTCCCGGGTTATTATTTTTAGAAATATATGAAATTTAAAATAAAAACGGATTTGTTGCAACCGTCCCCATGCCAGGGGCGGTTGAAACAGCGATTGGGGTCAGTTGAAACACATACAAATAATATCTACAATAAATACTAAGGAAGCATGTATTATTTATCATTGAAACTAATTAAGGCACCACATAACAACATTAATCAGTCTTCAAGGTTTCATCAGGCTTTAACGAGTAGTAAACAATTAAAGAATTACACATTTACACATTTTGAATAAACTAAATAAAAACTTTTTTTTAATCAAATAAACATTCCAAATAAACTAAAGAAAACACTTCTTAAATCAAATAAACATAAATAAGAAAGAAATAACAAAGAAAACAGAGCTTAGAGATTAATCAGAGTATTCAGATTCGCAATTGTGGCAAACGTAGCTAAGACCACTACTTTACGTAGTGAATCTCCAGCTTTTACCTCCTCATATGCATTACTATAGCTCGACAAGTTAATTTCTCCTCTGGGAGTCTTCCTCACTCGAACTCTCGGCATCTACAAAAAATAAAAATTTTGTTTCAACCGTACCCACAAAAAATGTTTCAACCGTCCCCAACACCACTTTTGGTAGAATATACTTTATAGTTACGACAGTAACAATAACACAGTAAAAATAGTCACTATCCCTTATTCTACAAGCTTCATAATAATCACAAACACACACTCAATACATTCACTTACAGAGAACAGATAATATAAGCGTTAATGTCAGAAGAAAAATACTTACTTTTGGGTAATAAAAAACAATATGGCGTCCTGCACACAACAACAACGCGCGGGGAGCGGCGCGCTACTATATTCGCGTTCGGAACTGCCGTCCGCTTCGTTTTCCCTTTGCCGCCCTCACTCCCCGCGTAACGCGTCGTTTCGTTGAGCTCCTTGAGTTATAAGTCGAGCTACACGATAACTGACAAATGCTTGCACTGACTGGACAGGTCCACTCAAATCTGTGTGGTTCTTTCTTCAAAAGACCATCTCAGACACTAATCTGCATAGCCCTCATGTGAATTAAGCAAGATTGTCTGGACTTTAAAAGAGACTATGACCTCTGAGTTTGTTTCGGCTGTTTCTTCTCAGAGTAGTCAGGTACGAAACACCGGCCCCATCTAGTTTTAAAAAAAATGACGTGTAAAAGTGTTTGAGAAAACCTACTTGCTGAATAAATATCATTTATCATTTAACCGTTTACGAGATATTTGCTCTGTTTCAACCGTCCTTTGTTTCAACCGTACCCAGTCTACCCTACCCTTTTAAGAGCTTACTTGGATAATAAGAAGGTTTCGTCTGCAGTTAAACAATTTGCTACCAAGTGCATTTCTAGTTTGGTGATCGCTTTATTTTCAAGATTTTTAACCGACTTCCAAAAGGAGGTTCTACGGTCGACTGAATGTTTTGTTTTGGAAATACCAAAACCGTTCATAAAAAAGAGGTTAAAACAGCAAAAATATCTTGTCCCATGTCTTGGTAATTAAGTTTGAAAAATAACATTGCTCGAATGTACTGGAGACTTGTTTAAACTGTTTGAAATTGCCGTAACTAACAGCTGATGGGCTGTGGCCTGTGGCCAGTAGCATTCCAATCGGGGACAAGTCCGGGGAAAGCCTGTGCTATGCAATAAACCACCTCACACGCATAGTAAGCCATTTATCGGTACTTTTAATTAAAACATTTGTACGCAACGCTCGCACTTTTCCTCTTCGTTCATGAAAGCTTAATTTAATATTGAGATCGCTTGATTTAACTATGTCAGAGAGAGCAGATACGTTAGTGCTAATATTTTCTGCTGCCTTTGGGAGTTAGAGGTGACCTCTATACAGCTGGAAATTACTCTCATTAACTTTAGATGGCCATATCTGCCGTGTTTCCGACGCGCTGTGGTCCAAAATAACCACGATGTGGAGCCCTGAAACAGGCAGATAGCGACGCGGTAGACCTCGCAGGAGATGACGGCGGGACGATTTGCACAAAACCAACGACGAACCAGTGGTCCACATTAACCCTGTATCGAAGAATATGGAAGTCATGGGGAGATGCCCAGCAATGGGATGACATAGACTAACAGTAGTAGTAGTAACTTTAGATGAGCTGTTGGAGAGGACAGCTAGATGTGTCATCAGCCGGGCTAACATGGGCAGGGGATAAAATTTTCTCCACCTGTCATTTACACTGACTTGTCCCTTGTCAGTGGAAATAACCGGTGGAGAAAAGTTTTATCCCCTGCCCATGCTAGCCCGGCTGAAGGGTTATTGACCTTTACCCAGTTAATGCCATGTACCTAAGACCTAGTCATCATTCCAGTCTGCCTCCTCGAATACCGACATTCGCGATTCCACACCGATACGACAGGTCTCAAATTGAATTCCAGTTACACTTTGTATTTCACAAAGCTGTCGAGTTCACAGTAAAGTGTAGGTATGCGGCCACATCATTATTCACCCAGCGATTCGTATACCAAAGCTACAAAAAACAACAGAATCTCACACGCATCAACAAAACGATGACACCCTTATGTCAGTGAAATAAGGTTCATGATTGCGTGAAGAGCTATTTTCCCATCAGCTGTTGTAGTTTTGTTTTAGCGCAGAAACAATGGACATTCTATCCACACCGGATCGGTAACATTATCTGGGGCTTTTCAGTTTGTTTAGCCTTTGAAACAGAGGAATAGAGTTCAGAATTGCTAGGCAATGCATTGTGTATCCTAGAATTGATATTAATACAGTCATTCTGATGCGTCGCAGCGCCTATCGACAATGTGTTATTGAATATCAAGTATAGACATTTGCTATAAAAGCTGATAAGTGTATTTTAGATATCCAAATATGGGTGCTGGTATTCTGTCTGTTCCAAAAAAGAATGATGTGATTTGGTCATTCTGACTGTATTTCGAAAGACATTTTAATGGACGCTTGGATTTCAAGAACACAATCTTGTATTGTCATATGTAAGAAAGTGAATGGATTGGGAGATTCTACCGTCTAAGCTTACAACATTCTCAAAATTTCGGCCTAGAGGTACCTATAGAGGTTGATATAAATAAAGACTTGAGAGCTCACGGCTAACTAATAACAGGTGCACAGAACCCTGACTACCTGTACACAGTTACAGGTAGTCAGTTGCCCAAAAAGTCCAACCAGTCTTAAAAAGTGGTATCATATTACCCAGTACTAACTGGGTTGTGGAGGTCAGATAAGCTGTCGCTCCATGTCAAATACTGGTATTCAGCTACTTACATCAGGTTAGAAATTAGAGTTTTAAATTAACTATCAAGTAGCATGCATTATTGCAATTTAACCCTTAATCTGCAGACACCGACTGAATGAGTCCCATACAATTGTTTTGTTATTGAGTCTACATCGCTAACAGTTTATTTGTGATAAACAAAAAAACTCATTTCTGTGACAAATTCTTGACATTTTAATTCAAACATTCTAGAAGATTTATGATTACTAGCATGATAATGGGCATTGTGTTAAAACAGAAAAGACAAATACAGAATAAATATTATATTTATTCAATAACATCATGATTGTTATTATGAAAAGAATAGTTAATTAAAAACTAATTAAATACATTATGTATCCAGTTCTGAATATGCCATTGATATCATGAATATCCAGGGATTGTAGACAAATTAGTGCCTTTAAACGCTAGTACCTCATCAGGGTTTGTTTTCAACTTCTCTACAATAGCATGTTTATTAAATCTTATGTCATTTACATATTCCTGTTTAATAATTCTCATTTTCTCCACAATCTTGTTACGAAGAGTTCTTTCTAACTCTGGATTTTGTAAAAGACTCGCCAGTTCCAGCAAATTGTCAGATAAAGCAATTTCGTTTTCTGAATACTCTATTGCAATGCTTTTACTCCTTGTTTGCATTTCAGTGTACTTTTTATTTGCCTTTTTTACACAAATATGCTTTTCCGAGACTGTTTCTACTGTTGACTGTTTGCCGTCATCATCAAATACAATCTTTTTGTTCAATTTACAATCACACTCGTTGTCTGTATATTCTTCTGTATCAAACTTTCGTTTTTTACGTGAACTGGGTCCTGCTTCACTATCTAAATCCAATAAATGGCCATACTTAGACTCAATCTTTAACATAACCTCTTTGCACTTATTGTAAACAGTTCTCAACTCTTCTAAGTCATTTTTATCTATTTCTGTCGAGTTGTTTGTTTCGTCAACACATTCCACCGAAGTCACTGGTATTTGTTTAACCTTTTTAGATTTTCTATCAGATTTAAACTTCTTTTTTCGAACATTTTCTAATGGCTGTGGTGATTTTTCCTTGCTAGTCATAGCGGGAGACGTAGTATCATCTGTTTTAATAAGTTCACGTACATGATTCTTCACAATAACATACGATTTTTGCTCCAAAAGCGGTTTGCGAATAATAGCAACTTCCACTGGCGTCTCGCTATCTTCATGAACGACCATCATTAAAAAGTTTATTTTTCATTAAATAAACCTTTGCTTTTATGAATTATTCCGGTTTTAATCACAATTTATTCAACTTTTACACACGTGCTACACCAACAAACAATGTACGCCCCAATCATTTGACGTTGACAGTTGTAGTGACGTGCCTCATCGTGCGGCGGCGCGGTGTGTCCTTGGTCGGATGGAGCGCGATCTCTATGGCTTACAGAATCGATAACGCGTTTCAATAGTCGACTAAATCGAAATATTTCAGTTATATTATAATATATGTTTGGTAATCAAATTAATATTTTAATTTGTATTGAAGTACCTTTGTGAAATGTGTATTTTTAACGTCTGTTTATATTATTACTATTACCATTGAATTTAATTTTGAAACAAAGCTGCCTGCTAACTATAGTCGCAGTTTACCGAGGTTTTTCAATTCAAGCGATTTGTGTATGATTGGAGTAGAAAACAATTATTTATAAATAAGAAAACTATGGAATAATAAAAACAATTTTTATTCAGTAATATCCTTGTTTTTCCTTTTTTTCTTTTTCTTAGGTACATAATCTTCAGTAGTGTTATCTTCTATTGTTTGAACATCTTTTTTCTTTTTAGATTTCTTACTTTCAACAAATTCCTCAACTGATTCTTCAAAGTCTTGTTTTTGCTTTTTCTTTTTCGATTTCTTGGGTTTTTCTGGTTCATCTATTGTATCAACATTTTCTGGATTATCAACAATTTCTTGTGTTATTTGTTCTTCATTTACTAGTTTCTGTTTCTTCTTTTTCTTACTTTTCTTTTTAATCTCAATAGAAACTTCTTCACATTCAGGCACCATATTTTCTTCAGATTTATCATTTTCTTCAGTATTATTCCCAGAAAACGACTGGAATCCAAATCCTTGATGACTTTCTTCCTCCTTTTCATCATTAGTTGTTCCAGAAAACCCTTGGAATGAAAAATCAGCACTATCATTGTAACTTGTATCATTACTTTTTAAATTTAATTTGTTTTTAGATTGAATAGCAGCCAATTTGCTTTTGAAATAGTCCTCCATACTGCCTTTTTCAGTGAAAACTTTTTCAGTATTAGTGATGACATTATTTTCTGCAGCTTCTTGTTCCTCTTCAAATTTAGGTTTTTCATTTTTTAAGCTTTTCTTCCCGAAAATGTTTGCTAAGTCCTTGTCACTGTACCGTGTTAAGTCTTTCCCACGTGTAAACTTATGATAATGCACTCTCGCTTTACTTTTCTTGGACTTTACTTCTAGAGATACACCACTATGTAGTTTCTCATCATTTTTATCACCTGAAATTGAAATGAAAGATTTACTTATTATTAAAAAAAATTGTAATAGAATAGTTACACTTATCTCTACTTCATGTATTTAGTTACAGAATTTAACTGTTTAACATTTTAGAGGTCAAGCTCGATTCCCAGGCCGGGCAGTGTTATTGGGATTTCCATCAGGAATTTTTCAGCAGCAGCCAGTCTCGATTTGTGCCCGGTTAATGGCATTATGGTCGCCCCCTATTAAGTGGGACTTTAACTTTGAGAAATTTGGGTGTACTATTAGGTACACCTATGCCTAACCCTTCAGGGATTGCAGGCGTGATTTTAATGTGCAGTCTCATTACATGTTTAATACAAAAAACAACTTTTGAAACGGGGTTTTTAAGTACTTACCGTTAGATAAATTCGCCAATAATGAATTGAAGTCGTCTTCATGTTTTGTCCACTGGTCGTTCTTTTCCTCGAAACCCAATCCTCTGTCATCGTTCTTGTACCTAGCCACAACATGTTCTACCATTCCATTTTCTTTAGCACCTAACCCCTTCCCTTCACTCCATCCCATTTTTTCCAACATTCGCTGTCCGAACTTCGTTGAATCATCGCTCCACGCATTATTTTTAGCACGTAAATTAATCACTTTCTGTTTACGCCGAGGTGCCGCTAACATAGCCATGATTATTAAATTTGTATAAACATTGCACACGTGAAAGAAAATGACAAGTAATCACAGAACATATATACCCTAAAGGGTATATATGTTCTAAAAACAAGATGGCTGGTGGTGGTGGGTGCGCGGTGTGCTTTGCGCACAGATACTATACGTGATTGGCCAAAACCAAAGTGAAGTTCGTACGCTTTGTGGTGGAAACAGCCGTGCGATTGGTTTCGGTTTTGTTACGTTGGCACCACTGGCTAAAGTGCGGTACAGCGATGCAATAGTACAATTTTAAGCATGTATTTTGAGTTCCGGATAACGCATTTTCAATGTTTGTAATTCGAACATAAGATCCATCTAACTTGATATTGGGCGGTACCAACAAACAGAACAATGTAATCGGCCTGTATTCAAAATAGGGATCTTCTAATAACTCTCCAAGTCAATTTGCAGAATTGAAGTTTATTTAGTCAGTTTAACGAATAAAAATAATGAAGATATTACGCAAAATTTTAACTTACTTTACTTTTTAGGGTTCCGTACCAAAGGGTAAAAACGGGAAAGGACCGATTAGAATTAAAAATCTTTGATTTTAATGAACGCATATGAAAGTATATGCGTTACTCATTAAAAAAAGAACATACGTCTGTTCATCATCATCATCATCATTTCAGCCGAAAGACGTCCACTGCTGAACATAGGTCTTCCCCAAGTGTGGCCTCATTGACCGGTCTCGACATGCGACTCGCATCCAACGGATTCTCGCAACCTTCACCAGGTCATCGGTCCACCTAGGGGAGGACCAGGGAGGTCTTCCAACGCATCGTCTTCCGGTTCGCGATCGCCACTCCAAAACTTTTCGGCCCTATCGGTCATCCGTTTTGCGAGCAATGTGCCCTGCCCAATTCTTCGGGCTACATCGGTGACCTTGGTTCTCTTGCGGGTGTCTTCATTTCTGATTCGATCACGCAAGGAAACACCGAGCATACGGGTGACTTTAAGCCTTTTGATAAGGCCCATTTTGAACGACCACGTTTCGGTCCCGTATCGTAAAACGTCTGTTTGTTCGGGCTAACCTTCGAAGCAGCCGTTTCGGAGATTGGAGGTGTAAGGTGATTACAAGAAAAAGGGGTTCCGGCGTTTTGGTCCTTCTGACCAATGGACTTGAATCGTACATCGATGGATATGTATTTTCAAGAGGAAATAAAGTTATTATTGGGCTAAATTTGGGTTTGTTGTCCGATTCGAGATATCCGCTTATTAAATAATTATGTGTTTTCAGTACATCGGATAGTACGCCAAAAATAAATAAAATACGTAATAATGTAGTGGTCACTAAGCTGGAATGTTTACTTTAGTTTTTTTTAGGAGCTAAGGTCTAAATAATAACAGCCTCGGGTCTGTCTTTAGGTTAACCTGTGCTTGCGTAGGTTGGTCTGTGGATGGGTGACCACCCTTACATACCGAGTTTCCTCCTTGCCTCGGAAAGCACGTTAAGCTGTTGGTCACGGCCGTCATTTGTAGAATTTTGGAGAGTGGTTACAGGTACTTACTTAGTGTCTCGAAAAGTCTGACAATCAGTATTACCAAGGGTTATCATATTACCCAGCACTAAAGCGTCCGTGTTCCACGCGCGCCTCAAAGAAATGTCAGCAAAAAGAAAGCAAGGGCCGATGCCTGCCGAGGCTGCAGGACTGTTCGATAGAGATACCGCAGCCCTGGAACACACTTTGTGTTCCAGGGCTGCGCTAAGAAGGAACATGGATGGGTTTTAATCAGTGAAAGTCTGACTCTGACATTCCCTTCCGATCAGGAGGGGGTCATTTGATAATTTCAAATCCGAAAAAAAATGTCTACCTACATTATATTTACCAAATAACACTGAAAAGATTTTTTTATTTAATTAAGATTTAAATCATTCAAATCGGATCAGTAGTTTGAAAAATGCATTTAAAATACTAAGAGACTAGCTGTACCCGCGCGGTTTCACTCGCGTGTTTCATACGTTGGTGTTTATTAAATGAGATTTAGTGTGAAACTTAATGTTCAAAGAAAACAGCAATAAAAATACCATCCTAAAACACCTCGAACCCAAATGGGAATAGTTCTCCCGCTGCCATGACTTCACAGGTGGTTCCGTAGGTGCCATGGCAACTGGCAAGACATTTCAGTAACGTATTTACGCATCGAACAATAAACAGCTCCTGACCGCTCCTGGGTGAAAGGTTGAAACCTTTCCCAGTTGTCACGTGGCGCACAATGCTGGCTCGAACACGTGGCCCAGATAGGCGCATTACTTTGTGTAAAACTCGAACTCAAATCATTTATTTCAATTAGATCATTACGGCAATTTTGAATGTCAAAAATACAAAACTAAATCAAAGCTACAGTCACAAGGCACAATAACTTGAGAAAGTACTGTAGTTGCCCATTCCCTAGCGTAGAACTCTATGGAGAAGAACGGGCAAGAAACTCCATGGACACTCTTTTCAATCAAAATATTGTTCCAAAATCTTGGTTACATCACCACTACTCTCAAAACGGCGAAGGAAAACATCGTAAGGAAATCGGCATGTCCTAGAACCAAACATTCGAAGACATGTGACATCTACCATTCCGCACTGGGCCCGCGTGGTGGATTTGCCCATACGCAAAATACGCGCTTTGACATTTAAATTGACCATCGGAATTAAAACATCTAAATTACCTTCATTGAAGTTTCCTGAGAATCGGATTATTTTTACTCTGTTTGTCCCTTGAAACACCTGGAACTCAAATGGCAATAATTCTAAACGTAGTGATTATTATTCTCTGTGATAATTCTCCCGCTGCCATGAGTGATGCACCAAATAGGGTAGAGATAAATAAAATAAATAAATAAATAACACTGGACAGAAAAAAGAAAGCAAAAGAAAATAAAAAGAATCGGATGAAAATAAGCATGCACCATCGCCAGGAATATTTACTATTTGACTAAGAAGATAGAAGTGATAATAATGTGATTATCCAGTTTAATTAAACAATGCTCACGACCAGTAAGTAACGTAAAAATATTATTTGGAACGTTTTTTTTGTTATAGCCTCTATTCTTTTTCAACACCAGCCTAAACCAAAGATACAACACTAACATTAAAATACGAACGTAAGTATTCAAGGAAACCTTTTCTATTTAGAACGACTAATACTAAAAGACCTATTTGGTAATATCAAAGTGTGAAATACACAAGTAATTCGTAAAGAAATAGACATAACAAAATTCCAACCAGGCAATAGGCAATAATCAAACAACGATGATGTCAAATATTTCAGACCAAATTAGATAGTAACAGCAAAATATCGCAGAACAGAAATGAGCTTGATTGTGTATCGCTTGAGTGCGTTTTTTAAACGTTTTTTTGTTACCTTTCAGCAGACGAGCATACTGAAAAATAATGGCCACCTAGAAATTGGCATAAGAACTTTAAAACGTGGTACTCGTAGAACCTCATTCCAATACCTTTCAGCAGACGCCTGCATATCACTGAAACATACTGGCCACCTAGAAATTCCGCTTAAAAACTGAAGATAAACCTCAATGAACTTCCAAATTCTTATTTCAACGTAAAATATGCATTAACACGATGTCGTAAAATTTAATTTGGATCTTTATCTGCTTCCGAGTTCTACTTTCAATGTAAAGATTGCAATAACGCGTTGCCGTAAGATTCAATTTGGATCATTAACTTTTTCCATACAAACATTAAACACCCTTATTTTTATACCCTTAGGGCTCGAATTTCGTAAAACCTTTTCTTAGTGAGCACCTATGAGCCGAAAGAAACATTCAGACCTACATTCATGTCTCTAACTTAAAAACGTAGGAGTTTCATACATACTTTGACACCTCTTTTCAACTCCTCGGGGTGGTAATTAAAAAAAACCTTTCTCAGTGCGCGCCTGCATCCCATAGGAATTGCTTGTGCCAAATTTTAGACCTCACGACCCAGTAGTTTTCGAGATTTCGTGATGAGTGGTCAGTGAGTGGACTTCTCCTTTATTCTATAGACTTTGAATTTCGCGGGCTAACCTGGACGCTATCACCTTAAAAACTTGTATTAAAAAAAAAAAAGTTAGAACTTTCTCACCCACATCTCCGTACTTAACTATAAAGCTCCCAGGTATGGTTGTTGCACAAAAAAATGATAGCATTGACAGGAAGAACACCCTTTCGGGATTCCAATCATCGAAGAACAAACGTGTCCTCAAGAGAGTTAATAGGCTACGTATTGTACGAAGTGCCATGTACACAGACATGTTTGCTAGCGCGAGTCTGTCGCACTCACTACATTTTCAGTCAGTGTACTTACGACACGAAGACTCGCAAAAATCACTCCTTTCAAGAGTGCAATAATGTCATGTAGAACTGTACAGGTAGCCCAAAAGCTTGCGTTCACTATACTTAATAATATTCTACTAGCTGACCCGCGCAACTTCGTCTGCGAGTGAGGGTTAATATTTTTTTTAATAAAAAGTATCCTATGTTACTTCTAATACCTCCAAGAATATGTGTACAAAGTTTCATAATGATCGGTTGAGTAGTTTTCGCGTGAAAGCGTAACAAACAAACTTACATTCACATAGTAGGGATAGGGATAACGCGCGCACAGGTTACAGAAAAGTTGAAAGGGAATCGACTGCATGGACATGTGATGAATCGCATGTTGCCTAAAAGAGTGATGAATATAAATATTCATGGATGGAGAAAGAGAGTAAGACCAAAGAAACGATGGATGGATTGTGTGAAGAATGATATGAAAGATAAAGGAGTAAATGATAACGTAACTGTTGACAGAGGAAGTGGAAGAAACAAACGTGTTGCACCGACCCCAAGTAACATGAGAAAAGGGCGGGAAAATGATGAACGCGCGCACAGGTTCGAGGCCTCTGGAACGTCTCCGTCTAGCGACTTTTAACCAGCTTCCGAAAGAGTTCTATGGTAGGTAGTAGAGGTAGGGGTGTACTATGCCAAATCGAATGCCAAATAATCGAATATCAATTGATCGACCACTATATGTCGAACATCTAAATACTCGAACGTTCTTAATATCGAATGGTTAATAAATCGAACATTCAAAATATCGTACACTCAATACATCGAGTGTTCAAAATATCGAATGATTGTTTGATCGAGCGTTCAAGGCATCGCATATTCATTCTATCGTAATATCAATACACTGAATACTTTTTATATAGAATACAAGAAAAACACAAAATTTACTAATAAATCACATTTTAATCTTTAATTATTATCTTTTACAGGTACATTTTAATATTTTGTGTGAATTGCGATTGCACGGAGATGTTGTTTTTATTCGATTTTAAACACCTTTATAAAATGATTACCTCTTTTTTTGAAGAGTATTATGATTATATTTCAGTATTTATGCTCTGCGCACAGCAAGGATCTTCGTTCTTCCAATAATCGCCTTCTACGATGTCCTACTCACCGTTCGGGTGTTCTCAAATCTTCCTTTCCTGTACAGGCGGTTTTTCTTTGGAATGCGCTCCCTTTGAATATCAGGATGGAAACCAGTCGGCTCACATTCAAAATGAAAGCTCGCGAGCACTTACATAAAAAGTTGGCAGACTTATCCCACATTTAATTGGTTTGTTTTCTTCATCAACATTTTTTTTTTTTATTTATTGTTTTTTATCTTTCCTCACTTTTTATAATTTATTGTATGTATGTATATATGTATTTATTGTTATATTATAGTCTTCATAATTTTCTTTACTCTTGCACCTACAGTTTAATCTCTGCATCACCCTAAGGTAGACTGGTAGAAAATGCCCAAGGCATTAAGTCCGCCTTTGTACATTAAGTGCATAAAGTTTAAATAAATAAATAAATAAATTATATTGAAAATTAATCATAGATAAATTAAATGTATAATTTTATTACAATACATAAACTTTCGTTAAAAACAAGTATATTTCTGAACGAACAACTAAGTAAGTCATATTTATTTCAGGCTACCCTCGTACTTATGTATTCGCAATTTTCTACTTCTTATCTATACTCATATTATAAAGCAGACGAGCTTATTTGTTTGTTTGGTTGAATGCGCTTATCTCAGGAACTACTGGGTCGAACTGATAAAATAACGGATAGTCCATTTATCGAGGAAGGCTTTAGGCTATATAACATTACGCTACGATTATTAGGAGCGGAGCAGGAATGAAAAATTACGCAATTATTTTTGAATTTGAATTACGGGATTTTTTTTCCTTTCGTTTTTCTGTCTTGTGTGACGCAGACGAAGTTGTTTGGGTCAACTAGCAGTGTTATAGTTCTATTTCTTAATTCAGAATTATTTACATTTTACAAATTTATTCATTACTATAAGTTAATGTGAGGATTAATTCATTAAAATATACGTATGACCGAAAAGATTTATTTATCTTGACACACTTGTTATATGGTAACTAAGGTACGAAATTAAAACGACAATGCAGTGTCTATTGATACTGGATGGCCAGTTCTCACACTCCTCTTCACGGCATCGTCGTGGTAATCAGGAGTTCAGGAAACTCCTAAACCGCTCCGCAATTTCAACAGCCGCGGGCCGGCTAAGGCTTTGGTTAAGATATCTGCCTCCATATCTTCGGTTCGCAGATACTTGACCTGTATCACTCCGTCCATTATGCAATTTCGTATGAAATGCATTTTCAAGTCAATGTGCTTGGACTTGGGAGTGACCATTGTGTTCTGACTTAACTTGAGGGCAGCTTGGTTGTCGTTTGATATGACTATGCTTTCGTAGTTGACCCCAAGATCTTTGAATAATTTTTTCAAGTGAATGGCCTCTTTTGCAGCTTCAGTCAAGGCGATATATTCCGCTTCGGCAGTCGATAGCGCCACAGTCTTTTGCTTCTTCGATATCCAGCTTATAGCCGTTCCAGCATATTTATAACAGCAGCCCGAAAAAGACTTTCGGTCTAGTTTGCATGCGCCCCAATCTGCGTCAGCCATGCCATGTAAATCTTCGCCAGTTTTTCTGAATATAAGACCAACGCTTTTTGTACCCTTTAAGTATCGCAGCACTCTTTTTGCACATTTGAAATGCTCTTCTCCGTAACAATCATTGAATTGAGAGAGATAGCTAATGGCAAACATTATATCAGGCCGAGTTGCCACTGCCAGATACATGAGTGTGCCAATTAAATTTTTGTAGGGTAGATCGTTCCGTTCATCTCTTCCTTCTTTTTCTAGTTTGAGACCTGGTTCTATGGGTGTAGACGTGGACTTGCAATCTTCCATTTTGAATTTTTTAAGAGTGTCTTCGATGAACTTCTCCTGGTTTAGTTTGATTGCATCTCTCATATAAATAACGTCTATCCCTATAAGTCGCTTTGGCGTTCCTAAGTCTTTTAACCCAAATTTCGTATTTAACAGGTATTTTATTTCTTGGAGCTTTCTAGGACACGAATAGGCAACTAATAAATCGTCGACATAGATAACTATTATGACTTTAACTCCTCTTTTCTCTAGTAAGTATAGACATGGGTCAGCTTCTGATGCTTTGAAACCTATGTTCTTTAACTCTGTGTCGAGTTTCTTGTACCATTGCCTCCCTGCCTGTTTGAGTCCGTATAAGGCTTTTATGAGATGACAAACTTTCCCTTTTCGATTGTTTTTTATGTCATTCAGCATAGTCTTTGTTTTGTTGTACAAAGTTAAATTTTCTTGTTTGCTTTCATCAACCATGATTTCAGTCAGATATTCTTCTAAATAGTCAGGATATTTCATGACTATCTTTTCTTCTAGTTCACCATTCAGGTACGCCGTTGTAACGTCCATCTGGTTCAACTTTAAACCTTCTTCCATGGCTATTCCAACAACAGATCTTATTGAACTCAGTTTAGCTACAGGAGCGTATGTTTCGTTGTAGTCAACGCCTGGTCGCTGAGTGAAGCCCCGTGCTACAAGTCTTGCTTTCTTTGTGATACTGTTGTCAGGTCCTATTTTGTTTTTTAGAACCATTTTGTAGTCCACTTCTTTCATGTCACTGTTCTTCTTTCCTATTTTCCAGGTTCCATTCTTAACATGTGCTCTAATCTCGGCTTTTATAGCATCATGCCAGTATTCATCATCTTCATTTCCATCGGATATATAGGATATCTCCGAGAGTAGGTGATTTTCTTCAGTCTGGTCCAGTATAAAATCTCTGGTCCACGTGGGTGGACGCCTCTCTCTTTGCGGCCTCCCATTTTCAGGTATTTCTACAACTTCTGATGCGTCATCGTAAAATTCTATTTCTTCTACGGAAGAAACTTTATCTTCTTGCTCATTGAAATTTTGTAACATATTGTCTTTTTTATTATCTGTTATTTCAATTTCTACTTGTTGTACCCTTTTATCATTGTTTTTGTTTTCAGGTATTCGAGAGTGTTCCTTTTCTTTAATAAGTTTATCATAGTTTTGACTGTCATTTTCGAAATACATTTTGTCTATTACTTTTATGTCCCTGCTTATCACTACATCATCGTCTTCGGGTATGTACACTCTGTAAGCCTTTGAGGTCATTGAGTACCCCATAAATACGCCTTCTTTGGCATTCTGGGTCAGTTTGCCTCGCTTGTTCTTTTTCAAAACAAAGGTCTTCCTGCCATACACGTAAAGATGATGTCCACATGGTGTTCGGCCTAGCCATTTCTTGAACGGAGTTTCGCCATTCAGTGCTTTAGAAGGGCTACGGTTAATAAGGTAGTTTGCGGTTGCTACCGCTTCCGCCCAGAGCTTTTTAGGTGCCTTGGCCTCGATTAACAGACATCTGGCTTTATCTAGTAAGGATCTGTTCTTCCTCTCGCTAATCCCATTTTGTTGAGGGGTGTAAACTGTGGTCAATCTCCTTTTTATGCCATGCGATTTGAGAAAGTCATCGAACTCCTTGTTTCGGTATTCTGTGCCATTGTCCGTCTGCAGGTTCTTTATCTTCTTGTTATGGAACGTCTCAACTTCATTTTTGTATTCTTTGAAAACGTTGAATACATCACTCTTTCTTTTAATGAAATAGATATGACAATAGCGACTAAAGTCGTCTGTGAAAGTAACATAGTACTTTGATCCTGCTAGTGTGTCACATTCAAAAGGTCCACAAACGTCGCTATGGATTATTTCCAGGTTATCGATTGTGTATAAATCATCATGTCTTACGAACGGTAACCTGGACAATTTGCCTTTGATGCAGGTCTCACATGTTTCCATGTCTTCGTTATTTAAATTTAAACCATACATAAGATTATCCTTAGCCATTTTCTTTAAATCTATTTCGTTTATGTGGCCAAGTTTGCGATGCCATTCCATAATGTTACTGTCCTTTTTCGGTGTGTAGTTTGCAGTCGCTTTACATCCAGATTCAAAGTAGTAGAGTCCATCTCTTTTTCGAGCAGTCAGTATCGTTTTGCCGGTTTTTTCTACGATATGGGCTTTCTCTTTTTCAAAAATTACCGTATTACCTTTGTCCGTTATCTTGGCGACGGATAAAAGGTTTACTGATATATCAGGAACATATAGGGTGTCATTGAAATTGTAGCCATGTTTATTGGTACTGATTGTAACTCTTCCTTTGCCTTGAATTCTACTGGTATATTTCTCTGACGCCAATTTTAGGGTGCCATTTTCAGGGATCATGGTAGAAAACATCGATTCGTCACCGCACATGTGTGATGAGCATCCGCTATCTAGACACCAGACAGTTTTATCAGCGTCTGAATTTACGGTGCTCAGACAAACGTTAAAATTGTATTTGCTTCTGTCCTCTTTTTCATTTGTATTTTTTTTCTTGCCCCAACATGTCTCGATAGTGTGGCCTTTCTTTTTACAGCTCTTGCAGTACAATCTTTTCCTGTTTTTCTTGATTTGGTATGCTTCTGAGCTTTCAGGCTGATCATTTCCACTCCTTGCTTGGTATTCCTCCAGAATCTTTATTTTTAGATTCTCAGGATTAGGCAGGGAGTCTCGAGATTCGATAGCTATTCTAAAGTTTTCAAATGTTGTTGGCAAACTGTAGAGAAGCATTATGCTAAGCAGTTCTGGAGGTACTTTTATATCCATATCTGCGAGTTTGTCCACGATGTCCATGAAATTATTTATGTGGTCATGTATATCTTCTCCTGTAGTCATTCGCTTTAGAACCAACTGTTTTAATAATGTGGCTTTTCTTGCAGGCCCTGTGCTTTGATAAGTAGCTTTTAATTTTTCCCATACAGCTTTAGATGTCGCGCAGAGTTTAATTTGTTTTAATTCAGACGGTGACAATAAAAGTAAGATTTCAGCTCTTGCCTTCAAATCCTCTTTGTTGAACGCCGATCTCGACGCCCCATCCGAAGCTGGTGGTAACTTTTTCTCGCCGCTTACGATATCCCAATAATCATTTTTTATTAGGACCGCTTGTGCTTGCAAACACCAAGTGTCATAATTTGTCTTGGTCAACAGTTCTATATTACGATAACTCGTGGATGCCATTTTTCATATTTGCAGAATAAACCACGCTCTGCTACCAATTGTGAGGATTAATTCATTAAAATATACGTATGACCGAAAAGATTTATTTATCTTGACACACTTGTTATATGGTAACTAAGGTACGAAATTAAAACGACAATGCAGTGTCTATTGATACTGGATGGCCAGTTCTCACAGTTAATTAATAAATTAATAAGAATTAAGAACATTATACCTACCTAAGATGTCAGCTTTACTTTCAAGGCATATACAAACTGTACTAATAAAATATGTACCTATCGTATTTGTGATGGTTTGTGATATGAAGTAATATTCTATAGCTTGTTTTTTTTTGTTTTTTTGTTACGATATAACTCAAAAACTACTCAACCGATTTTAAAAACTCTTTCACCATTAGAAAGCTACATCTTTACCGCGGGACATAGGTTATTATATTATATTGATATCATGCAAATTAGCTAGCTATCACAATTTTCGCGGCCGAAGTGCTAGTTGGTTATAAAAACAAAAACTGTTTTGTTTTTAATGATATGCGCGTTATAACATAACATCTACGCTTATTACGTCACGACTTATTTTACGCGTGATCCAATCCAATGGTTCCGATGTCAGAACAATTGTATATTTTTTGTGGAATCAATGTCGTGATGGGAATTTGACGAAATATTATGGCTTAATCAATGACTTTTTAACAGCTTTTAAAATAAATATGTACTATGTACACTCATATTTAACGAATAAGTACTTACATCATTATTTTGTACAAATTTGAGCGTTTTTTTTTTGCAAGAAGCATTTTAATTGTACTTTAATAAAACGAATAATATTTAAATATTTAATAGAACTAGAAAATTGTTCAAATAATAAATGTTTAGGTAGGTACGTATTAAATGTATGTGTATGTGATATAAAAATTAATGAATTAAATAATTAACGAGAAATGTGTACCTTTAACTAGTTTTTGAATACACATCTATTATAGCTTTCATTCAACAAATATACTCATATTACTTTAGTTAGACAAACAAAAGTCAACCTGCTTCCTACAGCAATAAAAAAAATTACAACTTTTTCTGAAATAGTCATGGGAAAGCGTTACTATGTTGTCCTTTACGTAAATTGAAATACTAGTTCCCGGTCAGTTACGGTTTTCAGAATATACATATTTACGTAATACTTAATGAAAAAGAAAACAAATGACAGCTTGATTGCCTTCCATCGATAGTTTAGTTCAGAAAAGCATACAGGAAATTGGGAAAATGGTTATCGAAAGGAAACGAGTTGTTATGGTCATTATGGCCACGCCGCCGGGTGGCTAATGCACATTAATGTCATCTAAGCATCCATGTTGCAGCAGGTAACTTGCGAAATGACGATGACGATGTACTCGATCACACACCGTAAGAATGTTACAAAAACTAGGCTGAAAATGTTCTGGTCAATTTGACAAAAGCGAAAAACCCCAGTCTACTTTTACTCTTTGGTCATACCCACTAGGGTAAACATTTCGTCACACGCAGCACAGAAGCAGTGATACCAGCCAAGAATGTAAAACCAGTGGTGGTAGCTGTCAATCTGTATGTCTTGATTGCAAAAGGTATGTGGTCAATTAAATGAAATTGCAAAGTTGTCTGTTCCTCACCAGTGCTGGCCTAATTTCCTTTGAATAATTACTTCGTAAGCTAATAGGAAAAGAAAGAGGTCCCTCTATAACCGAAACCGCAAGTGCTATGCAATTTAAAAACATGTCTGGTCATTTACATAACCTGTAAAGATCGAGTCTTTTTGTATAAACACACCAAAGTTTCACTGCCATAACGTTCTAAACATAAACACCATTTTTCTCTGCCCATAATAAAAATATTGTAATAGTGAAAACGTGGCCATAGTTGGTGCGATGTTTTCCACCGACACTGCGGTCTCGCTTGACCAGAGCGGCTAGAAGAAAGCTGCTTGTGAGAAGCATTCCTATGAAAACGAGTCTCAGTATGTTGCTGAAGTTACTTACCAACTTCTTATAGTCTAGGTGTCTATTAGAACGGGACCACTTCCTCAATATAATTACCCTCGAGACTTAAGAGGTCCTTGTAACGACAGGATGAAGTAATTTCGCTGGACGTGAGTTTAATCGGTTCAGTTACGTTACGAGTCAGGTTTGAATGTAATTAAACAATAAATATTTTTTATACATAGAATATATTTAGAATATTTGATCATTGCTGCGTTTGTCGTCGTAAAATTAATAACAACACTGTGGCGGTGGTGATAATGGGGGACATCTTAAACCAGGGGTCAAGGAACAAGTTTTAAAAAAACTTATTGAAGTCTTAAATGTGCATAACAATTACGTAACAATTTTAATTGTACCTTCTTAAATTAGCAGTGGAGCTGTAGAGTGCAAAAACAACTAGAGAGTCTTATCTTAAATAATTAAACACTTCTAAGTCAACATTCATGCTATTAAAGTAACGCTATTGTTTAAAAATTATTTACAAATAGCAAAACTATAGAAACTGTTCTATAGTTTTGCTATTTGTACTATAGAACAGTGTCGTTGTACTTAAGGGGCACAAATTAAATTAAATAAGTGCAAATTCACAGCATCAAGATGAAATAATCTGTTAATCGATATGAATTATGTATACAAAATGTTAATCAAAAACAAGAATCGACTAAATAGAGAGAGTTGTTCTGGCCAGTGGCTGTACGCGTAGTTTATGGTCAGTGAAAACGCGCGAAAACTCCGCGCTTGCGTGATAGCATCCATAGAAGCGGGAAACGTCTTGCGTCTTATCACAATTTCGTGTAGTTCCATTTTTTTTTATTGCTGTGATTGCATGATTTTGTTCACTCGATTTTCGAGTAATTGAACTCAACAGTTATTTTTTTTATTTATGGTGATACTTAGTTTGCTGGAACTGAATGGTTGGTTCCAGTGAAGAATGTTGCTGCTAAACTTTACAACCTTTCCTGACGTTTTTTATCTCAAAAGTCTCATTTGTATAGTGCAGCATTCCGATACCGAGGTAAAACCAAATGTATAAAGTAAACCCTTAACATAACAGTGCTGGTATATTTAGCTCAATGGCTGTGCTAGGTACTTTCTCACTCAGTAGCAAAGTTATGCAGAATATCATATTTCCTTAACAATGTCAAAATGGTGATAAGTATTGAGACAAGCCTATCAAATTGGACTCTTTACGAGGTATTTTAAGACATAAGATACCTTATTCAAAGCTATGTAGATGTTAATCTGTGTCCTATGTAGGTGTATGTCCATATCGCCTCCATATTGCTTAGTCAACGTGGTTATTTTGCATCTCGCAGTTATTTCAGGATTTAGACGGGAAGCATTGCAGACGACCTATATTGGTGGTCGGTACTTCAATGAAGTCTTATATTATATTTGTGTGAATTGAACTTGTCAACTAGTCTAACAGTGCTTTTTATTGTAAGGTTAAAATACCGAATGCGAAATCAAGAGAAATTACTAATGCAAAAATGTCGAAATAGGATTTGCGTTTTCTTTTTTTCAAACATTCGTTCACAAATCGAAGAAGGAAGTTTAAGAGATTATGGCTGTCAAATTACAGCCATTATCTCTTAACCTTCCTTCTTCCTGAAAGGAAAATGGTGAATAAAAACTACAGAAATAAAGGCTACTAACTTATATGGAAAAGAGGACAGCGCTGATTCCAGAAAAACAGGAGGATTATGATGATAATATAACTAAATCTGATTTAAAATTTTTAAAATTTAAGAAAGACGTAAAATATAATCACAATCACTCAACAAATTTGCTGTGCGTTTTTACAATAGGTAGTTTCAATTTCAATTATTTCTATTCAGATACTACACATCATATTTCTAACAGTTTCGTAAAATCATTAACTGTCGAGTGAATGAGAGGTGAGTGATGAAATTACCATGCAACAGTATGTGCTGCTAAGTAAACAGCAAAGTTTGTTGCACTTCGGTGACTCATTTGTCGTTCAGAAATGTTTGGTTTATGATAACCGAGCTATGGACGTTAACACGTTATCGTTATGGTTTGACCTGAGAATTCTAGACACACTAACGTCTATGGTCATTGAATAAATGGCTCTCTTCATACAGCACAATAGTGTATACAAAATATTTCTAGCTCGGTAATGATAAACCCAACCTCCACATACCGCTGTCCGGTGTTAATCACTTGAAAGGTCAGCTCTAACTATGAGAGAATTCTTTTAAAAGCTTCGAATACCTACAGCAAATATTTGCATTAATGAACGGATATTGTAAGTAAAGGCTGCCGGGCCCTCAAACGTGGGAATCTTGACGAGTGACTCATTCCTTGTTATACGACCCAACAGCAATTTAGCAAAAACTGCATTGAAAATAAAAATATAAGTTCTGAGTAAAACATCTTCGGTTAATTTTAGTCCCCTATTATAAGATACAACAGGAGCCAATAATTAGTGAAGTTAACGGTGTACCTCGGAGGCTGAACGACTGGGTTCGAGGCCAACAAAAATAAAATAAAAAAAGTAAATTATTGGCGACCCGACCACTTCGCCGTCGACAGCTGCGAATTGGCGCGAAACAGGTTTTGGCGGGATCAGTGACGTCACCTGACATGTGCCTTCCTACAGTTTTGGATGTTGGGGCAAAAAAACAAAGACTCTTTCATCTCGGACCTCCATTCGATTTTACGGCTCCTTATTATGTTAGTGTATTGTCTGCTTCGACTGTTGTTCTTGTTGCAAGCAGGTGACGTAGGAATTCTTTGTAAGTACCATATATCCTAAGCACAGATACAGGTTCTTGAAATTGAACTATGAAAACTTGACAGAACGTAATGGGCAACTTCAATTCTTTCACAGTTATTATGCCTTGTTGCTGAACTGTGGTTAGTAGCTTCATATTTTTGTTTTTTTTGACAATTCAAAAGTGCCTGTACCAGCCAGCAGTCAGTCTATTTGGAATAAATGTTTTTAGTTTGAACATCAGAGCTCTCTTTGTCTTGTTAAAACTTCAAGTGTTTCTCCCGTAACTTTTTAAAAGCATAGTCAAGTTATGTGGCTAGCAACTATCTAGTTTAGCTTGCTTACTTTATAGGTACATGTACCTAGTATTGTTATGTATTACTCAAGCATAGGTTACTCATTATAATAATCACAGGGTCGTTACTTTTCACGAGTCTTGAAACTTTCTCACTCGAATGCAAATGTGCACAATGCATCAAGGTTTTCGTTCCCAAATTACTTTTACCAGTTAATTTGTTTATTTTATCGACTTGTGTCTGCTTTGTGTTCGTTAAGATATTCTTCAAGTTTCAAAGAATTGGAATAATTGTCCAGGAAGGTATCGATTCGTAGCATTAGCATTCGTTCGACCCTAGGTTATTTAATCCTCTTAGCATTTGCGTCATCTTACTAACCATTGTACATTGTACACCAAGAGTTATGTGATAATTGACGAATTGACTCAATTAATATAATAATGTATCGTCCATCTAACAAACTGTCTTCACTCGAGTTACTTTCCAAGCGATGAAGTATAAATCACACGCAACGAGCTATTTGATTCTGCAGTCTTATATAATTTGATATCAAATGTGCATGCAACCACTGCATAACTAACTCACTGGAGCTAGAAAACTCGTTTGTGTTCAAGTATGATATTTTTATATAGTTGCACAATGACACAGTCACATTACTATGTAAATAGACCCATTGTTTAACGCGGATTTTTGTAAAAATCTTTTTGTTTCTTAGTTACCTAGTTACGGTAACTTTTGGCTGGTGGGAAGTTTTCACAAGGCAACGTGAAAATTACTTGCATATTATGAGAAACCACTAACCGCAAATTAGTGGTCAACACAATTTGAACTTTAACAATATCACAGGTTGCTCATGCGCCACAAATAATGGTGAAACATTAAACTAAAATGTATCAAATAATTGAGAAGTCATTGCACTTATTCATAGGTAGGTATGCAACGGCAAACGTGTTTTGCTTCATCGATACCTACTCCGAGAAGCGGTCGGCTTACCTGAGAGTCACTCCGGACGTGGTTCAAATTATTCACCACTAATCCGTTGTCTGTAGCTATTGGATCCATTTCTGTCAAATCATTATCCGTATAAGTTGAAGTTTGAACCACACATTGCACTATACACGATCAAACTCCGAGCCGCGACCGAATACCACCGACACCAGTCTTAGTCACTAAGAAAAACGCATCTAGGCACAGAAACTAGCGAACACAGGCGCCTGACCCTCCGGAGTAAGGCTTCACTGGCTTACTTTAAACAAACGAGTTACACCACCGACTTAAATCAATAAACCTCCGTAATAACATTACGATGTCAACTACAAAAGTTTTCTCGGAAATGAAAGAGTTTGTCACAAGTTTTGTTGAGCACAACGTCTGGCTGGCCGATCGTAAGGACGCCAGGCGGCGAAAAGTTAACCGTGCGTGATTTCTGGGGGACTCTCAAAAGCAAATGGTCATATAAGCTATCAATCTTTGCATACCAGAGTGGTTAGGTGAAACGGACATTCTCGTTTCGGTGCGTAGCGCTACGAGAGTGAAAGGGACGAAGTGTCCGCAGGTACTCCGTCTCGAAGTGGGCGAACAGTATCTACAGGTTTTGCTCTCCCACTACAAGGAGGCACGGTGCGGACTCGGAGAGCCTCGAGCTTGAAAGTTTAGTTGAAAAACATAACAAGCATTACATAGTCGTCAAATTGCCACTTAACACCACGCATTTTTAGTATTTTGGACACGTATGACCATAACCCTCAAATAGTACCGGTTTGTAGAATATCTTGCGTTGATTTGTTTGGAAATTAAGCACGTGTTACTTTTGCTTTTAAATTTAAACTTTCATTTATGTTTGGTGTGGATGTTAAGAAGTTTAATTTTAATTAAACTTTAAAACGTCAGATTAATAGCGTAGAAACAAATTCAATCTCAGAAACGATCGATGCATTTGATAAATCGAACGAAACCGGTCCCAATGCATCTCTGGTGAAGGCCGCTAGAGCTAACCTCTACACAGGACACTCCTGCGCAGGGACCCACGCACACTAGCACAGCCTCTCATAAATACAAAGGACCACATTGAAGAGAGCTGTCATTGAGACGCACGCCGCTATAAAACAGGGTTTAAACTTACTGGTCTTTGCGTTCCTCTGCAATTGGCATTTTTTTGAGGTGCTATTTCTATAAATACTATGGTGTCTACTTAAATAGGCAGGTGTGTCGATTTTTCTTCTATGTTGGTGCATCCAGGAGGAGAATTATGAAACACCTAGCAATTTGTTTTATTTAAGAAGGCCAATTTAATTTTAAGCAGATCTAATTTTGAACAGGGCTTATTTAATTATTATTTTTTATTTATTTTTTTGCCTATGATATTAGACTATATTATTTAAATTCCAAGTAGGTATCTTATCACCACAATGTATACAGGGTTTGGGAACCCCAAAGGGTTCCCAAACCCATAATACAAGCCTATAATATAAAAAAAATTACAAACGCTGGACTCGATGGGCATTCGCAATTTTTATCACAGGTACTGTACAGTGTACAGGAACTGTATAAAAATAAAATAGCTCACATATGGAATTTACAATAAAGGGACAAGTTTAAAAAAATGTGGGCAGCTAGATTTCCAATTTGTTTGCTGAAAAACAAAAATTTATGTTTTACACCACACGAACTCAAACTTGGGAAAAATTTTACACAAGCTCTTTTTTTCTATTACGTTACTTATTTATTAACACAAACTGATTATTTCCACACTAAATCTATAATAACCAGTTTCTTCTCACGCTCTAAAAGTACGCCAATATAGCCCTACGAAGCGGGACTAAAGTGACCACTTTACTTCCTACCCTAGGGAGTAAAAAATAATTTAAAATCGAACGATTCTTTTGGACGACTCTTTTGCTACCATGTTTCAGAATCTTTTACTCTGAAACATGGCAGCAAAAGAGTTACTTATCAAAGGTTTTATTTAAATTTCGAATTGGCTTGCAAATAGAAAGCGGTTTATTGAAAAAAAAAACAAACGAACTCTTCAACGCGAGAAAAAATATTGTTGTTTGTGTGCATCGTTGATTTTGTAAAGTATGTGCATTTGTGCTATGCCTCGGTTGCTAACCGCTGCAGTAATGTAGGTGCTACTCGTACTTATCTGTGGAGTGTGGATCATCTTCATTGCGAAAATGTTGAGAGTTTGTGTTGTGTGATAGAAGAAATAAGTAACACTCTGTTCAGAATTTTTGTCGAGTGTAAATTTGTTCGGTTTTAAATGTCAATTTTTCTCGCACTTGAGTGAAAAGTAAAGTTTACACCTCGAGACTAAACGCCAACTTAATGTACCCTCGCTTTCATTGACTCCCTCGCATTTCTAAAAAAAATATGTACGAGTGTCAAAAACGGTTACAGGGCATCAAAAACTTCGTCCACATCGTTGTCAATAGGAAAAGTGCCCAGAAGGCTGGCAGCATTGCAACGTTGGATGGCAACTGAGATGATTCTTTGGCCAAAAAATAGGCCCGCCCTCTGTCCGTGTAGGCCGACCAACCGTTTGGTGATTTCTCGAAATACTGCGTGGACTCTTGGAACCCATGGCCCTATCGTTTCAACCCCAAACGACTCAAACACGTATATATATCCCAACTAGCACATTAGCGAAAATTACAGCCAAAAAGGCCTCTACTACAGCCAAATGCTCTTTTGTAGCTGTACAAACGGATAAAATGATTCTTGCAACTGTATGAGGGGTGATCTCTACACTGTTGAACAGCACAGCTGGCTAATGGCTGTAAAATGGTGAAAAAAAAACACCAAATGCTTGTTAGTAGAATTTAAAAGACCTATTGTCCAGCTTTGGCTACGAATAGTGCTACTAGCTGGTTAAGACGAATAAAGGTTGTAATGGCTGGTTAATGGTACGAAACAGCACCTTAGCTGCTGCGGTGCTGTTTAGTACCGTTAACTAGCCATTAACAAGCTTTGGTCGTCTTAACCAGCTAGTAGCACTATGTACAGTTTCCAGATGATTAATAGACATAAATATGGCAGAAAAGAGCGGGACAAGGGTGTTTAGTGAGAATTTTTTCTGGAAAACAAATTTACGCCATTTTAATATAATAAACAAGCAGATTACACATGAAAAAGAAACCACTGATATCTGTTAAATTTTCATGATATTTGAGCAGTATTAAGATAAAAACACTTTATTTTATTGTTACAATTAGGTATTAATGCACATAACCTGAAAAAAAAAAATGTTTCAATAATTAATTAAAAGCAAAAAATTGCGCATGCCCAATTGCCCATCGACTCTGGCGTTTGACATTTTTTATTTATTTAAATAAATATTAATAAATATCGCTGGACATACCTCCCGAAACATCCGTGTCCGGTGAGAACCTGCGTCAGGCGGAAGGTGATGACGCCGTGGCGCCTCTCCAGCCACTCCTCAAAGAGGGGACTTACCGCCACTAGCGTGGCGTGCTCTGCCCCCAACGTACCCCTTACTATTCAATCCATCAGTACCATGTTTTGAGCGGGTTACATTGAGTTTTAACACAAAACGTGATTATTAACCCCAAAAAAAAAGTTGTTTCCCAGCAATAATTTTAGCTTAAAGTTACTTTAGTTAGATGTACAGAATGCTTGGTTGACGGCTTCGTGATGAGGTGGTTTACACCCCGTATTTTTCAACTTAAGATTTTTTTCATCGTAGTTATCATTGAACAGTTGTGAACGATATCCCCTTTTGTGAAACACACTAACAGCTCAGTGCATTACTTATTAATTCCATGGCTACAGGCCGCTCTATATTCAAAATCACACAGGAAGATTTTTAATCATTAACGTTCAATAATTATTCAAATCTAATGAGAGGTTTTCTTTTTTTGAATTAAAAAAAATTGTTTCCAAGAACTCGGTAGATGGCGTTGAACCGACTGCGTTAATAGGAGCCAAAGCCAAAACGCTTGACAACGAAACACACGTCACTACGCTCGTTGACTGGCGCTTTGGTTTGTATAAGCTTTCGAATATAAACACTTGAAATATTATTTGACGTTCTGTTCCTTACAGTAACGTACCGAGATCAGCGCCATCTATCCAGCGACTAGTGAAGAATTGAAACATAAAATCTCTCATTATTAATCGTTTGGTACAATACTCTTTAATCAGAACCTTCGGCAATGAATACACTTTTTAAAAACAAAATAAAAAATCTATGAACAGCAGCCATGAGCCACCTTAAAGATAAAACGATTTGAAAAAAAAAAACAACGAGATGTCAAACAATATCCCATGAATAAACAAGAATTACTTTTTATAGTTACAATATCAGCAGTGGTGTCATTTTGTGCCACGATAATAGGCGAAACTAGCGGATCCCGACGCAGGCCATGATGGTAATCTATTTTTCTTGCCATTATCTATGTTACTTACAACACTCAAAACATTCCCATGGGTTTTTAATATGGCGGTGAATCACTACAAATTTTGAAACTTATATAAGCTCTAAGGGCGCTTTCCATTTAGACGTTTTGTGTCGCACTGCTGCGGTGCGTTTGTCGTCTTGCGTACGGACGTTTGTTTGTTTTATACAAAGCGCGAGGTGCGGCAAGAGTGCGGCGCGGCGTCGATATGCGGTGCGGTACCGTTTGCGTAATTTTGAGATTTTTACTTCGAAAATTAAGGGCTTTCCATACACAACGTCATCCCCTTTTTTAACTCTATGGAGGTGGAATTATCAAAACGCTGAGATACATAAATGATGATCAGCGTTAACACAAAATTTTTAGATCCTAACTTTAAAACTGGCGGACATTCATACAAACTTTCATCTCCTATTTAACTCCCTTAGAGGTTGAATTTCGAAAAATCCTTCCTTATTCCTTGTCTACATTATAAAGGGAACCACTGTGCAAAACTTCAGTGTTTTATGTCCAAGTGTTTGGGCTAGGAGTTGATCGACTGGGGCGTGCGGAAGGGTGTGGCACTTTATCGTGCGTGCACGTTATAAGACGTTATCACGTCAAGAAACATCCTGGAATCCTCAGTCTGCAGACCATGGTCCTACGACGGGGCAAAGGACTCTTCTCAGATTGAGAAGGAACGAGGTTTAATCACCACGGTGATTTAGTAATCACTGGTTTTGTCTGAAACTGCATGCCTAAGCAAATCGTCATTCTCAATGTGTCTATGTTGATCTAATGAATGTTTTAAATTTCAGGCATCAACGTACCAAATCAGAACCAAAAACACTCAATGACGAACCGGAATGCTAACCAATTACATATACTGCTATCCCACACACAATTAAATGCAATCTAGAAGTAACATTAATTAAGAATTTCAATCAAAATGTGGAACGGAATCAAACCAACGCGGCTCTGGCACAAGACAGGAAAAGTTCATATGAGAAACATGTTAACCGCTCGACTTGAACACGCCAGGCTCTTAGCCGAACGTGATAGAGTCTATAACCAGCGTAAAAAACCAGACATGTTAAAATTCATATCTCTTGTCGCAGGCAGCGTTGCATTGTGTGGTTATCTATTTGGAATGTTTTCTGAACCCAAGGACTGTAAGGAGGACACGAAGGTTGTAACAGAGATCCCTTGTCCTAAGGCTCCACCCTGTCCTGAAATAAAGAAATATCGTGCTCCACAGAAGTGCCCTAAAATGGAAAAATAAAAACTACTAACCAAAATAATTAATATCCATCAAACTCAAACTCAAAGCATAAAAAAGCGAAGCTACAGTCACAGCTATAAGGCATAATAACTTGAGTACTGCAGTTGCACATTCCTAAGTGTAGATCTCTGAAGAAGAAATGTCAAAAATGTCCACGGACACTCTTTTAAATCTAAGTATTGTTAGAAAATCTTGGTTACAACATTCATGTTGAGATTATATTTAACATGTCAGAAAGACGTCCACGATAAGAGCGTCTAGAGTAAAAGATTTAATCGACAATTAAAAAATAAAGGAATTAAAATGAACCGTGGCATTCCCGACCCACCCGCCACCATCAGCGAGACATTTGAGTGAGCAACTGAGTATGATATTCTCTCAGCCACCAAGGCATATTAAAGTCAATCAAAGATAACTAAATGTAACTGGAGGCTTTAAAGTACATAGTTCTCACACATGTGCTATGCAATTATTTAATACTATGCCAGGATAAAATTGTATTAGTCAGTTACGGGATACCTCGTGGTTATTTTTTACTTTTCAGTCAAACCGCGATCATGGCGCTTGCAATAGCGTCGAAAAATCGGCAGCTCAAAATAACAAAAAAAAACCACGGAAGATATCCCATATGTGACAATACAAGTTTAGTTGAACGTTTGAAACTGTATGCAAGAATATTTTTACATTCTTCTGCAACTTCACAATAATTTGACATGAGAATCAATTAGTTTGCCCCTATGGTTGTGGAGCAGGACCAGCATCAATTTGAGCCAAGCATTTTTATCATCAATGTAATCTCCCAACTTGTAAATACTTGCCTACATCCTACATAGTGTGCGTTTTAAACAAGATTTGAATTTCGTCTCGTCTAGTTGTAGGATGTGAGGAGGTTTTTTATTGTATCATTTTAAACAGTACCCCATGAAAAATGCATCAATTACCTAAGTAAAAAAAGAAAAGTCAAAGATATAACAAAACGGAGTTTTATTTTCACTATTTATATGAAACACAGGCGTATTGCTTTTTAACCGACTTCCAAAAAGAGGAGGTTATCAATTCGACCCGTATCTATGTAATGTTTTCAGGATTTCACATTTTTTTTAATGGTCGCGTTCATCCATCCCTCAATATTGTAAATCTTTCTGTGGGTGCATGCCTGCCAATTTAATTGCTCTATAACGAACAACACCACGGCTACAATTCATGAAGTGGTAGGCAGAGGTGTATAATATAGAGTAACAATTACGTTTCGCCAGTTAGGCTGACCCCACATTTGGCGTGCGCGATCCTCGGGCGTGCGAGTAGCGCGAGCGCCGCGCGCGCTCCGCGCGCGCGCTGCGTGAGCGTCGGGTGTTGCCGCCGTGTGACGTGCATGCAGCGTGCGCGCAACGCGCGCGCGGCGCGCTCGCGACGCTCGAGTCGCGTTCTTACCCCTTCGCCCGCTATCCCCGCCGCCGTCTGTCTCGAGCGTCGCGAGCGCGCCGCGCGCGCATTGCGCGCACGCTGCATGCACGTCACACGGCGGCAACACCCGACGCTCACGCAGCGCGCACGCCAAATGTGGGGTCAGCCTTAGGTATGCCGAACAAAAATGTTGACTTTTGGTCAGAAAAACAGTTTAGCCTATTGCCATCAACCGGGCACAACCAGACTCCGTGGCTGCGGTTGTTTCAGAGCCATCGCACCCCTGGTGGTACGGTGGGGTTTAACGATTCCAGGGTAATATTCTGGCAACAACAATTCTAGTTAATAATTTTTAATCCCTTACGGGCGGCATGGGCACCGGGCCGTACGGGCCGGCGGATGCCTAACATTTCGGGGACAGAAGTCAAAGAGCGTTATTTAATATGCGAGCGAAGCGAGCGCGCGTCCTGGAGTTGATGAACGAGTTTTTTACGGTCAAGTCCTTCTTCGACTCTTATGAACTTGGAGGGTTGTATTGATGATTAAAATTCTGTAACTTAGTACGTCTTACTGTCGCGACCGATATGTTATCAACATACAACTTAGCACTGCCCTGCAAATTACAAAAAACGTAAGAAAACTTAATTTCGCTATCAAAAAGTTGGAACTTTGACCCCCAATACTAGAAGTTTCTCAGGTATGGTGTAGAACAAAAAATATATTGCAATGACGGTGCCTTTTGGCTTCGTTAAGAGGTTTTTGCACCCTATATTGCACAACCAACCAACCAACCAACCAATTTATTGTATGAATATGCATGCGATGGAAAAGTATCAAACTTAAGCAATTACAACTATGTTAACCGAATATATTATAAATAATTGCGATTAGTGTAAAACACTACAGCACAGTGTAGTCCTAATTAATTCCATGGGTAGGGGTCAATATAAACCATTCCATATCCAAAATCGCATAGAAAGATTTTGATTCATAAAGGCCCCTACTCAAAGCACTGCATGCAGGGCTCTGCATGCAGGGACACTGCCAATCGTATTGTGTGTATGCATACAGGCCGATATTTTTAGGCCCTGCGGCAGGCTCAACAATTAAAATATCGGCCCTGCATGCATACACACAATACGATGGGCAGTGTCCCAGCATCCAGCGCTTTGAGTAGGGGCCTTAAATAAGAACCACTTTGGTGTAGTCTTTAATCAGAACCATAAGCAAAGAGAATACATCTATTTAAAAAACTATATTAAAAATCTATGAACAGATGCCTCGTTGAAATAAAACGACATTGTCATGGTACAATAATATACATTGTGAAAAAATTAAAATGGAGATGTCAAACAATCAACATCATTAATTTTCATCATTAATTCTTGTTTATTCATGTCATGAATAAACAAGAATTAATTTTTATAGTTTCAGTTTCAGCCGTGGTGTCATTTTTTGCCACGGTAATAGGCGAAACATGCGGATCCCGTCGCAGGCAATGATGGTACTTAATCTGTTTTTAAAAAACTTTATGCACAATTAAAAACTGTACAAAGGCGGACTTACTGCCTTACCGGGCTGCGGGACTGTTCATAAGAGATACCGTGGCCCCGAAACGTGAAGGGCGAGGAAGGAACAAGGATGGGACTTTGGTAAAAATCTGACACTCCCTCCCGCTCTGCCCGGAGTGGGAGAAGTCATTTGATGATTTCCCATCCGGAGAAAAGGAAAAAAAGGCATTTTCTACCAGTCTACCATGGTTACCAGTTTAACTATTTTCTTGCTATTATCTATTTTACTTACAACAGTCAAAATATTCCCATGGGTTGTCAATCATCATTACCAACCTATAACGTTCTCATTGCTGAGACACTGCCTCCACTCAATGAGAAGGAATGGACTAAATCCACCACCCAGATCCAGTGCGGATTAGTGGATGCCTTGTAATGTCTTCGAATTTTTGGTTCAAGGACATGTCGGTTTCCTCACGATGTTTTTCTTCACCGTTTTAAGAGCAGTGGTGATCAAATAAAATACACAAAGTAATGCCACCATTGGGCCACCGCTGCTCTGCATGAGTTTTCAATATGGCGGTCCATCACCAAAAATATGGAAACCTATATGCTCTTTATGCCATAAAAGAAATCATCAGTCTCTAGATCATTGTCCTACGATGTGGCAAAGGCCATTTTTCAGTTTGAATCTTAATCAGGCTAAATCACAAATCACCACGGGGATTTCATCACCGATTCAGTTTGAAACAGCGTCCATATAGCCATGAATATAGCTTGGGATACCTTTAAACAAATTTTAATTTTCAATCGGTCTATGTTGATCTAATGAACGTTTTAAATTTCAGGCTTTAATCAACCAAATCGCACCTTGAATCACTCAATGGCAAACCACAATGCTATGTGCTGCTAACAAATAAATGCAATCTCGAAGTAACATTAATTGTTAAAAGTTACTTCGAGAGTAATGTGGAACGCAATCAAACCAATACGGCTGTGGCACAAGACAGGAAAAGTTCATATGAGAGACATGTTAACCTCTCGACTTGAACACGCCAGGCTCTTAGCCGAACGTAACAGAGTCTATAACCAGCGTGAAAAAGCGGACATGGTATCATTCGTATCTGTTATCATAGGCAGCACTGCATTGAGTGGTTATCTATTTGGATTGTTTTCTCCACCCAAAGAATGTCCGAAGATTATAGAAGAGAGCTGCACATGTCCGACGCCTGAACCCTGTCCTGAAATAACGCCACCTTGTGTTCCACAGCAGTGCCCTAAAACGGAAGAACCACCTTGTGTTTCACAGCAGTGCCCTAAAACGGAAGAACCACCTTGTGTTTCACAGCAGTGCCCTAAAACGGAAGAACCACCTTGTGTTTCACAGCAGTGCCCTAAAACGGAAGAACCACCTTGTGTTTCACAGCAGTGCCCTAAAACGGAAGAATAAAAACTACTAACCAAAATAATTCATATCCATCAATTTCCTAAGTAAAACAAGACAATTCCAATGAAACAAAACTGAGTTTTATTTTATCTCCAAAATACAGCCATGTTGCTTTTTAACTGACTCCCAAAAAGAGGAGGTTATCAATAATTCGACCCGTATATATGTATGTAATGTTATCAGTAACCGTCGCGCTCATCCATCTCTAAATTATAAATCTTTCGGTGGATGCATGCCAGTACCGTTCTACAACAAACAGCACCACGGCTTTAATCCTTGAGTCCAGTAGAGGTGTACCTCATGTAGTAATACCCACATTTCGTAAGCTTGTCAACGTCTCATATAAAGAGGAGGAGCGGTTTAATACCCTCAACCGGGCACACTTTCAGTCTCCACGACTCCTACCGTAAAATTTTTGAAGGTAAACCTAATAAACTTTGCCCAACCAGGAAATTGAAGCCGGACCTTGTGCTCAGTTACGCTTACGACCACAAGAACAACGAGATCGTATTTATACATCAAGTTTAAAAAAATATATGAGTGACGTCCTGCGATATTTGTTTTTAGTACATTATGTATTGGGACGGCTACGAAGTTACACACTGCCGCGATAATAGCGCCGCAACAGAAATAGGACGCGTGCGTTTTTGTTTCCTGCGGTATTCCGACGAGTTCTTGGAACATTTGATATTGGGATGCATGCGATCCCATACACTGCCGCGATAATAACGACGGGGCGCTTGCGTTTTTCCGTTTCTACGTCCCGTCCTGCGATATGTGTAGAATATCGCGCCTGGGACGCATTATCGCAATAACGCATGCGATGTTACCGCGCGATAATAACGCACCTGTGTGGGGAGCCTTAAAGCATTTCTTTTAAGGTGCTCTCTCACCGCGAGCATTCGCCTGTAAAGTCTAAGATTCGATTTTGTACGGAAACATAATTATTATGAATCTGATGATGTGAACTGTTACATTAAACGCGAATGCTCGCGGTGAAGAAGCACCTTTATACGAACCCCATGTTAGCCAACTGAATATCTAGAGGTGACACTGACATAATTGCATTATTATCTTACTGTCAGCTGTCAGTGGTTTATAACAACATCAATGTTCTGCGATTTACAAAATTTTTGTGAATCGACGTGATACGTCGATTTCTGAATTTTTACGATATGCAGCATATGAAACTTGCCGTAATGGTGTCCCTCGGAGCGGCAGCGGGCTATCATTATTTCATGAACTTTAAAGATTAGTACTATTTCCATGACGAGGACACCAAAGGAAAGGTTGGTAATACAAAAACTATGAAACGCGCTAAGCCTTAAATCACCATTCTCCTTAACTTATCCCAATTTATTTCTGCAGCATTCTTCTTCTATACTTCTCCTCATCATCTCCATCAGTTGCCTTCTTTTGAGCCATATCATTCTTCGCGCAGTCTATCAATCGTTTCTTTGGTCTTCTCTCATGCATATCAATCACTCAAAATTTTCCCTACTACATTTTCCTCATTCTTCCACATCACATGTCCATACCACGACAACCGATTACCACACAACTTTTCAGTTAACGGCGCCTCTTTCAGACGTCCTCTTGTGTACTCATTACTTATTTTATCCATTTGCGTTACCCCACACATCCCCTTGGTATCTCAGATGATTTCCTTCATCTCTTTTGTGGCCCATCACTCTGATCCATACAAGACAGAAGGTCTCACCGTGGTTTTAAAAATCTTCTCCTTGTGTTTTAAGGGGATTGCGGGAGTTGCATATATATAAGCCCTAAAATGGATGTAAAAAAAATATTGTCGTGGCCGAAAAGCACTTATTAAGTTGCAGAGATCTTGAAAGATTAAGGGCCAGTTTCACCGGTTGCGGATAAAGTGTCGGTTAGCCTATTAGGAACTTATCTGCCAGATAAACTAACACTTTTGGTTTCACAGGTGTCGGATAGCGATATCTGGTAGATAAAGTATTAGTTATAACCAGCCTTTAAGTGGTAGACAGTATTAACTATCAGATAACTAACCGACACTTTATCCGGAACCGGTGAAACTGGCGCTAAAATTACAAAGTTTCCACGATAATAAAAAGCGAGCTTTTTATGTTGTGACTTTAAATTTCGCGTGTAATATCTCACCCCAGAACAGTATTTTCCCAAAATAATGTTTGCGTAGAGTTACGAAGTTTGTGTACAGACAAAATGCTCGGTTGAAGGCTTCGTGAATGGGCCATTTACACTTCGCATTGATATAAAAAAAAATTACTGACGTTGCTCAAAAAACCGGTAAACCATGTGCACATGAGCAGTGGGTATAACCACTATGTGGCGCCCCGATACAGCCAGAAAGCAAAACGACAGTTCTCGTAGAAGACAGTGGGACGTGCTGACAAAAATCCAACGACCAGTGTTCTTGGATCGAATGAAAAGTCATGGGTAAATTGAACATGTAAAGGAGCAAATTCCAAACGCGAGCCATCCGCGCAAGCTACACAGCTGGACAGCTGTTTGACGACGGTTTCTCAACGTTTGCACCTTTATAAAACGTTCATCTACGGCACTGGTTGCACGATTTCTGCCTTGTCCCCGCCTCCGTACGTAGGATCCTGTCTGTCTGTATCGTTTAACATTACGGTGGATCACAGATACTGATACACCCAACGCTCGACTCACTGAACGGTATGTGTGACCTTCCTCGATCATTGTCACAGCTCTGGCGACTTCGGTTGCTGGCAAATCACTCATTTTGTATGCAATACAATGTTAACTCTTCAAACAACAACAACAAAATAAGCTAGGGCCACTATTGACTGCACAAACAAAATCCTTATCAAAAACACTTAAAAGCGCTGACTGTCAACAAAAACTAAAGAGGGTATAATTTCTGTTAGATCATTGAAAAATGTCAAAATGTCTCAAAATGTTATGTTATACGAGGGTAACATTTTAAATAAATGAACCACTTGACAAATTACTTACGAGTAACAAAAAAAAACAACCTTTTTTTTTTGTTCCCCTAATTGTGCCGGTGTGTGTATATTCGCGAAAGTTTGTGAGGATGAATGTATGCTTGTAGTAACGTCACTTTACATTTAGTAAAGTCTCATTACACATGTTTTTATTTCATCTTAAAATTAATAGAAAAAAAAATGAATCTCGTCTATAATTGCAAATATCGCACTAGGTAGCCAAGAATTTGCACAATATGCTGCCGCAACATGTCTGCATTAAGTTACTGGACCCACAGAAGTTGGTTAAAAAATTTAACAAGATGCATAATCTGGGTTCAAGAAACCAGAACCGTCCAAATGCACGTTGGGTTGACGATTTCGCCAAAATCGCGGGAATCACGGTTGATGAACGTATAGAACCGAGAAGTATAGCAGACGAAAGGCGACGCGAGTGGGCGAATTTAAGCCCAGGTTCGCCCACTAGTTTTTAAGCCTGCAACCTCCAACACGTGCCACGTGTCGTTACAAGCACCATCAGGACCCTGGGATGTGGTGCAGCTGTCGTCAGTCTCGCATCCAAGGCCTGATCTGTTGCTAGAATGTAGGTTACATAGGATGATATGCCAAACTGCATAAATGCAGTGGGCAGGGCACATTGCTCGCAGAACGGATGGCCGATGTGGCCAGAAAGTTCTGGAGCGGCGACAGCGAACTGGTGGAAGACGATGCGTTATAAGCCTCGGGATTCTGTAATGGCAATCGAGCACACTACGGTCTACCTGAGAAGTTCGAATCACCAGTACGGGCCTGGGGACCGCCGCCGTGAGGGATACAAATATATTGTCGCAAATACAAAAACATAATTGATAGTTATGCGTTGGAGGTTTGGGGAGACTTTTTTCCCAAATTACCATTCAACGTGCCAATGGTGCCAGCTTTCACCAATGTGGCTGATTTTTACACGACCTGATATTGTTTTCGGATTTCGGTAGTTGATATATTTTAATTATTAAGTTAGATCCACAAGAAATGTTTGAACAATGTTCATTAAGGTTTAATGGGTTTATATAATTAAACTAGCTGACTCGCGCAACTTCGTCTGCGTCTCATAATTTGAGATTTAAACTATCCTATCTCTCAAGTTGGATCGAACTGCACATGGTGTGCGAATTTTATTATAATCGGTTAAGTGGTTTAGGAGTCCATTGAGGACAAACATTGTGACACGAGATTTATATATATTATGATTAGAATTTTGGAGTATTTGAATACTTACAGTAAAATGTTGCTGCATTATTTCAGGAAAAAAAACGAATAAAATTGTCTGTGACGTGAAATGTCATCGTTACCAAGAAAATGTTTGACAACCCGACAAAGACAGCCACAGAAACATATTCAACAAAAAAAATTTCAGGATATTATGGGAAAAGAATTTAAATTTGCTGGTTTAAAATATTAAAATGGACAGAGGGGTGCAGTTAAAGTTCGTTTGTTTAGTTATGTCAATGACAGCTGGTGTTGCATATTCGTATGGTATGTTTACAATACGAATACCTTCGTTTTGGAGTAGCAGCGACAGCAGTAAGTCAACGGTGCACAAAGTAAGCAACGATGACAGAACAGAACGTAAAATAACCACAGCGCCCAGGCCAGCTGCTTCATTGGATTTGGAAGTTCTTCACAATGGAAGCAGCAATTTTAATAGTGAAAGTTTGTGAAGCAAACCAAGACTTATGGACGAGTGTTAAGCGTACAACAAACTAATCGGGGAGGAAGCGTTTCCCTGGTTTGGTGTTTTATTTTTGTTTTCGTTTCTGCATTCAATTGTATATCTTCGCCTATTTTATTTCATATGATAGAAAATATTGTATATGATAATTTAAATTACACCGTATTAGTATTTTCCTTTCATCCATTGCTTCCTTGCGTCTATGTGCTTGCCTTCTTTTAGATGTTTGGAACTGGATTCCTGTGTCTAAGGGGCCGCTTCAAAGAGCGAGTGAATCGCAACAAGGTATTTCTGTAGGTACGAAAACATCGCCGCGATTCTCTCGCTCGTGAAGGAGTCCCCTTCAGGAAGGAAGACTTACTTATTTACACAGGGAGTAACGGTCATGGATGCTCAAACTGGTACAGCCATGGTACAGCACATAATTCCATCTAAACCTATTACCCTTGATCCCGTAGATAATGTGCACCCTAATACATCGTCTATTAGGGTGCACATCATCTAGTGTTTCATCAACTCGACGTTATTTAACGGATGAAGTAACTGCCCCGTTGGTCTAATGGTCATTTTTGTTAAGTGTGGGGTTACGGGTTCGATTCCCCCGTCTGGCAATGTGTACTTGGGCTTTTCCATGACGGAATTCCTCAATAGCCTGGAGTTTAGGAGTTGGTGGTGCGAAAATGTACGTGTAACGTGTCGGGTTACAGTTCTACCACATTGACCAAGAGAGTGAGGGAGGGGAAGACAAGTAGGAGACGAGAAGCAAATTGTAATAAGGTCTCATAAACTACCGGGAAGCCAGAATCATGAAGGAGGTATTGTATTGTATTGTATGACGGGCTGGTGTTCGACTCCACGTCAAAGCGCGTATTTTGCGTATGGGCTATAATCCACCACGCGGGCCCTGTGCGCGTTGGTAAATGCCACATGTCTTCGATTTTTTGGTTCTAGGACATGCCGGTTTCCTCACTATGTTTACCTTCACCGTTTTTGAGAGCAGTGGTGACAAAATAAATTACACAAAGTAATGCGCCTGCCTGGGTTCGAACCCACGACTTACTGTTCGTAAGTCGGGGCCGCCACCACTGGGCCACCGCTGCTCTCTAAGGAGGTATTTTATAATGTTAATAGGAATCACAATCAATCTTGAAACATTTCGATTATCAGGATTTTGGCCTCCAGGTAGTTTGTGAGCCTTTACTGTCCTGTTTCTCATCTACTTGTCATTGCTATCTTTTAGAGAAAAAAAAAACATACCGGCCGAATTGAGAATCTCCTCGTTTTTGGGAAGTCGGTTAATAAGGTGTGATATTCTTTCCATTAAGTCTAGGTGTGTTAAATGGGAAAGAAATCGTTATATTGTAATATAACGTGTTTGATAATTTTACGGTGACATGTACAAAGCAAGACCACGTTATACTGGAAATGTATAACTTGATGTGTCGCCAAGTCTACTATGTACTAGTAATTCAGAAATTGTATTCTTTCGGCAGCTTAGAAATGGATGAATGCATGCTCAATGTTACGCCGGATTCTGTAATTTATCTTGGATCCATTGCTTACAGATTGTTCTACCATATTTTCAGAATAAATACGTTTTGTTTTGGCATGATATTTCATGAAAAAAATCACAATAGAAAAACGACGATTGGGCGCGTACCGCGAGGGTTGGTCCGAGGTGGCACAGGAAAAGAGCACATGGAAGGAATTGGGGGAGGCTTTTGCCCATCAGTGGGACAGTTTTCTTATTGTAAAATAAAAAACGTTTCTATTTTTAGCAGGAAAATAGTAGAAGTTGTGACCATTACTGTGAACAATAACAAACAGACTTACTGATCAATTAACTCGTTATCGACAATATAGTGATTTGTGATTCATGTCAATGACACAAATCGTTGACGCCCACAGAAAAATGAGCTCAACCATCACAGATGTTGGCTGATAGCGATAACCGCTGCGGAAATACCACAACATTAAAAAAAAATTTGGACATCTGCAGAACAACAATCCAAACCAATACAGCACCTTTGTGCTTTTCTATCTTAATGTAATCTCTTGTGAAGTATTTTGTGTGTTGTATGTCACCGTAAAATTGTCAAACGCGTTATATTGTAATATCTCTAGCGATATTGTAAATTCTCGAATTATTGTCAAATGAACATACTGCTTACAATAAAACGCATTATTTTTCGTGAAATGCACGCGATGGTAGTCAACTCACGTGGTGTGGAGGGAAGGAGCACTGGGCAAGGGGGGACCCTTGCCCAGTGGTACCACTCTCATGAAAAGATACGGTACCATTCCTGAGAAATATCGATTAATATAACCTAACCTGAAAACACTTTATATTCCCCTAAAAAGCGTAGTCGACGGAGCCCCGCTTCGCGGGGCCCCGAGTGCAGGGTTTAAAGGAACCTAACGGGGGTGCCCCAAGTCCCGATTATGGGGGCAGAGATACTTCCGTATGTTCAGTTGACAATAATTCGAGATATTACAATATCGCTAGAGAGAAACACATTTTATAGTAATACAACGTGTTTGACAATTTTACGGTGACATGTACATAAATAACTAAATAATTGTTTAGTATCTGATGAAAAACGATGGCATGTTGCGGAGATGAGAATGTTGAGATGGATGTTTGGAGTGTCAAGAAAGGATTAAGACCAGGATCTTTCAAATCGTCCTCTTTTTGGTTGAGTAAAATATACTTATGTTTGTTCTTCATGTACTGTTCTTAATTATTCTTAAGCTCAAAACGCGATTCAAAAAACAATTTGCACTGACCTCAAGTAACATAAGTACGCACGGTCAGGAAGATTATGTTGAAGCAAAGGCTTGGAAAATAAACTATCCTTCAGTAGATGAAAATATTTTCTTACCCCTCCTTTTTGAGTCACACTCTTACACATTGGAATGCTGTTTGTGAGGACTAAAGCTTACCCATTCATCATTAATTGCCTAGCCTTTCCCCATCTATGTTGGGGTCGGCTTCCAATCAAACCGGAAGCAACTGAATACCAACATTTAAGTAAAAGAATAGAATAGAATAATCATTTATTCGTTAATGGACAGCACAACACAATAGAGCAGCACATACATAGGTATACATTATAACAACAAACAGCTTAACAATTAATTAAAACAGCTCAACTGCGCTGAGCATGCCCGTAACGAAAGGGTAGCCAACTCAGCATTATGCTGGGTGTAAAACACTCAGCGCTGGTTTTCAGTAGGCCCCCCGCAATGACACAGTGAGTAAAACGACTGCCTATCTAACTATAGGACTATAGCCTAGTCACCGGGTAGTGCGATACCTTTTAGCAAGACAAACAGGCTTCACCTTTAGAAACGACAATGTTCCAAAGATTTATAAGATGATAGCAGGGACCAATAGTGAGCAGCTCTCGGCATGTTATTAGCCAGCGACGAAATCGTAGCTTAATGTCCAAGACACCCTTTAATCTGTTATTATTTAGCCATGGGTATCTCATTAGAATAGAATAGAATACAATAATCCATTATTCGTTAATGGACAGCACAACATAATAGAGCAGCACATACATATAAATTATAACAGCAGACAGCTTAACAATTAATTAAAAACAGCTCAACTGCGCTGAACATGCCCATAACGAAAGGGTAACCAACTCAGCATTATGCTGGGTGTAAAACACTCAGCGCTGGTTATCAGTAGGCCCCCCGCAGTGACAAACGGGTGAGGGTAGTAGGTAGTAAATAAATAACGCCCCTTACGCCAATTACGCTCATCACTTATTCGATTTACGTAGCTTGTAAGTAGCGAGCGGAGTCCCCAAAAGATACTTTGGATTCGATAAAAAATCTATTCCCATACGCGAAAAACTCCACTTTCCTTAAAGAAGTATTTTACTCCACGGAAAGAGAATTTTTCGATTGACCTTTGATTTAACATTATCATTTCAGTCGAAAGACGTCGACTGCTGGACATAGGCGTCCCCCATGTGTTGCCACATGTCCCGATCTTGTGCGACTCGTATCCAGAGGATCCCCGCAACCTTCACCAGGTCATCGGTCCACCTACTGAGAGGCGTTCCCATTGTCGTCATGCTGGCAACTTTTAACCGAGGAGTCTGACAGGTCAAGTGACAGAAGGTTATGTTTTATTTGAAGCTCTGTGGACACAAACTACAGCATAGACTATAAGCTTCAGTGTCAGCAACAACAACTACTACAAATATGTCAGCAATTCATCATTCCGTTCAACATGAATTTAACAATCAACAGAAGCATTTAAAAATGGGAACAATAACACCAGGAAGATTTTAAAAAGCTTTAATAGCTCAGCTCACTACCTCTCTCTCTATTTAATTTCATTACATTATTCAGGTCTAAATTGAAAAATGTGGGGAAGGGGTTACGATTTTATGTGGTTCACGGGTTCGTTCATCGTTGGGTACCGCTTCATGGTACGTGTCATAGAGCATTATGGGACACATAGGGTCGATGGCTCACCCATAAAAAGAGGACCAGATGGAATTCCGATTGAAGACGACGACGACGACGACGATTGACTGTGAGTATCATCATCAGCCTATTAATGCTCCCACTGTTGGGACACAGGCCTACTTTCTAAGAAAGGGATGGGCTATAATCCACCACGCGGGCCCAGTGCGAATTGGTAGATGACGTTCAGGCCCATTAAGTCGGACAACCAGTCTTAACAAAGAGTATCGTATTACCCATTACTAACTGGGTTGTGGAGGTCAGATAAGCAGCCGCTCCATGTAAAATACAGGTATACAGCTGCATCCGGTTAGACTGGAAGCTGGCCTCAACATAGTTGGGAAAAGGCTAGGCAGATTATAACATGTCTTCGAATTTTTTGGTTATAGCTAGGACATGCCGGTTTCCTTACGGTATTTTCCTTCACCGTTTTGAAAGCAGTGGTGATGAAATAAATTACATTGATTTACTGTTTGTAAATCGGAGCCGCTACCACTGGGCCACCGCTGCTCATGCATTTTTCGACCGCGAACCGTCGACAAGTTAACGTCAGCTCCGTAATTTTTATTTTATTTATATGTAAACAATCAGTATTTCGTGAAAAAAATAAGTGCATTAGTGACAGGACACACCAATAATTATGTGACAATGATAACTCAGGAAAACATTAACGACAAGTGAAGTTTTTTTAGACAATGTAATTACAGTGTTAAAAGTGTGAACTCATAATAAATAATACATTTATCACATAAACTATTGAACGGTGCACATAATAACAGTGTTTTGACAAATTTTATGACCACCTGACCATATTCGGCTAAAAACAGTATCAAAATACGACGGAAAAAACCCAGAATTTCAAATCACAACCGTACTTGTTCCTACGCTCGTCAAACAAAGAACTGGACTTTGGACTTCCCCGACGTCGAACAGCTGATGACATCTAATTAGATATAATAAGAAGTAACCATTCACTATTTTCAACTAGACGTAGCATGGTACGTTTGGCGCAGTGGCTATCTTATTAGCATCCGACGAGCGGTTGTACTCGAGTTCGAATCCCACTATTCACATCTTGATTTTTAACATTGTTTACGATTTATAATTTTTCTACAAAAACTTTATAACAAAATGAGTTACTTTGAGAACGTTACTCTGCGCACTCGGCGAATTTCCGAACCTGCAATAGAAACATTTGAGGAATGCAGTAATTCAACAATAGAGGGCGACACAAATGATAGCGTACCTAATATTGTTATGGATGACGAGAATGAAGAACTCAAACGTCAAATCTGTGAACTTAATATCCAGTTACAGGCGGCACATGAGGAGATAAATAATCTTTCCATTGAGAACACAGATTTAAGGAAGACGATGGAAGTAATGAATGGTAAATATAAAATTTTAGAAAAAGCGACTAAGAAATTAGCTAGCGAGACAGTAACACCAAATAGGAAAACGAAACTGCACACACCTCTCAAACGGACAATACAAAAATCACTCAACTACGGGTCTCCCGAGCTATTCACCTCCACTCAAGTCACCACTCAAGTTACTCCTAAGAATAAACCGGAACAATCAATGATACAAAGGAGAACGATAACGACCGTTCAGGAAAAGAGCAAGCTCTGCATTATAAGTAGCAACCGAACGAATAAAATATTACCAATTGCGGAAAATACTTTTCCATGTCACCAAACATGTCATTTTCTTTTACCAAATTGTGGCATAAAAAGCTTATTATGTAACATTAGCACTAAACTATCTGGTTATACTATGAAGGACAATTGCATTATATTTATTGGTGAAGATGATTTCCTAAAAACGAATAATTATTTTGAACTAATAACGATAATACGTGAAAGTTTATCAGCTATAAAGCATACAAATATAATATTATGTTTACCTACCTATAAATTTGGTTATTACTGCGGAATGTATAATTTTAGAATAGAAATGTTTAATAATTTATTATATCAAGACACACAAATTGACAATTATGTTACATTATTTGATTCTAATTTAGACTTACTATGCGACTATTCAATGTTTCAAAGAAAAAGTTGTCGAATTAACAATTATGCCGTTTCAAATCTTAAATATTATATTTCAACTGATAGTAATTTAAATATTCAGAAACCAGCGAACGAGCCAGCGTCACAAAAAGATCTTTTGTATTGCGACTCACCTCTTTCCTTTAATTCTTGTACTACTGATGTTCTCGACCAAAACTTTTTTCGTGTATAATTCATTATGTGTATTGCATCAAAACATTAATGGGCTGTTACATAAGGCTGATGTAATGACAGAACACTTAGATACGCTCTTAAAGAATGGGAAATGTGTAAATATTTTATGCTTTACGGAACACAATATGAAGCAAGGTGACCTTGACCTTCTGAATATACCAAATTTTGTTTTGGCTGCAAGCTTCACTAGACTAAAGCGAAATGGTGGCTCATGCATATTAGTTAATAACCACATTAATTTCAAAGAAGTAGAATCTGTAAAAAAGTTAAACATTCCCAATGTGTTTGAATGCTGTGCAGTGGAATTAACTGACGATAACGTTATAATTTTGTGTATTTACCGAGTTCCAAACCCAACTAAGGTACACCTTTTCTTTGAGAACTTTGCGAACATATTGCAACAGTTTTGTTATAAAAGTAACCAAAAAATAATAGTCTGCGGCGACTTCAATATTGATGTTCTTCAAAATAACAAAAAATCTACAATGTTTAAGCAACTTTTGAAGGAATTTAATCTGAAACTAGAAATAAATGAACCTACGCGTCCCAGTAGTGGTACATGCCTAGACAATTTCCTCCACAACTTAACAGGCTGCAAAAGTGAGGTTTTGGAGCTGGGTGTGTCTGACCACACAGCCCAACTTATGAAATTTCCGGTACAACAAAAGTGTATTTTACCATATTTTTATGTATATAAACGGGATTACAGCATGGAAAATATAAACCTTTTTAGGAAACATATCGCCAGTCTAAGTTTCTCCGAAGCTTATGAATCTGATGACGTCAACAAATGTTTTAATTCTTTTTTTGAACTGTTTAAATTAATATATGATCTCTGTTTCCCAATTGTCAGACGCAAAATTTCTACAGTTACTAAGCCTAAGTGGATCACACGCGGAGTCAAGCGTTGCAGTAGAACTAGACGATCTTTATTGTGGAAATATAGACTGTCTCGAGACAGTGATTCAAAAATGGCATTCAAAACTTTCTCGAAAAGATATCAAAATGTTATCAAACAAACACAGAAAGCACAGAATTCTTATTTTATTGGAACAAGCACCAACAAGTCAAAGGCAATTTGGAAGGTTATTAAATCTATAAAACCTAACATTCCAAAAAATAGCATAAATGCCATTAATGTAAATGGCAATCTCATAACAAAACCCAAAGAGATAGCACAACAATTTAATGACTATTTCGTATCCTCAGTCCAACCGAATACTCAACATTCAAAATCAAATGTTTTTAGCACACCAGGACCGGTTAAATCCATGTTTATGTCACCAACGGTACCAAGTGACATTATTACAATTATAAATTCTCTTAATAACACAAACAGTACAGGCTATGACGATATTAAAACCAAAGTGGTCAAATCAGTTGCTCTTTTAATAGCCCCCATATTAAGTGACATTATAAATAAAAGTATTCAAAAAGGCATTTTTCCCGATAAATTAAAGACTTCAATAATAAAGCCATTACACAAAAAAGACGACAAAACAAAAGTTACCAATTATAGGCCAGTTGCACTGATACCAATATTTTCTAAAATTTTTGAGAAAGTATTTTATAACAGCATTAATAGTTATTTAGAGGCGAATGATATTTTTTGTAATGAACAAATGGGCTTTCGGAAAAATAGAACCATTAATATGGCTATTTATAGGTTTTTGGAAAGAATACATCATAACATGGATAACAGAAAACCTGTAATGGCGATGTTTATGGATATGACCAGGGCATTTGACTATGTAGACCATAAAATGCTATTAACAAAGCTCGAAAGATATGGCATCAGAGGTAACGTGCTTAATCTGATAAAATCTTATTTGGAGAATAGAAGTCAGATTACACAAATTAGCAAAATAAATATGAAGACCAAAACTGAGGTAGTCTACTCCTCTAGCTCTAGATTATTGTCATGTGGTGTGCCGCAGGGTTCTGTGCTGGGACCATTACTTTTTATCTGCTATATTAATGACTTTCCCCAAGTAATCGAAAATCAAATGTCACTATTTGCCGACGACAGCACTGTTATTTATGATTCTGGCACTACGAAAGAAATCGAAGAACATGTAAACAATAGCCTTATTCCAATTATCGACTGGTTAAATGCTAATAATCTTAAAATAAATCTAGCCAAAACTAAAGTTATGAATTTTAAAATAAGACATAAAGAACAATCACAGTTACAAGTAAACTATAAGGGGAGTGAAATACTTGAGTCTAGTGTTACAAAATTTCTTGGACTGTATATTGACAATGACATGACATGGAGGACTCAAATTGAAAGTATTTGTGGAAAGCTGAGGAGTTTTTCATATGCTCTTTATATGCTGGGTAAAGTTGCCAATAAGACTGCTCTACTAGCAGCCTATCATGGTTATGTCGCCTCAGCTCTGCGGTATGGCCTCATATTCTGGGGTAATGCCCCTAAGGTTCAAGAAGTACTTGTGGCACAGAAAAAATGTATCCGAGCTATTTGTAAAATAAAACAAACTGAGTCGTGTAAGCCACATTTTCGTGAGCTAAAAATATTAACTTTACCGTCACTGTATATTTATGAAGCCTGTATTTTTATAAAACACAACACTAATTTATATAGATTTGTAGAAAGTAAACGCCGTTCAAAAAAGCTGCAGGTATTAGCAACAAAAACACAATTTTATAGCAAAAGCTTTTATGCAATGGCTCAAAAACTGTATAATAAGTTACCAGGACAAGTTGTCTCAAGTGTGAACATTAACGAATTTAAAAGAAATTTATTCAAATTGTTAAATGACAAGGTGTATTATTCTGTTGACGATTATTTAAATGACAAATTTTAATTTTAATTATTTCCAAAGTTAATCTATATTTTTTTTTTTTTTTTTGCTATGTGAAAATGATAAATTATTTTGTTATTCTTATTTTTGTATTCATTCATTTTTGGCATTGACATTATTTGTACTTTTGTTCCTTTTACTTTAATTAATTTGACATCTTATCTAATTTGATCTATAATTATTTGTGATTGAACTTTTGAATAGTTAATGTAATGTTGTTTTTTTTTGTATGATGATCCTTTGATATTTTGTATTTTGTATGCCTTTTGGCGGGACACAGCTCGGATCTTATTTATTATAACATCTTCTGTATGTACCCTGTGTTCACGAAATAAATGAATTTGAATTTGAATTTGAATTTGCCTGTGCAGTTGATACTGTGAGTATAACCGGACACAATGCAAGTGTGTAGCCCCAACACAGGATATGCCACACCCTCTACAAGCCGTCGTGTACAACTAATAGCATCCTCCAGGACTTGAATGAGGCAAACGACAGAGCTGTCTAGGTCGCTACATACTGGTCGGACAAAATCTAAGAAGAATCTGCTGTTGCATCATCATTTCAGCCGAAATTCGTCCACTGCTGGACATATGCTTCCACCAAATGTCGCCACATTGACCGGTCCCGTTTGACTCGAATTCAGCGGATTCCCGCAACATTCACCAGGTCATCGGTCCACCTAGTGGGAGATCTTCCAACGCTATTTCTTCCAGTTCAGTCCAGAACTTTTCGGCCCCGTCGGCCATTCGTTCTGTGAGGAAAGTGCCATGCCCACTGCCACTTAAGTTTGGCATTGAATTGCATTACCAGTACAGCATTAGCATAATGTTTACACCGCCTGGAACACAGCCCTGTACTCTGTAGGATCATGCGGGCTGGTGGATGTCACGTGTCGTTCATCTGTTCTTTAAGAGATATGCCGTTTCCTTCACGATGTCCCAGACCGTTTTAAGAGTAGTGGTGAAGAAGTAAATTTAATCAAGTGATGCGCCCGTCTGAACCAATCCGCACTGGGCCCGCGTGGTGGATTATAGCCCATTCCCTCTCATAGAGAGGAGGCCTGTGTCCCAGCAGTGGGAATATTAAAAGGCTGATGATGATGATGATGATGCGCCCATCTTGGTTTGAACACGTTGAATCCACTGCTAACAATTTGTTAGTCAGCAATGTTACTGGTTCACCACTGTTGTCCAGTGCAGACAGCCAGATATTTATGTGGTGACACTTGTACAATTGTACATCCAAATTCAAACGAAACTGTCATATCGTGCCCCACATTATTAAGGTGGAAGCACCAGAGTACTCCGCGAAATTCAAATTTTCTTAAGTTTTTTGCAATTTGCAGGCCAGTAGTAGGTTGTATGAAGTTAAAAATATCGTTCGCGACTGTAATTGCAGAGTCAGAGTCATTAAAATCGTCAATGCAATCCTCTAAGTTCATTGAATCCCATTGAATGACAAATTCAAGATATAGTCGATCAATGGTCGCGAATCATATTAATCAAAATAATTATAGAACCTGACACTGACCAAATGTTGAGTCCTAAGTTCAGTTCAACTCGGTCATTTAGTTAAACTCGGTCAAAATGTTTTTGGGTTTTTCCATCAGGAAACAGTAGTAGCACCCACGGAGTCCTAATTTGGGCCCGGTTAAAAGCAATAGGCTCGCCCCCTATTACATGGAAATTAAACATAATTATCTGGCGAAATGTGAGTGTACTAAGCACAGAAATATATATCTATGGTGCTAAGGTTCATGACGGTCTGATTATCTAAAAAACAGCTGTTTAATACACATTTTTGTAGAGGAACATGTCCCTTAAACAGCTGTTTTTAGATAGTCATCTTTTTGGTGAACATGGACCTAAAAGGTACACCATTGGCCAAGCCCTCGAAGCGTAAGTTATGCGATGAGATCAAGACCACACCAAGACCATCATTATGTATTGTTACTTCAGTTACGTACGACCATTGCAATTTTTCAAATATCAACCCACCGTGGCTCATAGAAGAAAAGAGATTTTTGTTTAGCTACTTGAAACTCGAAGGGTAAAGTACCTACGAAATCTCCGCGAGCTAAGGTCCATGTTCACCGAAAACACAACAGTCTAAGGTCCATGTTCACCAAAAAGATGACGGTCTGATTATCTGAAATCAGCTGTTTAAAACACAGTTTTGTATGGGAACATGTCACAGTGACAGCTGTTTTTAGTTAATCAGGTTGTTATCTTTTCGGTGAACATGTACCTAATTATCTAAAAATAGCTGTCACTGTGACATTTTTTTATTTTATTTTTTTATTCTTTATTAATTAGGGGTTTTTACCCACACGCATACGTCAACCCCATTGTTACACTGTGACATGTTCTCATAAAAAACTGTGTTTTAAACAGCTGTTTTTAAATAATCAGGCTGTAGTTTTTTTTGGTGAACATCGACCTAAGACGCGGGAATAGAAGCAACTAGAATCTAGATCATAATACAATCATTTATTTTTGTTACAGGTACATTTGCTTACTTGCATATAATGGATAACCAGGCCACCTGTTAATATTAGGAGCAATGACTAGAGGCAATCAGAAATTGAATGCTCGAGGACGTGTTAGTTTAAACGTAAAGATTGAACTTCACCGATTAAAATCCCACAATTATTTTCCTAAAAAAGGACCCGAAAATAAACGTGGGTCGTATCAGAAGATACCGAAGAAAAAAAAAACAATGATTCGAGGCACTGGCGATGTTATACAGTTTTCAATTTCATTCTGGGTGACGTACAAATTCTTCGAGTCTGTCATAGTTAAATATGGGTCTTACGGTCAATACGATCAATATTCGGAAGAAGAAGAATCAGAAGATCGGTGTGAACCTGAGATCGTCGATTGACTGTGCGTAAGATAATTTGAAAGTAGCCAAGCGTGTATCCGACATGCTGGCAATGATAACTCTTTCTGGATAACTCTGTGGTTTAAGTATTTTATCAAAAAAGTAAAAAGCTGACAGTACTTTTTCGCATTGACAGCACCACTCATTTCTAAAATGTCGTGATGGGCTGACAAGTGACCCCAAGAAATATTAACAAATATACCAATACCTATAGCAAAACAAACAAGATGTGCAAGTAAATGAAAGTAAACAACACCCAAAAATCCACCCAAGAAACCATTCTAAATGTTTCCACTTAAAATGTGTTAAATATTCTTCTTGACACAATGGCGAGAGCGTTGTTCTACGACTGGATACAGTTTGGCTTCTCATTCTGGTTTTCGTACAAATTCTTCCAGACCGTAATCACCAAAGTTGGGTCTCATGGTCATTACGATGAACAGATAGCGGATAAATGCTGTGATGACGACTAACCGTATGTTTCATATAAGTTTTTAAACTAACATAGTCGCTAACATTATTCTTAGTTAACACTGCAAACGGAATAATAGAATAGAATACTCTTTATTATGTACACCATAAAAATATAAATACAAACATTTTAAACACTTTACAAGGGGTGACACAATGGGCGGTCTTATCGCTTAAAGCGATATTTTAAAGACAACCTTTGGCTGGATTTAAAGCGGAAGGAGAGACAATACTGCAGGTAGCCTGTAGTGTACCATTTACATATATACAATAAATAAATACATACATATACACACGTAAGACATATTACACTTATGTATATATGTATACAACCTTATTTTTTGTTTATACTGTTACGAGCTGGGTATGAGATAAATTAATTACTACCGATGAAACAACACAATAACTTTATTAATCACAAAACAATCAAAACTTAATCACAAATACACTACTGTTTACTATTCACTTAGATATCGCACTTGTAGTTCACTTGGATTCGCTTCGTTGTGTCGCTAAAACAAGACTGCCGGTCGCGGCCCTGAGCGCTCTATTTATACTCGCCAACAGACACACCAGAATAACCACGAAGATTCGAGAGGGTCATAAAAAAAACACTAACAAAAAATAGTAGGTACCTACTTACAAGGTTGGTATTACCTACTTGTACAAAACAAACAAATATGAACCTTATGCCCTAGGCGTACGGTCGAAATTCTAATGCCTTTGTATAAATAGGTCGCGAGTTTGTACCTACCTAACTTTAAAACTAATAATAATAGAATGCCCTCGAACTTCTAACGTACGCACACTGTAATCGCCGACTTTCTCGAATGTTCTAGTAGGTCCGATGTAACACTGCCCCCTCCTTAGACATGCTCGTCCCGAGCATCATTAGTCCCGTAGTATCGCGCCAACCGGTCTACATGCACAATCTTAGGCGCACCTCGCGGACCCTTCTGTATTCGGTAGGTGACATCGTTGATCCTAGTCACGACTCGGTATGGCCCATCCCATTTTGCTTGTAACTTCGGAGACTTCCCCTTGCTCCGCACTGGGTTATGCAACCACACCAGTGAACCCTCGTCGAAACCCCTACCGTTTGCCTTCCGATCATACCGGGTCTTCATCTTCTCAGACATCTGTTGGCTGGATTGTCGGATATGCTCATAAACATCGTTCAACTTATTACGCAAGTCATTCGCGTAATCTGTTACACTACATGGAGCATCAGGGGGAGTTCCAGTGATTAAATCAGCAGGTAACCGTAGTTCCCTTCCAAAGTTCGCGAAGGCTGGTGTCACAGTCGTACTTTCGTGGACTGCACTTCGGTAAGACAGAAGAAACGGCTGTATGTGCTTGTCCCAATCCCTTTGCCGGCTTTCCACAACTTTCGCCAGATACCTCTCCAACGTTTGGTTGAATCGTTCCACCATTCCATCGGATTGTGGGTGGTAAGAGGTGGTTCTGGTTTTATAGGTACCCATCAATCGACAAGTCTCTTGAAATACTTGCGATTCAAAATTTCTTCCTTGATCGCTGTGTATTTCTAAGGGTACTCCAAAACGACAGAAGACTTCTTGAACTAATTTATCTGCGACAGTTGTTGCTTCTTGGTTAGGAATGGCGAAGACTTCCGGCCACTTTGTAAAGTAATCCATGACCACCAGGAAGTACCTGTTTCCGCTCTCACTTACTGGAAATGGTCCCGCAACGTCTAGTGCTATCCGTTCCCAAGGGGCTCCAACGTTGTACACTTTTAATGCACCTCTGCTGCGTGTCTGGGGTCCTTTCACGGCCGCACAACTGGTACATTTGCGGCACCAGTCCTCCACATCATCACGACAGTGGATCCAGTAGAAGCGTTCTCGAATTTTAAGTAGAGTCCTTTTTACCCCCATATGTCCTCCAGAACATCCATCATGGTAGAGCCGTAGAACATCCGGTACCTTAGCTTTCGGAACAACCATTTGTAGATGACAGCTGTCCCCTCTAGCGTTTTCCCATTTACGGCACAAGACTCCATCCTGGATCACCAAGCTGTTCCATTGCGCCCAATAACTCTTCGTGATGGAACTCATCGCAGCCACATCACTCCACTTGGGTTTAGGAACACCAGCTTTGATCCACTCGAAGATCGGTTTGATATCCGAGTCATTGTGCTGAGCCTGCTGTAGGGTCTCCTTCCATTCATCGCTGAGATCCGTTCTAAGCATCCTCACGGGCACTACTTCCTTAGTCTCTTGCCTGGCACAGTGCTTACAGTCTTCAGGACAAGGTCTTCTTGATAAGGCGTCTGCGTTACCGTGAGTTCTCCCACTGCGATGTTCAGTTACGAAATCAAACTCTTGTAGTAGTTCTATCCATCTCGCCACTTGCCCCTCTGGATTCTTGAACTGTAATAGCCACTTCAGTGCAGCATGGTCAGTTCGTAATTGGAATTTACGTCCCAGCAAATATTTACTGAAGTGCTGCACTGTCTTTACTACAGCGAGTAGCTCCCGTCTTGTAACGCAGTAATTTCTTTCTGGCTTAGATAAAGACTTGCTGAAGTAAGCTATTACAACCTCCCGGTCTCCTTTCCGTTGAGACAGCACGCCCCCAATTCCAGTATTACTGGCATCTGTGTCAACTATGAAGTCATTTTCAGTGTCAGGATATCCCAAAATAGGTGTATTGCACAGACGTTTCTTTAATTCCTGAAATGCGACGTCGCAGTCTTCGTCCCAACAGAATTGCCGCTTTTCCTCAGTGAGTTTGTGCAGAGGTTTTGCAATGTCCGCAAAATTCTTGACAAACCTTCGATAGTAGGAGCACAAACCCAGGAATGCTCTGACCTGTGTCTTGTCTTTCGGAACTGGCCAATCTTTGACGGCGACTACTTTTTCTGGGTCTGTTTGAACACCTTCCCCCGAAACTATGTGTCCTAAGAAGTTCACTTGCTGTCTGAAAAACGAGCACTTTTTCGGACTTAACTTGAGATTTGCTGTTTGGATTTTCGACAGCACTCGGTTGAGGTTTTTAAGGTGATCTTCAAATGTACGTCCCACGATGATTATGTCGTCTAGATAGACAAGACATGCGTCTCCAATCAATCCGGCGAGTACTTGCTCCATCAGCCTTTCAAACGTCGCAGGAGCGTTGCACAACCCGAATGGCATAACTTTAAACTGCCATAGCCCTTTTCCTGTTGAGAATGCAGTTTTCTCCTTGTCCTTGGGGTCTATTTCTACTTGCCAGTAGCCACTCTTCAGATCAAGTGTGGTAAACCACTTCATACCAGTCAGCGTATCCAGTGTGTCATCGATCCTAGGCAGCGGGTAGCTGTCCTTTTTCGTCACGTCGTTCAGACGTCGATAGTCCACACAGAAGCGCATACTGCCATCCTTTTTCTTTACCAAGACCACTGGAGAACACCATGGACTCGATGAAGGCTCTATAACACCGTCCTTCACCATTCCCTCAATCATGGTTTCTACCTCTTTTTCTCGTGCAACTGGCAGTCTTCTTGGTCGCTGACGGATAGGTAACTCGTTACCTGTATTAATCTGGTGCTGAACAAGTCCAGTTCTCCCTATGTCAGCATCATTCGAAGAGAAAATGTTGGCGTACTGAAGTAACATCTTCTTAGCCTTGTCCATTTCTCCTTTAGTTAAATCGCAGTTTTCCAAAAGCGTTGACACGTCAAATTTTGAACTGCGAATTTCATTTCCGGTAGGGACATCTTGCAATTGACGCATCCAAGCTACTTCCTCGCAAGTGCCGATCAAGGTGCCCTTCTTAATCACTTGCTCCTGGTCACTTGGATTCAGTATACGTACTGCTGAGACGTTGGTGGCCTTAACCAGAGTTCGTGCCATCTTCCATGGGAAGTCATTGTTCACCCTTTCTATCAGTACACTTCGATCTCTTTGTCCAGAGTTCCGTGGCAAACAAATTGGCACAATCGTTTCTGATCTGCGAGGAAGAACAATCTTCTTCAAGCAGTACACTTTCCCTGACGGTGCACCTTCCATGAATACTTCCTCTGAACCACATTTCAGTACTCCTTGATCAACGTCGATCTCACAACGATATTTCCGCATGAAGTCCAAGCCCAAGATGCAATCGTCCACTATGTCAGCCACGATGACATTCTGCTTGTAAAATCTGTCACCCAATTTTAACTCCACCTCCTTCTTGCCTCGGACGGTAATGTGCTGACCGGTAGCTGTTAGTAAATGTATACGGTCGTGCTTATTGAAGTAGTCCCCAAGAAACCGACTTGCTAGTTTAGAATTGACGACCGTGTGAGAAGCTCCAGTATCCAACGTCAGTTTGCATGGTGTTCCATTGACTTCGCCTTTGATGGTCAGGCTGTTTCCGTCATGTGCTTGCGAGATCAAGATTCTCGGGGCTCTTTCAATACCAGCCAGCACCCGCCCCCCGGTCCTGGCATTTACTCGTTTCCCTGCTGTGGCTGGGCAGTCACTTCAGCCACTCTTCCCTGCTGATCTTCTATCGGGGTCCTGCGCTTAGGACAGCTGGACCGAAGATGACCCCTTTCTCCACATGTGTAGCACCTAGGACTATACCCCTGTGGGCGGCCGCGTACAGGTGATGCAACAACCTCCCTGACACGGTGCGTTCGGTGGTCTTGCCTCACTGCCTCTACTTCTAAGGCATGAGCCAAGGCGTCCTTCAAGGTCTCATGATGCCCAAGTCTCACGGCAGCTCTAACTTCCAAGTCACGTATTCCATCAACGAACGCTTGTACCAGATTTCCATCAATCAGTGCAGGGGCAGACTGGTAGGCTTTCCGAACGAGTTTTTCAACTTCCAGAGCCCACTGCTGTAGGTTCTCGGCACTTCGTTGAAAACGGTCCTTCAACTTGGCACGGAATACGTGCTCCAGGTGCGCGTCGCCGTATCTGGACTCCAACGCCTCCAGTAGCTGCTCGTAGGTAACGTCCTTGCCGAGCGCCTCCAGAATAGTTAGGGCCTGGTCTCGGAGGCCCAAGGTGAGCGCGGTCATGGCTTGTGGTTTTGTCCATCCATTCGCCTTCATGACGGCCTCAAACTGTATTTTGTAAGCCGACCACGAAGATGTGCCGTCGAACGGAGGCACCTTAAAACCACGCGAAGATGGTGCAGCAATCACCGAAGCTACAGACCCGCCTTCAGTCTTCAGTTCGCCCAAAGCCTTCTTTACCCCAGCAATCTGAACTTCGGCCTCCGAGATGCGATTCTCATGCTGGTGGACCTGTTCTTTCATCACTTTCAGGTCCTTGCCGAAAGTTGCATGGAGATCCTTTATGAGGAGCATCTGCTCGTCCTGGCGGCGGACCTGCTCCTCTTTGTCCTGCTGCAACTGCTCTTCCAACCGGCGAGCCTGCTCCTCTTGACGGCGAGCCTGCTCCTCTTGACGGCGAGCCTGCTCCTCCTTGTCTCGCTGCAGTTGCTCTTCCAATCGGCGAGCCTGCTCCTCTTGACGGCGAGCTTGCTCCTCTTGACGGCGAGCTTGCTCCTCTTGACGGCGAGCTTGATCCTGCAGCAGCGCCATTAAAGCTGACAAGTCTGGCGCCCCTGATGCTGGAGAAACTCCGGATGGGCCAGCGACTGGCTGTGACGTAGGCTGGACACCACCCGGTGTCTGTGTCGGAGAATCCCCAAACCGCCTTTGGTCCATATCCTGCTGTCGCTGACTTCTGGTACGGATACCGTCCGCGTCGTCCTTTGGTAGGATTGGCATAATTTATCTCTCACTTCTGGCACCAATTTGTTACGAGCTGGGTATGAGATAAATTAATTACTACCGATGAAACAACACAATAACTTTATTAATCACAAAACAATCAAAACTTAATCACAAATACACTACTGTTTACTATTCACTTAGATATCGCACTTGTAGTTCACTTGGATTCGCTTCGTTGTGTCGCTAAAACAAGACTGCCGGTCGCGGCCCTGAGCGCTCTATTTATACTCGCCAACAGACACACCAGAATAACCACGAAGATTCGAGAGGGTCATAAAAAAAACATTAACAAAAAATAGTAGGTACCTACTTACAAGGTTGGTATTACCTACTTGTACAAAACAAACAAATATGAACCTTATGCCCTAGGCGTACGGTCGAAATTCTAATGCCTTTGTATAAATAGGTCGCGAGTTTGTACCTACCTAACTGTAGATGTTGTGGGTGGTAATCGGCGAAGTTAAACCACTTAATAGCTTAAGAAACTTATATTTTTGAAAAGACACGGATAAATTTAGCAAACAGGATTACAATAACGTACAAGCGCACCCGCTTGCGGTGCTCGCACGGACTGAACTGCCGGCGTCTTAGGTGGGGGTCCACCGGCCCGTACACCTATACTTACATAGGCTATAGGTACTTATAATTATATTATTACTACTTACTAACTAATCTATCTATCTACTCGTACATAACATGAACGCGTCGCTAACATTCCCCCCCCTAGTGCTGGCTCAGCACTCCTCAACAAGTGAAATTCGCGCGACGCGGGCTGCAGGTCGCTTCCAGACGCCAGTCTTAGTCTTCACCTCGACCAGTCTGATTCGTCCGTCCTTACCTGGGCATATCTTCTGAATAACACCCTTCGGCCAGGTACTACGAGGACCGTTAGGATCAGCCACTAGCACTACGTCACCTACCTGCAAAGGTTTTACATCCTCGTTCCATTTTCTTCGAGGCAGTAACTCGGGGAGAACCTCTTTCACCCATCTACGCCAAAACATATCCGCTAACGCTTGTGACTTTCTCCATTGTTTGCGTAGAAACATGTCGGAATCATCGAAAGTCCCAACGATTGGTGTGCTGGATGAGCTACCTAAAAGAAAATGGTTAGGAGTCAAAGATTCTAAGCTTTCAGGATCCACGGAGACGTGTGTCAACGGACGACTATTCACCATGTTCTCCACTTCCGCTATCAGGGTAAGTAGTACTTCTTCACGGGGAGCGCGTTCCTTCATTATTACTCGAAGTGAAGTTTTCACGCTTCGAATCAACCTCTCCCAGGCCCCACCCCAGTGAGGGCTGGAAGGGGGTATAAAATGCCACTGCATGGCGTTGTTCACACCGGCGACCTTGAGAGCATCTATGTTAAGTGCCTGCTCTGATTGCTTCAGTTCCTTATCGCTTGCTCTTAGGTTGGTGCCATTATCAGAATAAAGATGGCAGGGCCATCCTCGCCGTGCTGCCATACGTCGCAGCGCCATTATTAAAGAATCTGACGTTAGTGATGGAACAAGCTCGATATGAACTGCTCGTATAGTGAGGCAGGTGAACAAAACGCCATACCTCTTCTGCCTTCCTCTGCCCACAGTCACTTCCATTGGACCAAACAAGTCCAAACCACAAAATGAGAATGGTTGTTGGTGATGTGCTACTCGAGCGTGAGGTAAGTCACCCATTCTGGGTACTTGCGGCTTACATTTCCTTATGCGACAAAGCATGCATTTTGAAACCACCCTTTTTACTGTTGGCCTTATTTTAATAATCCAAAATTTCTGTTTCAGATTATTGACGACCATTTCCTGGTTCCCGTGAGCTGCCTTAATGTGAAAGAACATGACAAGAAGACGCGTTATGTCATGCTTTCCATCTAATATGATTGGTCTCTTCGTTTCTAGGTCCACATCTGTCGCGGCATCGATGCGGCCACCGAGGCGGAGTAAACCGGTTTCATCTAGATACGGTGACAAGGTAAGTAACTTACTATCTCGTGATAAGTGTTTACCATTTTTGATTGCAGATATTTCGGCGGAGAACGATTCTACTTGCACCTTCTTCAGTAACAGGATCTCAGCTCGAGCCATCGCATCGCAGTCAACCTCACCCGTAAGTCTCTTGCATCTGTCAATAAATTTCAGAATGACGGCCGTGGCTCGTTGCAAGCGAAGCCAGGAGGAAAACCGCTGCGGCTCAGGAACAGGTAAGTTACATGTAGGCTCATGCATCAGAGCCACACACTCTAAACTCCCTTCGTCTCTGTCGATGTCGGGGCTCACGACATCAGCAGGCCATAAGGACTCAACTTTGTGTAAAAAGTCAGGCCCTGTGAACCACTCACTGTGAAACATTGTGTGGTTAAATTCATCACGAGTACCAAGATCCGCTACATTTAATTTAGTAGGTACATATCTCCATTCGGAAATACGCGTGAGTTCGTCAATTTCTCCTAATCGGTTCGCTTCGAACGTTTTATACCTACGTGTGTTATTTCTAATCCACTGTAAAACGGTTGTGGAGTCACACCAAAAATATCGTTGCTCGGGCGCTAATCTGTGTTCCTTCAGAACGTTATCAGCCAATCGTGCAGCCAACAGCGCCGCCTGCAGCTCGGCTCGGGGTACAGTCATGGGTTTTACAGGTACAACACGACATTTACTTGCTATAAATGCGACGTAAACAATCCCATTGACTATCCATCGCCAATACGCTACACAACACATGGCTTGAATAGATGCATCGCAAAATAAATGCAGCTGTAAGCGTGTATAATTATTACTTGCCGGTGTAGCAGACGTAGCGGTTGTCGTAGGCAGTCTACACGTTTCGTAGCAGCTACTCGTAGCAGATAGCTCCAGCGCGGAGGTCGCGGGTGAGGCGGCGGGAGGAGATGGCCTTATCATAGCAATCTCGGCGACCGGTTTTATTTCCGTCTCGTTCCCACCTTGTAACAAAATAGTTTTGTTATAGCACCTAGGTATACGTATTTGTTTTATATCCTTTAATAACTCGATCCATTTGCACCATTTATTGTAGATACTATCGGGTACTACGTCATCCCAGCCTATGTTTAAGCGCCAAGTATCTTGCAACATAATTTTGCCCTGAATAGTGAATGGTGCTAAGAATCCTAATACATCAAAAATCGACATAACTATTCGAAGCATGATTCTTTTAGTAGGTCTGTCCTTATTTAAAATAATATTTTCAGGTATTCGTTTCAGAGACACGTCGAAACCTAATTCATCTTCTCCAGGATACCAGATGAGTCCCAGGGTGCGCTCGCCATGGTACTCCTGTTCAAATTTGAACCTAACGCTGGCAGAACCTAAGGTATCCTTCGGAACACTATCTAAAACAGCAATGCTATTGCTTGTCCAGTTACGGATTTGGAAACCTCCACTGCTATGTATTTCAGTTATATTTTTAACCATTTCTATCGCCGCCGTGTCATCCGGCAGGCTATCAATATAGTCGTCCATATAGTGCGATTTGTATATCGCATTAACAGCAGCTGGTAATGTCGACTCGTAACGACGCGCGTTTACATTTTTAACAAACTGAGCTACAAAGGGAGAACAGTTAGCGCCGAAAATGAGTGACGTCATAACGTAAATATCAACTGGGTCGTCAGGACTGTTCCGCCAAAGAAACCTAAACGCGTGTTGATCTTCAGGCCGAATTTTAACTCTAAGGAACATATCCTTGATGTCACCGGTTACTGCAATTGAATATTCCCTAAAGCGCAGCATTATACCAAACAGAGATGACAGCAAGTCCGGCCCTGTGAGTAAATAGTCATTTAGACATTTATCACCAACTGGAGCGGCAGAATCGAACACAAGCCTAAGTGACTTTTTATTAGGGTTATCTACCCCGAAGTGGGGTAGATACCACGTCCTGAGTGCCGGCAGTCGCTTTTCCATCTTGTGAGCGTAATCATTATGTAACAAATGATTTATACGCTCGCGGTATCGTTCGGCGAAACCATGGTCACGTGCCATCTTCCTTTCTATCCCCTTTAACCTTTTCAGAGCGTTAGGATAGGTGTCGGGCATAGTGCAGGCCTCATTCTTCCAAGGCAAACACACATGCCAGCGACCGTTGACGAGTTCGACAGACTTTTCCAGCAGCTCGACGGCACGAGTTTCGTTAATATTTTGTCTCGGCTTACCTGACACTCCCAAGGCGTCTACAGCGAATGACTGCCTCACCTCCTCGTGGAGGTCCCGTAGCCTGCGCTCGTCCCTGCCCGCGGCGGTGCTAGCTGCTGAGCTCAACAGCAGAGTGGCGTGCGCCTCGACAGTGGCGGCGTTGACCTGCGCGTGCCCAGCGTGCTGCCTTCGCAACATACCATGGATGCACCAACCTAGGGGAGTCAATGTAGCGGACGGCTCATACAATTTCCCTACTATAACTTTGAGAGGTAACAATAAATGACAGTTATCTTGACCTATTAAAATTTCAGGTTTAACATCATGTTTACATAATATCTTATCATTTATTCCAAACACGTTTTTATAATTACTATAATCAATCACAGAAAGTTGTTGCAAAGGTAAGTCTAATTTGTCTACACACCGTAGTTCTATGTTATGCATCTTATTGTCCATACCCGATAATTTAACGTTCGCAATGGTCGTTTTACACACCAGTTCGTTGTCAGACCAGGCTCCGCGAATTCGCATCGTCTCTGAGCGGCCACGAAGCCCCGCACGCTTCGCTAGCCCCGCACTGATAAGCGAGACGGTCGATCCGTCATCAAGGAGCGCGTTTGCACTGAACACACCATTAGCACTGTGTATACGTATAGGTACGACTTTAAGTAGCACTTTGTTTTCACTCGCGTTTATATGCGTCACTGTTTGTGTACTATCGGCGGAGGACGTCGGCGACGGCGTCGGCCCAGGCGTTGACCTCGGCTCTGGAACCTGGCTGCTTTCTGCGTCATTTTTCGGCTTGTTTCCGACGTAGTGAAGTAGATTGTGATGCCCCTCGCCACAGCTATTCTTATCGCAAGGCGGTGCTGAGCACGTGTCTCGTGCGTGGCGCGACAGTAGGCATTTATAACAAATCCCGTTACGTTTTACGAATTCCCATCTGGTTTTACGTAACGCCTTCTTGAATTGTTTACATTCAGTTAATTTATGTTTCGAGGTACGGCAGAACTTGCAGTTATCGGTATCATCATTTGTTTGCAATAATATAGTTTGAGATCGATTACCGGAACTATCTTTGTTTTTCTGGTGATTGTTTTTATTTTGGTCAGTGCGAGGACTCGTAAAATAGATGTTTGATGTAACTGATATTTTTACGGCCTCATCGTGCAAGAAATCAGATAAAATGACCATACGGGATTTCTGTCCTTCAGTAATGAGTGGGAAACTATAATCAGACCATTTAGATAACAGTGTTGTAGGCAGCTTGGACAATATAATTGAAACAATGCTCATACCTTGTAAGTACTCTTCGCGTCCAACTGCTCGCACTGCTTGTATTAGGTTTTGCACTTTCACTGAAAATGGCACGATTTCACTATGATAGTTTTGTGACATTGAGGGCAATTTCTTGATATCCTGTACTATTTTGGATATTATTAAATCAGCATTGCCAAACCGTAGCTCCAAAGTTGACATGATTTTGCACGGTGGACTCGCAGAAATAAGTAAGGCTGCGACGGCATCTTTGGCAGCTCCTCGGAGACACTTTCTCAACCTCCACAGGTTTTCTTCAGGAGAAAATTTACAAAGTTCAGTTGACTCATAATAGGCTTGTTTGAACTGCAGAAATTCCAGTGGGTCTCCCGAAAAGTCTGGAAGATCCTTCGGCGTGCTTAATCGCGTTAAAAGGTTGGTATTCGGTGCACTCGTAGAAGTCAGGTCTTTCAGTGCGCCAGCTAGTATCTGAATAGTCGCCTGCATACTGGTCGCCTCCGCCGCTGGTGGCAGTACGGGTACAGTGTGTGGGTGCGACTCCATCGGCAGATGTGGCACTGAAGGTGCTGGCTTCTGATGTGACGTAGTTAGCCCTGGTGGTGCTGCTGGTGCCTTAAAGATGACGGCATTAGCAGGCGCGGCTGGTTCTGTCTCAGGTGGATGCAACTTGCCCGAGGGGTTGCCATGATCGGGGGCCGATTGCATTAAATCGTGGTGACTCCGTTCCAGCCATTGCTCCACGTCGTGAGCGCGTTCTTCGTGTGGACTGTATTTTTCTTCTTCCTCTAGTTCAGCTAAGTCCGCTTCTAGCTGTTTGTCTATGAGCTCCAGTTGTATCTGTGCCTTTTGCTTTGCAGCATCCAAATGCAACTGCGCCTTTCGAGCTTTTACTGATGATGTGTCGGATTGACCTTTCGACCTTGGCAACGTGTGTTCTGTTTTGAAGCTCGGCCCTGCCGCAGGTGTTTTAAACTCTGTATTTTTGGCTGCTGCACTGGTTGAAGACTGACATTCTTCAGTGTCTGTTTCTTGAGCTCCCTTTGGTTCTTCGAAAAGTTTGCGTTGCGCGAGTTCGCGTCGCACCATACTTCGCGTGCCCACCATTTTGCTTTTCACTGGTGGCGTTACAAACACTAACTGTTTTTTATCTGGCTCGATTGACCACTTTGTAGACGTTGTGGGTGGTAATCGGCGAAGTTAAACCACTTAATAGCTTAAGAAACTTATATTTTTGAAAAGACACGGATAAATTTAGCAAACAGGATTACAATAACGTACAAGCGCACCCGCTTGCGGTGCTCGCACGGACTGAACTGCCGGCGTCTTAGGTGGGGGTCCACCGGCCCGTACACCTATACTTACATAGGCTATAGGTACTTATAATTATATTATTACTACTTACTAACTAATCTATCTATCTACTCGTACATAACATGAACGCGTCGCTAACACTAACTTTAAAACTAATAATAATAGAATGCCCTCGAACTTCTAACGTACGCACACTGTAATCGCCGACTTTCTCGAATGTTCTAGTAGGTCCGATGTAACAATACTAAACCCGAAAAGGGGTCATTGTACTCATCATTTTGAACAACTTTTTCTATGGGACGAACCCTGAAATCGCGAAAAAAAAATCAGCTGTTCCCTACATTTATGTTCGCATAACTCGTCAAAATGTAGGGACTAGCTATGTAGCTAGTTGTCTGTACAAAACTTTGAAGGTTTTAAAAGCTAGCTTAAAGGTTATTAGGCATTCATTTAAGTTTTGCAGTTTGGCAGTGTTGAATGAAAATGGTATTATGACATGTTTCCCCCTAAATCTATGGTTCCGTCGTCTTTGCAGCAATGATAATGACGAATATATTGTACTAAATGAGCTCATTTCACAGGTCCGCAACTTGGCGACGACCATATAAAACCAAATGTGGTCCACAGCAACGTCGTCGAAAAAATGGCAAAATCACAAGCAAAGAAGCTTCTCATCGATTTCCTGCAAATATCAGTTTCATTCTTGATCGGGTACAAAGTTTTTCAGGGTATATTAATTCGTTATAGATCAAGGGGCGGACCCAAATAAACAAAGAAAATGGAAAAATTCTAAAAATGTTACTCGGTTCCAAAACTTCTTGGTGGAAATGCAAACAAACCGGTTTAAGTTAAGACTCCTATGGAATCACTCTCTCAAAGGAATTAGTGGGTGTTTGTAAGTTTTAAGGACTGTGCACATTACATAGAATCGACGCCAACTCCATTCTTGACTCACGTTAAAGCATTGAAATGTGAGCTTTATATCGTGTCACTACGGTAGAAATTACAGCGAGGTCTTAAGTGACTTCTTTCAAGAAAATGTTTAATATAAAGTCGAGTCAGAGTGGAGTCTGAGTTAAATCTGTGTAATGTGACCAGTTCTTAAAACGTAAATCACGCTTTTAGTAGCAATAATTGCTTAAATTGAATTAAATCGTCATTGAAAAAAAAGCCAACAAAATATTAGGATTATTTAATAATAACATCATTGTCATCATTATCTCGAGCGTCATCAGGGGCTTGTGGCTAAGAAGTAATGACAGCCGCACCAGTCGATCTTCAAGGTTGAGCAACGCTTACCAAGGTCGAACGTGGATGGGGGATCCATTACATACCGAGACACCTCTGTGCCTCGGAGAGCAATTAAAGCAGTTGGTCCCGGCTGTCGTGCCAAGGTAGACCGTTGCTCCATGTACAATACAAGTATTCCCAGTTAAGAAAATGCTAGAAAGTTCGGGTCAAATAAAAAATAACTTAACGGTGATTTAAAATTAAAATTTGGGGCTTGACTGATCAATAATATCAAAGTACTCTTGTAAGTGGCTTTACTAATAAAATGGCGTCCACATGCAAACGCTTTTAGAACCGTGTGTTTTCGTTTCCATCAAGTACTTTTGGGAGTTTAATCTAAAAACAGTAATTGTAACAGAGGCAATAAATGATATAAACCAGTACTGCTATTTTGATTTAACTGCATGTAAAACCACGCTAGAACCAGTCTGAAACGTTCCTACCGTATACAGGCCTCCTTTGAGAGGCTATGTAGTAGACTAATCCACCACGAGGACTCAGTTCGGGTTGTTCCTTCACGATATAGGAACGGACGACGGACGGTTGTGTTTTTAGCACAACAAAGTAACGCGCCTTCCTGGGTGTGAAACTTCGGACGCGCGACATCCTGAAGTCTTACTACTGGTTTGGGCTACCATTGTTTTACCATACTCAAGCCCGGCCTCCACCAAAGCCGGGACGAGTGGAGTGGAGAGAGGAAACCAATCGAACTGGTTGCTTTTCCCATCGCGTGTCATCAAGTCTCTCGTGTGATTTATCGAATCTTGCAGGACCCTTGTCCATTCCGATCGGATCTGCTTTTTTGGAGTCCAGGCCTTATTGACTTCAATAACATAATAGCCCAAAAATAAGCTAAACCAACCAAGGATATCTTGGAAACCAACGAGTCAACCTGGGACCAATTTGTAGTCAATGGCGGTGCTGTTATTCGAGAATCCGTTTACCTCGGGCAACCTCTGCTGCTGCTGTTTGGTAAGAATAACTTTGAGGGGGAGGCTAACAAAAGAATTTAGCTGAGTTGGGGAGCGTTTTGGAATAATCAGGACGAGGTGATCTAGCAGAGGCCTAAGGTTGTCGACATAGTTCGCAGAATAAGCAAGATGAAATGTCAATGGACCGGTCATGTTAGCCGTTGGGGTTTGGGGTCACAGAGTATATAATCACTACGTTTGATTTGGGGTGTTTTTGAGTGTAGACCGCGAAGCGTATGGTGGGATTCCTCTCAATGCGACCTACGCAGTGTGGCTGACAGAACGGAGTTTCAATATTATGGTGACGTATCGTATCTCTGTGAGAGCCTAGTCGTTGTTCCCAAAAGGCTCTGTTTTAATAACGAAAGCTGTCCAGACACAGGAATTTGAGACAAAAAAGTATTTCCTCAGTTTGGCGTTTCTTTGGACTTTGGATATGAAATAGGTATGAGTTCCAATTTTTTTCAAAACTGCGTTTCCACACATGTTTAGCAACTTCCACCTGATACAAGTCTACCCAATCATGTTGGTCATCATCTTTTCTTAAATATGTTGCGGTCGGCTTTTAGCGGTGACGACCAGTACTTTACATGAAGTAATATCTTTGAATGACGTGTTTTCCGAAGCATGGGGATTTCGATAGGTAATGGTTAACCTTTGCCTGCGTCTGTTACTGCCATAAATCATCTTCTACTATCCTTGTTCCATGTTACTTGGGGTCGCCGAAAAAACGTGTTGCGTCGACTAAGCAACGTGGGATCATGGTCTCTCCTCTATGAACCGTCACGCTATCATTTACTCCTTTTTCTTTCATATCATTCCTCACACAATCCATCCATCGTTTCACTGGTCTTCCTCTCCTTCTCCATCCATCAACATTATATTCATCACTGTTTTAGTCACCTGCGATTCGTCTCACCTCAACACATGCCCATACCAAGACAGTCGATTTTTACTTGTTGCTGCCATATTATGTATCTTATGGAATATTTATATGGTTAAAATTAGTGGTCCTCCATAAAGTATTAGATCAAGAACAAAGCCATTACACGATCATTTATTTTTTGTATTGTTCTGTCCCACTGCTGGGCAAAGGACTCCATCGCCAATCTTGTCGATAAGTCTAAGGTATAATAAAAGTGATACTGAGCGGGACACGTTTCCAGAACCCGGTCAGAAAAGAAAAGAGGGCATAGCTGTTAACCATAATAAAAGAAGAATAACAAGCAGTTGCCAAATTGACAACAAATAAAGCTTTACAAAACGTACAAAAATCTTGAGATAGAATACGTTAAAAGTATTCTATCTTTAGTAAAAATAAGAATTTAGTAAATAATGAAATAGAAGATAAAAAAACACGGAAACTGAATTCTAAATTTATAGTGATGACGGCCAGGACCCTACTCAACGATGCCGTCTTGTTTTCAATATCTTTCTTTGCTTCATACAAATTCATGGAGAACTTCATAGAAAAGCATCGTTGCTGTGATAAAGCTCAGAGGGAAATGGCCAATGAGATAACATCCCCAGTTGATTTCACGAAGGGTACCTCACCGTCAAACCCAAAACCCAAGACCCCAAAACCTATAGCAAGACGGAGTGACAATCATCCTTATTCAGAGGAAAATTAAAGGTACGTAATATTGTTTTTATAAGTATCTAACCAGTACACGCAATGTTTTAGTGAGCTAGCGCAATGTTGAACCAGAGTTGCTTGAAAATAAATGGATGTGGTTGTTGCTAGACGCCTCATGTTGTAGATGGACCAGCAACCTTAAAAAGCAGCTGGGACCCGAACAGAACACTGAAGGTCACGATGTTACCACTAGTAAACTGCGTTAGGCCGAGTTGCAATTTTTTTTTACCGGCGATGCATTTAGAATTTAGTGCAAGATGCAGCAGAACTGTCTTAGTAATTGAATCCAGGGTTAAGGGCAGGTATTAGTCACTCAAGTAGGTTAACCATTGTAAGAGATTTTTAAATATGTAAGCAAATTATGTTGATAACACCAGAAAGATTTTACATGGAAGAATTTAATCCTAGACATTAATACTTCAACCACTTGTGAAAACTATAAAGTTACCCTCGTGCTCAATTAGTTGAATATGTATAAAGTCATAGTTATTCAATAGGAAAATATGTAGCTCAAGGCTCGCCAAGCTTAGCTTAGGTGTGTCAAAGTCCGGCGGCGGCGACCTCTCGCGTCCGGCCCTGGTTCAATCCATGGTCCGGAGCGAGACGGAATGGGAAGCCGTCGCCTCCTTCTGCGAAGCAGTGATGCTAGCGAAGGAGGTGGCGGAACGAGAGAGGGAGAGATCCTCTCTTCCCGGCCGCCGCGGGAGACGCAACGGGCGTCGGGGGCCACGTGGTGGCTACCGGCCACCGTAGATGCGGGCCTGTGGACGGCTGGCTATGGGCTAGCTAGCCGTCCGGCCGTCTAACGACGACGACAGGCCGTGTCGACGGCGCGTTCGTGTTCCACGCGCGCCTCAAAGAGATGTCAGCAAAAGGAGAAGGGCCCCGCAAGGGCCGAGGCCTGCCGGGGTTGCGGGCCTGTTCGAAAGAGATACCGCGGCCCCGGAACGTAAAAGGCGAGGAAGGAACATGGATGGTTTTTAGTCAGTAAGAGTCTGACACTCCCTTCCGCTCCGCCCAGAGTGGAGGGGGTCATTTGATGATTTCCCATCCTTAAAAAAAAAAAAAAAGGTGTGTCATAGTCCTCATAATTTATTTCTCGGTATGAAACGCGCAGTGAATTGATCACTCAGTCAAGACGATTGTTTCTCTTTGCATCAGCTGCCTTGTGCAATGTGCTTGTGCATGCGTGCTACCGTTTGAATGATCAATCGCCTTTCTAGACAGGTGTATATCTAGTTTTTCTTTCTCTTTTTCCTGAATCCTCATCGCCATCACGGAGGTTACCAAGGAGGTTGTCGTCTGCCTAACCGGAAATCCTGTATGTTTCTCAATACTGCCAGGACGAAACACTTATAAACTAACTCGCTGATGCGACTTCGTTCACGTGTAAATTGTAATGTGTATGTGTGAGACTACAAAATTTGCCTTCGAACTATTCTCAGACCAGCCGTTTTGGAGGAGTTCGATAACAAACACTGTGAAACTATATTTTTATTTATTGGAAAGATAGACTACATGCTATGGGATACGGTCGTGCCTGAGACCGTCTTTGAGGGAGTGTTGTAAAGGACAGGGTGGCTCAGATAAAGATTATTTAGGGACTTAGGTGTCCAGGTCCACTGAAATTTGTAATTTATTCATAAAACATACCTTTTTTCGTCTCTTTCTTCCAGGATATGTGTTCAATGGCTGCGGTGGCGGTGGAATGTGGTAAAAATACGGTGGCGTGTAAACCATATCGTCCATCCCAGAGGCAATAGGTGTCCCCCGTGATGGTACCATCGATCGCACGGTCCCATACAAGCTCCTGTTGCGACTCTGCTTGCCGTACATGTTCATCATCACACCGAATTCACACTGGCTCCACAGTTTGCACGATCACGTTCAAGTTTCATCAAATTCACGCGGAAATGAAACAGTTCATCGCGAAGACCGCGTACAGTGCAAAACGCAGTTTATTTAAGTACAACTTATTTTTATTTAATAAAAAAAAATAAGCAACCGCAGTATTGTTTTTTTTTTAATAATTTTGTAACGAGGTTGTCTAATAGATAAATATTTTTTGAAATATTAGGATCTTTAGTTCCCCGTTTTGGACGATTTATTTTGTTTGAATGAACGCGAGCGACCAGTGTTTTGTCACAGTATCAAATGCGTGTCTCGTTGGAGAATGCAGAGTTCCATCATGAACACATTACATCTAATTATCATAGTTTATCTGTTTTTTCCAATAGGCTACGTGGAGCGCGACGTATCGACATACTGATGTTTGAAAATGTACAAAAACATGCGCACACGCAGATTCGCGCGCCGATCCACATCGGTAGGTTTAAAAAGTCTGTCATAATTATATATATTATTATTTCAATTAAAATATTTTATTTTATTTTTTCGGATTGTTGACACGTCTCTCTTTGTGTTAAGATCTGTAGTTACAATACCTGTAGTATTCATCTAAACTGTGATTAATAAATAGTAAGAATCAAGCAGAGTTTAGATGAATACTACAGGTAGTTTAGATAAATAAATAGAATCATGCATTTAGACATTTCTCTATGGCATATCTTCCTTTCGAGTCTATACCAAGAATGGTTAGCCAGTTCTTTGCATAGGTAAATTTTGTGGGACCACGGTATATTTAAGTCCCATGTAATAGGGAGCGAGCCTATTGCCATCAACCGGGCCTATCCAGACTTCGTGGCTGCTACTAAGGTGCATGTTCGTCAAAAAAATGACGGTCTGATTATCTAAAAACAGCTGTTATAACACATTTTTGTATGGGAACATGTAACAGTGACAGCTGTTTTTAGATAATCAGACCGTTATCTTTTCGGTGAACATGGACCTAAGATTCCTGATGATAAAACGCAATGACACTTTGTATGACCTGGGTATCGAACCCAGGACATCATGCCCAGCAGTGGGTCTTGCGACCACTCGACCTAAAAGCTTATTCATAATGAGTATTAGTTTGTCGTAAGAATTACAAGAATAGCAGCGTCTTCTAATATAACTTATTGTGAATAAAATAAACTAACAGTGTTATTTATTTTTAACTTGAAAAAGGATGAGGTTTTCAGCTGTATGTTTTTTTAAGTAGTACTAATGAATTAAATAAAAAGTACTACACTGCATAGTCTTAGTCATGATCTGCCTAGCCTTTTCAGTTATACGGATACCCCGTGGTAACGCTTCTTTTTTGGGGCACTTTCAATTATCTGCAAATGACAGCAAAGCAATCTTTGCTGTCATAACCCGAGCGGTTTTTATTATTAGCCACGGGCTTCTCGTCTTTCTAGGAGTCCTGTAGGACAATTATTTCTAAGTGAGAACCATTGAAGAAGGCTTATGTTCATTATTTTTTTCTAGCAGAGAATCATATCACACCACAATACACAAAGTTCACATAAAAACTTCCAAAAAGTTTTGAATTAAGATACCTGCCATCTAGTGGATAAAACCGAAAACAAACTCAACAGAGAGTCAGAGACTACCGATACAACAACGCGTAGGTATGTCGTTCACGAATCACAAGCCTTGCCGGTATTGAGTTAGTTCTACCTGCGCTTACTAGATGGCGTTGTGTTGCGCAGCTAGTCGGCATGGTCAACCTTCTTCATTATGTGACACATTCAATAAGCTTTCATTTTCAAAATCATTTGTCAAAAAATCGTGGATCAAAAAAGTAACATACAAATAAAATGATGAAAAAATGTACATAAATTTTGAAATCACAAACTTTGGACCCTGGTCTAAAACCTGGTCTGGTGGGAAGGGAATTAAAGTAATAACCACATAATGGCCACATCTGCAAAAGTGGCTAAGGCGTTTTTCAGTTTATTCTTCGAAAGGGCACACTGTGCCGGTGTGACTGGGAAGGACAATGGATTTGGGAACAATTACGTTTGGGCGGGATCGTTAGAATCTGGTATCCAGATTGCCGCTAACCACAAGAAGCCCTTGATGTTGATTATCCATAAGTCCTGGTGCACAGCGTGCAGAAACCTGAAACCCAAATTTGCAAACTCTCCGGAGATTCAGACTTTGAGCAAACATTTTGTTATGGTCAATCTGATTGATGAAGATGAACCCAAGAACAATGTTTTTGCGCCAGACGGAACATACATACCGAGGTACAAGTTTAAATTGCTTGCGAAGCTTCGGCCCAGAATTATTTTAGGGTAGTCAAAATCTTCATTGATTTGACTTGTTATCTAGTTGGATCATGTAACAAGCAACAGGAGTAGTGTCTTCTAGTGACGACATCAGCTAATTTGCGAGCTGTTCCTTACCGTATGTCTTTTCACATTGATAAGTTGATGACTTTACGGTTGAGGCGTATGAGTCTCCGTGTCCAACGGTAGCCGTTTACACACCGACTGATAATAAAGTATTGATAATGAAGATTATCGCAACCTGAATATTAGCTAGGTTTATTTTATCTCCATCTAATTCAAATGTATCGATATTATCTAAAAGAAGTAGTAAACATTTATTGATATAAAATTTGCTAATAGGAAACCTATCCTGGTCATTTTTCAAGTATCATCTACAGTCTGTAGGTTTCTCTAAAATTGTGCATCGGTACTCGGTCCTTTGCCTTTTTCTATTAGAAGTATTGATATAAATGTGATGGGATGTTGAAAGATGGTAAATATTGTTATAAAAGAAGTAAACATAACGGCTGATAAAGTATAGATCAGAGTATAAATTGGGATAATCATGTTTGCTTCGAGGGCCCTAAGTCCAACAGTTGACTGTTTTAGAGTCATGTTAATGATGGAGGAGGGTGCAAGGATAATGAAGCAAAAAAGGACGATGATAATAAACATCGTTGGTATTAAAATTCATATTTATTTCCCCAGAATCCTATTCATATCACCAACAGGAACGGTGGACACTGAAATTGTGAACGATGATGGCAGTTCTCAACACAAGTACTTCTACAGTAAACCTGAACAAATTGCAAAGTCGATGCAAAAAGTGCTAGACAAATACAAGGAGGAACAATTTGACGTATGAAGAATTTGTTAGTAGAAGACCTTACCGATGTAGACGCTAACAACGATACAAAAAAAAATTGCAAAGATCATAATGTAGATTTTTTTTCTTTTTTTACTAATTTTCTGTGGAGTTTAAAGGATTGACATATTTTATTCGTTCCAGGGTCGTAAAAAACCAAAAAAATGACTTTGGCAAAATGTGGTATTGAGAGTCTGTAACTCTGTATTCTTTATGTGTCAGTAAAATGACTGAAAAAACCGCGTAATCTTCTGTTTCTTCCAAACTTTAATTTAACGGTGTTCCGGTCTACTATATTTATAAGTACTCTAAGCTGTGAGTCCTTTCAAAGAAACGGCCTCTACGAAACTGCTTTACTAAGTAAATATATGTCACCAACGGCAATAAGTCCCTTATCAGCCTCGCTGACTGACCATTTTCTATCAAAGTATGATATTCTTAACTTAACAGGCGCTAAAAAATCCTCGCAATTTCTCATTTGAGGACCAATTGCCACGAAAGCCGTACAGATTAGTTGAAACCCACATCGCATCTCTCGTGTCTCCAGTACACTTCTCCGCACTGCTCCGCTCCTAGAAACCGGGCCTAAGGCCTGAAGGCGAGCGGAATGAAAAGGAGACGTGCGCGGAAACCGACCAATCACATTAGTTGAAATCTACATCATCGATGGTTGAATCTTGCACGTCTCTCCTCGGTAGAGCCCAGACTTGAATTTTCTGGTTTAAAATAAATAGCACTTACATCTTCGACGACCGGCTCGACGTACATTTCCACGGTGTTGTTGAGGGGCGGCAGCGGCATTGGCATCGGGGACGGCGCCGCCGAGGACCTCCGAGATATGCTGTTGCAGGAGCATTGTGAGACGGACCGACGCGAACGGGGAGATTCTCTGTGGACAATGAAAAAGTTTTGTTATAGATTATTTACTCTCACATAGTGCGAAAGAGAAAATAATTTGTAATGGCTACACACACAAAGAATAATCTTTTGTTATAATTTGTATATTGTACCTCGGAAGTTACTAAAAGAAGGTTTTAATGTAGCCTCGTGAGCCTTGGTTCACGATAAAGATTATCGCTTCAGGCATATGATTGGTGAAGGTTGCTGGTTGCTGGATACGAGACCCACGGGACAGGTCAATGTGGCAACACTTGAGGGAGGCCTTTGTCCAGCAGTGTGGCCGTGATGATGATGTCGATATGATTGGTTGCCGAAACTAAACAAGCTTTGCCCAGAGAAGTTTAAAGTGTCTTCCTTCTAAAGTATGGTTTTGTATACGATAATATTCTGTTCAAACATGTCTATTTACACGACTTAGATTATTTTGCATGCTTTTGCTTACTCGAGTACAAATTCCGGTAAACTGCGTTCCTTGTTTAACATTGATATTGTGTTCGTGATAGCTTTACTTGACGTGCAGTCACAACAATGTATCAAGTAAGATCGATGTCTTATCGAGTTAGGTTTCAAACTATGTTATGAATGACTGCTAATCTTGGACCGCCATCGCCATTAAGTTGTTAAATGCTTTAATGCGGACTCGACCCACTCTTGAGTAGTATTCCCCGATAACTGTTCCCAACCATGTATATCTTGGTTCCTACGTGATATTTCTTAACATTCTTTTCTTGATTTTTTGCTTTTTTGGTTATTTCTTCAGCGTACAGTACCGTGATCACTAATAGCAACATGAAAGTTACTGTTACTTAACTTGTGTCACCCTACTGCTGAGCAAAAAGCTCATTTGACATCGAAATTGTTCGATCCACCACTGGTCGTTGGTTTTGTCCAGCTCGTCCTGTCCCGCCATTTCTTGCAAGGTCTACTGCGTCGCCTTCTGGCTCTGTCAGGGACCTACATCGTAGTTATTTTGACCCATGGCTCGTCGTGCCTAAAAGTAGTCTCTTATAATATTCAGACTTTACTTTAGATCGACTGCAGTCTGCTTATTTTGTTCACGTTACATTATTATTAGCATTCATTCATTCAACACAGCGCATAAACTAACGTTTTTACGCTGTCTGCGCTGGCTGTATGTGTCTACAACATTTTGCTAGCAAATGTAGTTGTGTGTTGTTTAAAAGACAATCTCGGTAGTAGGACTATAGAGATTTACTTATGACATTTCCTGTCATGATGCCCGAAGTTTTGAATTCGTGCTCCTAATAGTTCTAGAGATATTAACGAAAAACCAATTCTATTAGGATGACTTTTGAATAGACACTGTCGCAAATTGTTGTGCATATAAATCCAAACGTGTGAAGTTATTTAGATTGTCCTACTTCTCCCCAATTAAAAAATCCGATACATGGATGAATATTCAATCAACAAAGCTTTCCAATTAATGATACATTTGTAAACACACAACCATACCGGTGCGTTGTCATCGACGGAATATTAATTACTACTAAACCTTTAATAAGCCAGCGGTCAACGACTGTGTGAGAACTGGGGCAGAGAATACAACTGATGGTAATCTGTTATTGTTACCTACATTATGAATGTCATGTTATAGTTCAAAGGCCTGCTCTCCTGTCCTGCTGAATATAAACATCGGTAGTTCGGTAGCGTGTAGCCATGATTTGAGGATTATATCAGCATCTTTTGTGTCAGCTTGTTTCTCCTGTACAAGTTTTTATATGACATGGTCACTTACACAAACATCATCATTAACAATTAAAACGGTATATTTATCATGTTAAATTACTTTACTATTTGTTTTGAGTTGACCATCCCTGGATAGTCAACTCAAAACATGGTTGATATTCCGTTTTAAGTGTTAATGATAATGTTTCTCCAATATTCTATGGAATCTTCTATCATCAAGAGTATGGTTAACATCTTTGGCTTACACACTTATTGATGAAAAACTTATTGTTCATTGATACGTCCGATAACTATAAAGTCTACGCCCTGATAGAATTCCTAATTTAAAAAGACTGTCAGTCTGCAAAAAAAATGTCGTGAATCCTTCTTAGGCCAGACTCTTTCCATGACTTCTTATACGCTCAATACACATCGCAATATTGGTAAGAACTACAGTCGAAAAGCCGCCAATCATCTTCCACTGCTGGACATAGGCCTCCCTCAAGTGTAGCCACAATGCCCAGTCCCGTGCGACTCACATACAGCGGATCCCAATGCAAACTTCACCAGAGTTACCAAAAGCCACCAATGATTCGAGTTAAATCATTAGTGGACTACAGAATAGTAAATGCTATTAAGAACGAAAAATATTAGGAACTGAAGTAGAGTAAGAACATAAAAGAAACACAAACATCACAAAAATATAGCATTCCTTAATTTTCCACTGCAAAGATTTACTCCGTCAAGGAGTGTGTATAAATAGTCTGGGTGCGGAGATGTTAATGAGTCCTTAAATCGACCATTGGCACGAAGATTGGTTGTAAAAGTGACGAGTTGGGAGGCGAAACGTCAACACCTTTGAGTACTTTTAAATTGAAGTTCCCCGTTCTTGTTCAGAACTGTGTAAAACTTGCGGTGGTCTTTTTATATTCCTGTTGAAGATAGGACTAGTGCTTATTTGAAATACAGACAGAGGCATAGGCAAGCAATACCTTTGTCTGCCTTTTCCTGAGTTTCTTCTTTTAGACCAGTATTGCCATTCGGAAGAGGTTTGCGATAACTTCTCGCTAGTGAATATTAAGTTTTAGCAACTTAAGAATGGGGAATCTATACGCAGTTACGCAAGATTTCTCTTTATTTGTGAAGATATATATAAGCTTCGAACCGTCTCCCGCGCAAGACTAACTTCAGCTTCGAAAGAATACACACACAGCCATATAATTACAGCTTAAATACTTTTTTTTGTTAGTTATACTTCTTAATTCACTTATACAAATTACCTTCTGCTTCTCTGACACACATGGTGCGAGGTCCGCTCACATCTGCACCTGACTGGCACGAAGTACCCCAGCTGGGGCAGAGGCCCAGGCTCCGAGGAATCACTGGAGTCGCTCCACTCCGGCTGGCTGAATGGGCCCATATTTAGGGCTGACGGCATCGTGGAGAACTCACTGGCCTTTTTAAAACACTTCTTTTTTTTGTGTCGTTTTTGGAATTCTTGTGTTGCCAGTTCTTATTTCATTACGTTTTTGATTTGTTTGTTCTATAGAAGAGGCTGTTACTTTGGTAATGATTCAAGTAGGGAAGCCTGTTGTAAGTACTGATTGAAATTCAAAATCGTCAAAGTTTTCTAAGAATATTGTTCCTTTAAATCTTGTCTATAGATGTGCTAGTTTCACACACAAGTTAGATGATGCTGTCTTTAGAATCTAACAGCTGATAAAGCACAGATTTCTTTGTCCTTCAATCTGATACCGTTTGCAGCACTCATACGCTGATATTTGGATAGAATCCACTCGTACTGTTATGTTTGAAACACACTATACATTTTTTTAACACTGTTTTAGAAAGTTACTCAAATGTCCAATTAACAGGTAATAAGGTAGCACTCACAGCCTTTTCTAATTGCACTATTTAGCACTTTTAACACGTGTTGAAAACTACTAGAAAAATGAGAGAAACACGTCAAACACCACTAGAAGCCAGAGTTTCAGTGTACATTATAAAATAATTTTAAAGTTAGTGTATAAACAACGATAAGGGTATGACAAAGTGCGTGTACAAATTAGATCGAAATAGTAATGATATGAACGATAAGATTAGTTGTAATAATAATTGTTTTTGGGTTAACACGTCGTCGAGTGAAATTGGAACGCCCAGCCCAACAATTATCAATAGTAGCCCAAAAAAATACAATTATTGATGGATTAAGTTATATAAATGTAGGTGTTATTAACCGAAGACATAGTTTAAGGTGCTTCAGGGTAGTCCGCTTTCACCTTAAATACCTCACGAATAAAAAAAAGTGGAGAATTTACATGACTCAGCTGAAATGGTTTGAGAATCTCCGAAGAAGAAGAAAGTATTCGGTAATAAGCGTAACATCGATCATTTTACTTTATATACTTTCGCATCGAAATCTAGACTTATCAGAACGTTGATCCCCATCAATCTATATGATAAAATTTTCTTTATAATCCTTTCTTAATCCAAAGCAAAGGCCAGTTTACAAAAATCTAAAGAATCCATTTCGCCATGCTCCAAGCTGCAACTAGATAAAAATATCATCCTATGGCGTTCCCATAGCTGAGACCTCTGTCGCAGTGCCTCGGCCTCCTCACTATGAGGATTTGAGGAACAGTCGAGCGGACCAATCCGGATTGATGAATTTCAAATTCATGGAGTTTTTAGTTCTAGAACACGCTTTCTCACGATTTTTTCCTTAGTACTTAAAAGTGCACCCGAGATGAAAAACATTTGAGTCCAACTCCTGCGCAGGAACAAATATTTGTTCCGTACCTCGGCGCACGCGCACCCGATGCATGATGCACGTTCTTTACATACATAACGTACATCCTCACCTACCACTTAAGTGCTATGTATTATTGTAACAGTATCTAATTTATATTCTACAGTGAATATTTTTGGATGGGCTGCATGGAAGAATTTGTTAAATTACTTAAGTCTGTTGGTGTGCGTTTTCATTTATAATTATGCAGAGAGGAATTTCTTTGGAAAAGGTGATTGTCCTATACTAATATTATAAATGCGAAAGTTCGAGAATAGGTATGGATGTATGCTTGTTACCCTTTGACGCAAAAACTACTGACCGGATTTAGATGAAATTTGGCACACAGATATTTTTATCCCGGTAGTACCTCAGTAACAAAGTGCTGGAGTGGAGACCACGGACGGGACGGAGGAATGTGGGAAGACAACAGACAACAGACTAGGTGGACAGATGATCTTATTAAACTAGCCGGAAGAAACTGAATAGCCATGCACTAAAAAGACAAAAATGGACAGACTTAGAAGATTGGTATCTTCTAAGTCTGTCCATTTTTGTCTTTTTAGTGCTTACACTCATATTGTATTACGCATTTTAATATTCAATTACCAAGTTACACACAGAGTAAATACTAACAAAGTGACGTTAAGTATAATCGGGCCAATATAAATGTCAGCCACAAAGTCGAATTTTGAACCGACTTCCAAAAAAAGGAGGTTATCAAATCGACTGTATTTTTTTTTCATTGGGTGGCCATTTGGCCAAGGGTTGAAGAAGAAGAATTTTGGCCTGAAGGACACTTACTTATTTAAGACGACATTGGTCGGGACAGTTTTATAACAGCTTATAAAACTTTTCGCCATAAATGTATTTATTCGTTGATGGTTTTTGTTTGATCCCAAAATCGCTCTATATTTTTGTCTATAGTCCCGTAGTCTATGCTTATTTCTATAACAGCAGCTGCTCTAGCCATTGTTCTAAACAAATAAAGAGCTATGCCAAGCTCGGGTTTCGTCAAAAAACCGTCCCGAGTGGTTCCGAACGTGAAGGCACGCGCATTCCTGGGAAATGATGTTTTTTTTACTAGGTTGGAGTTTTTGGGATCGTGACTCACAAAGGGTCCGACCTAATGTAATTATGATTGAACTTTGATATTTTTTTGGTTGTGGTATGTAGGAAGAAAGGATTTCTTATGGGAAGTTACTTGTATTGAGGATATTTTGTTTTTTTCATCAAACATTTCCGCGTACCAACTGAATATAATCCCAAGCTGTTTTTACCAAGTGTTGTAAAGAGTTGTTGTTACTATTGAAGTGTATAGGCTATCTGCATTTATACTGCTAAATACTTCCGCTTTCACTAAACCTACAACAATGCCAAAATAACGATACTGTTGAATTTTGACTCGTATCAGGAATTCATTTAGCTGTCACTTACTAATTAAGACTGCTAAATTAGCAAATCTATTTGTGGTGGTTCAAACTTTGGTTGAAAAACTGTTAGAATAAAGTACTAATCAGCTTGCACTACAAAGTGGTTGTTACGTCAGTCACAGCGGGCCGAATAGTGCGAAATGAGTGGTTTTTATTTAATTGTAGCCTAATAAATCATTAGATGAAAATTTCAATTGTACACTTTGTGAAGAAAATAGCGACAAATATTTGTGTGTAAAAAAAAACTAAAACTTAATGCCGTTTAGGAGTACCTACCTAATTACGAATTATCAAAGAAAAATGCTTTGCTTTGAACATTTTTTTCGTATAGTAGTAATAAAGTTAGAATTATTTCAATTGTACAAATTAAAGTTAAGGACGCTGTTACTTTTTTCCACGAATATTAGTGTTTTTCAGGTACCATTTTAATGTACAAGCTGTCACAAATGTGAAAATTTCATGGTCTTAATTTAAAGGTAATATATTAATCTCCAGATAATTATCAGAAAAAATCTATGACGTCATACAAAATTTACGCACAAATACGTTTTTCCCATCACAAGAATCGCAGAAAATTTAAAAAAAGGGGTCAAAATAGGTACCAATTTAGGTCATTTTAAAGCATATTTTATCTTAATAATTAATAAGAAATTGCGGTAAATATAGTTCTTTACAGGAAATCCTTTTTTTTTTTGTATTAAAATCACAACATTTTCAAATAACTAGCCAAAGTATAAACATTTGGCGAATTCTTCATACATTTTGCGCCTCGCGGTTCGTCAATCTGCCAAAGACTACAATATATATAATGAGATCAATCTGCGCTGAGACGCGCTCCTCAACGGACGGGTGTATGTCAATCTGCGCTGAGACGCGCTCCTCAACGGACGGGTGTATCGCTCTGTCGCAAAAAATAAATACGATTTTATTACTAAAAAATATTGAAGTGTGCATGCGTGTGAGTAGGTACCCCCGGTTGTATAGCGTATTCGGAATGAGTTGAAACTTTTTCCAACGACATTAAAGTAAGTACTTACGAGTTCCTACTTTTATTATTATAGTGTGGTTTAGAAAATATGTTGGGTAAGATCGGGATTTGTGAAATGGATGGGTGGTGTTAAGCAACTCTTAGTAAGGTTAGGGTTTGGATGGGTAAGGCCAAGCTGTTCACGGTGAGCTTCGGAAGTGGATGGGGAGGAGAGTTATGATTTTACTGATAAACATAAGCGTAACCTTCACGACTATAATCCTTAGAGGGGTAAGCAGACATGTTCATCGTACGCCAGATTTCACAATTGGTCGTATTAGTTATTATGAGTTCAAAACGATCCGTTTGCCAAGTTCTGGGGACGATATCTTCACGACTATAATCCTTAGAGGGGTAAGCACACATGTTCTTCGCACGCCAGATTACACAATTGCTCGCAATAGTTATTACGAGTTGAAAACGATCTGTTTGCTAAGTCTTGGAGACGAAATCTTCTCGACTTTACAGTCGAGAAGATTTCGTCTCCAAGACTTAGCAAGACTTAGCAAACAGATCGTTTTCAACTCATGTCTGCATACACCTCTGAGGATTACTCCTCAGAGGTGTATGCAGACATGTTCATCGTACGCCGGATTTCACAATTGGTCGCATTAGTTATAATGAGCTGAAAACGATCTATTATCTAGTGTTACAACGGACCTACTAGAACATTCGAGAAAGCAAGTGATTGCAGTGTGTGTACGTTAGAAGTTCGAGAGCATTCTATTATCATTAGTTGTAAAGTTAGGTAGGTAGAAACTCGCGACCTATTTATAAAAAGACATTGGAATTTCGACCGTACGCCTAGGGCATACGGTTCATATTGGTTTGTACAAGTAGCTAGTAATAATAATTGCATTGTTTGTTTGTATGTATAATAAGTATGTATTTACAAACAAAAAAGTATATATGTAGTATATCAACTATCTGGTGTCCACGACACAAGCCTTGCTTAGTGTGGCACTAGATGGCGCTGTGTGTTTAATGTCCAGCGATACTTACTTACTTACTTACTTACCTACCTATAGTAGGTAGGTAATCTTTTGTTAGTGTTTTTTATGACCCTTTAGAATATTCGTGATTGTTCTGGTGTGTCTGTTGGCGAGTATAAATACATCGCTCAGACCCGCGACCGTCAGTCTTGTTTTAACTACACAACGAAGCGAATCGAAGTGAATTTGAAGAGCGATATCTAAGCGAATAGTGAGCAGTAGTGTATTGTAGTGTACTTGTGATTAAGTTTAAATTGTTTTGTGATTAATAAAGTTATTGTGTTGTTTAATCGGTAGTAATTAATTTATCTCATACCCAGCTCGTAACACTAGGATTATATTATATATTATATAGGATAGGATTGGAAAGGATTCAATTAAATGTTCCATATAATTAATAACAAAATGTTCAATTCGTTTTTAGGGTTCCGTTGCCAAATGGCAAAAACGGAACCCTTACAGATACGTCATGTCTGACTGTCTGTCTGTCTGTCTATCCGTATGTCACAGCCACTTTTTTCTGCAACTATAAGAACTATGCTGTTGAAACTTGGTACGTAGATATATTCTGTGAACCGCATTAAGATTTATACACAAAAATATAAAAAAAAAATACATTTTTTTTTTCTAAACTGAATAGTTTGCGCGAGAGACACTTCCAAAGTTAAAATGTGTGTGTCCCCCCCCCCCCCTTTTAATTCTTGTGACCGGGAAGTTAACACTGAGATGATGATTTTCTTTACGGTAGTCGGTGTCGGTACTTATTGTTTTAGTTTTTGAACACGGGGCAGGTTTTTTTATGTTGGTACCTACCATATTAGGTGTACATATTCTGTTACCCTTAACAGGCGTGATTTTATGTTATGAAAATCGCGAAGAAAAAGATACTATTGATAGGGTCAAGCACCTTCTTTTTTTGCAGTTGGTTGAAAATACTAACCTATTATCACGACAACGGTACTAAGTAATAGTAACCAAACGCATTTTCAAAGGTCCAAGTATTCTTCCGGAGTTAATTTCAATAACATTACAAAATAAAACCAAGGAGCTAAATTATTTAGGTGAAGTATAAAATCGAGCGCTCGGAGTTCTTGAATGTGTGCGTAGTGCGTACGCGTGATGTTGCTGTGTGCGGCATTGAATACCTAAATTTGAGTTCAACGAAAACGTTGCAGCGTCCTTAATAAGCAACATATATATTTTTTGCACATTAAATTTATATTCACTCATCAAAGAGGAGTTACGTGGAGAAAATCTCTCGTTAGCAGATACCACCCCCTTGAATCATACAGAAAAATATTAAAGTTAGAAAAAACATGCTATCCCTGAAAGCAATACATAAATCACCTCAGCGCTTTCCAAGCCCCTTTCTCCTCGGAATTCATTTGTGTAAGCTCTTAACTTAAGCCCTAGTTGGCACACAAAATACAGGTCGCACAACTGCATTTCCTTGGCCTACCGACTTTTATGGCCTTACTGATAATGACTGGTATTACATAGCTGTTCCGAAATATGGTGAGAGATTCACCAAACGAACATAGTTTTGTAGCAGATACTGACATTACAAAACTTTTAACTTGTTATTTATATAGAACATAGAGGAGTTATAGCTAATAAAAACAGTCTAAAAAAACCGATTTAAAAAAAAAACAAGAAATTTAAAAATGACTTTAGCTTCTGAAGTCGGTGACCTTTGTTTTATTGTTTTTTTTTGTCACCGACTTCAGAAGCTAAAGTTATTTTTAAATTTTTTGTTTTTTTTTTAAGTCGGTTTTATTTTTTGCAAAAAAGTTTTTATTTTTTACTTTTTTTGTGATTCACATGTGCTTGGTACACATGGAAAGTGCAAACCGTTACAATTACAACAAGCCAAAACACGACTAGGATGAATTGTCTCATTATGGAGTTCCGTGACTCTTGGCTTCATCATCAGATCTGATAGTAGAATAGTTCTTATCAAACGCAAATGCTTCACTTGTTGTAGAAAATACCAAAATCGCTGTACGTTATACTATCAAATTTGAAGAGTTCCCTCGATTTCGCCAAGATTCCATCATCAGATCCCGATTTGGTGGTTGTAGGACCATTTGGAAAGTATACCCTTACCAACAATAAAGAATTTTTCAAATCAGATGCCAAACGACGGTGCTATGCCCGAACAAACATAAAAAAAAATTGAAACATACGAATTGAGATTTTTTAGAAGTCGGTTAAAAAAGGAAACATTAGCCACCAGAAAGCCAATTACAAATCCTCACCAGTTATCTACGCATATTATGCATAATTTTGTAAATTGACACAGTTAATCACGTCGATTAGTAATGGTAACCTAAGACATTGAGTTCCTAATCCTAGAACTATGAGCTTACAAAATGATAATCTGTTTTTCCCATACAGCAATACAGCCCTTCGACAAACGTCAAAAACGCTTCATGTCTTTCTACTCACAACTATTTATCACACAAAATTAATGTATAAACATAACACGCTAAATAGAGATGTCTTCGTCGTGAGCAAACAAACAAACGGACAGACATACCTCCATTCATTAGTATATCTTAACACACGGACATACAGACACGCAGACATACAAACAAACCGAATTCATAGTAAATCATGCGCACTTTAAAGCTTTTCGTTAAACATGACCAAGTATAGCCGGACACAGAAGTGAGGGAAACAATTTTATTAGAACTTTGTCTGTTCGTTTGTGTAGTGGTTGAGGTTCTGAGTTTGATTCCCAAGTCGGGTATGGGTCTCCCCACATTTATCGACGCGTAATCGGCTTAAGCCGAGTGCGTATCACCACACTACTCGACCTATAATAGACAAACGGCTCGTTCCGCCTTCGGCCGGCGGGCGTCGCGACGCGTCGTCCGAGCCGAGCCGATGCGAATGGTATTAGTAACACCCTTATTACGTAGACATAAAGGCTTTTTTGACCCGTGTGAGCCGATTCCGCGTCGATAAATGTGGGGGGGAGACCCTAAAGTTTTATTAAGTTTTTTCATCAGATTTTTTTTTTGATGTTGCAGTCTGGATTTGTGCCCGGCTGATGGCATTGGCTCAGGCTCTGTGAGTTATGTTTAAGTCCCATGTAATAGGATTTCCCATAACCCACTAAGCCAGGTCCAGACATGTGTATTTGTGTAACGCTTAATGCAAATCCGGGTCCAGACTCCAGACGTGTGTAACACGTAATGTAATGTATCGTGAAATGTGACACGATACACGAATTCTGTGTGTGGATCAGTAGCGAAGGGTTCATACAACTCGAAACCTACCGACTCCTTCGGAACAATCACTGTACTGGCCCCTTATTCACAACCATTCGATACGTTTCCGTGTCGGTAAGGATCCGTATTCGATTATCTCATTTCCGAACCGAAGAACTGTCAAAACGCTATTCACAGATCCGAACGGATGCGCTTTTTTCTATCCGATTTAGATAGTGTTTATGGGGAACGCTACAAAATGGTAGTAAATAGATAATCGTGGTAGAAAACTTAAGATAGTAATTAAAATTGGTTTATTTGAATATTTCGTTCTGTTTAATTAGGGAATATACAGCTAGTAACTTAATAGACAGCAACGATACGAAATTATTTTATTATTTTACTAAAATTAACTAAAAAAATAACAGTTTTCGAATAAACCTGCTTTGTAAACAGCCGTCTATGAAATTGCCAAAGTAGAAAAATTTTTTTTAACACTATAGTTTTCTGTTTTCTTAAAAGGAAAAATTACTAAGCATTTGATATCAGTTTGTTAACTAAAATCTATAACGAATATTACATTTCTGTAAACACATAGATTTTATGTAAATGCGGATACATCATTAAAATTCGGTCAATAAAACAACTAATAAAACACAAACAACACCAGACAATAATAAAACTTCATTAACTTATTTCAGGAAGTGTTTAAAAAGTTTAGTATTTTTATTATACTGAAATAAGCTAGAAATATGGTTTATTTCTTCGTTTAAATTTTGTTCGATATGACTCCCGATAGCAAACAGCTGTCGGAAAGATTCGAGTCTTCTTATCGAATTGAACTGTCAAAATTATTCGTTTTCGGATTTGTGAATAGCGTTTGAAGGACATCTTCGATATCTGAGACGTTCGATTCGGTTCGGAAGCGAGTCGAATGGTTGTGAATAAGGGGCCTGGTGTCTACTATTGCTAAAAGTAAAACAATGTAGGTAATTCAGTTAGAACGTGATTGTCCAAACATGACTAAAACTACAAATAAATGTATCAATGTATATTTTTGTTTTTTACAAACATTATTAATAACTAGCTGACCCACGCAACTTCGTCTACGTCACATAAGAGAGAAAAACGAAAAGAAAAAAAAACCGTTTTTGCAACTTTTTTCATTCCTGCCCCGCTCCTAATAATCGTAGCGTGATAAATGGACTATCCAACACAAAAATATTTTTTTCAATTCGAGCTGGTAGTTCCTGAGATTAGCGCGTTCAACCAAACAAACAAACAAACAAACTCTTCTGCTTTATAATATTAGTATAGATATGCACCGGACTGTTTTACCTGTTACAAAAATTTACTCTTCGCTACTGGTGTGGATTACACGAAATCTTACATTGCGCGTTACACACGTCTGGACAAGGCTTTACATGAGGTACCTGCCGAACCTTTCAGGATCACTGGCGTGTATGTTGTCTATTTGTAAAACACAGGTGACTGTGACTCACGACCTATTCGTTGATGTGGATAATTCATTAGATTGAAATGAGAATTAAGTAGTCAATGCACTCGGAGTACTTGTGAGCACTGATGCATATTATCTTATCTGGCTACCATTATAATGCGAAAGTTCGTGAAGTTGTTTGTTACTCTTTCAAGCAAAAACTGCTGAACGGATTTGGAGGAAATTTGGAGCGTACAGATAGTTTATGAACTGGAATAGCCGTGCTTAGGTTTGGTCCGCGAATGGGTAACCCTAACCATTCATTACGTACCGAGTTTCCTCCGTGCCTTGGAAATAATAGTCCTGATTGTCATTTACAGATCTTTGACCGTCGTTACAGGTAGTCAGTGGCCCAAAAGTATGACAGAATGACAACCAGTCTTACCAAGTGGTTCCTGCGTCACATCGGACCACGCCCGTCGTGGAAATATTTATTATCTGTGCCGTCGTGGCACAGTATAATCTGCATTTTTTATTATCTGTGTAAGCGCACTCTGCGCGCCACTCTCTCACCGACACCCTTTGACGTGTGCGCATATCGGCAATCTTTATAGCCTACAACCTATTTTATCAATACAGTCCTGTAAATCGCAGCAAGTAGTTTTACTTAATCTCATCAAGACAATAGTCAAGACCACCAGCATCACAACTGGAGCTTGATACTCAACAAATAGTCCTTCGAGCCGAATGTTGAGTATGTGATGCTGGTGATACCAGTGCAGCTTGATACTCAACAGGTATTGTATTACCCTGTATTAACTGGGTTGGGTTGTGGTGATCAGATAGGCAGTCGCTCCATGTATGTACAATAATGGTCTACAGCTGCATTAGGTTAGACTGGAAGCCGAGTCCAACATAGTTGTGAAAATGCTGGTCAAATGATGGTGCTTACAGGTATTAGGGGATTGCGAGGCCCTGGGCACTTGTCTAAAGGAGAAGGGAATGACTCCATAGATTCCTGGGCCCAGGTGTTAACTGAATCAAACTTGCCTTATTTGTAAGAGGATATAAAAACAAGACCTCACTGAAAATTTTGTGAAATTTGGCTATCCAGGAACCAAGTTATATGAATTATAGTAAAAGTGAGGTTATACAAATTATAGCATTGTAGTTTTTTTATGTTATTTACGAAATACTTAATATTGAAGCAGTGGTGGCCGAGTAGTAACGGCGCTGACTTACGAGTCAAACCCAGCCAGACGCATTACTTTGTGTAATTTATTTCATCATCATTGCTCGTAAAACGGTGAAGAAAAACATCGTGAGGAAACCGGCGTGTCTAAAATTCGAAGACATGTGACATTCACCAACCCGCAGTAAGCCCTCGAGGTGGATTACGGCCAATTCCCTTTCCCAGAGAGGGCTGAGTTCCAGCAGTGGGAAAATTAAAAGGCTGGTACGAAATACTTTTGAATGGTTGTCTAATGGTTTTATTCATGGAACGTGTGAAGTCGCAAAGATCTGATACGTTTGGCTCTCACGCGCCCTGGACAGTCGCTACAGTCGAAGACAAGTTTCTACATACATATCTTGTAACCTAGAAGCAGTAGGCACCAACCTTTTAAAAACTTAAAAAAGGGGGAAGAGGAAGTAAAATAAATCACCAACTTATATGTATAAAACATGTTTTATTCATCTTCAATGATTATAAGAATATCATCCAAAAACTGTGCAGGAGGTACGATATTTTCACACACAACCACAACCACATTTTGGGCAAGTCCCAACATGCTTGGCATACAAAGTTCTCACTGGTTACCTGAAATAAAATAACTATTTAAATCTAAGTTAACCATAAACAAGCTTCATTACAAAGCCTAGTGCATGTTCAACCAAATCTCTACGTCCCTGCAGAGACTGAAATGGACTCATTGGGACTCAAGGGTCACCTACACCTTTTTTATGAGGAAAACAGTCAAACGGCACATTCCATAGATTGAATATTATGTCTATTTAATCAACTAATTGGCTATTGATTTAATATGTGATGTCCAATAAAAACACAAACGATAGACATGAAGCCAACATGGCTTGTTAGACTAAAAGCACGATTTGAATATGTAAAAGAAATGGGTAAAAAAACTTACAGGCTGAGATGCACGCCACTGACGAATAACTGATAAAATGGCCTCATCTTCCAAGACTCTTCTACCAATAGAGTTACTGCGACCAGTCGCAATCGTACAATTTACACAGTGATCCATGTCGTCAATATCCGATCGATAGGCGTAAACAGTTGTCCAAAACAGAGAGCCAGGTAATATACAGTAGTAAGATCCGTCAAATAGTCCGATAAAATATGCAAAGCCGAGGTTAAACAATTAAACAAGAAAATCGAGCGCACTCAGAACGAAAAAAAAACGAACGAGTGGATCTGTCAGTCAGTGATTGACGCAGACGGATTTCAGACACAAGTGTTGCCGGAAGAAAAAAAAAAGAACTAGGAATCGATTCAATCGATTCCACGAAAGCTTGATAATATGCTCTTGTCACTCGATTGTCATACATATTTTCAGATTTTACCGATTTATTAATAATCGATTACTAGTAATTCAGGCATTATTTAATCGATTATTTAGTTTCATTAACTTAATTTAAGTTTTCTCGCTTCCTGGGTAAAAACATGGTACCATATTTTGTGATTTCCGTTAGAAAAATATAACGGTTTTTTTAATACACATTTCAACTAGTTAGCTGCTGGGCCCAGAAGTCCCCTTCTCCTTTGCCACTAATGCAATGCAGGCACTAATTTATGAGTCATCGTTTCCTAGCCTTTATCCCAATTCATTTCAGCCCGCGTAGCATGACCACCGTAGACACGACAGAGAGTCGACAAATCTTTTGTTCATCTGTCATTTTGTCGATTCAATGACAGATGAACAAGAGATTTGTCGAGTCTCTCTCGTTTCTCCGGTGATCATGATACAGTATGTCTTCTTCTTCCATACTTCAATATTACTCGTCATCTCATCAGACACCTCCTTTCTTGGTCATACCATCCTTTACACAGTCCATCCATCTTTTCTTTGGTCTTCCTCTACTCATACTCATCCACAATCATATTCAAAACTTTCCTCACGACACTTTACTAATTGTGAGCAGTACAAATAAATCTCCCGCTTGTGTGCTGACCAGTCTTCAAGCACATTTGTATGCGGCGCCCGTAATTCCGCTGAAGCGCTGCCAGTTCACTTAGAATAGACACACATTGTAAGCATTTTAAACTTCTTGTACTTACAAGTCACGCTTCCTTTGAGTTCGTTAAGAAAGTCTCATTTGATTGCTATGAGTTTCGTTCGGATGTTAGATAATTGGTGAAATATGATTTTGTTTGTGATTCTTTACTTTAAAAGTGTACGAGCTCGTGTCTAAATAATAACTGCCACTCGGGTCGATATTTAGGTTGAGCTGCGATTGCTAAGGTCCTTGGGTAAAGGAACCTCAGTATGTAATGGGTCACCATTACATACCGAGTTTCCTCCGTTCCTCGGAAAGCACGTTAAGCCGTTGATCGCGGCTATGGTTTGTAGATCTTTGACAGTCGTTCGTTACAGGTCAGCGGTGGCGTGCCTAGAGGTCAACAATACGGCAAGTCTATTTGGCTAGTAGAGTGTTCAGAAACCTTAACATCATGAACAGTGGTAAGCCAAGCTTTTTAGCTTGTATGGAAACACCGCCACTAGTAGCCAGTGTCCTGAAACAGGCCGGTGGCTCTGTTGACCAGTCTCACCAAGGGGTATCGTATTATCGAGTACTAACAGGGTTTTGGACGTCGGATTGGCAGTGGCTTCCAAGTAAAATACTTGTATTCAGCTGCATCCGGTTAGACTGGAAGCAGACTTTAACACAGTTGGGGGAGAAGGCTAGGCAAATGATGGTTTCCTACTTTTTTTTTATGGAATCCGTTGAAAAGTTTCATATTAGTCTGCAGAAATTGTTTTCTTAGTATTTTAGCAGAAGAGCAGTCTTATTATGCAACCAATCAAAAATATTTCTTCCACAATAAATTGCGGAAGTAGCAAAGGTAACCTTTCCAAAAAATCTTTATTTAAATAATTCTCATAGCAAAATCAAATTCATCAAACGTAATAAAAACATGAAGTCTGTGCTTATTGCACGTTGTTTATTTAGGTTTCTTGTCAGTGTTCAATGGCCTAGTTTTAATAAAGTAACCTAACTCGTTGTAACAATACTAACTAGTTTCTTCTTACTTCACAACTTAGCCTTATGTATCGACAGAGGAGTCAGCAAATGGAGTGATCATACCGTGTTAGTAGTGACGACGAAGATCTGGATTCTTAGGGCCAGTTTCACCGGTTCCGGATAAAGTGTCGGTTAGTTATCTGATAGTTAATACTATCTACCACTTAAAGGCTGGTTATAACTAATACTTTATCTACCAGATATCGCTATCCGACACCTGTGAAACCAAAAGTGTTAGTTTATCTGGCAGATAAGTTCCTAATAGGCTAACCGACACTTTATCCGCAACCGGTGAAACTGGCCCCGTTAAACCTTCCTATTTGATTAAAATTACAATGCTTCTCCCTAAAATATGCTTTTTTTTTGTATGCCACGATATGCCGCTGAACATGTTAGAACTTTTCTGTATAACATTATTATCTCGCATGCAATGTATCATGTACATTTAAATAAATTTTTACTTACTTACTAATCTTACAAGAATTTATGTGGTATACTACAAGTAGTACAACTTAAAACTACAGAAAAATTATGATCATTCATCCATTCGGGGTCTTGCAAGGTAAAATCGACTCAACCTATTGTTGAAATCGGTTGAAATGTAGCCTATGCTACCCGGGCATATTCATCAAAATCGGGCGAATAGTTTAGGCGCTACAGAGGAAGATACGTAAATACAAACAAACATACATACACAGACTTCCTAATAGGCTAACCGACACTTATACCTATAGTGTAGGTGTGTAAGGGGAACGGCAATTAAATGATTCAGATACAAACTGTGTTAAACTAGGTGCATGGAGTGAATATTACGCCATATGTTGTCAACCAAAGGGAAACGTCAGATATTAATATTTGTATGTTCCTTACTCGTTAGTTACTCCATTTCCTTTCTACTCTTTGCCTCCAACTACGTATTATTTACAATAGAAGTTTAAATGCGCTCAGCGAGGCATGGGTCTGTGTGAGGTCCAAAAAAATAAACATCAGTCATCTTGGGAGCGTGGGCGATGTTCGGAATCAGATGTTTTGCGTCGGTCCTGCTTGGGTTGCGTTTTTTACAACAGTTTAGTCATCAGAGTTGAGGTTCCTCGAAGTGTTAGCACGTGGTTTACCTACTATTCTACTTAAATCATTCAACAGACACAGTTTTATTATTATAGGTTACTAGCTTGTGGCTTCGTCCACATGGAGTTTGGTCATGTCCCACGGAATCGTATGGTACTACCAGGATAAAAGTATCATATGTGTTAATCCAGGTTACAAACTATCTGTGTGCCAAATTTCATCTAAATCAGTTAAGCCGTTTGGGCGTGAAGGAGTAACAAACATACACACATACAAACTTTCGCATTTATAATATTAGTGTGAAGTGTGATGGGGATTCAGTTATGTGGTAGGTAAGTATTTAAGAAGTGTATTAGATACAAAATAATGACAAAAGAAAAAATGGAGTAAATGAAAGATGTCACTTACAAACAAAAACAAAAATTACACACACATATGCATTTGAGGAATCTAAGTTGAAAAATATAAGTAGTAAAATATATTGACACTGACATCACTTGATTGCGATCAGTATAATTGGCGGTGTTCACACTCAATGGTTATGGTGTCAGGACTCAGGATTGAGAGAGACTGAATTGACTGATTGGTGAAGGTGGGAAACTGTTTGAATGTATATGTCACCGTAAAATTGTCAAACACGTTATATTACAATATAACGTGTTATTTCTCGCGATATTGTAATGTCTCGAATTATTGTCAACTGAACATACGGAAGTATCTCTGCCCCCATAATCGGGACTTGGGGCACCCCCCCGTTAGGTTAGTTAGGTTCCTTTAAACTCTGCTCTCGGAAATAGGGGCCCCGCGAAGCGGGGCTCCGTCGACTACGCTTTTTAGGGGGAATATAAAGTGTTTTAAGGTTATGTTATATTAATCGGTATTTCTCAGGAGATAATGCACCATCATTATCTCCTTGACTACCATCGCATGCATTTCACGAAAAATAATGCGTTTTGTTGTAAGCAGTAAGTATGTTCAAATGAACATACTACGTACGTCTCGAATTATTGTCAAATGACAATAATTCGAGACTTTACAATATCGCTAGAGATATTACAATATAACGTATTTGACAATTTTACGGTGATATATATAAAATCTGTGAAATTGTTGTGCCCTGTTAACATAAGAAAAAGCAAACTTGCCATTGAAGTTTTTTGACGGAGGCTCGGTCATTAGTTCATTACATTTCTCAATGTTTTTTTTTAAACGAAGCTCAATGCGAGTAAAAAATGAACAATTGTTTTTCTGGTAAGTGATGGTGACTATTTTTTGGTTTCGTCGCCACGAAGATGTTACAAGAAGTTAGTTGGAAGCTGTATCATTCCACTATCTGTGATACAAATCGGATTGGAACTGGGTCATCTATTGAACCTTAAACGAATCGTATCGAATCACATCTCGATTGGTCGCGTGATATCGAAATTTTTGTAACAAATGGTGTGAAGTTTGTTGGCCTAAAAAATGTCAACATCGTTTAGAAGGCTCTACTAGTTGCTGGGGACAAGAAATTCTATACATTAGTTAAGGTAAAGAAAGTTAAAATGCATTCAAAACTTTATACTAAAGTTTGGTTCAACAAAGACGCTACGACAGAACAGGCTAAGGCTTTTGAATCTCTGAACTAGTCAAGAATTAAAGAAAACACGGAAAAAACTGTTTTCAAGATTCACTTTTTACTACACTATATACTCTAGGTCCATGTTCACTGAAAAGATAAAGGTCTGATTATCTAAAAACAGCTGTCTCTGTGACATGTTCCCATACAAAAATGTGGTTTCGGTGCAATTGCATCCCATATCAAAAACTCATCTTGCATAATCATGTGCCCTTTAGGCCATTCATCGCATTGTCACTTGACAAAATCAGATGTGATAATAGTCAAAGGCAAGCGCGCATTTGCATATGCATAAGCTTTCATCCAAATCCTTACATGGTTGTATCCTAATTAGCATTCAGTTCACGCTTAGATTTTATCTTATGTTTTAACATGTGCCAAAACTGCCGCCGTATTCAATTATTACTACGTGTTTCCACGGCTATGTTTTCGGCTATTTTTATAAAAACTTTTTTGCAAAAAATAAAACCGACTTCACACAAAAAAGTGAAAAATAACTTTAGCTTCAGAAGTCGGTGACCTTTGTTTGATTGATTTAGTTTTTTTGCCACCGACTTCTGAAGCAAAAGTTATTTTTCACTTTTTTGTGTGAAGTCGGTTTTATTTTTTGCAAAAAAGTTTTTATTTTTCACTTTTTAGTGGTTCATATGTGCTTACCCTTTCACAGCGTAACGGCGTGATTTTTTGTTATGAACTGGTGTAAACAATAGAGAGACATGAGACTTCAGCGATCCCAGTACATTTGCTATCATTTATTGAGGAGTTCCCGTCGCCTATCTTCCGAAGTTCTTCATCAGATATTTACCAAATTGAAAAGGGATCACTCCAAGAACGTACTCTTCCTAAAACTACCCGAATCGCTTCTGGTGTGCCTATAAAATTTAACGAATTCTCTCTATTTCTCCAGGATCCCATTAAATGGAACTTAACACATCTAACTGTCGAAATCTGGGTGTATTGTACACTTCTGCGTACTCCCTCAGAGCATACAGGCGTGATGTTACATCACTATGTTACATAAACAATAAACAACCAAGCGATTGCAGCAATTACTGCAGCTTTGCCGTGTATTTTTTAAGAGTTCCATTTATATCCCCGAAGATCAGCGTCAGATCTTAACCAAATTGAAATGGGACCACACGGAAAGCACCAGCTTTCAATTAAAAAAAGAATCATCAAAATCGGTAAACCCAGTCGAAAGTTCAGAGGCAACAAACATTGTCGAAATCTGGGAGTATTGTACACATCTGCGTACCCCCTCAGAGCATACAGGCGTGATGTTACGTCATGATGTAGTATGAACAATGGACCTACAAGCGATTGCAGCAATTACTGCAGATTTGCCGTCTATTTTTGAAGAGTTCCATTGAATATCTCGTAAGATCAGCATTTGATCTTCAGCAAATTAAAATGGGACCAAACGACAAGCACCAGCTTTCAAATAAAAAAAGAATCATCAAAATCGGTTTACCCAGTCGAAAGTTCTGAGGTAACAAACACAAAAAAAAAAAAAAAAAAAAAAAAAAACATACAGACGAATTGATAACCTCCTCTTTTTGGAAGTCGGTTGAATAAAAGTAGCTTTTTGTAGCTTAGGATCAACGGCTCTTTGTTCGTGGGCTTAATTACTTGCAATTTTTACTTTCCAGCTTAATTTTTTGTTAATAGCCTTTTCGAAATTCCATTTCGTATTTTCTGCTCTTCAATGTTTTATCAAAAACTTACGAAAAAAAATAAGAAACACAGACAGTGTTTCTTATTTTTCAACCGACTTCCAAAAAGAGGAGGTTATCAATTCGTCTGTATTTTTTTTTTTTTTTTTTTTGTGTTTGTTACCTCAGTACTCTCGACTGGGTGAACCGATTTTGATGGTTCTTTTTTTGTTTGAAAGCTGGTGCTTCCCGTTTGGTCCCATTTTAGTTTGCTGAAGACCTGATGCTGATCTTCGGAGATATACAACGGAACTCTTAAAAAATACACAGCAAATCTGCAGTGATTGCTGCCATCGCTTGTAGGTTCATTGTTTATACTATATTATGACGGAACATCACGCCTGTATGCTCTGAGGGGGTACGCACATGTGTAAAATACACCCGATTTCGAAAATATTTGTTACCTCAGTACTTTCTACTGGGTGAACCGATTTTGATCGTTCTTATTTTATTTGAAAGCTGGTGCTTCCTGTGTGGTCTTATAATCATCAAATCAGTAGCTACTGATTTCATACTGCATCAGCTGATGATGGGATTCTGGAGAAATAGAGAGAATTCGTCACATTTTATAGGCACACTAGAAGCGGTTTGGGTAGTTTTAGGAATTGTACTTTCTCGAAGTGATCCCAATTCAATTTGATGAAGATCTGATGAAGAACTTCGGATATGCAACGGAACTCCTCAATAAGTGATAGCAAATGTACTTGGATTGCCGAAATCTCATATCTGTCTATTGTTTACACCAGTTCATAACCTAAAATCACGCCGGTACGCTGTGAAGGAGTAAGCACATGTGAACCACTAAAAAGTGAAAAATAAAAACTTTTTTACAAAAAATAAAACCGACTTCAGAGAAAACAAAAAAGTGAAAAATAACTTCAGAAAAAACGCTTCATAAGTCGGTGACAAAAAAACTAAATCAATCAAAAAAAGGTCACCGACTTCTGAAGCGTTTTTTCTGAAGTAATTTTTCACTTTTTTGTTTTCTCTGAAGTCGGTTTTATTTTTTGTAAAAAAGTTTTTATTTAGAGAAGTTTAGAAGAAGACAAGCGATGAGCTAGCTCAAATGAGTTGTGATAATGGCAGGAGAATGTTTTATTTATCCAAGAACTTGAAGATGTGCTTCATTCATTGCATAAAAATATAAGAATCCACAAGATTATCGACTAAACACGAAAAAACATTAAGGACAAAAAAACAATCGTGTGGGTTTATAAACGGACACAAAATTGTTATGTCCGAGGTAATTGTTCATCTCGAACAACATAATGGAGATAGTAAAAATTATCTAACTAGGTACACAAACCGAACGTGAATTTTATATTTGTGATTCTATTGTTGGACATCGTGAGCAGATTTTAACTGGTGAACAAATAGTTGGTGAGTAGGAAAATAAGACAGTAAAGCAAGCAAGAGGTAGTAAATGTCAATAAAATCAAAAGTCTGTGACAGTCACCGATGACCGAAGGAGTGGAGGTCAGAAAACTGCTTCACATAAAATGCTGATAGGTATTCTGCATTGTATCTGGGGCTTATACCGTATGCTGGAAACCGTCCCCAACATAATTATAGAAAGAGAGAAAGCCTAGGCAGATGCTGATGAGTTAATTATCTTTTAGGAAAAAACTGATCCACAGTACTGTTGGCTTGACAAAGATAGTAAGATACATTCTAAGAAAAGGAAATCTGTTTTGTTTTAACAACTATCTATTTATGCAAGTATCGTTAAATTATGTATTAGAACAAGCTAATCAACAAAACATTGACCGCTATAAAATAAACGTTGCTGCCATAAACCAATTTGAGGCATTAGTAAATCGATCGACAATAACCTCATTCTCATCAAACAACAAAGAAAATCTCAAACCAACATAGTTTCCTTCACAACTCTATAAATTGTCGACGCACAAACACGCTTCAATTCTTACACCACAACTACACATAGGCCTTTTCGTTGAACTTTGTTTCCGATTCTTAAACTCATACTAATCCTCACTTTGTTAACAGATCGACAATCTTCGTTTACATTTACCAACACCTTTATCTCGTAGACACAAGCTCCAAATTCTCCAGTCACAGCAGTAAAGGAAGTTGGTGAGTAGATGATTCATCGAACATTGTCTTGTACTACGGCGACTCTTTGGCAATTGCTTTTGTAGGACAGTTGCAGTCCGACTGCCCTCTCTAATGAACGTATGCTTTGTACAGGACAAGCTTTCAGGGACATGTTGAGAAAGCTGATTGTGAGCTAATGTGTTGTGCGAGCAAATTAGCTGTTACAAGAGACACGTGTAAGAGAAATGGCAAATGAGTACGTATTCTAAAGGCGGACTTCGGAATAGCTTTATTTTTAGCTACGGAATGGTTGTCAGTTTTAGTTCTTTTTGTATCCTTATAGGACTGTTCTATTTAAAGACTGATCAACGAAACTCAAAGAACTTCCAGGAAACAGGACAATATTGATGACACTATTGGTAGCTTCGTATTTTTGGAATTCGGAGTGCCCTAAATACTCCTTTAAGCTTAGGACGAATGTTTGTTCGGCCATTTTGGCCTTTTTTTCCAAACAAAGGATTTGCTACCGGATTTGCTACCTAAAAGATCCAAGTGGGCGTATAATTACATAATTGCAACGATGCAAGATACTGACGATAAAATCTGTCTTTGACGGTGATTTTGCAGCATATAGCTACAATGTAGATGTGTCTTCTCATCCCACATGTGCTGATAATAGACACGTTCGATTACTCACCGAATTATTCTGAGATACAAAAAAGCATGTGTCATCAAACACCTTGGCACAAGTAGGTGCAGTTTTTGTGGATCAGCTTTTTTTTTCACAGTCGATAACTGTAGAAGTAAAGTTACGAGCAATTTTATATGGCAAAATTTTATTACATTTACAATGTTTTGTCGGAATTCGAATTGGGTTTGAAAGAAAAATGAGACTGAATTTTGGCAAGCTGCAATATGCTAACAACATTATGTTTTGTGTGTTGTTTTCTGTTTCAGTGGATCCTTGCTATACGTATGTTTGAAACAGGGGGTTTTTTGGACGTTTAAAGTTATCGTTTTCTTTAATTACTTACCAAAATGTATTGGGATAGTCAAAGGGCATAAGACCATAAATATTTCAAATACTTTAAGGACCCACCCACATAACATGACATGATTTTTTTGACATGTAACAGCTGCTTTCTGTAGTTAGGTACATATCGACCACCCAAATATGGTTTTAAACACTCCTTTTGCTAATTCCGCCACGGAACACTAAAACCACAACGCCTTGTAAGAACTGCTGTTTCCACCACACGAAACGCTTACTTACATACATTTTTCAAACCTGTAATTGAAACAACAACTTCTAGTACAAATAAGCTTTGGTACGTGACTCCGGCCTCGCTCGTTACCGTCACAGAGGTTTTTTAACCATAGTTAAGTCTGACTTCTACTTAAAGAGCTTTGCACATTACATAGACTCGACGCCGACTCCGCTTCAATTTGACTCACGGTAGTACATTTAATATGTCGTGTGCCTTACGGTAAATTTTCAACATTTACTTGAAAAAACCTTCTATGCATCGTATACTGGCCATAAACATTGAAAACGGATTTGTTAATATTTGTTTCGAGTTCCCGATGTTTCAGCGCTGTTGCAAGCAGCATGATCACGGATAAACTGAAATTATTGCAGGTGGGTGTTTATGACCTCGCAAAACAAATCGAAGTAAATATCCCGTTTTCAATGTTAATGATTGTGTTAGTGACCATGTTATGACGGGGATACTTCACCGCTTGAAAGTAGCGCAGAAGGCAATGGAACGTGCAATGCTTGGCGTCTACCCAACGCACCCGAGTTACCGACATAGGTACCCGGGTTGCTCGACTTAAATGGCATTGGGCCGGACATGTATCCCGAAGAGACGACAACAGATGGTCGTACAGAACCCTTCACTGAAGACCTCACACAGGAAGCAGAAGTGCCGGCAGACCATGTGCCCGATGCGATGGTCGGACGACATCAAAAAGACAGCAGGCCCTACCTGGACCAGAATCGCTGCATCAAGAGCTTCGTGCAAAGCCATGCAAGAGGCATATGTCCAACAGTGGATCCGAGATGCTGAGAAGAGTGACCATGTCAATTTAAAAACTTATTTTTAGGGCCATGTTGAAAATACTATCTCAAGGCACCTTTAAAACAATGTGAACCTCACATTTTAAATGTTCGAGCCCAGGAAGTGGACTTGGCGTCGAGTTAGCGTAATGTGCAAAGTCCTTTATTTGGACCATTCGGCCCAAAAGCGTGGGTCTCATTACTACACTACACCGGTTTTTTCTGCCTTGTAATTTCTAGCCATTTTTATTTTAGAGCCTTTTGAAATTAGAGTTGAATAAGTAAGGATTTCGAAAACGGAGCTTTTTGTCTTTGCTTATCGGACTTGAGACGATCAGTCAGCGGACTGGCTATGGCATGGCTGTTGAGTTGTGGACAACGGATTTCGACAGATATTCCCGGAAAATCCAGTGTCAAGTCCGTTCTCTGGTAGTCTCGGTTTCGCTGCGTCTTTGATTACCAATATAATTATATAACTAGCTGGTAAGGGCATTGAAGAACATTCAATTTTGCATAGTTTATTTTATTATTTTATTATTTTTAATGGTATAAGAGGAAGACCACAGAAGTAATGGACTCTGTTAAGGATGATTTGGCACGAAAGTAGGTTTCTGATAAGATGCGAGTACTATACAAGACGACGGGCTGCGCCGACACAAATGAATTGGTGTACGAGCAGAAGAATGATGATGACGACTTGTAATGGGTGCCGTGTATTTTTAATCTCAGTGAACCCTTTTTTTTTAGGATGGGAAATCATCAAATGACTTCTCCCACTCTGGGCGGAGCGGGACGGAGTGTCGGATGGGAAGAGAGGCTCTCTCCCTCTCTCGTTCCGCCACCTCCTTCGCTAGCATGACTGCTTCGCAGAAGGAGGTGACGGTTTCCCATGGACCTGCGTCAGGCGGAAGGTGAGGACGCCGTGGCGCCTCTTCTCTCTTCTTCTCCTCAAAGAGGAGACTTACCGCCACTATCGTGGCGTGCCCATCTCAGTAAACCCTAAGATACATAAAGGGTGTAAAAAACCTCCTAAGGAAGTCGAAAGGCACTGGTTCTTCTCGTCATTGCGATCATGTTTTTGATCTACACCATACCTGGAAACCTTCTAGTTAATGAGATATTGGGGGTCAAACATCTAACTTTTTAACAAGTTTTTTTTTTTAATACATATATACTATTTTTTACTGTTATTTTTACTTTAAACGCCTCTTCGACCCCCGTTCTGTTCATCCAGACCGCCATCCATCAGCCCAATTTGTCGAATGCGTTACATTGAGTTCTACCACAAAACATGATTTTTCACCCCAAAAAAAAGTAATGTCCCAGCAACAATTTTTGGGTAAAGTTACTTAGTTTGATGTACAGAATACTTGGATAACGGCATCGTTTTGAGTCTGTTTACAGTTTACACCCTGTATAAGTACGCAAAAGTTGAAACCTCTCTGTCATCGCCCTATTCAAAGGCATTTCTTCCCAAGAGCCGCAGGGTCATTGTATCAATCTTATTGTTTACTAACTGACAATGTGGGATGCATTACTCATATTCGCAGTAACCCTCCCTCTTACAATAAGTGTTTGTTTAAGAAAAGGGTTCTTCACAAAAGGGTCGGGTTGGACCCACGAGTTGTGAATCAGAGGTAAGTGTGTCTTTAGAAGATTATTACTATTATTTTATTCTTTGCTATCTTTTCCTCGCAACTTCATTCGCGTTTTTTTATAATTTGACAATCAATTCTGTTTGAACTCTGCAATAATATAATTCAATTATTTACGATTCGAAAGAGGCGCCATTTATCATAAATAATAAATATATAAATATTACTGGACATTACACACAGCGCCATCTAGTGCCACACTAAGCAAGGCTTGTGTGTGGTCACCAGACAGTTGATAATACCACATATATGTATACTTTTTGTTTGTAAATACGTACTTATTATATTAGTCCATGCTCATCACACAAACATTTGCTCTTACCGGGATTCGAACCCGGGACTCTAAGAACGTAAGGCAGCTTCACTACCGCTGCATTCATAAGAAAGTTAACAATGTTTTTCTTGGGAACAGTACCTTTTTTCGACATGAAAGATAATCTTATGTCAAGTTAAATATGTCAGTTTCTGCAAACCTGACAACGTATAATCCAACATTTCAGGATTATCGGTTCAGAGATATAGACTTGAAAAGGTAACAAACAAACTTACAGTAGGGCCAAGATAATAATAGATCACATTTGACACTTCATCAAAATACAACAACGCAAGATTGTAACGAAGAATGGCCAAACTTAAGCGGCAGCGGGCAGAGAACATTGCTCGCAGAACGAATGCCCGATGTGGCCGAAAAGTTCTGGAGTGGCGAAGGCGAGCCGAAAGACGATGCGTTGGGAGACCTCCCACTAGGTGGACAGTTGACCTGGTGAAGGTTGCGGGAATCCGTTGAATGCGAGTCGCAGGGGACCGGTCAGTGTGTCGACACTTGGGGGAGGCCTATGTCCAGCAGTGGACGTCTTTCGGCTGAAATGATGATGATGAAGCTTATAACGGCTCTCATAAAATATTATTTATTTTTTATGAACTTGGAACTGCACAATTGCTTAATTACGATTACGTATTTATTGTAATAATGGCAAAAGAAGGTAACCTTTATTATGAACTGACAGATGTCAAATATGATACATTGGCCCTACTGTACTGTATTCAGTACAGTAGGGCCTGGTAAAGTACGGACTGTACCTGTTTCATTAGTAACACAACAAACTGGATGAATATTTCGACCTGAAATAGCACAGTTTTACAAGAAATACCTACTCTCCTGGATACGCTATGTTGAACGCGTTCGGTGCGTGTTTAGTATACATGTTAAACTGAGTGACAATTTGACAAACATTATACCAATTACCGTAATATTCTAACTGTAGATAAAACTTTTAACCTTTTGACTGCCACTGCATAAACGCATGCGCGTGCCCTCCACGCCAAGCCACAATTTAATCTACTATTTTGTCACATATCTGTGTCGTTTGGCGTACAGGGCACGCGCTTGCTTGTCACTTATATGTGACAATGGTGTCCAAAAGGTTAAACTATGGCTTTTCAGTGACCTTTTACCGGAAACGACCCAAAAGAATTTTTGCTTATGAAAACCAGAAACTATGTACCAAGCGGCCTACATGTTTCATTACGATAGCTCTATTATTGTTTGCTATTCTTAAGTTCATTGAACTTTTAAAACAGCCGGATTTTTTGTTAGATCATTGTTTTTCTAAGTATCTGTTAGTTGCCAAGAAACGTTGAATAACGATAATTTTGTTGTGTCTGAAAATATTTGCGAATGGCTACATAGGTTGACAACGTTTGTAAATTCGCTGTATTTATTACTGTGGAATACACATTTTGAGGCTTCTTCATAATTTAAATTTATGATTTCCTCAGAATTGTTTCTATTTATATGGTTAGGATTACTTACTGTGAGAATTCTGCTTTCATGAAATCTGAATAAACAAGTATCTATTTTCTATTAAATAAATAGTTGGTTTAAAAACGGAAACTGACTACTTAATTCAGGGCAAAAGTCATTTATGTCTAGTTTAATTTATTTTAAAGTAAGCGAAGCAAGATTTCACGTTACGAGCTAAAGCATCGCTTGAAAGGGACACTTGAGTATTTTTAGCTAGTGAGACATTTTATAACATGGAAGTAGAAAAAGCTTAGTCGATTTCCTTCTCAAAGTAGGTAAATCGATTTAATTAAAATATAACTGGTTGGCTGGACTACATGACAGATAAATTTATTGTCATTCCAATTTCAACTTTGGTTTTTTTTTTTATCCATTCAATGGCCGATAAATTCATTGTCATTCCAATTTCAAATTGGCTTGAAAGATATTTTTTGTTATGATGTAGTTTAGGCAAATGAAACCTTGTATTAGACCTTGTTCAGGTAATTAATCAAACTCCGTAGGTGCTAATAACATTGTTTGGTAAAGTAATTAATTTCATAATAATGTAGGAGACGTACCTATTCTAAACATGAGTTATCTTTATGTAAATCCATTAGGCTTTATTAAAATGACTCCTACAAACTAAAGATTAATAGATACCTATTGTAAAGGTTATCTTTATGTAGTTGCAAGCCTTAGTAAAAGTAACACTGAAGGTTATTTTTGTTCTAAGTAAACAATTCTATGTTTCTATAAATAAGATAGAGACACCGTTTACTTTCAAGTCTATATTAAGATCGGTTTAAAATTTAAATGTTTGAACACTTTAGTAAAATAATTGTACGATTGTACGTAACAGAGGCCCTACTCCCTAACATTTCGTCCATACGGATGGATCTATCCGCGTCTCTCACTCGCACTCGTCTGCAGACGTGCGCGAGAGAGACGGATAGATCCGAATATACGGACGAAGCGTTAGAGAGTAGGGCCTCAGAAAAGGTTAAGTAAAACTTTTTTGCAAAAAATAAAACGGACTTAAAAAAAAAACAAAAGGGTGAAAAATAACTTCTGAAGTCGGTGACAAAGAAAATAAATCAATCATACAAAGGTCACCGACAAAAGTTTTTATTTTTCATTTTTTAGTGATTCACATGTGCTTGATATACATGGAAAGTGCATACCGTTACAATTACAACAAGCCTAAACACGACTAGGATACATTGTCTCATTATGGAGTTCCATGACTCCTGGCTTCATCATCAGATCTGATAGTAGAATGGTTTTTATCGAACGCAAATGCTTCATTTGTTGCAGAAAACACCAAAATCGCTGTACGTTATCCTACAAAATTTTAAGAGTTCCCTCGATTTCGCCAAGATTCCATCATCAGATCCCGACTTGGTGGCTATTTGGAAAGAATACCCTTTCCAACAAAAAAATATTTTTTCAAATCGGTTGGCAAGCGACGGAGTTATGAAGTCGGTTAAAAAGTTGAAAATTTGAAAAAGTTTGAAACTTACTACATAAATATAAGAGTACCTATAAGTACTGTATATTGTAATTATTGCAGATGTGAGATTTTTATGAGTGATCGATGTCCTTTCCACCATGTAGGTATTTATGTAGGTAAGTACTTACTTAATACAGAACAAAAGCTGCCATAGCAACTTTTGTTGCACAATATTTATTCTGACCTCACCCCACCTCAGTTGGGAAATGCCCATGTTCATTAGTCAAAATATTAAAAACTACGAAACCTACTTTCAATGCTCTAGTTTTAAATTGCATGAAACATATCCTAAGTTTACACAAGCTTGTTCTCGTTCCGTATTCCCAGTGCTAAAATAACTATTGATCCCAGAAGACGTGTTTGAATTGCAAAGAGGAATTATCTAGGTACGTTTTTAGTGTAGTGACAGCTGCAATCTAAGAGCAACTTTATGGCATCGAGTTTAAAGACTAGTATGATTTTGACAGTTATGCAAAGTCGCATGTAAAATAACTGTTAGAGGACTATAGTAACCTCTGACCTAGTAAGGAACTATTGACGTTAGCTTCCGTCCTACCTGTGCCAAGTTTTATCATAGGCCATTGTTTCGCTTAGAACTAAGTTCACCGCAAAGCCGCGAACGCAAACAGAGACCTCCGCCATTTAATTTTGCCGCCATCTTTGATTAAAATAGTGATGTTCGATGGCTTCATTTGTCGTTTTTTGTACAGTTCACACTATTTTTATCGAATACCTAATGAGAATAAATGGGCATGTGATGAGGAGGAATGAGGAAAATGTCGTGTAAAAAGTTTTGAGTATGCTGCCGTCATAACAAAGAAGGCCGTAACTAACAATTTTGTCAAAAATGAGTTATAACCATATTTGGAATCAGCAAAGAAAATGCTATCTTGTGGTCTTACTCAGAAAGCTGTATCTCGTATGAGATCAAAGATAGCATAAGCATTTTAGCCCTAACTACGACATAAATTATGGTTTTTGAATCTGAACAGCCTTAATTACACAATAACGGCTTTTTTTTTGTTAGTATTTTCGTAATTCTAGTCTGGAAGGCCGCAATTACCAATTAAATATTGTTAAGCTTTAAATATTAAATAAATTTACTACTAGAAAAAGGCCTAACTACGCAATAAGGGCTTTTTACATAAGTATTTTGAAGGAAAACTTCCTCATTCAGATGCCATGCCAAGCCAAGCTAAGCCGTAATTACATTCTACGCAATTACGCCCTTTCAGATAAGTATTTCACAAATTATAATTATTTTTTTGCTAAGACAAAAGGGCAAAAATAAAATAAAATGAATACGCATGTCTGATTTTAAATAAATTATGGTTCAACATATAGCCTATATTTTTTGACGTTTTATAAAATAAGCATCACTAACTAAAACCATTCAGTAAACCGCGGGCCTCCGTTTTAGATAAAACTTCAATTATCTCGGAATCAACGTTGACGTAGTTACGGCCTTCTTTCTAATGACGGCAGTATGAATGTGGATGGGTATTTGAGTAGAGGTAGACCAAAGAAACGATGGATGGACTGTGTTAAGAAGGATATTTTAAGACAGGAAGTGTCTGATGAGATGACGAAAAATAGAGGAGTATGGAAGAAGAAGATAATTATGCTGCGCCGACCCCAAATAAATTGGGATAAGGGCAAGAGAATGATGACCTAATGAGATTAAAATTCTTTAAGTTATTTGGTAAGACTTAGGTACTTATTTAAAGTAGGACAATTAATTAAACTCACACCAACTTACATGTTGATTTAAATGTTTTGCGGTTTAAAACTAAACTTATATTGTCACTTACGGGATATCTTCCGTAAACCCGCGATCATGGTGCTTGCAACAGCAGCGTCGAGACTCGAGATAGGTATCGGGAGCTCAAAATAACAAATAATCAAGGAAGATATCCCGTAAGTGACTTACAAGTTGTTTCTATTTTTTAGGCCGTAACAATTTAGAAGTAACAACTGCTTGTTTATTTTTATGATCATTGGATATTTCATATTATTGTTTGTCAATTCTTTCGTCATTCGTATTTCAATTTGGAATGATCATTATTCTTAACTGCCATTCGTCTCACTGTATGCACCCGCATAAGCTGCATTTATAAATCTCCACAATTGATAACAACGAATGTTAGTCTGTATTGATGTCTGTTCGTCCGTTTATCTTGATCGCAATAAAACTTTATTGTCTTGTTATCAATGTCAAGCATCAATCAGGAATCGGGTTAGTACGAAATTATACTTTATCTCCTCTGAAATAAGGGTTTATTTGAGGTTTTTTTTGTGAGAGCAATGAATCCATGGCTTTCAAGGCCCTCTGTGGCCCCATGGCTGCCATTTATAAAGATTTTAGCGGTAATAGGAAATCTTTTAGGCTTCGAACGTGAAAAAAGGTAAGGTTTATTAGGTCATTAACCTTTCAGGATAACACGTGCTATCTACTTTAATTTCACAGGTCATAAAAACTTATTAGCCTGAAGGTTTAGGGTTTCTTTTGGCCTATTTTCGTATTTCTGTTTTAATAAAAGGCACACAATATTGTTGTAGAAGATTTTCCAGACCAATGCCTAGTTACGTGATCTTTCGTTATTTATATTAACAATTTCAGACAAGAGGTCTAAAAATTAATTCAGTATTAATATTTGATTGTTTCCATACCCTTACGTATAACGTTATAACGTTTCTTCTTCACATTTCTAGCAGACGTTATTAAAGTCTACACTACCTTCTTTGCTCTATGTGTTTCCATTAAAATCATTTTGATACTAGGCGGAGTGTCGTCGAAAAGAGCTGATTGGTGAGATGTAATGACTAATAGAGAAGTATGAAAAAATAATACACGCTGCGCCCCTGATTAAAATGAGATAAGAGCAGGAGAACGATGATTCAGGCGTAAATAACTAGAAAGCGACATGCACATACATACACATCACATAATATAAATTATTATCTCCCAAAAATCAATCCAGCAGCCACCAAAAATGTACTTAAAAATATAACCCATGCAGATTCAATTCCGCTCGGATATTGCACATGTAAATCCCATCTCGCTGCAGCTTCATTCAGTTAATCAGATCACAGTCCGCACGGCACATTTGAATAAGCCGCTCCACACTCCGTAAGCCCGTATGGATGTAGCAAGTACCTAATCTGGATAATGGAAGTAGTAAGTACATTGAAGAACTTAACTACAAGTCTATCACAGAAATGTTGGGAGTTCCTTATGCTTAAGTTAATTAAGTAGGTTATGTTGATAGAACTTTTGTCGCTTATTGTAACTTATGTCGCTTGCTTTAACTTGTGTCACTTATTCTCATCATATTATTATTGAGTTGAGGGTTATTTTGACTTGGGCGTGAGTTATTAGAACTTTTGTGGAGTTCAGAAAGTAGCACATGGTGATGGGTGGTATTATGTTCGTTATCCTTCGTTCCCTGTAAGTTCGTACCTACTTATTTCTTACTTTGATTATCAGCACGAAGATAATATTGACTAGCATGAGAAAAACTCGTGAATTAATGTATGTGTGTATGAGATTGACAAACGTTGCTAATTTATAATTATAACGGACTTGAAGTAGTACGAATAATATAAAGTAAAAAAAAACCGTAAATTAAATACAGTTCAAATGACTAACTCAAAAAAAGAGCACCCCTCTTTTTTAAGTTTAATAATAATAGTCAATATCATACATCATTTTGTCATCAAATAACAGTTCAATTATAACTGATGTATACAATTAAAATAACGACCTAAGTACTTCTTTCCCACAAAATTCGCCTCTAATCCAAATAATCCTAATATTTATTTTATCAGCTGTGACAGTTTCGCTTAATTCTGAAAAATGACCGATTTATAATAATAATATTCTACTGAAAACAACTATTAATATTCGTTTTGAGATGATGCAACAGCTCGTTGACAAAATCTAAAAATATATCTTGAATATATCTTAAATATATCTAACACATTTTCGTGTGTCCAAGCTTGTGATTTTGATGACAAATTCCTAGTTAACGTTTTAATTGTATTTATTGTGAATAAATCTTCTAGTTTTAAGTTGATGTTTTTGATATTTCACGTCCTGTTTGACGTGAGATGCATTTCCGGGACATCTACGATGAGACTGATGGAAGGAAGAATAACTCGTTTTATTAGGACCCATGTGTGGTTTTTTTAATTTTTTATTTAATGTAACTTGTTCATAATAATCAGGTCTAATTCATAAGCCGTGCTTAGTGCTACACACTTTGTAATGTTACAGCATTACTCGACTATGTTAGGTCAAGAAATGAATGCATCTCCCCAATAAATAGTTCCATTAACCTCTTTGTATGATCGATACATTTAATTAACAATGGCATCAGTTGTACCCTGCAAAGTAAACGTAGAATATCGGTATTTAAACTCCGTAAAAAGACTATGATGATGACCAGTCAAATAGTTTAGTGTTTCCACTGCTGGGACTAGAGCAATGAGTCCACGGGCCCAGGCGATGGCAGTTAGGTCATCATTCATATTTATGTTCTAAAATAGCTGTTTTGCCCGCGGCCCTCCCCTTTTTATCCAGGAGTAGTACGGTATCCTGTACAATACCTACAGATCTTCCGTGAGATATGCTTCAAGCTGCATCTGACAAGATACAGTTCAATCTCGTTTTAAAAGGTTGGGCTGATGATGAATCAATCTCAATGTATAGACCGTTACGAATAACCTTTGTATGGTGTAACAATTATTGTAAATTACCGAAACCGAACAGTAATTATTACTGTTCGGTTTCGGTAGGTTGCTGTCTCAGGTCCATGTTCACCGAAAAGATAACGGTTTGATTATCTAAAAACAACTCTCACTGTGACATGTTCCCATACAAAATGTGTTTTAAACAGCTGTTTTAGATAATCAAACCGTTATCGTTAACTCAGTCTATTTGACATTTTGATAACAGACGGTTAGAAACAAGACGTCGCAGAAAAGTGTTCTATGACTTTTCTATGAATCAAATGACGGGTAGGTGACGCGGATAGAATACTTCATTCATAGAAACACCGATACCTACGGACAGTTATATGTAAGTAAGTTATAGAAAACGGCCTTAAGACATCTTTACCTACGATAAGCGGTAAGTGCGTTTATCTGAGTCTGAAATTCAGACTCAGACAAATGCACTTACGAGTATCATCGGTAAAGATGTTATAGGACTGTTGCTAAACCGTTTCAGACTCTGAAACGGTTTACAATAGTCGATTGGTCCTTGTCTATAAGTGCAATAGATGCATAGGCCGTCAGTATAGTACGTTTTATGAATCAGCGATACAACGCGGTCACTCCGTGTGCCAAACTGCGAGCACGCTGTCTAGTGCTTCAAAAATGTCATCTACAGTGCGTCATAATTCTTTTGGCGCATGGCCCATGGTCAGTACTAACCACGACATCTTGTCTTTCAAAAGAAAACCTTCCTGGGCACGCGCTGCCGTGGCCGACTTGGAAATCTATAAACTTCGAACCCAGTTGAGAGGAGCAAAGACAATCTCTGGAGCTTGAGGTTCATGCATGGTTCAGACCTCAAGTGCGTATGCGGTGTCTCCCGACAGACAATGGCCCACCGCATCAACTTACACTGCAGCCTATAACCTGCGTACTTGATTATCTATTTACTGCACCAGTGAGCAGAGTTCGCGTGGCTGACGTTTATTCTTTTTGCCATCGATTCGCCAAGAAGATCTTGTTGTTTGAATACAATTTTCACAGACAATTTCGCAAATGCTAACGAGCAACGCCATCTATACTATACGTCTGTCATCAACCTAACTTGCCTAACCATAAAGCACTATACTCGAATATCTGCTTACACGAACACGTGGCTACAAGAGATTCGATTACGAAGCAGCAACGTGATGACACACTCAAGTTTCAATTTAAAAGACTCATTTGATACTTATTCGTTGGCGGTAGTTAATTGATAAGCAATAAACATCACGTACACAAATATGTCCTGTAAGGATAAATTAGTGGTGGGTCGTTGTCGATTTTTTGACGGATGAAACGTACCCGTTTTCCTGACGACCGTAACCGGTTGCAGAAAACGGTCGTCGTTGCAACTGGTTTGAAGACGGCTCAAAGGAAGAAACGTATGCAACGTCGTCGAGAGTTGTTCGTTGAAATGCGTTTTCGTAGAGTTAAATAGTTGCAGTGCAGTTTCTTACAACTATTTGTAAGGACTGTTTTGTAAACGAACGCCGAACGACGCGACGAGTGACTCTAGTGAGAAAGATAGTTGAATCATTGTGTTCTCGACTGTATTTTCACAGAAGTAAAATCAAAAATCGCACCAAGTAGTTCGAAGACTGGTTTGTGCAACAGAGACTGTTTGAACCCAGGACGTGAAACGCTTTCATCGTTGCAGAACAGAAAACGGTATTTGAAAACGGTTCGTCGTCGCGATGCTCACCACTAGGATAAATGTGGGCCTGCCCTGCAGGACTGCTCGAAAGAGATACCGTGGCCACGGAACATTAAGAGCTAAGAAGGAACATGGTTGGTTTTAGTCAGTAAAAGTCTTACCGCACAGAGCGGGACGGGTCATTTGATGATTTCCCATTCGAAAAAAAAGGATACTTAAATCAAGAGAACTTAATAGGCGATTCAGATTTGGGTATTCGATAAATCGAATAAGCACAACACTATCTATCACTAAAAAGATGTGTAGCAAGTAGCATGAGTTTATGTTTGTATCACAATTTCAACCTAAATTCTTCTAGCACAAATCCTACACAAATAAACCCATCCACAAATCCAAAAATAGACCCAGACACAAAAGCAATCCTACTGCCATCTAATATCCGCGGCAGCACTTCCATCACGCCGTGTCAGTGGGGAGCCGGGCGTCCAATGAAACCCGCGTTATTTACCACTGTTGTTGTATTAGTTCGTAGTGACGCATGACGTGACAGACCAATTTCTAGGACACACGGCGATCCCCGCCGTTTACGCGTATGTAGACGGTGACCGATCTCTATGGTTGTCACTTGTTTATTTTTATTAGGTGGCTTGGCTAGCCTCTTGCTGTGTTTCCACGTTTTTTTTTCGGATGGGAAATCATCAAATGACTCCTCCCGCTCTGGACTTTTACTGACTAAAAACCATCCATGTTCCTTCCTTCCTCACCCTTTATGTTCCGGAGCCACGGTGTCTTTTTCGAACAGTCCCGCAGCCCCGGCAGGAGACTGTTTCCGCGTAAGATGAGCGTGGTGCGGAGCGTAATTTATGTGTGAAAGTATGTATCTCTCGCTACGCATCCTCGCTAATCTATGGTGGAAACACAGCCATGGTCAGAATTTTACATCATTGTTGGAGGTAGCCACGGGGCAATGGAAGTGCATGAAGGGTTCCGTTCTTGTTGTTATAGCGGCAACAGAAATGCACATTCAGTGAAAATTTCAACTGTCTAGCTATCACGGTTCATGAAATCCTGGTGACAGACATACAGAACGACAGTGGAGTCTTAGTAATTGGGTCCCGTTTTTACCCTTTTGGTACGGCACCCTAAAATCGTGTTAAGCCGACCTCAGTTACATGAGACAAGGGCAGTTAGACGATGAGTTCATCACCTGAAGTTTCATACAGAATCTTATGCAGCTGCGGAGACTGGTGGATTTTCAGAAATGTTAAAAGTTCTCAATCAATGGAAATATTATCTCTTGATATTTATTAGAGTAATCATTATTTACAATATATACACACTAACATTATAATAGAAAGAAAAAATATGTACAAATATCAAAAAAGGGTTACAGGGCATCGAAAAATTCGTCCACATCGCTATCGTTATTCGTTATCTCTTGTGATAATATTTTCATTGATTGACAATAGGATCAAATTCGACTTTAACTATGTTAGGTCAGAGTCTAAGTTTGAAGATTGAAGAGTTGTTCTCTCACTTTCTTTACTGGTGAAAGAAGGAAGGGGTTTTCAAGTAGACGGGTTTATTTTTACTAAGAGAAAAGATTTTTATATTTTATTTTTGTATGTAACGAATAAACTTAAAAAGTACTGGACCGATTTGAAAAATTCTTTCAGCTATGGATAGCTACATTATCAGCGAGTAACATAGGCTACAGTTTATCCCCGTACTCCCACGGGAACGGGAACGACGCGGGTGAAACCGCGTGGCGTCCGCTAGTAAGAAATAATTTGATACAATGCAAATGGTCAGGCTTCTGACAGCCCTACACGTCATGTTTTGCAGATCTATATCCGTTGGTTGCCGGCTGTCTAGCAGTTGACATCTTTCGTATGGAGACAACACATCCATAGGGAAATATGAGCGTGGATAGGATGTCACAGCATCAAGTATTTATAGAACGATGCCTCTTCTGGTTCGGGATTATAAGAGGCAGGTGGATCGGTGTTAAATGTCTCGTAAGATTAAAATATAGAGTCAGAAACACTTGGTTTTATTTCGGAAACTTAACGCTGTCCCATTTCATCTTGGAAGAAAATTTATTGCCATGAATTTTATTATAATGCATAAGATACTTTTGGGTGTGCCGCTGTGGATTTCTAAACTTAGTTTTAACATCATCTGCAGCTTAGCCTTTTCCCATACTATGTTGGTGTCCGTTTCCACCAATACTTGTATTTTACATGGAACGACTGCTGATTTGACCTCCACATCCACTCCAGGATTCAATCCAGGACTCCAGGACTGGGTAATGATTGCATGAGCTTTTTTAAACTTAGCTTACGCTTTCAAAATTGTAGCTAATAATTTAATTAATTAGTACGAATTTATGACCTCTAAGTATTGTCTCGAAACGAGGAACGTCACTACACGAAATTAATCGAATGTCTTAAGGATCAATTCTTTATCTCAAATTAAACGATTACTATTTAATTCGGAATGAGTGTTCGGTTCAGCCGTACAAATTCGAATCAATCATTTTCCCTCGCTTTCAAACGTCAAAAATGTTATACAAAGTATGGCCGTAGTGAAGTCCGATTCGACTCGATACAATTTAATAATTGATTTAATAAGTAACTAGAATAATCAAAATAACCAGTTCTTCAATATTTACGAAGTGTAATAATGTTATAGGTATTGTATTCATGGGTACTTATTGGCTAGGATACTTGACTAATTAACCTTACATAATTATCAGAACCAAATTCGAATTCAAATTAATTTCGAACAAACAAACACGCATTTATTCTCGTGGTGAACCGGACTTAACAACTACCCACAACGACAGATTTATCTTTATTGTGTTCAACAACGCCAGACTTTAACAAATTAATATTGGTTTCCGAGTTTAGCCGTCTCTATTCATTGTAATTTTCACAGAAGATTATTCGAAATGACTCCATCAATCAGTCAAAAACTTAAAGATATTTAAAAGTGAAACTTTGCTTACTACAAAAATTATAACAGCCATTATTCATTCATTATAATTACGTATTTTAAAATCGGGAATTTGATCTCCATTACTTAAAATAATATACTGTATATCTATGAAAACATATGTAAGTATATCAATATGTTACGCTCCATTTTTTTTCAGAACTCTAGTACCATTCATTTTTTTGACATTGCATTCCAATTTCAAAATACTCTCCATTAGGAACATCAAAGCATAGTGTTGACCTCTTTACCACGATTTGTTTTTCTAGTTTAGTGTTTTAGTCGATTATGATTTTTATGAATGACATCATCGGCTTCATAAGACAGCGTGGTGTCGTTCATTCAGTAAATTGACGTGTGGTATAAACACGCCTCTTCGGTGCTTATTACATTGAATCTAACGAGCAGTGGGTAGCATACGACTGAGTACACAATGAAGATTGGGTCATACATGAAGGACTACTAAGTATAAACAAACTAGTAAAAAGTTGTACTTAATGTACTTATAGTTATTTGACATGTGTATTAAAAATTTGACGGGTAAAACTATGAATGTATTGTAGCATAAATGATGCAGAGATGTATGGAAGAGCGTAACGACATCTAGATTATGTCAGTAGCTGCTAGGTCCTTCAAAAATATCTCCAAAATGGCTCTGAATTAACTTACTAACGTGAGATCAAGTTTATGTTCAGCATATAAAACAAGCCTATTATATTAAAATTGCTAGCTATGTCTAAGAAAAAAATTGGCATAAATATTGTCCTCATTTAGCTGTCATCATTAGCGAATTCCGGCAGTAAATGTATTCACATCCGACGCTGTTTCATACAGGTCAATGCATTGTGCTTATATGTATGTTTATAAATAAACTGTTTTGTCCAATTAAACTCGTTATTATATCAAAATTGGACCGAAACAACCTACCAATAGGTCAATCAATTAATATTTTGTGAAATGTCAATTCAATAAAATGCAACTGCAGTCACTTGACCTTCTTTTTTGTATTATTCACCGTTTTAAATACCTCTACTGGCACCTGCTATGAAATTATTTTGATTAAAACACGTGCACTTAAACTTGCGGGTGATAAATTATTTTGAAAACACTTTCATCACTATTTCACTCTCACTTTTCAAACTCGTATTCGATTCTCGTAAATTAATTATTACGTCACTATAATAGTACACAGTATTTCTAGTTTAGGTGTCGCACCACTAAAGTTATACGATTACTTTATAAAATCCAAAAATTTTAAATTTCGAAAATTTTGATTCGAATGCGTCAGTCAGCGAGGCGAGCGCGTCGCGACGCTCGCGTCGACTGGCCGCTTTCGGCCGCCTGCCAAAGAATCCATGCCTGAAAATATATTTATGTGGATATGGTTATTTACCTCCAGACTGTCACGGCGTGTCTAATTTTTTAATTCGTGGAATTGTAGTTTTCCGTAGAGATAAAGTTATGTCGTTCAATCGCGAAGTTCCGAAATTCCACAACACAGCTTTGCAAGGTCACCGGACCAGAAGAAAATTGATCGAAAACAACTATCAAAAGCTTTTTACACTGTAGTCGAGTCACAATTTACAAAGAAACTACCAATGTGGAAAATCCGGGAATCACCCGCAAACTAATTTAAGACCCACAAAATTACACGTAGTTACGTGAAGTTACGTAAAAGTCTTTCATGTCATTGTACAATTTACTCAACTCAACACTGCCATTTGCGGTTCATTACACGAACTGCCAGGCACTCCCAAACCCAGGCAATAAAGATAATTCAAGCTCATAACATCATAACTAGGCGGAAACCAGCGTATTTATATAAAACATCATAAAACTATCTAAAATAAAAGTTGAGCTGAATGCAGGCGGTCCGAGAACTGCAACTAACAAGGCCAGTATAACCTGACCTGAGGAAGGAGCAATAATGAACCTTTATGACATCAAAATAAGGGTTTTGATGTGGCTATAAAATTAAGTTAAAGTCATCGTGGGTGGGAAATATAGGCGAATTTAGGACAGATATTGCTCGACCCAGCTTGCAGTAAGAACGACCTCAATGTGAAGCGACATGGAGATAATGGCCAAGAATTGGTATTAGTGCCAAATGTACGACAACAATTTCCAATTGTTCTTAGTTTGCAGACTCAATAGAACCAGGGAACATCGCAAAATTCGAAATGGAACGTTCCATTTATCTAAGAGTTGTGGTAGATTTATGGATTGAGGTGTCGTGACCATCTAGAGATTCTAGACGCATGTCCTGAACTAATGATAAAAGCATCATCCGATTGGTGAAAAACTGGCTGTCTGGCTGTCTGTAGTCCACACAATAAAAGAAGAAGAACTTAGGACTAAAATCATATCTTGAATGCAAAATTAGAAGGAAGCATTCATATTTCGGATAGCACTTCTTCCGCAAATATTATAATAGTTCAGCTAATATGCATGATATAAACCACATTATAGCACACAAGAATAATGTAGCTTTCCGCCAGTGAAAGAATTTTTAGTAAAGGATCATAATTTTCGCAGTTTACCCCCTCTGTATACAAACTTACAAACAAATACCTTTTTATACTATTGAGAATACTCGTAGATGAAGCCTTTTTCATAAGTCACTTATAGGTACGCAACAGCTCTCTAAATACGAATCTAAGACAAAAGTAACAGGGCATTTTTTGCGAAATTTTGAAGATTTCTAAAGCACAAACCACCATCCAAAAACAGCAGCAGGCTAGAAGCTTTGAGAGCTTGTGGTTGAGAATATCAAACAATGCAATGCCTTAGGGAGCCAGAGTCCGTCCGGCGGAGACAAAAACTACAAATAAACATCCTTTGGCATAATCCTACTGTGTACAACAACTTAGTTATGAGCAAAAACCAATGCTTTTGACTGTATAGAGCTGTGAAATGGGGAAAACTCTCTCTACAAGAGACCAAGATTTTGCGGCCGTTTCACGGTTTAATGTAGCTGTTGTACCAAGATCTAAAATCGTTGGAGCGAAGGAAGTATCAAAAACGAATCTACCAAGTAATACTACTTACAAACACAAAGACAACATAATATGATGTACCACGTATAGTGATTTGTTTGTGGATTCAACGTCATCAATTTCAATAAAATCTCTTTTTTTTGCAAACCAAGATCAAGCAAAATTTGTGTGAGTGGCCGAGGATCCAGCTAGTTGGAGTTCATGCAATTGAAGATATATTCGGCAGTCGTCTGCTTTAGGCTAATGATGCAGAGGTAACAGGTGTGTGTATGTATGGTTGTTGTTTTTGCAGGTGTTGTTGTGATGTAATATGAAACTATGTTGTCCCACTGCTAGGCAAAGCCTTCCCTTCACTATTATCATGATCGAATGCGATTTTAGGTTAATCCTTTAAAAATTCATTCATCTCATCCCGCCATTTCCTAGTGAATCCAAAAAACACATAATACACACAGTAACATTAGGTAACACAATACGAATTGTTTTAACAACATTGAAAGTAGAAACACGTGCACGTTGCGGCTGAGCCGGCCTGTGCTCGCCGCAATCAGCTGCTTTATCGATAGACGCGTGTTCACCTTTATAGTGTTCGCTGATATTGAAACCGTTTACTTTCTCGAGATTATGGGTTCCTGGTATGATTAGAAAATTAGTGTTTGGAATATACATGTTTGCTAGGATTTTCTCCTTTTCCTCCATTTTATTCGGATTACTACTAACATAAGCATTAGCAGCCTATAATGTTCCCACTGCTGGGACACAGGCCTCCTCTATACGAGAGAGATTAGCAATAGATGTTTTTATTTGTACCTTTAATATTGATGATGCTGGTCCGTGTGGTGACTAGTCGGTGTGGTGCCGGACTTAAAGAATACCACCACCCCATTTCATCCAGCGGGTGTCGTAAGAGGCGACTAATGGAAATGGAATACTTAGCATAATATATACAATACATTATATGCACAATAGCATTCCCAAGGAGGGTTGACGTCAGCAGTATGGTCAGTAAAATGTCGTGAAAAAAGTTTTGAGTATGAATGTGGATGGGTATTTGAGTAGAGGAAGACCAAAGAAACGATGGATGGACTGTGTTAAGAAGGATATGGTAAGAAAGGAAGTGTCTGATGAGATGACGAAAAATAGAGGAGCATGGAAGAAGAAGACATGCTGCGCCAACCCCAAATAAATTGGGATAAGGACAAGAGAATGATGAATGAATATTGATGATGCTAAAGGCAAGTTTTTAACTCCAATAATCCCATTTATGTTATTGTACTTTATTTCTGGATTTTGCAGGTGCATATAGATATACAGGCAGTCCAGGTAAAATGTCAGGTATTCCGTCGTATTTAGTTAGACTAGAAGTTGACACCTGCACAGTTGGGAAGACAGGCTAGGCAGATGATGATTATATTGAATATTGATCTCAATTATAAGGATATAACGTTGTTATTTTATGTGATTACTATACCTATAATAATATATTTTACTCTAATAAATGTGTAACATACCCTCTGTTTGTAAATAATATCTTTAATTTTATGTTAATCTTGTTAATTGCTGTGCCCTAACAGGGTTCATAATTGTTCTTAGCTAATGGTACGCAAAATAAATTGAATATGAATACCTAAAACCGCAAAACGATCCTAAACATTACCTACCTAAGCAATTAATGATATCGTGTCGCCTACAAACCATAACTCTAGTGTTGAAATTCTGATAAATCGCATTTTTCAGGTCAACAGTATTATTGCGTTCTTGCATTTAAATACGTAAGTGATTTAAGTATTGAATGTGCATAAATTTACAAGCTTCCATGTTTCTTCTTCTTAGGTCCATTTTCGGGTCAGGACCAAATTTTTGACGTAATCGCACAACGGAAATCACAACGGAATGTGTCACACTGGAAAATAAATGTAGCACAATAGAATTACACTCACAGGCACAATTAACCGCCCACCTTGTATTTCTTTCAATTTGCAAAAATTGTCAAACTTAGGCCGCTTTTTATGAGAGGTATGTTAAAAACTACCTTTAAGGAAAAAGAAACAACAAAAGTTTTGGAAAAAAAGTTGTTTATTAAAGTATGCTTACTAAAAATCGATTTTCTGAAAATCTTCGATGAAAATTTTAAAGTTTTGTTTTCATAAATAGTGGTCCAATTACAAGAAAAAAATAAAATTAATAATGGGTGTAGCCGCCTCTGGTTCTTATGACTTCTTGGAGCCGGTTTGGCAATCCATCCATGATATCTTGGATAACCGATTGGGGGATATTGTGCCACTCCTCTACCGCAGCCCTTTTGAGCTCTCCTAAGGTCGTAGGGGCTGATACTCTTGCTCGGACACGTCTTTTGAGGTTGTCCCAAATGTGTTCAATTGGGTTAGGATCGGGACTGCGTGCCGGCCATGGTAAAACTTGAATCCCGACCTCATTAAGGTACGCACTGACGGATCTTGCGGTATGGCAACGCGCATTGTCATGCATTAATCTAAAGTTTTCACCAATGAACGGTGCGAAAGGTATGACATGGTCTTGAAGAACTTCTTTCACATACCTTTGAGCGTTCACACTGTCTCTATCGAATACAACAAGATCAGTACGAGCCTCGTAAGAGATACCTCCCCAAACCATTATGGACCCTCCTTGGTACCCCACTGTTTCGGCTACAGCGCATGGAGCAAACCTTTCATTTTGACGCCTGTAGACACGTTGACGTCCATCTGGACCTCTTAAGGCTATTCTGCTCTCATCTGAGAACAGTACGTCCTTCCATTCCTCCACAGTCCAGTCAGCATATTCTCGCGCAAAACCAAGTCTAGCTCTACGATGTTGTGGGAGCAGTTGTGGGGCGCGAGCTGGATGAAAAGCCCTCAGATTTCTTTCTGCCAGTCTTCTTCTAATGGTACGTTCACTTACACTGACATTTCTCACATCAAAAAGACGCGTACGAGCTTCAGTAGCGGTCGAAAAGCGATTTCTCAACACGTTGCTGACAACGAAGCGGTCATCTCGAGTTGAAGTGCATCGTTGTCGGCCTTAACCTGGCCTGCGGGTGTATAAGCCTGTCTCCCGAAATCGTCTGATGGCATCTCGTACCGTAGTTCGAGGTGCACCGAGTGTGCGAGCGATGCGACGTTGGCTATACCCAGCGTCAGCTAAAGCCACTGCCCTAGCTGCATCAGTTGCATCCAGTGGCATTTTTTACGGTCACAATCAATGAGCAAACACTACAATCTCAAAATAAACAATATTCACACTCTATGGCAGAACAGAACAGGAAATTTTAACACGGTAACACAACTGCAACAATGTCAAACGACGACTAAATTCCAAAAACTCTTCGGTGACACAAATTTAGAAAACGCAATAAGGGTATAAGTGTTTAATTTATTGCTAGAGTACCCACTTAACAAAAAACAAAACAGTTGATAAGCCATAGTTAACGTAAACAAACAGGGTGACGAATGTTATAGGTGGGCGGTTAATTGTGCCTGTGAGTGTATTAGGGTGTGTGTAAATAGTCGTAAGATTTTAGGTTGGTAAGTGGAATAAATTAAAAAAAACATTATATTTCGAGAAATATTTAATAAGTAGTAGGTACAATCCAAATAAATTAAATTACAAAACCAAAAGTTTCAAATAGAATCCAAGTTTCGAATATTTTTAAATATTTTAACAATAATCTAAGTATTTTAAGAATCTTTTAATTACATAGGTAGCTAATGAGATTAGAATGATTGTAAGCACAGCTTTACAAATTTCCCTTGTGACACGTCGCACAATTTCGTGTCACAAATCGCACAACGGAATGAAAATAACTTACGATCTTACCTTAAAGATGCAACAACTCATAAATTTAACCATTAATCGAACACTTCTGCATCCCGTTTAACAATAAAGCTAAAGGGGATTTAATTAATATATGTAATTTTTTAGAAAATCGTAAAAATATTACAAATTTACTCACCTAAAGTCCGGAAATATTAACGACACGCGCTGACGATACAAACACAATCTCAAATGGCAGTAAAAAAACATGGCGGTTTGTATCCGAAATTTTGTTGCCAGCTTGAAGCCAATATTGCCATACTAAATGTTCAAGAAACTTCCAAAAATGTTTATTGGTTTCGAAATTATGGTGTCGCACAACAGGAGTATTACAACGGAAAGAAAGAACACCGGCCGTTCAATTGCTGATGAAATCATTAAGCGTCTACAAATATCACCGCTATAGATACCGACGAAATAATTTACTAAGATTTATCAAATCAAGCTGAAGGCCTATCGAAGTCAGGAAAAAAAATGGTAATAATTAAAAGCTTAATTGACTAGAATAATGATGATAAGAAATAATCATGGCTTAGTTTTTTTCTTCCTGGATTGACTTCATGGCTTTTGGCTAAGATATACTTTTAAGGTGAACGCACACATATCCGCGTCGAAACCATCGACCGCGCCGAAAGAATCGAATTTTAGAATAACTTGTATGAAATATTATAAAACCTAGCACACTCCACGTCGAATCCACGTCGAATCGTACGAATAGATGACGTCATACGTATGAGAAAAAAATATTTCTTGCTCTTTTTCATTTTATTATTGATAAGTGTGTGTCCACCTTTAATGTCATCTCCAACAAAAAAAAACATGACATTTTATTTGTCAACCTGCTTAATGACATGCGCTGTACCGTCATACGGTGAAAGGCCGTAACTAACATTTTTGCCAAATCTCAGTTAAACATTGATTCGAATTCAGCAAGAAATTCTGTATAAGTCGCCCGTAGCCACCAGATACACTTGGGTCCACCCTTTATAGCAGAACTTTTTATGTCATAATATTATTTTGCATACCAGCTGATGGCATAAACTTCATTTCGCAGAAAATAGTTTGGCAGATACTCATTTATCATAGGTTCATACTCATAATTTTGTAAGCCAGAATCATCTTCAGGCATACATTTCATATGCATAAGATTCAAAAGTAGAACCATCTTATCGCAGAAAGTTCACAGTCAGAATCATCTATTGGCATAATTTTCATATCGATAGTCTTTAAAGGCAGAACTATCATATCTTAGAAAGTTTACAGTTAGAATTATTGTTTGGCATACATTTCATATGCATAATAACGGAAAGACTCATCTATCATATCACAGAAAATTCATAAAATCAGTTGATTGTGAACACTTGGTTTTTATTTCCCTGTAAAAAGCAGGCAAACAAGCATATTATATCGTGCATGTATACAAGCTAGCATGAAGCAAGCATGCAGCACGCAGCATGCAAGCAAGCATGCAGCAGGCAAGCAAGCATGCAGCAGGCATGTAAACATCTGAACATGCATATACCATGCATACAGCATGCATGCAAACAAGCATGCAGCATACAAACAAGCATGCAGCAATCATGTAGCATGCAAACAAGCATGCAACATGCAGCAGGCATGGTTTCTGTCACGGCTCCGGCGCTGCGGGGCTACGGCGGTCCCACGCGAGCTGTTCGTCGCAGATGGGTTTAACGCTCACCACCGCAGCTTCGGCTTGCTGGCCGGCTTCGCCGGCCAACCTCAGCCGCGGCGGCGAGTGTTACAACCACCTGCTCATCAACTCGCGGCCCGCCTCGCCCCTCCGCGCCTACGCGATTTTAAATTACACTCTTGGGGTAGGGCAAACAAGACTACGTGGAGTCGGTTTTGGAGCGATTCTTTTCTGTCACTAACTTTTCTAGCACAACATATTGACTTTTTAAGATAATATTTTAATTTTAAATTAAGGTTAAAAATGCTATTTTGTGGCATTGAAAAATGGCAATACTGCCAAATAAAATTATTCCAAATGAAATTCTGCAATCTTCATAGTATGCCAAGTGAAATTATATCAAATAATCGTCGTTCTAAGTAAACATTATTCTAAACGAAATTATGCGAAATATGAACAATGCCAAAAGTAATTATGCCAAATAAAATTCTGCTATCTAAAAGTATGCCATTCCAAATTCGGACATACACACATTCAGCCAAACAATAAGTATATTTAAAAAAAAATATGCCTTTAATATATTCGTTTAAAGAAAATTATGCCAAGTGTGTTATGCTAAATGAATTTCGGAGCAACAAGATTCTGCCAGATAGATGGAACCCGATACACTTAGATAGAAGGGCGTTTGGCCACAAAAACGATGTTTTCTACGAATAGTTTGCATACTTGTTGAAATCCGCATCTTCATTTGAGGCCTTATCAGCCGTGAAAAGCCTTAAATAGAGTTATGGCCTTCCATCACATACATCATTGTATTGTGTCACGAATTGTCTTTTCATAATAGGTACATAGAATAATAATAAAGTGTGTATTGTATTGTACATAGTATAATGGGCTGGTATCTCTTTAGAGGAAAAAACCACGCTTGTTGTCGCGCCTGAAGGGGCCGAAGATGTCACACGGCGCGCATCATTCGAAAGTTCCTAAATGAAGTGAATATACATACGGGCGATGGACTGGTCGAGTCCAGATATGGATTTATATCGAACGCTTATGGGACGAGCTCTAGAGAAGGGTCCTGGGCAGAAATTCAGTCCCTTCAACCATAAAACGATTCAGCTGCAAAACAACCTAAGCAGCAGAAAGGGGCAAAGTAGAACCGTCGCTGTGATACCCTTCCGAGGAATCCGGTGCAGCGCTGTCCTGCCAAGCAGAAGTGTGATGAGGACGGCTTCACCTTAGTTCAGAAGAAGAAGAAAAAGCCTACTTGTCGCAATCAATGCGGTACTGGACTGTCAGTACCAAATATGCTGCTGCGTCCAGCAATACCAACTACGACGTTGCTTTATGTGTCCCGACTGCATCACTCCAAGAAGGTTGAGTAGGTCGTAGAGTACATGAAGATGAAGACCAGCTGGACCTTGGAGTCGCGTCACAACACCAACTTCAAGTCGTTTGTGGTGCGAGTTCCGACACAATTTCTCGACAAGTTTCTCAAGGAAGAGTTTTGGGCGAAGGGTGTTGTCTACCGACGTTTTCGCGGCAGGCTACGTGACACCGCGCAGCGTAACACGACGCCGTCACTTCATGTGTTCATCTTAATATATATAAATCTCGTGTCACAATGTTTGTCCTCAATGGACTCCTAAACCACTTAACCGATTATAATAAAATTCGCACACCATGTGCAGTTCGATCCAACTTGAGAGATAGGATAGTTTAAATCTCAAATTATGAGACGCAGACGAAGTTGCGCGAGTCAGCTAGTAGTTTATAAGTTATATTTTGTATTTGTATTAGTATATTTCTAAGTTGTAATGTAATGTTGTGTATCCTATCTTTGGGCCTTAAGATGCCTGAAAATGAAATGATTGAATGAATGAATGATTGATTGTTTGATAAAAGCATTGAAGGCCGCGTTAACAGACGGGTGGGACAGAATTCCTCAAGGCAACGTCAAAAACCTGATCAGATTAATGAAGAATCGAATGCAGGCTGTGATTTAGAGCTAGGGTAGGCAATAATAAGAATTGACAGAATAAATTATATTATGGTTTTAACAGAATTGTTTTATTTTTTAAATGACTAAGCACAACACATATCCCATTTTTCATTTATCACAGAATTGATTTTAAAAGTAAGTTTAGTATTCACCATGAAAAATAATAATAATAATAATACCAGCCTATTACTGTCCCACTGCAGGGCAAAGGCCTTTTCTCAACAGAGAAGACACGAACATTGATCTCCACGCTTGCTCAAGACGGGTTGGTGACTTATTTATCAAAATATATCTCTAACTAACTGCCCTATAGATAGTTGACTAAGATAATTAAATAAATATTCTTCTGATCATTTATTTAAGTAGGTAAGGACCTTATTATGTACCATGTGAGCCATGTGGCAGACCTACGGACGTCTGTTGGACTTAATATTCTGAATACGGAGTCCTTAAACTATTCTCCCACTATCCTTATATTCTTCTAAAAATCGCGTGGCGCAGCTAGTTGTAAATAAATGCATTTATATTAATGTATAAAGTGAGTTAAGGTATTTTAAGATTTATTTTTCGAATAGTCTGTTGTTAAAAAGATATAACCTCTAAAACTTCAAACTGGAATATCTTTAAATCCTGACTTCCTAGAAAAATATGACTGAAGACAAAACTCTTCAGGAATTCAAACTCTATACTTTTATATAATTTTCATGGGCAGACGCTAAAATAAAATATCAACAAAAATTTGTTCGACAGGTGACCGGTGTTCTTTGGGATGTATGTAAAATTACTTGTAAAAATTAAAAAAAACTATGGTTATTGTAATATTATTTATAAAAACGATTACTGGTGTTTATAGGGCTCTTATAATATTAAACTATAAATGCTAGCTTACGTTAAAAAAAACCACGGCAAAATATTCTTAGGTAGTCAAGCTAGGACATGCGTATTTTACACAGCGTGAAAAGACACCGAGCTTGGTATATATTTTATTTTGAAGAAATTAAGCTTGTAGTTAAATTATTTGATGTATGAGACTGTTCATAACATATTAAGATATTATTAGCAAATATCCAAAATTATTATAAGGCATGTTTTGTACGCAATATTTTGTCACTTATGAGTCGGACACCACAACGTGTATGTATCCGTCAAAAATTTGGTCCTGACCCTTTCACCAAAAAGATGACGGAATGATTATCTAAAAACAGCTGTTTAAAACACATTTTTGTATGAAAATATCGCCGTAAAATTGTCAAATACTTTATGTTGTAATATCTCTAGCGATATTGTAAAATCTCGAAATATTGTCAAATGAACATACTGCTTGCAACAAAACGCATTATTTTTCGTGAAATGCATGCGATGGTAGTCAACTTACGCGGTGTGGAGGGAAGGAGGGGTTCCCCTTGCCCAGTGATACAACTCTCATGAAAATATATTGTACCATTCCTGAGAAATACCGATTATTATAACCTAACCTTAAAACACTTTATATTCCCCTAAAAAGCGTAGTCAACGGAGTATTCCGAGAGCAGGGTTTAATTAAAGGAACCTAACTAACCTAACGGGTGGGTGCCCCAAGTCCCGATTATGGGGGCAGAGATACTTCCGTTTGTTCAGTTGACAATAATTCGAGAGTTTACAATATCGCTAAAACTTTTACGGTGACAGAAACATGTCACATCACTGGCCAGTGACAGCAGCTTTTAGATAATCAGACCGTATCTTTTCGTTGGACCTTAGAGTGTCGATTGCAAACGATATTGGCGATATTGTCTTCAGTATCGTCCATCTGTTCCTGTTTAGAGCTAACAGGATACGACAGTCTTTCATTCAGTCAGATAAACTTAAATACCATTGTCTCATTGATTTTTACATCACCAACATCTTTGGAGGAAGAATTTTCTGCAAAATCCAAATTACGTTTTTTGAAATTTGTAGGTCCGTGTCAGGTTGTATGTAGTTACAGAATTATAACCATTAAAGCCATCAACACAACCCTCTCAGTTAATTTTACCCAAGTGAATGTAAGAAAAAATGAAATTGGCGGACTACCCTGGCGTTTTTACCTCAAAGTTAGATTCAGAAGGCCTAGTTTTTTCTTTCTTTCTCTCTAGTTATATTGCTGACGGATTTCTAGAAACTATTGCAAAAATCCGAATCTCCTCAATACCTATTTACCTTTGTATTCTTTATTTATCTAGTACACAGTATTATGTAAACCCCAGTACAACTGTACAATGCACGTCCGCTGTCCTTGGCACAATTAATTGTTCTGTGCGACCTTCCGTTATTTATTTAAAATCTGATACGGTAGGTTATGTAATTAGAATGCGGTGAAATAACAACATGGCGGAGCAATGCGGGCTTAAAATATGCGGAATATGGAATAGAGCGAGTAAGGGCTACAAATCTTCTGCCAAGGCCATGAAACCCCACAAATTACGGTAAAATTAACACCAATATTCCATATTCTGAGGACACGGTAGTGCCTCCGCCAAGATGAGTCAAGCGAAGCGCAAGGGCACTACCTACCTTTTCTCGAAGCTATAGGTACCTGACAGGACAGACCTTGCAGTAAACGACGGGACGAACTGGACAGAACTAATGACCGCGCAGTGGTCCGCCTTAGCTCTGGTTCGAAAGATTTTAAAGTCATGGGAAGAGGGTCCTGGGTTCTGTTTTACCCAGCAGTGGGATAACACAGGCTAATAGTATTTAAAATAACAGTCATTAATGCTGAACAGGTCGAATGTCCTACTACCCAAAAATTAAAAAAAAAAGATTTCATTCAAATTCTTAGTTCTTAAAAACAAACAGGTTCTAATGAACGCTGCTACTGCTAAATGCTGGTTTACAGCGAAACTCTTTTCTAAAAGTATGGAAGTAAGTCAAACTAACCTGTGTATATTATGGTTCATCACCATATTTTCTTTAGTATGATCACCGTATCCTGAAACAAACAAGATGTCATTAATATCCGAGGCATACAAATAGTTAATGAACAAACAGTCCCGAGGAAGTTTCTAGTGAATAATTAATTAATCCTCTTCCTAGGCTATTCGCTGAAAGTAAAGTCTTTACGTGACGCTTAGCAAGATACTTCCATTTACTAAATAATTCAGGAAATCCCTTGGTAAGTTTGTACTTAGTTTGTTCAAGTTTAAAGAATTTTGGAATTTCTAGTCATACGTACGAGGAAACTCGTATGAGGTGCAGGATTTGAAATGGGTGAAACTAGACCTTATTTGCAACAATTTTGATCCCGATAACTGGAGGTCTAAACTGGGTAGTTTCTAAGAAATCGAACTTATAAAGATTTTTTTGAAATTTTCCACCTCTACACACTTTTCTTTTTTTTTGTTTTTTGTTTTTAGGATGGGAAATCATCAAATGACTTCTCCCAGTCTGGGCGGAGCGGGAGGGAGTGTCAGGCTCTTACTGACTAAAACCCATCCATGTTCCTTCCTCGCCCTTTATGTCCCGGGGCCGCGGTATCTCTTTCGAACAGGCCCGCAACCCCGGCAGGAGTCACCTCTACACCCTAAAGTCCTGATTGTGAGAAATCTACGTCGTTCAGGATGTTAAACAGATACTTTTCTTATAGCTCATGAGCAAATGTATCCCTCGAAAACAATTTGTCCAAGATATCTTTCAAAAAAATGTTGTAATAAGGTCTAGTATCACCCATTTCATTGCCATTCATTCTGTATAATAACAGCTTTAGGTTAAGCCGCGCTTGCCTAAATTAGTCCGAGGATGGGTGACCCTTTTTTTTTTTTTTTTTTTAAGGATGGGAAGTCATCAAATGACCCCCCCACTCTGGGCGGAGCGGGAGGGAGTGTCAGACTCTTACTGACTAAAAACCATCCATGTTCCTTCCTCGCCTTTTACGTTCCGGGGCCGCGGTATCTCTTTCGAACAGGCCCGCAACCCCGGCAGGCTTCGGCCCTTGCGGGCCCCTCTCCTTTTGCTGACATCTCTTTGAAGCGCGCGTGGAACACGAACGCGCCGTCGACACGGCCTGTCGTCGTCGTTAGACGGCCGGGCGGCTAGCTAGCCCATAGCCAGCCGTCCACAGGCCCGCATCTACGGTGGCCGGTAGCCACCACGTGGCCCCCGACGCCCGTTGCGTCTCCCGCGGCGGCCGGGAAGAGAGGATCTCTCCCTCTCTCGTTCCGCCACCTCCTTCGCTAGCATGACTGCTTCGCAGAAGGAGGCGACGGCTTCCCATTCCGTCTCGCTCCGGACCATGGATTGAACCAGGGCCGGACGCGAGAGGTCGCCGCCGCCGATCGCCGCCACGAGGATACGGCGGAGCTCCGCCCACGCAGGGCAGACTTCCACCGTGTGCTCCACCGTGTCCTCCGGTCGATCCTCGCAGTGGAGACACCCGGGCTTCTCCTCCCGCCCGATTCGGTGCAGGTACCTCCCGAAACATCCGTGTCCGGTGAGGACCTGCGTCAGGCGGAAGGTGAGGACGCCGTGGCGCCTCTCCAGCCACCCCTCAAAGAGGGGACTTACCGCCACTATCGTGGCGTGCCCTGCACGGGGTTGCGACAGTCGCTCTCTCCATGTCGCCATGAGATCGCGCCGGAGGTCAGTCCGCTGAGCGGCAATTTGCCGCGGCAGCGGAGTTTCCCCCCGGCGTAGTACCTCCGCGCGCCATTCGTGTAGGCGCGCGAGGACTATCGCCTCCAGATCCCATGGCGGCAATCCGGCAAGCAGGCCCGCCGCCTCGCGAGAGATTGTGCGGTACCCACGGACCATCTTTACGGCCACCACTTTTTGGGGCGCGTTCAGATGATGAGCGGCTCGCCGCTTCAACGAACGCGCCCACACTGGGGCCCCGTAGAGGGCCATGGACCGCACGACTCCCGCGTAGAGCCTGCGGCAGGAGGCGTTCGGCCCCCCAAGGTTGGGCAGGAGCCGCCTGAAGGCAGCCCCTGTCCGTTCCAGCCTGGGGGCCAAACGTCGGAAATGCTCCACGAAGTTCCACCGGCTGTCGAGGACGAGTCCTAGGTACTTCAACGTCGACTCGACGCCGATGGATACCCCTCCTACCGTCAGTGTGGATCCCGACGGTGGCGCATTCCGAGGCCCATGAAAGCACATGGCCTCGGACTTGTGCAGCGCCACCTCGAGACCCAGTTGCCGGATCCTCTCTACGACTATCGCAACCCCGCGTGTCATGTTGTCGGCCGCCGCCTCGTGCGACCTCCCATGTGCCAGCACCAGGGTGTCGTCGACGCTGACACCACTAGGGAGGTCCGCGCGCAGCACCCAGTCGTAACCGATGTTCCACAGGGGCGGTCCCAGAACCGATCCCTGTGGGACACCGCACGACATCTCTCGCCGGTTCCAATCTCCGCAGCGACTGGGGTAGATGACGGCCCTGTCCGTCAAATAGTCCCCGACCACACGGATGGGTGACCCTGACTATCCATTACATACCAAGTATCCTCCATGTCTCGGAAAGTACATTAGGCCTATGGTCGTGGCTGTAAACTGCAAATCTTTGACGTGGTTAGGTAGTGGCCTAAAAATTCCGGAACCAGGGGCCTAATTCTGCTATTTTAATAAATTCGTCACTCCAATACGATTCCATTCTCATCCCATTGTCATTTTGCTTAAAGTTCGTAATCTGGTAAATTCACAATGGTTGGTCGATGGTCTCATAATAAAATTGTGTTTTAATGGCATTTTCGTATTGCCGTAATGGTTTTCGATATCTACTACTAAATGCGAACTGTTATTCATGCCAGATTGAATGTACGAGATTAATATTCTATGCCATTTCTTTCAATGGAGTCTCACTGGTTGTTCATTGAGAAGTCATAATGACGCCATTATATTAGTAGATTACCAAACTTGTCACAACTTGACAGAACTTGATCATTGTGACTTCATGATCGCCTATTATGACACTATCGTAATAGCTGAATCGAGGCCCAGTATTACAAAGAGGTACCGTATTGAACCGTACTAACTGGGTTGTGGAGGTTAGATACTGCAGTGGCGAAGGTTCCATACAACCCGATTCCTACCGGATTCCCTTTGAAAAATGGCACAGTCAGTATTCTGTAGACAAATAATAGAATCACTTTAAAGATATTGTTACATCGGACCTACTAGAACATTCGAGAAAGCACGTGATTACAGTGTGTGTACGTTAGAAGTTCGAGAGCATTCTATTATTATTAGTTTTAAAGTTAGGTAGGTACAAACTCGCGACCTATTTGTAAAAAGACATTAGAATTTCGACCGTACGCCTAGGGCATAAGGTTCATATTTGTTTGTTTTGTATAAATAGGTTATACCTACTGTTTTTATTACCTACGTACCTACTTCCATTGTGTTTTTTATGACCCTCTCGAATGTTCGTGGTTATTCTGGTGTGTCTGTTGGCGAGTATAAATAGAGCGCTCAGGGCCGCGACCGGCAGTCTTGTTTTGGCTACACAACGAAGCGAATCGAAGAGAACTTGAAGTGCGATATCTAAGCGAATAGTGATCAGTGGTGTATTTGTGATTAAGTTTAAGTTGTTTTGTGATCAATAAAGTTATTGTGTTGTTTAATCGGTAGTAATTAATTTATCTCATACCCAGCTCGTAACAAATTGGTGTCAGAAGTGAGAGATAAATTATGCCAATTCTACCAAAGGACGACACGGAGGGTATCTGTACCAGAAGCCAGCGACAGCAGGATATGGACCAAAGGCGGTTTGGAGATTCTCCGACACAGACACCGGGTGGTGTCCAGCCTACGTCAGAGCCAGTCGCTGGCCCATCTGGAGTTTCTTCAGCATCAGTGGCGCCAGACTTGTCTACTTTAATGGCGCTGCTGCAGGAACAGGGACGCCAGTTACGGGAGCAACTGCAGCGAGACAAGGAAGAGCAGGCTCGCCGTCAAGAGGAGCAGGCTCGCCGTCAAGACGAGCAGGCTCGCCGGTTGGAAGAGCAGTTGCAGCAAGACAAAGAGGAACAAGCCCGCCGCCAGGAGGAGCAAGTCCGCCGCCAAGACGAGCAGATGATCCTCATAAAGGATCTTCATGCAACTTTCGTCAAGGACCTGAAAGTGATGAAAGATCAGGTCCACCAGCACGAGAATCGCATCTCGGAGGCCGAAGTTAAGATTGCTGGGGTGCAGAAGGCTTTGAGCGAACTGAAGACTGAAGGTGGAACTGTAGCTTCGGTGGTTGCTACACCTTCTTCGCGTGGTTTTAAAGTGCCTCCGTTCGACGGCACATCTTCGTGGTCGGCTTACAAAATACAGTTTGAGGCCGTCATGAAGGCGAATGGATGGACCAAACCACAAGCCATGACCGCGCTCACCTTGGGCCTCTGAGACCAGGCCCTAACCATTCTCGAGGCACTCGGCAGGAATGTAACCTACGAGCAGCTGCTGGAGGCGTTGGAGTCCAGATACGGCGACGCGCACCTGGAGCACGTATTCCGTGCAAAGTTGAAGGACCATTTTCAACGAAGTGCCGAGAACCTACAGCAATGGGCTCTGGAAGTTGAGAAGCTGGTTCGAAAAGCATACCGGTCTGCCCCTGCACTGATCGATGGAAATCTGGTACAGGCGTTCGTTGATGGAATACGTGACTTAGAAGTTAGAGCCGCCGTGAGACTTGGGCATCATGAGACCTTGAAGGACGCCTTAGCCCATGCCTTGGAAGTAGAGGCAGTGAGGCAAGACCACCGAACACACTACGTCAGGGAGGTAGTGGCTTCACCTGTACACGACCGTGCGCAAGGTTACAGACCTAGCTGCTACACAGCTAGAGAAAGGGATCATCTTCGGCCAAGTTGTCCAAAGCAAGTTGTGGCATCACCTGAACGCCAGCGTCCGCGACGATACAGCCCTAGGTGTTACACTTGTGGAGAAAGGGGTCACCTTCGGTCGAATTGTAAAAAGCGAAGCGCACCTAGAGTAGATCAATCTCAGCAGGGAAAAGCGGCTAAGAAGACTGGTCAGCAACAATGGAGAAACCACAACAACACAGACGAACTGTCAAGAAGACCATTGCCTGAAGATTGCAAGCGTAGTTCCAGACAGGAGTCTAAGGAAGTGGTGCCTGTGAGGATGCTAAGAACGGATCTAAGCGATCAAGGAAGGAATTTTGAATCGCAAGTATTTCAAGAGACTTGTCGGTTAATAGGTACCCATAAAACCAGAACCACCTCTTACCACCCACAATCCGATGGAATGGTGGAACGATTCAACCAAACGTTGGAGAGATATCTGGCGAAAGTTGTGGAAAGCCGGCAAAGGGATTGGGACAAGCACATACAGCCGTTTCTTCTGTCTTACCGAAGTGCAGTACACGAAAGTACGACCGTGACACCAGCCTTCGCGAACTTTGGAAGGGAATTACGGTTACCTGCTGATTTAATCACTGGAACTCCCCCTGATGCTCCATGTAGTGTAACAGATTACGCGAATGACTTGCGTAATAAGTTGAACGATGTTTATGAGCATATCCGACAATCCAGCCAACAGATGTCTGAGAAGATGAAGACCCGGTATGATCGGAAGGCAAACGGTAGGGGTTTCGACGAGGGTTCACTGGTGTGGTTGCATAACCCAGTGCGGAGCAAGGGGAAGTCTCCGAAGTTACAAGCAAAATGGGATGGGCCATACCGAGTCGTGACTAGGATCAACGATGTCACCTACCGAATACAGAAGGGTCCACGAGGTGCGCCTAAGATTGTGCATGTAGACCGGTTGGCGCGATACTACGGGACTAATGATGCTCGGGACGAGCATGTCTAAGGAGGGGGCAGTGTTACATCGGACCTACTAGAACATTCGAGAAAGCACGTGATTACAGTGTGTGTACGTTAGAAGTTGGAGAGCATTCTATTATTATTAGTTTTAAAGTTAGGTAGGTACAAACTCGCGACCTATTTGTAAAAAGACATTAGAATTTCGACCGTACGCCTAGGGCATAAGGTTCATATTTGTTTGTTTTGTATAAATAGGTTATACCTACTGTTTTTATTACCTACGTACCTACTTCCATTGTGTTTTTTATGACCCTCTCGAATGTTCGTGGTTATTCTGGTGTGTCTGTTGGCGAGTATAAATAGAGCGCTCAGGGCCGCGACCGGCAGTCTTGTTTTGGCTACACAACGAAGCGAATCGAAGAGAACTTGAAGTGCGATATCTAAGCGAATAGTGATCAGTGGTGTATTTGTGATTAAGTTTAAGTTATTTTGTGATCAATAAAGTTATTGTGTTGTTTAATCGGTAGTAATTAATTTATCTCATACCCAGCTCGTAACAATATGTACTCCGGCTTACCTCTTAGTTAGATAGGTAGTCACTTCATGTTAAAAAATTGGATTAAGTTGCCATCCCGCTAGACTGGAAGCCGAACTCAACATAGTAGGGAAAAGGCAGGAAGATGATGATATCGCCAAGTTTTTTTTTTCTGTTTCAGAGATGAAGTCTGTGCTCAGTCCCAGCAAAAAAAAAAGGCGTTTCCCAGCAATAATTAAAGGGTAGACTTACTAAGTTTGAAGTATAGAATGCTTGGTTGAGGGCTTTGTGAAGTCTGTTTATACCTTGTATGTTTAATAAGGTCCTCTCAAGTGGTTTTGTTTCAATTTACGTAGAAATAATGCAGTGATTGCAGGATGTCCAACGTCCGTCTCGATGATGCGGCGGATGTCGTCAAAACGTTTTTCTGACCACAAATTGTCACCATAATGTGAACACATCCTTTCTTGTAGGTGGTAACTTTAAAAAAAAAGACGCGCGAGCCTTTTTGTAATGATATAGGTTGACTTTAAAATATTTTAATGAATTTGATGGAGCGGAAATAATGATTCAAATGTCTGATTTGCCGCGATGGTCTAGTGGTCGCAGGAATGACTGCCGGGCATGAGATCCTGGGTTTCATTCCCGGGTCGGGCGACGACCCGAATGGCGCAGCGGTAATGAGGCTGCCTTACATTCTTAGGGTCCTGGGTTCCAATCCCGGTAGGAGCAAATGTTTTAGTGGTGAGCATGGACATTTGTTTCCGAGTCATGGATGTTTATATGTATAATAAGTATGTATTTACAAACAAAAAGTATATATGTAGTATATCAACTGTCTGGTGACCACGACACAAGCCTTGCCTAGAGTGGCACTAGATGGCGCTGTGTGTTAATGTCCAGCGATATTTATTTATTTATTATTTATTTGTTTCCGAGTCATGGATGTTTATATGTATAATAACTATGTATTTATGAACAAAAAGTATATATGTAGTATATCAACTGTCTGGTGACCACGACACAAGCCTTGCCTAGAGTGGCACTAGATGGCGCTGTGTGTTAATGTCCAGCGATATTTATTTATTTATTATTTATTTGTTTCCGAGTCATGGATGTTTATACGTATAATAACTATGTATTTATGAACAAAAAGTATATATGTAGTATATCAACTGTCTGGTGACCACGACACAAGCCTTGCCTAGAATGGCACTAGATGGCGCTGTGTGTTAATGTTCAGCGATATTTATTTATTTGTTTCCGAGTCATGGATGTTTATATGTATAATAAGTATGTATTTATAAACAAAAAGTATATATGATGTAGTATATCAACTGTATGGTGACCACGACACAAGCCTTGCCTAGAGTGGCACTAGATGGCGCTGTGTGTAGTTAATATTTGATTTACATATTATTTTGGTATCACGTTTGTATGAACGACGCATTGCTCCGCCGGCCCCTTAAGTAAGTACCTATGTACGAGACTTTTAAATTAAAAGCAAAAAGTTCGAAAACATATTGAAAAGACAGACAAATGTTATGATTCCAATCTAATTCAGAGTATTCAGACATTAATCGTTTCACGTTATTTTCGTAGCTTTTAACAAATTATACACAAATTCTGTTTCTTGTAATCTTCCCGATAATGCTTTCAGAATACTTTTCTGACTTAATTTATAACGTTTGAGACACAAAGGGAATATTAAAGACTCATTTGTTGAAAATAAATGTAATTTTAAGCATGCCCTGCCAACGCTTGATCTTGAAGAAACTTTAAACAATAAAATTAAGAAAAGTGGTTATTTTTGGTATTTTCAGTGCCTTCTTAAACTGTCTTTTGCTTTGCTTTTCGCTCTTTTTAGGGTTCCGTAATCCGAATATGGAACCCTTAAAGTTTCGTCATGTGTGTGTGTAATGTGTGTCTGAGGTTTTGCTAAGAAACCTTTATTACTGTAATGTTGTGTATGTTACCGTAAAATTGTCAAACACGTTAGATTGTTATTTAGCTAGAGACATTGTAAACTCTCGAAAGATTGTCAAACGAACATACTGCTTACAATATAACGCATTATTGTTCGGTAGATTTTAATATATTGAAGTGAAACCGTAATATTGTGAAATGTATGCGATGGAAGTCAACTCGCACGGTGTGCAGGAGAGGGAGGATCGCCCAATAGTGCTTGGAATTAGAAACTATTAGGTACCTTACAAATCCAAAATGTCGACTTTTTGAGAGCTATGCTTTAGGAGTTATTCGTTATTTAGACAAACGTCCGGCCAGCGACCCCTTCTTTAAATACTATTTTACATCATACAATGGCATCAGGAGCTTGATACTATTATCTACCTAACAAATCCAAAATTTCGACTTTCTGTGACCTATACTTCAAAAGATATTCGTAACTTAAACAAACGTCCAGCCAGCGGGCCCATTTTTAAATGCTCTTCTTTTATTATACCACACGATAGTAGTAGGAGCTTGATACTATTATGTACCTTACAAATCCAAAATTTCGACTTTCTTCAAAAGATATTCGTAACTTAAACAAAACGTCCTGCCAGCGGGCCCCTTTTTAAAGGGTGCTAATTAAGGCAGCTTCTTTAAAATGTCATTCTCGTCTGCAAATATATTTAGTTGTCTAATGAATTAATAGGTCAGCGACGAACTTTTAGCGTCTAATAAATGGTTTATAAGCGACCATATATTGTAAAACAAGCTACTGTTAATATGACTCAACATGGTGATAGTTCTTAAGCAACTAAATTTGTGATATGTCTACTCATTGCCAGCTTCTAATAAGTGTATCAACTTCATCTATAAAATAATATCAACGTACTCTAATTTCATAGAGTCACCTTTATTTTTATACTTTAGCATAAGTAATTGATGAGTGAATCTACTATATTTGAACATAAAATTTCCTAATTATTGGCATCAAATAATGGTCAATGAAAGCTATAATTTCATGTATTCGCCCATCTATTTATAATGTTACCATAAGTAATTGACTATTATACCTACCCAAATGAACATACAAAAAATATTATTATCATAAACAAACATCTGCAACTCTGTGTTTGTTTGTGTTTGGACACACCTAAGGGAAAATTAAAACCAAACAACTATTTTATTTGTAAATCAGATAATTTTAATGGCAGTAGCATAGGTTTTCATGTAAAGTATAATTGTACTTATGTCCTAAGTTACAATAATGTAAGGCAATCAAATAATGAATAACATTGTTATTTGTCACTGAATAATCAGCGCAGGTTGTGCTTTACCTGGTCTCCCACGCTTCCTCTTTACACCATTTTTTTGTGTTTTTGCTTCTGGCGGCGGAAATGCATGTTTCATCCTGATAGCCAGACCCACCAAATGCTTGCAAGAATACTTGCGGTGAAAATCTGGACAGTCACAGTGGCCATTAATCCACTCCTCTTCTTTTTTCGGTAATGTAATTTTCCAAGAAGAAAATAACACTTTTTGTACTCATCAAAATCGTTGAATGTTTTCTCCGTTAAAGTAGTCCTCGTGTAGTTGTCACCTGGGACCAGGTAGGTATTAGTTGTTGGTGTTGATAGTATTGTTCTAATTTTGGTATCGGTTTTAGCCCATAGATATCCGGCTGTCCAGTCAGCTAATTTTAACACCGGTGTCGTCGCAAAGAGTTCTTCCGTTGCCCGTTGTGACCAGCTAGTCACCATGTCCTCTGCAACTACTAAAAAACGGGACAACGGTATACGCTCGCGGAGGGTATTTTCATCTTTAATAATCCTATTAAAAGATTCGAGAGCATTGTTAGTCACAGGTGATAAGACAGGTGTTGCACCTAAATACCAATTAGGGTTTTTAGTGAGCCATTCTTTTTTAAAATATGTCATAAATGCCTTTTGCTCATGCCATTTCGCCAAGAAAACTTTTGAAGCGGCGGTAAACACTTCAGGAGAAGTAGCACACTGCAATGCGTTTATATCTTGCAATATGGCTCTTGCATATCTTGCAATATGGTACACTCCCAGCTTGTGTTGCAAACTTTCACGAAAAAAGAATATGATTTATTAATTTAGTTGTTGAATGAAAAACTTTGATTGCTAATTTTGAGGCTGGAATTTGATTTTATTAGCAGACAGATGTTGAATCTCTAAAATATATAAAGTAGCTCACTTACAACATTAGTCGCTGAGTTATCAAATCAGCAGTAAATAGATTTATGGGTAGCTCGGAGTCATATTAATTTACGCTCGTAAATTGACGCTGGTTTTTTGATATTCTGTTGGAATAGTAAAGATGATGAATTAATATAATTGAAGCTGATCTATTAACTCGTCGCCCACATATAAAAAAAGACGCTAGGTTGCAGGTGCTAAAGAAAACTTTTGTTGCCGCACATATAATTTCCCCTTTTTAAATACTATTCCTTTATATCATACAAAAGCATTAGGAGCTTGATACTAGTATGTACTTTACAAATCCAAAGTGTCGACTTTCTGTGAGCTATACTTTATAGTCCAACCAGCGGGATTTACGTTACGAATATCTTTCAGGTTCCAGAATTAGCTTTAATTTAAAATTCAACAGTTACGATTTAGCGTCATTTAATCGTTAACGTTCTACGGCCAATGAAAGGAATTTGAACGATCTTACACAATAGCTTAATCGTCCACTAAAGTATTTTGTCACACTGCACCGCAGTGAAAACCTCAACAGAATAGAAACATAATTTAGTTCCATTTATGTTTGAAATGTCATTAGAAAAGCATTTGGATGCTAACTCGCGTTTAGATTGACTTGATTCGATTAAATCTGAAGCAAATTTTGATTGAATCTCTTGGGTGCTTGCTTCTAAGCATAAATAGGTCAAATTAATCTACTAGTGTTCCAATTTGCGATTGCCAGATAGCTCCAAATGACCAATCTCAGGAAGTAAATACTAATGAATCATAACTATCACTGCTTAAGGCAGCTTTTCATTGTTTTTACGAGTACATTTAATTAAGCTGAATTATTTTGCAGATCACCCGCTTGGTCTGTGCAAAGCAACTTGGGACGTAAGTGTGTCCATAGTGTTAAACTAATGCAATGTGTCTTTTTTAAACTCTCACGATCAGAACACATTATAAAAAATAAATAAAAAAATACCCGTTTACATAATTATGTTTTATAATGCAATGTGTTTTCGGAAACTTGAGGTGGCTTTAATTACGCTCACCTGGTCCAACGTTACCATTAACTATTTGACTTGTTCTTCCAAGGGCCACAGTTGACTACGTCATCGGTCAATTTGTCCATGTGATCATGGACTTATTCCATGTCCTACTAACCAAAGCGCGAACATGCAATTGTCGCGCGAACATGCGACATTCGCGATTACTTTGTTCGACGAACCCGAATGCGTGGCAGTGCTGACAGAGGGCGCCTTGCGAATTCCGAACAAAATGAACGCGTAAATCGCTTTGGAAAGGAGTGGACAGTATGGGGACACTGCCTTGTAATAATCACCACATACCATGTCAAGTACGTACAAACACAGAAAGATGTGCATTTTCTCACAGAGCTTATGAACGAGGCTAGTCATGTTCCGATGACATTACTGCCGAGTCTCGGGAAGAATTCTGATTAATTCTTATAATTGCACTTGATTCGTCGAGAATAATGCAGTCTGTATTGACTGAAGGGCGATTTGATACATCTTGCTACTATGAGACGACCTCAGTAAATACGTTTATTAAACAACTGCGCGTGGCAAACACAGAGTTACGATTTTTATTTCATTTATGCTTAGGTATAATGGCTGTAAACTTGTAATATTAGTGGCCGGTGAGTGAGTGACTCACAGAAAAGCAAGATTCTTTCTTCCATGTATTCTTTTGTTGATTGGTTGTATTCTTCTTTATTATATCTATGGTTGTATTAGTGTTCGTGTTATCGTGTTCCATGATTAATAAAGGAGACAATTGTCATTTTACTGCTGGATGCGAAGGCGAGTGGCGAAGGAAGATGTAGCGATGCTTGGGGGAGGACCATGTCCAGCAGCAGGGGTCTAAGATGATCGTACCAGGTAGCGTCGGGTTTGTTTACCCTCATGGGAAAAAGGGGTTGGTTTTTGTATGATGTATTTAACATGATGATATTGGTAGAACTGTGTAGTCAATAGACCCATTTGTCAGTGACTGTAAATGTTCACTTAGTACGCATAAATAATCCAAAGTATTTGTTTAATTACATAAACTCTGATAGGGTACGCTTAGGTAAGTATATCATAACAACTATCACGCATTTTAGTATAGCAGTGGCACGCAAGCTATTGATAGAAAACTCATTGAAACTTTAGCCAATTTAGGAGTTTAATCGATTTGGTCTAGTCGTCTCGTGGCGAGAGGGTTCTAATTCCAAAACTAAATCAAAATTGCCACAGAATGTGTGCCATAGACATGGAATTATGAAGTGGAACTAACGCCATGCATAGAATAGGAAATGTAATGTAAGAGGATGTCTGAAAGTAGCACCGGTGACTGAAAAGTTATTTGTTTCATCGGTTGTAGTATGTACAAAATGTTGTGAGGAAAGTTTTGAATGTGGGTGCTTTAAGAGTAGGAAAAGACCAAAGATAAGATGGATGGACTGCGTAAAAGATGATAAGGCTAGAAAGGGGGCGACTATAGAGATGACAACTAGTAGAGAATTATAGAAGAAAAAGTCATGCTGCATCGAAAATCTAAAACAAATAAATAAGGATAAAGGAGGAGGAATAATGCTGATCATGCCCTTCTAGCAATGTCATTAAAGCTGGGTCCAGACGTGAGTAACGCGTAATGTAACGGACGGCACTACGAACATTACATGTAACGCTTGTGCCGGCGGTTGCCGTGATCCATCGGCTGGTGGTTTTTAGCGCGAACAGAAAATCCACGCTTTGTTGTCACTTTGTTGAAGCTAAATCAGTGGTTATCTTTTTGAAAATTAAAAAAAATAGTTTCCATGAACTCGGGTTGATCCGACTACGTTACTAGGTGCCAAAGCCAAAACGCTTGAAAAAACACACGTCACAAACGCTTGTTGACTGAAACTTTCGTTTGCAGGAGCTGCCGAATATAACCATTAGGTCCAAGTGAAATTATGTGACGTTCTGTTCCTTGCAGTAACGTACCGAGATCAGCGCCATCTATCCAGCGACTAGGGAAGAGTTGAAAAAGAAAATTCCTCCTTACACGTAATCTTACATTACGCGTTACATACGTCTAGACCCGGCTTTAAGCGTCAAAAGAATCATGATGCACTACGTAACCACAGATAACATATCGCATAGTTGACAGCCCGGCAGATCAAAGCCATAGACATAAACGATCATACATTGGGTCTTCCGTCAACTGATTTGTAACAAATCGTTGTTGATACATTGTTTCCGGAACCAATAGACTGTCATAGACACTGCTCCATTGAGTATGTGAGTAGCACTTTATGTAGTCTCCAATAGGAGAAGCTGGCTGACCATAAATAATAATAATATTTTTTTTTATTTATGTTTTGTCCTGTCGGGCTAATAAATGCTTTTTTTTTTCTTTCTTTCTTTCTATAAATACATACCTATATCATGATTTAGGAAAAACTAAATTTTTATCAGCCTAGGGTAATTTAGGAACAGTCACATGTGAGACTTGAGATGATGGTTTGTTTATTTTATTACATGCACTTGGAACGTTAAATACATAGAAATGTACATGTAAATGTATAGAAACATAGAAACAATAGCAAGCTCAAATGGAAAAGAAAAAAAAACGGACGTTTTCTTTATAATTTTACAGAAATGATGAGGATGAGCATGCCTCCATCTTTATTGATTTTCGTCGGCTTCCAGTCTAACCAGATGAAGCTGAATACCAGTTTTTTACATAGGAGGATGCCTATCTGATCTCCATAACCCAATTAGTACTGGGTTAATACGAAACTCCTTGTTAAGACACCTGACCCCGTATTCACAAATGTTTGACTCGTTTCCGATTCGACAACTCGTATATCTGTCTTCTTCGGGCATTACGAAAACGACCGAGATAGACATACGACTTTCCGAATCGGAAGCGAGTCGAATGGTTGTGAATAAGGGGCCTGGTCAGACTATCGTCCCACTGTCACGACTGTTATAAATCTAAAAATGCAGCCGGGACCAACGGCTTAACGTGCTTTCTGAGGCACGGAGGAGACTCGGTATGTAATGAGCAGTCAATCATCCGCGGAACAACCTAGGCAAACGCGGCTTAACCTGAAGATCGCGACCCGAGCGGCTGTTTATATTTAGCCACGAGCTCCTCTATCTATATCTATACTTAATATTATAAAGCAGAAGAGTATGTTTGTTCGTTTGATTGTTTGTTTGTTTGTTTGGTTGAACGCGCTAATCTCAGGAACTACCGGCTCGAATTGAAAAATTATTTTTGTGTTGGATAGTCCATTTATCGAGGAAGGCTTTAGGCGATATAACATTACGCTACGATTATTACGAGCGGAGCAGGAATGAAAAATGTTGCAAAAACGTTTTTTTTTCCTTTCGTTTTTCTCTCTTATGTGACGCAGACGAAGTGGCGTGAGTTACAGGTTATCGACCTAGATCCGTTAAGGGATTTTTGTTGTTGTTGTAATTGAATGCTTTTTCTAACCTTCAATCTACGATTACGACCCAGTTTGTTAAGTAACTTGCGATTTTCGTGTTGAGAATAATGAAACAACTTATCTCCTTTACAAAGACTGATACTTAAATCAAACAAATTAGAGGCACAAATTAGAGACACAAAGGAGAATGACCAAAGTGGACCAAAATTTGAAAAAAAAAAAGAAAAGTTCTGCCCCCAGATTTACTACATAGCTCATTTGAAAGACTGGTTCATAAGCTTAATTTTCTTCTATGGAACTGAAAAAATCTGTCCCACGGAATCATAGATATTAGCTGAAACGTGAACTTGAAAAAAAGTAGCACATTCACTTGCACATTCAAAATTGTTGAATTAGTCTGTAACTGTGGGTTAGAATTTGATGCACATTGGAACACATAGTAAGTCCAACATTATAAGTTAACCCACAATGGAGTCAACCCTGGGGGCAGCAGTTTTTTTTTTGGTCCAAAGCCCATACATTTTTGGTCATTCTCCTTACAAAATAATTGGACAATAGACAAAAAAGTCGTCATTTTTATGAAAAACCTTTAAACTTCTTTTTTTTTTTAAACGGTTCAGTTTGGGGTATAATGTTTGATAGTCAAATCAGTCAGAAATTATGCACTTAACGAGTAATCCTGTATAAAACTTATCCTTATATCGTTGGTAAACGATGAAGTTGAAATGAACCAGGAAGTAACTCCATCAAACCAAGTTTATATTAAACCACAAAGGAGTTTCATTGATAAGTATATACAAGTGCAGTGTGGCGATCAATCGAGCCATTCATTTAACTGCTCAGTAATATTCAGCAAGACATTAAACTGTAGTAGATGAAACAGGAAGAGATAGTAGTAAAATTAACGCCAATAAGCTGTACATAAACATAGCTTGGATTTATTTTGTGAGTCAACAATTATGGTGAGTTCTCGTTCATTCATTCGGGGTCTTGCAATATAAAATCGACTCAACCTATTGTTGAAATCGGTTGAAATGTAGCCTATGCTACCCGAGTCATATTCATCAAAATCGGGCGAATAGTTTAGACGCTACAGAGGAAGATACGTAAATACAAACAAACATACATACATAGACTGCTAAAGTCATAACGACGACCCGGATGGCGTAGCGGTAGTGAGGCTGCCTTGCGTTCTTAGGGTCCTGGGGTCGAATCCCGGTAGGAGCAAATGGTTGTGTGATGAGCATGGACAGTTGTTTCCGAGTCATGGATGTTTATAAGTATAATAAGTATGTATTTACAAACAAAAAAGTATGTAAGTAGTATATCAACTAACTGGTGTCCACGACACAAGCCTTGCTTATTGTGGCACTAGATGGCGCTATGTGTTAATGTCGAGCGATATTTATCTTATATATAAGCCTTCCTTTTGGCTTCGCCTTCGTCGACGGTAATTTGAAATTACTTAGCCCAACGATTCATTAACAGCTACAAACAGTCAAAGAAACTATGAACAAAGCAGAGCTTACCTCCTTAAACGAACCACAAAGCACAGACCATAGACTAGCCGCGTTTGTTTCTGTTTACATTACGCTTGTTAGTACGGTTCAATGAACTTTCAGGTGCAATGCTGAGCTACAGTACATGATGTTGAACTTTTTATTAGTAAATCGGTAATGGCTGCAAGTAAACATGCTCATGTTATGGAGTTATGACTTGTTAATACGTTTTTGTACTGAAATATGGCAAGCTTTTGATGTTGTCATATTGTTAAGAACGTAGTTCATGTAGGTTTGAAATTGTAATTGGAAAATGTAAACCGAATAGCTTGGTCGACTGTACGACTGTGTCGGATTAATAGTATGTAATACTACAACCGTACGTACGTAAGTGAATAAAATAAGTCGCTCTAAAAAATATTAAGTAAGACACTTTTTAAACAAAAATTAAACTCATTCAAAATTGGTTCGACCCGCTTTAAAAATGACCACTCATCTTTTTTGATGGCGTTAGTTTTGCGGTTTTTCAGCGCTTATAAGATCGTTAGAAGCGCTAGGACGCGCGATGTAGCGCGTAATGTGTGACGAGCGTCCATGCGCGTAAACCGGTACGAGCACGCTAATCCAAAACCGCTCTAAGTAATTATTTCTATATCAGAATCTTAAAAAGTACGGTCGAACAAGCTAATTGGTTTACAGTTTAACCCACAAATTACATTGTAAAGTGTAAACCAAATAGCTTGTTCGACCGTACATATCATACCTGACAGACAAAATCGCTAATTTTCGAATGCTAATAACGACCGAAATAATTTGGTGTCAATAATTGTGCTTGCGGGAAACGCGTCTAGGATGTACAGACTTTCATTATTCGCAAGCATCATTAGTGCAACCGAATTTATTAGTTAGTAATCAGCGATCGAAAGTTAGCGATTTTGTCATTATCTCTGTCGAGATCGAGACTGCCAGCCCTGGCTGTCAACGCTACATAAAACGAATAAATAGTTCCTAGCCTTTCATATTTGCATTACTAACAACAGTTACTTGCAAAGTTACAACTAACAAGTTACTTTTCTAAAATGTATATGTACAGTGCCGACCAAAAGTCGATAAGCAATCGCACAAAGCAATAGCTTGACGTTTAGTTTGACTTACGACCTTCTACTTTCAACAAAATAGATATTGTCAGCAACTAGTTGTAGTTCATAATTTCAATGCCAATATCTAAGACATGATGGCCTAGCGGTTGGGCCCGTCCAGAATTAAGAGCGAATCAGTAAGCCGTGAGTTCAAATCCCGCACAGTTACTTTTAGTCTTTTTGTAAGTTTTTACTCTACAGAAATATTATATTATTTAACTTGTTTGCTTTGTTCACACATTTCGTAAAGTTAGGGAGGTAGATAGAAAAATAAATCAAATATTTTGTTAGATTTCTGTGAGGTAGACATGAGTTTTATGAATATTTTAACTTGATCGGAATGAACTTTGTCGTTTGATTGTAGTCATACAGAATACACTATATAATGTGGTATTTGATGGTCAGTGACGTGTGGTTTAATAGATAGCGGTATTGTTGTTGGTGTGATTCTTAAAATGCGGGCAAATATTAATATTAAGGCGAGGGCGACTATTATCGCGAATTATCCGTGCTTCATAAAAGTGGCCTTAATAGGACTAAATGTGAGTATTATAATTATTTATGAATTGTAACTTAAACATTAAAAATTTAAAAACGAATGGGTATTATAAATTGTTCATTTATTTGGTGACCTGTGGTTTACTTAATTCGTTATTTTTTTTTTTCAATCTATCATGCAAGATAAATAATTAGTGTTTATTATTGGATTTATAAATGCAGAGTGAATGAAGTCACTTTAGTATTTATTACAGCTGCCTAACATCATTTTTTTTGTTTAGAGAAATGCAGTAAGTCTCTGGATCAAAAGGTATGAGGAAGAAGGGAGCCTGGCAAGTAGACAGCGAAGTGGAAGGTCGTCGCTTATTAGCGAAGCGCAGCGACAACATATCGTGGGCGAGTATGAAACCAATGGTTTCACACCTACGACACACTCGGAGTCACCGCAAACTGTTCGCCGTGCCCTCCACGCTGAAGGCTTGCATCACAGAAGATCAGCTAAAATGCCCTTCTTGACAGAAAGACATAAAGAAGAACGATTACATTTCGCACGGGAATATTTAGACTTTCACTGGATTACTTCCATTTTGTTCCGGTTCGCGGTCGCCACTCCAGAACTTTTCGACCCCATCGGCCATCCGTTCTGCGAGCAATGTGCCCTGCCCACTGCCACTTAAGTTTAGCAATTCTTCGGGCCACGTCGGTGACCTTGGTTCTCTTGCGGATGTCTTCATTTCTGATGCGATCACGCAAGTAAACTCCGAGCATAGCCCTCTCCATTGCCCTTTGGGTGACTTTAAGCCGCATACGTCTACTTGACTGCATTGAAAATAATGGGGGTTATACAAAATATTAATCCCTAATGTTCTAGTTTTAATTAGACGTGTTACAAAATATTTAGCGATATTAATAATTCCTAAATTGAGGTTTAGTTTCAATCTTCTTTTCTTCAGGAAAATGAACACTTAAACTATAACCTCAATATGAGTTACATTTATTGTGACGTCACTTATAAAACATATTCACGAAGTATAAATTATGTGTTAGTTTTCAGTAAGCTCTGTTGAATACCGATAGATAGAAGTGGGTATCAACAATTATATTTGTGTTATTAGAATATCCTTGTTATGTTAAAAAAAAATCTTATGAACGGTAACAAGAGAACTTCTTATATCTAGGTAGGAATGTGACGTTACAAATCTTATTAAAGTTGTTAATTATATGAATAAATGAAACGAATAAAACAATTTTTGTTATCTGTCAGCACGACTTTTTGTTCCACCTTCCAACACCGAAAAAATATTACACAATCTCATAAATAGTTATGATGGGTTATTAACTTATATTTAAATCTTTATAAAAAATAAATAATGAGCATGAACCCATTTCAAAATAAATACCTAAGTAAATAGTTTTTGTATAAAATACAAATATAAATTAAAGTGGTTACAAAAAAAAACCCGTATGTAAACGGGATTTGAACTCAAGACACGTTGAACGTGAATCCACTGCTTAACCTAAACAGCTATCAACACCTGGTAGATATGGTCGAAGTTTACCTATCCAATGCAAATACGATCATGCGTTTGCTGCGTGTATAACAAAAGAGACGGTAATATATATCTTTTTGTTTCGTGGAGAGCGACGCGACAACTTGCGACAGTAGGCGACTCTGTGGCTGTGGTGTGCGTAGGTACTGTATTGAGACAGCTTACACATACAGCCGCACGGACGCTCGGCCGTGCGTTCACAGCAAAATGATCCTTCGCGTGCCTGTGCGCTTATGAACGCTTACTGTATATTATTTAACGTAGCGATCACAAAGGCAATCAATTGCCAACAATAAATTGTCTATTCTTTGACTCAAAAGCGTAGACAGATATTCTGTTTTCCAACTAAGTTTTCAATTCAATTGCGAACTTGTAACAGTACCGAATATATTGAGTATGAAACGCTCATTGTAAAATACAAATTTTCTTGTGTTTTTTTGCAATTCGCGGGCCAGTGCTAGGTTATAATTATGTTAAGGCGCTTAGACGAGCTAAATTAGCAACTCTATTTGTGGTGGTTCAAACTTCGTTTGAAATGCTGTTAGAATAAAGTTCTAATCAGCTTGCACTACAAAGTGGTTGTTACGTCAGTCACTGCGGGCCAAAAAAAACTATTGATTGGATTAAAAAACTAAAATAGTATCATGCTAATATATTGCTTTTAGAATTATTTGCCAAAAAATCAGAATGATCGCATGTGTATTAGTATGTTTTTTATTGCTAGAAAGATATTTTTAGAGATAAGTTCGTGATTTCTTTTTATCGAGCCAAATTAATTGTATTATGTTTTCTAAACAGTATCATGCTAGCATATATCCTGAAGAATCCTACTAATATTATAAATGTGAAAGTTTGTAAGTATGGATGTATGTGTGGATGTTTGTTACTCTTTCACGCAAAAACTACTGAACGGATTTGGATCAAATTTAGCACACAGATAGTTTATTACCTGGATTAACACATAGGATACTTTTTATCCCGGTAATAAGATCCCGTGGGATAATTTCAAACTGCACGCGGGCGAAGCCGCTGGCAGAAGCTAGTATTATAAATGCGAAAGTTTGTGAGGATGGATGTATGTTTGTTACTCTTTCACGAAAAAACTACTGAACGGATTTGGATGAAATTTTGCACACAGATTGTTTATAACCTGGATTAACACATAGGATACTTTTTATCCCGGTAGTAAGATCCCATGGGACAATTTAGAAACTTTACGCGGGCGAAGCCGCTGGCAGAAGCTAGTATCATATATTTTTCTGGTCTTGTTTATAGCAGTGAATCATATACTTTTAGTAATAAAACTCGCGTTTAGCTCATGTCATCGCCTTAAACAGCTGTTTTTAGATAATCAGAGCGTCATCTTTTTGGTGAACACGGACCTAAGTCTCCGTCATTAAATGAATGCTTATTATTTTTAGCCCTTACAACAATCTCTGAACAAAACACGTGTCACGCCATCCGTCTTGCTCCGGAGAGGAGACAACTAAATACGGCCGGTCGAGCAAAACAAGTAAAACGAAACAAAATGGCGCCAGGCTTTTAGACGTCACTTCTTCGGTTCTTGTCAAACTTATTGTATTGCTGGTACCGTAATTAGTTTTTCGTTTACAGCGTAGTTAAGATAGGCATTTGCGTTATTATTTTAGGATCAGTTAAAGACCACCATTATATCCATAGTTATACAGTAGTAGTATTTGGTGCACAATACAGTATACTTCATGATTTAATAGATTTCGTTACCTACCTATAATAATCAATTTATCAGGAGTAGGTTTTCAAAAGCTGATCACTCTACTTCTTAGTCCAAGTCGTAAAAAACAAACTGATTAACAGTTTTCGAGATCAGTAAGAACAAAGAACCAGACACCATGGGTAGCAAACACTTCACGGTTACATTTTAGTACTGTTTGTAGAAAGCATGACATCATTATCTTAATATGTAACAACTAGCTGACCCACGCAACTTCGTCTGCGTCATATTAGAGAGAAAAACGAAAGGAAAAAAAATCCCCGTTTTTGCAACATTTTTCATTCCTGCTCCGCTCCTAGTGGTCGTAGCGTGATGTTATATAGCCTATAGCCTTCCTCGATAATGGACTATCCAACACAAAAAGATTTTTTCAATTCGAACCAAGTAGTTCATGAGATTAGCGCGTTCAACCAAACAAACTCTTCCGCTTTATAATATTAGTATAAAAGTATAAATTTGTACGTTTCTCGACCGTCAATTTTGATCGCTAAAACTAAAAAAAGTCTCGAGGCGAAATGCCACAGCCTATTAGCGCAAGTAACTCAAAGGATGCTATTTAATTCTGCTCATTTAAATAAGAGAGCACTTTGATAATCTAATACCACCCTCTATCTATCGCCCTTCCCGTATCGAGTTCCTGTAACCCGAGATACGAATAACTATGATGTTTAAACTCATTTCAAACTCGAATGTATTATGATCATTTTACTTTACTTAAGACAATAACATGAGCTAAACGCGAGTTTTATAATTACTAAAAGTATATAAACAAAATATATATATGTATTGTATATGATTCACTGCTATAAACAAAACCAGAAAAATATATGATATTCTTCAGGATATTATGCTAGCATGATACTGTTTTGAAAACATAATACAATTAATTTGGCTCGATAAAAATAAATCACGAACTTAACTCTAAAAATATCTTTCAAAAAATAAAAAACATACTAATATTCATGCGATCATTCTGATTTTTTGGCAAATAATACTACAAGCAGTATATTAGCATGATATTGTTTTAGTTTTTTAATCCAATCAATAGTTTTTTTTTGTAAATCGATCGAAATGACTCATTTCGCGCTATTTGGCCCGCAGTGGCTGACGTAACAACCACTTTGTAGTGCAAGCTGATTAGAACTTTATTCAAACAGCATTTCAAACGAAGTTTGAACCACCACTAATAGAGTTGCTAATTTTGTTCGTGTAAGCGCCTTAAATAGAATTTACGTAGGGTAAAGTGGCAAACTATCAAAAGTTTTCATTTTAATTTCGCGGGAAAACAGAGTTTGAAACATACAATCACAAAAACTACAGCACATTATACAAAACTCGTCTCATTTCCAAAAGAAACTCTTCAACGAAAAATCATGAGCGATATTCTTTCGAGTACCGAGTATAGCGAGCGAGTACTTTATAAGATACATCAAAGTAACACCCCACAGTTACAACACTAACCACAGCATCCTTTAACATTGAACACAAGTCTTTTGTCTTCAATAAATGAGGAATTCATTACCATTATTTACCATGTGTAATGTGCCATGGTCCATGCATGGTGACCAATCAACCATCCTCTGGTCATCGCACTCGAGTACCAACGTACTCATAAATTAACCCACGTGGTCAATAAATTACATTTTATGCATGTCATTTGGATGATAAGTCGGAGACTTATTCGGCGAACAAATAATAAGAATGGCCTTGACCATAGTGTTCTATGCTTTGACTTGAGTCATCTGTCTGTCTTCTGTAGGGGCTTTATTTTGTCTATTGTTTCTTATCTAAGTTATGTTATGGACTTCTTCTTCGCCCTGTGGCCATCCAATGCTGAGTGTAGGTCTTTTACAAATCTTCCACTTTTAGAGGTTTGGAGGTGGCCGGTTTCTTCCGGCCACAAGTACTGCCAATATACAAATCTACAGCTAAAGGTATGCATGTCGTACTGTATTGCAGCCTGTGCCCGACGTTCTTGCTTGCCCCCTGTGCCCCAAAAACTTCAGTCAAAGCGAACTCTAGGTTGCCACCGGCAAAGTATGGCTGTAATGGCGCCAATAATTCGACACAAAGAACATGGTACAAATCTTCGGCCGAAAGAATCATGTTGTGGTGTTTCGGTATTCAGGGAAACGTTACTATATTACGTCATGGCAGGTCAATTCTATTCCTATTTCGAATCTTGATCGCATGGCAAATGTTGAAATCGCCTAATATTGAACCTTTTTGGCTTTTCTTTCATTTCGGTCCTTGGCAAAGCTTCTATAGCTTCGGAGAGTAGGTCTATAAAACGGAAAGGCAAAGCTTCTAGTAATAGGGGCTATGTCTTATCGGATACTGCAAGCTGCCTTTCTACAGAACTGTTGAGTCACCATTTTTTTTTTTTTTTTTTTTAGGATGGGATTGACTTCTTGTTACAGACTTCTTTGTTGTTTCTCGTGTGGAATTCTACATCATGTGACGAGATTCATTTATTTCTTGTTCGGCTTTTATTGAACTTGTTATGTTTGTTTAGTTGTATAGGTCAAATCTTTTAACTGAATTTTAGGACAGTAAGTTATGCCCAAACGATTGAGTTGAAATTTTGCATAAACGTTTAGTTCCGATAGCAATACATGGCTAGCTAAGCGACCTCTTTCTAAATTCAATATGGCGGACTCCCAAAGAGGGACTAGTTATTTTTAAGCTCAAAACAGTGTTTTTTGTTCTACTACCGGAAAGCATGATTAAATTCATCTATTGTCTAACGTGACAGGTCAATTTAACTATATTCTGAAGTGAAGAGGGGAGTCATCGCCCCTATAGCGGGTGTAGCAACGTATGAGGGTTTAAATTACAAAAAGTGTATGACATTCACATTGTGCACATGTCGGTAATGCTTTTTACTTTACACGGCAAACAAAGGTTTGTGTTTATATTTGCTGATTCGTAGCCTGTTTTGCGTATCAGGTGTACCTATGCTAATAGGTATGTATGTAGGATATAGGTACTTATATAATAATTATGTTCCAGTAAAAGTTTTTGAACAGTGAATAAATATGCCCATTTCACAATGAATAAAGGCTAAAATGTAATTAATGTTTCTGTTATTTTTTAGTACAGACTAGCTCATTGTTTTAACTGATAACTTGTCTCGAGTTCTTAACCTGAATAATTGCGGCTTTTGTCAAGTCCGTCTGCTGTTACATCTACACAGGACTAAATATTACGGTTCCAGATTCGAATGGTCCAAGATATCTACAAACCGGGCGCAATAACTTGACACCTGGCTTGAAAATAAATACTACATTCGTTATTAGTATACTGATGTTTTATCTCAAAAGGTAATAAAATTATAAATCAGTAATACTTAGGTTTTTAGCTATATTAGGGTTTTCATTTCAAACCTCGCCATACGGCGGAATTTCGGAATTTCTATAGACATACGTCATTTGAGCCAGGTGTCAAGTTATTGCGCCCGGGTAGTATGAGGAAGAGAAACAGTTGGCTATTCCAATTTTAAAATAATCAAAACAAAAGAATTAAAAAATGGCGTTGGTTATTCCCTGTTCGAAATTCGTTTAAAAAACAAAATACCAAAGCACTGGCCAGTTACAAACTGTACAATTACATTTTCTACAACATTTGAGGCCGTTAAAAAATAACGCATTCCATACACGCCCCGACTTTGTGTGACGACTGACGGGCGGACGGACAGCCATAAAACCAGACCGTTTTATTGTCGCGTGCGACTGTTGCAATAGACAGCCTGTCCCTTTTTGTTTGTAGTTTTTAATTCATTACTTTTATGTTATGCTGTTGTAAATTATCACCTTCCATTGAAGCGTCTACTAATTACCAGAAGGATCGTTCTGACTAAGATATAATAGTCATCGATTCAGGGGGCTTTTTAATTTAAAAAAAAATTAAAGTTGCCAGGGTGTTTGGCGAGGTGCGTGCGACTCACGTGTAATTGTTTATGTCAGGGACTCTTGGATCTGAAATTGGACTTGCCAAAATTCTGCCAAAGCATTGTGAATTGTTGTTCCAAACTTGTTTTTCGATCAAAGTACAAATACTTTTTACCTTGTGCAATGCATAACCCAAACAAGCTTTGACGGAAAGAAAAGGAACCAATTTTGTCGGACAGTCGATCTGTATGCTCACTCAATACGTTACCCTATTCTACGACAAAAATCGTCTGAATTCTTTCTGAATCCGCGTAAATCCGTCTGATAAAATCGCAGCATTCACACCCGGCCCTAGTGCAATAAAAAAGGGGTCCATTCAGCGTTCGTTCATTCGGGAATTGAGCCCCGAAAATGCTGAACCCAGACTCAAACATAGACAAATTCATTCATTAAGCCCGCTTCATGGCTTCAATAAATTATCAGGTCGTCTGGCGCGACCCTAATTGGTCTGAATATTTAAATGGATTAATTAATTATTAGATAGAGCTATACCGTTGGGATATTATGCTGAGTGTAATATTCTTTTCTCTTTATGTAGTAAAATTGGTCTTTAGAGATTGATTAATAACTATACATATATGTATATTTGGGCAGCACGTTTACGCCGCTTTGACGAACGCGAAGTGCTAATTCAATGCGGCGTACTTTATTTCAGCCGAATTGTTATCCGGCTGAACGTGACGACGAAGCATTACATAACGGCGACGTTTTACAATGCGACGCGCCATTTTGTAATACGGCGTGTCATACCAATTGGCTGCGACATATAGATCATCGACGAGACGGTTACCTCGTTTTCACTAAAACATTCCGAACCCCACATAGAAATTTGTCATAGGCAACAAAAAAAACAAATATAGGTATGGAATAGCTGCTTGCTACAGCAATATTTTAACCAGAAAATTTTCGGTAATTTTTCCTTCAACGACAGCAAAAATGCCTTAAAACAAATGAAGAAAGAAACTTTGAAACAAAACTTGTCACTTTTCTGTCACTAAGTTCCAATAAGTTCTTGATGGATTTTGTTGGTTTATTGGAATGTAGTCGAACTTTACTTTACCTTGACTTTCATTTGTTTTTGAGTAACGGTTGGTAAGTATAGAAACCCTAACCACGAACTGTCTAGTCGTGTCTCGGAAACCACGTCCCGGCTGTCATTTGTAGATCTTTGACAATCGTTACAGGTAGTCAGTGGCCCAAAAAGTCTGACAATCAGTTTTACCGAGGGGTACGTATTACCCAGTACTAACTGGGTTGTGGAGGTCAGATTGAGATAGGCAGTCGCTTCATGTAAAATATTGGTATTCAGCTGCATCCGGTTGGACTGGAAGCCGACCCCAACATAGTTGGGACCCCAACAAAAGCTAGGCAGATGATTAGCTGTCTAGTTTTGGACAACGCCCCGTAAATATTTATGCTCATCCTCTACTATCCGTATGAGACTAAATAACATCACCATTTCAGTTTTTCTCCGTTGTGTTGTGCTACTGAAATTCCACGATCGATTTTTTCAGTCATTTAATGGGATTTTGTCTAACGTACAGATACAGCCAGCTTGACACTTACGAGCTTACCTACAAACAAAAAACCCAAGACTTTTTTTTAATTTTTAGAGCTATCCTGGCGCTTCCACGTTTTTTTTTCGGATAGGTAATTATCAAATGACTCCTTCCGCAGGTCCCGCTCTAAGCGTAGCGGAAGGGAGTGTCCGACTTTTACTGACTAAAACCCATCCATGTTCCTTCATCGCTCTTTGTGTTCCGGGGCCACGGTTTCTCTTTCGAACAGTCCCGCAGCCCCGGTGGGGCTTCCCCCTTAACCTCCGATTATTCATCACTTATTACTAAAAACAGATTCCCATCACCGCCCCTAGAACATACATCACGGAATAATGACTATTAACATACAATGTGCTTCGATATTACTCTCATTTCTGATTCTGATTATTTCTTCAAAGGTTACGGGTACGTGGGATCAATTCCATGGGAAACAAAGGGAACTTGGAGTAGATAATAGTAATTATTATGGTTAAACGGAAACTTCTATGGAATTAACTGTCTGGATGGTAATTAGTTTGATGTCTGTGGTAGGGTATTTATGGAAGTGTTGATGAAGAAACAACGCATTAATTAGAGTGGATTACCTCAATGAAATTGTAAACCATAAGCTCTTTAATGTGAGTAAATACGTAATGATAAGATGAATAAAGGACTGAATTGTATTAGGATGATGAACCCAGGAGAATGCTCGTTTGCGAAGCCAAGTGTAACTAATACGTAATTTAGCAACATTGTTGGAGGTCCCGAGGGGTTTATTTAATTTCCTTAGAGCTATTGTGTACCTAATAAAGGATTAGAGGATATATCTTGTACCTAATGGAACTATTTTAGTTGTGGCATCATGACATAAGTCTGGACATCAAAGTGGAAAATCTTCGTATACAGACACTAGTGAGAAAGACGAAAAGCATTTTCCGAATGCACCCAGCATTCGGAACTGATAATTACGTGGAAGACCATTCCAAAATCTCCCAATCTTTGTAAAATCACGGTAGAAGACTCAATTCTGTTCAAAGAATAATAAAAATACTCAGAAGTTGGAATCTTACTAATATTATAAATGCGAAATTTTGTGAGGATGAATCGATGGACGGGTGGATGTATGTTAGTTACTCTTTCACGCCAAAACTACTGAAAGGATAGTTTATTACCTGGATTAACACATAGGATACTTTTTACCTCGGTGTTATGATCTCGTTGGACAATTATCGAGCTCCACGCGGCCCAAACCGCGCGCATAAGCTACTCGTAGTTTGAAAAGATAATATATCCAAGCAATGCCCATCATCGATTCTGAAGAGATTTACTAAAATGGGGAATAGACAGACATTACTAATGGATAATGGACCATCTGCATCGAAAGATCTCCATCTTCATCCCCCACACCTTCGTTTTACCAAATTGCTTATTTTCAATTCAGCAATTGGAATATACGCGAGCGAAACTTCATGCATTACCCCTCTCACCTTTTGTTTTTAATTTCGGTAAGTGCTTCACGGTATGAACATTAGATTAAACGTCTGGCTCGTAAGAAACATTAGTTCTATTGGCAACAAAGAAATCCGGGAAATGAGAATGTCCAATTGCTAAATTGCCAATTGAGCAGTGCAGCAATTAATTCGGTTGAATGGCCCAAGATCACAAATGGAGGCGAAATTCTTCCTCGCTTTTCAATTTGATTGCAGAGCGGTTAGTCTTTTGTTTTGTCTTTTGCATCCAATGCTTTTTCTCTTTCCCTCGTTGCATTGCTTTTGACCTTTTTATATAATATGTATTTTATTTTACAAAAACATTTCGTTTCAAATCATTATGAAAAAGCTAGGCTTAAGGAGCGTCAGTCAGTCTAGTAGTGTTTTCTATTATATTTTGTTCAATCATAACATATCATATCGTTGTTTTTGTATTAATCACTAGCTGTACCCGGCATGCGTTGCAATGCATTTTTTCCTACCTACCTACCTGTCTACTTCTCACCGTTTAAACCTTCCCTGGACTACGACAAACATTTTAAAACCAAAATCAGCTCAATCGGCCCAGCCGTTCTCGAGTTTTAATCAGACTAACGAACAACAATTCATTTTTATTTATATAGATAACGAAATTACCATAGATATATAATAAAGAAGATTCCAGTCTCCGATTTGGTAAAACACTATACTATATTCCAGAAAATCAATAAACATAATCATGTACAAGATAAAAACTGAACTAGTAGGTTAGTAGTAGGTTGGTCACACCCCCGTTGCTTTCATGAAAATGGAAAAAAAAACGGAATATTAGGTTCAAAATTTCAAATCCATAGGACTTTTGAAGTCGCCTAGTAATTACAGATAAAATCTAAATAAAAAGTAATAAAAACCAACAAATGAAACTCAAAAATCACTCGACACCAAGTAGGTACAGATAGCACAAAAACTAGAAAAACATTTTTAATTTTAGTATTCGTTAATCCAAAACGTGTTCGTAACAATTATAAGACCCAGAAAAAGCGGAGCAGAATTCGCTAATTCTATTAACACAATCATGGCAATGCTCGTGACCTAATCACCGACAATATGAGCTTCATTGGACTAATTTAGTGAGTTCGCTTGGTATGTGCCACTCAACTGATGGCCGCAACTGATTTCAATAAGTATTATTATTGTACAAAGGGTATTTGCTTCTAAAGGTTAACATTTTACAATGTAATTCGTGGGTCAAACTATAAACCAAATAGCTTGTTCGACGGTACTATCGAGTTTACTGACAGTCTACCACTTTCCACCCTTATGCTCTTACGGCCATTTTCAATAACTCACTCGTCGGTTTCGGTAGGTTGCTGTCTACGTGTGTTTGACATTTTGCTTACTGGACGGTTAGAAACAAAACGTGACAGAAAATCTTTCTTTTATTTTTCTATGAATAAATTGACAGGTAGGTGACGCGGATACTATATTTCATGCTAACTAGAAAAGAGAGAAAGAAAGAAAACATATGTATTTATTTGGCTTACGCCGCAATACACAACATAACAAAAATAGGAATTAAATAAAGTAAAAACTTAAAACTAAGCAATAAAAAGTAAATAAAGAAACTTAAAACTACAGAAAACAAAAGAGATAAGTAATACCTATTGTGTGTCTCACGGCTGCGCCAAAAAACTTTGTAAACACCAATAGTTTTCACTCTCCACATCGCAGCGTGAAAATATACCCTTTTTTTATCGGATGGGAAATCATAAAATGACCCCCCCTCCCACTCTGGGCGAAGCGGGAGGGAGTGTCAGACTTTTACTGACTAAAAACCATCCATGTTCCTTCCTCGCCCTTTATATTCCGGGGCCGCGGTATCTCTTTCGAACAGTCCCGCAGCCCCGGGTGGAAATCTGTCCTGGACCTGGAGCATCAGCCTTAAAAAAAAGAAGGAATGGGGGGAGGCCTTCGCCCAGGAGTGGGGAGGCTCAGGCTAATAAAATAAAAATACACACACGTGGTGTCGCATGTTATCATTTCGTCTTCTCGATAACGTTTCAACACAAAGTTCATTGTGGTCTTGGACAATAACCCATTGTTCCGTTGACCAGAATATCAAGAAATTTTGATTAAACGTCGTTTTACGTTGTTTAATTAACCATTATTTTTTGTTTTGTCCTATAGCTGTGTGAGCCTTATACATAAACATTCTTTAAAAAAAATTAAGGTTTTTTCCGTGGAAGAAGAAAACCTCAGCCTCCGAAGAAAGAAAGAGGAATAATTATTAGTTTTAATTATCTTTACGTACAGTAAAACGGGGCTATTTGAGTTTTTGGGGGATATTTGGTACCATAGAAACCAAAATATTTAATTGGGATTTTTCATCAGTAATTTCTCAGTAACAGCCAATCAAAGTGTTGCTAGAGTTTGTAAAAAACTTCTTCCACACACCAGCAAACAATTATCGATATTTTTGTTCGCTTTCTGGACCTTCCCAAATAGCCCCCAAAACCCAAATAGCCCCAGTTTACGGTACTTTAATTTATGTTATGACAATCCGAAAACATTAAACAAAATGAACAAACAAAATACTTTGGCCTCTGCCATTTTCATTCTTCTTGACCTTTTATCTAATTCTTAGAAACAAATTAAACAAAGTTGTGCCATTATCAGGAATTCTGACTCAATACGAATTATTATCGCCACCGATAACGAGTTGGCAAAGTTAGTGGGAGCTTGTAACATTAAATAAATATCTACTTTGTTTGCACTGCTAACGGTATCATGCCCAGCGTTAATAATATTTAGGTATTCACCCAAAAATAATATTTTATGTATTTTTACTGGGACTGAAATTTCATTTTTTGCTGTCTCTACCAGAGTCCTGGACAACAATGAAAACTCATTTCATTTTCATTTTTTTTTCGGAGTAATAAATAAAGCCTTTAGATCAGGTAGAAGATGAGTTTAAAAACAGAAACAGTTCAATGTATTGTATTGTCATAAACCGTAGGGTTGCTCGCTGATGGATCTTCTAGATATTACTTCTCATTATCATTCACAAATTCTTTTTAGTAGTGTTATTGGTGTCTTAGGAAGAATATTCCGTTCTTTGTCTGTCTGTAACTAAGTAGGTACCTATTTGTGGCTTGCAGAAAATACCGTTTCGAGTAGTTTCGACTTTCATTGGGTTTTATCTCCATGTTGCTATTTGGCCAGTGGCCGGGTTATAGGGAGTAGTATTACTTTATGGTGCATTTCATTTCAACAGTTCATTCATTTCTATTTACACACTAGCTGACCCACGCAACTTCGTCTGCGTCACATAAGAGAGAAAAACGAAAGGGAAATAAAATACCCGTTTTTGCAACATTTTTCATTCCTGCTCCGCTCCTAATGGTCGCAACGATGTTATATAGCCTTAAGCCTTCCTCGATAAATGGACTATCCAACACAAAAATAATGTTTCAATTTGAACCAGTACTTCCTAAGATTAGCGCATTCAACCAAACAAACAAACAAACTCTTCTGTTTTGTAATATTAGTATAGATTTCATTTCAACAGACATTTACTTAGAAACTAGAAACTAGTTGGTACTTGGTGCTTATCTTATTAGTTATCCTCTCCTGGAAATCTCTTAACACAAGTATGGTTTGCTGTAAGAAAACCCAATTCTGGGTTAAGCTCGCCGTACATAAGCTATATATGTCACCGTAAAATTGTCAAACACGTTATATTACAATATAACGTGTTTTTTCTCGCGATATTGTAATGTCTCGAATTATTGTCAACTGAACACACGGAAGTATCTCTGCCCCCATAATCGTGACTTGGGGCACCCCCCCGTTAGGTTGGTTAGGTTCCTTTAAACCCTACACTCGGAAATAGGGGCCCCGCGAGGCGGGGCTCCGTCGACTACGCTTTTTAGGGGGAATATAAAGTGTTTTAAGGTTATGTTATATTAATCGGTATTTCTCAGGAATGGTGCATTATCTTTTCATGAGAGTTGTGTCACTGGGCAAGGGGGACCCCTCCTTCCCTCCACACCGCGTAAGTTGACTACCATCGCATGCATTTCACGAAAAATAATGCGTTTTGTTGTAAGCAGTATATTCATTTGACAATAATTCGAGACTTTACAATATCGCTAGAGATATTACAATATAACGTTTTTGACAATTTTACGGTGACATATATATTTCTAATTTAGTGTATATTTTCTTTATAATTTTAGTGTTCAATAAAGAATAAGAATAAGATGACAATAGCGGTCATTGCCGTTTCCCTAATATCTCTTCGTACGAAACAAAACAAATCAACCATGTATCTTTTTCATTTGGTTGGTGGGTCAATGACCGCTATTGTCTATAGAATATCAGTCTTTTAAAATATTTAAAAAAATGCAAATGAAGATTGTGATAAATTACGAATAGGTACGCAAAGTCGCAAACGCAACAAAAGGTGCTGTATAGTTTTAGTTTAGGGTAAAAATGTTTTTTTTTAAGGTAAGTAGTATAATTTTGATACAGTCGCATGCCGCGTCATGCGGCATGCCTATTTTTGCGCAGAGTTACTCAGTTTGATGTAAAGAATGCTTGATTCACGGCTTCGCGGAACAGACACACCCTTCTTTTTTTTTCGGATGGGAAATCACCAAATAACTTCTCCCACTCTGGGCGGAGCGGGAGGGAGTGCCAGATTTTACTGACTAAAACCCATCCATGTTCCTTCCACGCCCTTTACTTTCCGGGGCCGCGGTATCTCTTTCGAGCAGTCCTGCAGCCCCGGAACAGACACACTCTGTATTATTATTATTGTAGGAGAAAAATAGGCCATAAAAAATTAAAACAATAACTTTGAAAACAAGCCCAACCGGTCTCCATGCAAGCACTTACGTTATAAAGTTTCGCAACAATATGATCGTTAAAAATAAAAAGTAAAACTCGTTAACACGACATAAAACTAATTTCTGGTAGCAGAAAAAGTTCACGGTCTCGTTAATCGATAATTAACTGTTGGTTTAATTGAAAACAATATCTGTTGGTTTGTAACCGTCATGCTCTTGCTGCACAGTTTATTGTTGATTTTAATTTGACATTTTGTTTTTATTTTGTGGCTGGCAATGATGGCTGCACCTAAAACTAGAGAACCTAATGATGAGATATTTAGTATCTAGTTAATTGGATCATACTGGGATTACTAGAGAGTATTCCCAGTATGATGAAATTAAATTAAAAAAAAAAATCTCTAGTTAAGAGAATGATTTAATTGAATTTCATCATATAAAGGAACAACTTTTTCAAGATCAAAATCGTTCGTCGACCAGTGGCGTAGCTACCTAGGGGCTAGGCGGGGCAGTGCCCCGGGGCCCTCAAGCTCAGGGGGGCCTCGAACCCTTACCAGAAAATCTCGATCAAACTGAACTTTTGAAAATTTTCTCCCATTTTCAAAAAAAATATGACTGGTTGCAACCCGACTTTAATCATGGCAACTCAGTTGAGAGAAATTCCTACCTACGGAATTCCCCTAAATTCTTTCTGTGGATTGGCAGTGTTGTCAATTTGACGGAAAGCGATTTGTGCGTTTAATTATTATCGATGAACTGATGATAAAGTACCTTAGCATTTTTAAAGTATTTGTATATTTAATATTTTTACTTAATAAAACCTAACCAGTTTAGATTGCAGTGGGGCCCCATTTTTTTGTGCCCCAGGGCCCTTGGTTACCTAGCTACGCCACTGTCGTCGACCTTTGAGAAATTAGACTTAGAGGGTTGTGTTGATGATTTTATTGAATATAATTATGTAACTACATGTGTCCTACAGTCGCGAACGATATTTTTATCAACATACAACCTAGCGCTGGCCTGCAAATTGCAAAAAACACAAGAAAATTAGAATTCCGCGGGCTATCATGGAGCATCACCCGTAGTTACTATCGTTCTACATTATTATGGCACTATTAAGTCAATATTTAATTAAAAATAAAATAAATAATTTACCTATTAAAAATAATTAACGGGTTAGTCGATTTTATAAAAATAAATCAGAATCACGCACCCGCATCTCTAGCCGATATGCACGGCCGAGCGTTACAAGTCAATATCGTTTCAGTAATTGGACATTATTTTTAATTTGGAACGCAGCCGGGCATCGAACTCCTAACCGAACCTTGCTATGCACGTAGCTATAGACACCTTAACCAATGGTGTTTTATGGTATTCGAATTTCTGCAATATCATAGAATCGATCGCCTTTATCCATTGCCAATCGATTAGGATAGGAGACGGTTTAAAAAAAAGTTGTTGCTTTTTTATAAATTCTCTATGCGTTCTTTGTTCAGCCAGGCGTTTTATTTGAAAATAGAATCGGTGTGCAACCTAACAATGTTTTTGTTTTGTGTTCTTATTATCTACTCAAATAAATTGAATTTACGAATATAAAACGTGAAAATATGACAACAAAGTACTTTTTGTTCAGATCAATTTACTTAATTTAGTAAAAAAACAAATAACTAAGTTGTATCTGTGGTTAGAATTTCTTTAGTTATTTGCTCAACCACAGATTACTTCGTTTCGTCTAGCCGATTTCTACAAAGCAGTGATTTAGTAAAATCAATAGCGCCGCTTTCAAGTAGCTATGTAATACCTACCATGTAGGTATTTCATCATCATCATCATCATCATCAGCCTATAATGTTCCCACTGCTGGGACACGGCCTCCTCTCAATGAGAGGGAATGGGCTATAATCTACCCAGGCCCAGTGCGGATTGGTAGATGTCACATGTCTTCGAAATTTTGTTTCTAGGACATGCCGGTTTCCTCACGATGTTTTCCTTCACCGGTAGGAATTTATTGTTTGTGTGTTTTGTTAATTGTGTAGGTATTTATTTAAGTAAAAACAATTAGAAATTATTGGCAAATGAACCCAACGATATTTACATGGAATGGCTAGCTAGCCAACATTGCTTTTTTTCCTTTCGTGAATATTTTAATAGATGTTCCATACTTAGGTCCATGTTCACCGAGAAGATAACAGTCTGATTATCTAAAAAAACAGCTGTCAATGTGACATGTTCCCATATAAAAATGTGTTTTAAACAGCTGTTTTTAGATAATCAGACCGTCATCTTTTTGGTGAACATGGACCTTAGTTGCTGCCAGATTTGACAATAGCGGTCCATTGACCCACCTACATTTATTAAAGTCCTTAACTTTGAAATCCAAAAATAAGCCTGTCAAGTCTTGAATCGTTATAAGAGGAGCTCGTGGCTAAATAATATCAGTCGCTCGGGTCGATATTAAGGTTGCCTAGCTTGATCTGTGGATGGATGACTACCCTTTTTTTTTTTTTTTTAGGTTGCGAAATCATCAAATGACTTCTCCCACTCTGGGCGGAGCGGGAGGGAGTGTCAGACTCTTACTGACTAAAACCCATCCATGTTCCTTCCTCGCCCTTTATGTTCCGGGGCCGCGGTATCTCTTTCGAACAGGCCCGCAACCCCGGCAAACAGGCCCGCCCTACCATTACATTACATACCGAGTTTCCCCCGTGCCTCGGAAAGCACGTTAAGCTGTTGGCCCTGGCTGTCATTTGTCTATCTTTGACAGTCGTTACAGGTAGTCAGTGGCCCCAAAAGTCTGACATCAGTCTTACCAAGTGGAATCGTATTTCCCAGTATTAACTGGGTTGTGGAGGTCAGATTGGCAGTCGCTCCATGTCAAATACTGCTATTCAGCTGCATGCGGTTAGACTGGAAGCCGACCCCAACATAGTTGGGAAAAGGCTAAGCAGATGATGATGATGGCAGTTATATGAGTACCTTATTAAATAATAATGGATTTTAAACGCAGTCAACAAAGCAGTTTCGCGCATAAATATTTAGGTGTTTCTTAAAGCTAGCGATAACGGCCATGAGTTTTCTAAACAAGCTGTTGGAAATGAGAACTAAAATCACTACACTCGACTAGCAATCAGTCCATTTACAAAAGAATTTGACGAAACAAAACTACAAGAATAGAAGCAACATTCAAATCTGTGTTTAACAAAAAGGTTGATAATGAGTTGTTTGAAGACGTTTCCCATGGCGCATTCACACGAGCCGTCACACCCCGTGAGCAATGGAGCTATAAGCTATAACTGGCTACTGCTCAAATTGCCCACGGGGTTGGCCGGCCTTTGACCCCGCGGCGGGACACGGTTGCTCTAGTAGTCCCGTAAATATTGACAGTTGACCTAGGGGGGCAACCACCATCTATTTTATTCATATTCATTTTATTTTGCTTTCTATAAATTTAACAAGATGTAACAATGGGTTTATAGCTATATAATAATTATGGACTCTTTTAGGGCACGGCAATAAACAAGATTTACATTAAATAAGTAGGTAAGTAGTTAATAATAGTCTAAGTATATTATTTACTAGTGCGTCTCACACGCTTCAACCGATTGTCTACTATCTCGTAAGAGTTTCATGATTTTTAAGATTTAATATCTGTTGAAATTGATATTATTTGACTTCCCCTTTTTTAAATTGGATTTTGTTACTAATTTCGTGGGTTTCCCATTTTTACACGGAACCCTAATTCTTGTTTCAAATTACTCCTTATAATATCAGTTATCTGCCAGGAAAATCCCGTCAAAATCGGTATCTAGTCGTTTCAAAGATAAGCCGGAACAAAAACAGACAATCATGCAGACAAACAAAAGTTTAAAATAATGTTTGTTTTTGTTTCAAGTACCGCAAGTACCTAGGTACCTACTGAATTTACCTATGTACTTTCATAAGCATCCCGTAAAAGTTATTTTGAAATTAAAAACAAACATTTCGTTTTATTCCTATGCCTTTGTCCTTATCGACGTTATAGAACCAGTTGTATTTTTAGATCAAACACAGCAGCTATTAGTTCCTGAAACGATCTACGGTACCTAAATAACATGATCTGTATGCAGACTCCTTGCACATTTGCGAAAAAAAAACTTTTCTTAGTCACAAGTTAGCATTCGAACATTCAAAAGGAACAAAAAAAACAATATGGCGCCGAGCAATTTGACAGATGTTCTCCATTATTTTGGCTTGCACGTTTAATATTGCATCGGCAGCAAAACATCTGCTCCCGCGAAATATCAACATTTGCATCTTTAAACGATCGGCAGGTGTTCTTCTCAGCACGCGTCAACCAATTTACTTTTTCATCATAAAAACGTAATTAGGTAGGTATATTGAAAAACAAGATCTTTCTAATGGAAGTGACATTTACGAAGAAACAATACATGTTAATTGGTCAAGTTGATCTATTTTAAAAAGTCTCAAATAATACTTATCTATTTGTGAATAAAAAAGTTATATGTAATCTAATTAAATACATTAATGCTTTTATACCGGATGTAGACCGTATGACCGGTAGAATTTACGCCTCCGACGCATAATAATATGCAATATCTATTAATATCTGTGATCAGATCGCCAATCAACTGTTTATTAATAACAAAGTGCATGCTTACACAGAAGTCTTGTTACTTATCCACGAAGGCAGTACCTATTTCTTTAGTCTAATATTCAAATTGGATCGGACTAAGGCAAAGGACCACGTTCAATTTTTATGCACAAATTAGGACAATTTTCCAATTTTTATTGAAATATTTGTTAAAAACTTAAAATACAGTAGTACGATAACTCCTGGAGTAATACGGCTATTGAATAACATAAAAAAGTATTCACATAATGCGAAAACTAAAAAAAAAACATCGTTTCACTCAAATATAACAAAAGTAAACTGTGTACTTACGAAGACAATTTGTGGCATTCTAACGGTTTTTTTGGTATAAGCATGATACCAAAAAAACCTCGTATAATTAGATGAAAAAACCTATTCTACTTTGTCTGTGATGTCTGATGGCAGTATGGCCACAGATTAGCGTATGGCGGATACTCGTGTTAATAAGCAGCAGCCTTGACACTGAAACGTGCTTGTACCTTGTACTTACATAGTGAAATAACATATTAACTTCTTAACAAATGACGTACTAAGACATAATATTGTGCAAGTCTTAAATAATCTTAGACAACTAGTCCTATGAGTGGTTCTATTGGAAGATTTTCAGTTTTCGTAGATTGATTTTAGATTAGTTATATCGGGATAACAGGAGTAGACTTATATTTTCCCTTCAACTGTGAGCGAAGTAGACAAAATAGTTAAACAATGGCGTCTCGACGGAATCGGTCGGGTCCACAGGCCCTACTCCCTAACGCTTCGGCCGTTTATTCGTATCTATCCGTCTCTATCGCGCACGTCTGCAGACGAGTGCGAGTGCGAGAGACGGATGGATCCGAATATACGGACGAAACGTTAGAGAGTAGGGCCTCACAGGCGAAGGTTTATACAATACTACTTGTAACTCCTCACAGTAATATTCTTTGTACAAAATCAGTTCCTGAACTTTATATAAAAAGGAGCGACTTCTGCGCTTGATTCTTTGAACAACTTACGCTACTCTGGAAGTCAGGATCTTCCGAATTACTAACACTCAGCCACTCGTTCTCAATTAGATAACAAACTAAATGTAGTACCTACCTATCGATTTATGAATAGTTTGTGACTAAAAGGGTTCTGAATACAGATCGCGGAGGGAGAGAATACCCAAAAATTACTGGGTGAGAGGAAGACTAAGGCCCGTATTACAGAACATCGCTCAATACTCAAGCATTACTTAAAACCAAGCCATTTGATTGGTTGAAACTAGTTTTAAGCAACGCTTGAGTTTTGAGCGATGTTCTGTAATACGGGCCTAAGAGAACAAAAAACGTGTTGCGCCGACCCAAACAACAAAATCAAAATCAAAATCAAAGCATTTATTTCAAGTAGGCCAGTTACAGGCACTTTTGAATTGTCGAAACAAAAATGAACAATTAAAGTAGCTACAGTCCCAGTCACAAGACATAAAAACTGTGAAAGTACTGTAGTTGCCCATTCCCTAACGTAGATCTCTATGGAGAAGAACGGGCAAGAAACTCCATGGACACTCTTTTAAATCAAAATATTGTTACAAAATCTTGGTTACATCATTCTTGTTAAGATGGTATATTATGTGAGAACAATGTAGCAAGATGTGCACGTTAAAAGTGTCCATAGCAAAACAAAAATAAAATACAACTCAAAAACAAAATAATTAATTCAAATAAACCATGGCGACTAAGAGATGACCAGTCACAACTGACAGCGCCCGTTCACGAACATGACGCATGGATCAGCACCATTCAGCTCAACCATTTTGAAGGGAACTAAATGGTCCGACACACGCGCCACCATCAGCGAGACATTTGAGAGAGCATGACATACTCACAACCGCCAGGGCACATTCAAGTCAAAAAATAAAAAATAAAAACGTAGGTTTCCAGTGAATGATAGCATTCTAGTACATGGCACTCACACAATATGGGATATGAGGTTATATAATACTAAAGATATTGAATTTATACAATGCAAAGATAGTTGTACAATCTTCAGCAGCTCCAACAATACCATTTAATGCTATCAATTTTTGCGCCCCTGTCCATGTGGAGCAGGACCAGCATTAAGCCAAACATTTTTATCAGCGATATAATCGCTCAACTTGTAATATGCTTGTTTACATAGTGTGCGTTTAATGCATGTTTTAAATTTCGTCTCATTCAGTTCAAGAATACTTTGTGGAATTTTATTATAGCATCTCAAACAGTACCCCATGAAAGATGAGTCTACTTTAGCGAGTCTAAAGCCTGGCTGAACTAGTTGGTTCCTATTTCTAGTACTGTAATTGTGTCTGTCACCTCTTTTACCAAAAAGATGCAGATTTTTTCTGACGTACATTATGTTTTCGTAGATGTATTGGCAATGAACCGTCATGATGCCAATATCCTTAAATAGTTCCCTTAGAGAATCGCGCCTACGAAGATTATATATGGCTCTGATGGCTCTTTTCTGCAGAATAAATATAGACTCAATATCAGCAGCCCGTCCCCATAGCAAAATACCGTAAGACATTATACTATGGAAGTAACTAAAATAGACCAGTCTAGCGGTATCTACATCAGTGAATTGACGGATTTTTCTGATGGCATATGCTGCTGAACTTAAGCGCCCCGCAAGCGATGTTAAATGAGACCCCCATTGTAGCCTTGAATCAAGCGTAAGCCCCAGGAAAACCGTTTTATCTACGAATTCGAGTTTCTCTTTATTCAATATTATCTCACAATCACTACTTTTAACATTCGGTAATGAAAATCTTATGCATTTAGTTTTCTTTTCATTCAATACCAAATTGTTTGCTGTGAACCAATTTTGGACCTGAAGAAGGGCGTTATTCACCTCATCTAGATTTTGGGCCCGTCTATTTATCTTAAAAATTAGGGAAGTGTCATCAGCAAATAACACCATATTATGTGGTTGGTTTTTCAATAAATAGGGTAGATCATTTATATAGACTAGAAAAAGGAAAGGACCCAATATTGAGCCTTGCGGAACCCCCATTTTTACTTTCAAACCCTGTGAATTGACACCATTTATTTGAACGTGTTGTTTTCTATCACTCAAATATGATTTTACCAGGCTAAGTGCAAGTTTACCCAGTCCGTAATGCTCCAGTTTCAAAAGTAATGTGTCGTGATTTACGCAGTCAAAAGCTTTGGAGAGATCACAGAAAATTCCTATTGCGTCTTGGGACTCTTCCCACGCAGCAAAAACGTGCTTTAATAGGGTTACACCAGCGTCAGTTGTACAACGTCCCTTGGTGAAACCATACTGTTGATCATGCAAGATTCTGTTGGTGTTAAAATAATAGAGCATTTGATTAAGCATTACTTTTTCAAAAACCTTGCTAAAAACTGGTAACACGGATACAGGTCTATAATTATTGGCATCTTTACTGTCCCCGGATTTGAAAAGAGGTATGACTTTACTGTATTTCATCAAATCTGGGAACACTCCTTGGTCTACACATGAATTAAAAATTAAAGCTAAGTACGGGGCTATGGTCTCAAGTATAGATGTACAAACTTTGATAGACATTCCCCATAAATCTTCGGTCAGTTTGATTTTAATTTGCCGGAAAGCTTTAATAACTGTTATAGGGTTAATGTGTTTAAATTTAAATTCAGCCAGGCAGCCAGACACATTCGCCTTTAATAAGCTAATTGATATTTCAGGTGAGGAATTAAGGGCCTCCGTAGTTTTTATTGGTATTTCGGTAAAGAAATTTACAAATTCTTGAGCTACTTCCTGATTAGAGCTTTTAGGACCACATGCTGTATCTAATGTATAGCTATTATTACGTATTTTCTTTCTGTTAGTCTCGTTATTTATGACTTTCCAAACGGTCTTTATTTTATTTTCTGCTGTTTTGATCTTGTTGCTAATGTGCAGGGCTTTAGCAACTTTGCAAGAATTTCTAAAAATCTTTGAATACGTAGCAACATACTTGCTAAAAGTTTCTGTGTTTATAAAAGGCTTAAGGCTATAAAGCTCAAATAGTCTTTCCCTACTTTTTCTTATACCTCTAGTTGCCCAATCACTAAATATAAATTTAGGGCAAATACTCTTTGTCTTCTTTTCAAAAGTTTTGTTGAATTCCGTGTGAACTAATGAAAAGAAACGATCATACAATTGATTTATATTAATATCCTCTTGGCTCATTTCACTTAACTTGTTCTGTAGGGAAATATTATATCTATTTAATTTGCAAGAAGTTATAGGTCTGAATTTAATCTGAACATTTTGTATTGGAGTTTTACACCTAAAAGTTACAGTTTGTCCGCTATGGTCAGACGGCAAACAATTTACTATGGCTTTATCTAAATAATCACAATTGCAGAAAACATTATCTATACAAGTAGCAGAAGATGAAGTTACTCTAGTAGGTTCTATAAAAGTGTTGGTCAAGTCAAATGACTTAAAAAGATTTAATAACCGACTGCTATTTGAATCCTCTTCTAAAATATTGATATTGAAATCACCACAAATAATTGTTGACTTATTACTGGCTGCAAGTTTTGCCAGGACATCTTCCATTATTGATTCAAATAAGGAAAAGTTTTGATAGTTTGGGGGTCTGTACACACACACAACTACATGCTTATCTAGCTCAACACAGGACAGTTCGACGCAATGTTCAACCGAGAGACCTACTATGTCATAACGTTGCTTATATTTCAAACTATTTTTTATTAATATTAAGGATCCTCCACGAAGCATAGTTTTACGGTTAAAGCAGCTACCCACCATATAGTTCTCATAATTAATAAGCATTTGGTAATCCTTTAGCCAATGTTCAGTGAAACAAATAATGTCAAACTTACTATTTTCTAAAAACAATTCAATTTCTAATAATTTGGAAGAAATGCCTTGGATATTTTGGTGGAATAATTTTAAGGTGTTCTGCTGAGGCCCTTTTTTACTCACTAATTGAGTGCAAGAAGATACCTTTTTGTTGGTAGGATTAACAATAATATTGTTAATGGTACCTTCTGTTGTCTCACTTTCTAGTTTAAATTAATATATGGAGTGAGGCCGGAGACTCCCGTGCCATCCTCTGACAACAAGACCCTATCACTAATAAACCCTAATTGAGAATTTTCCACGGTGACAGATGAATCCTTCTCAGTATGTGTGTAAACATTTATAGCACTAGTGCTATATTCATTAGTGCCAGTCACCTGAACATTAGTAGAATTACTAATTGTCGATGTATTAATAATATAACTAAACTTAGACATACTATTTATGTCTGTGTGAATACTATAAGATAATAGCCGAGCTATTTTGTGTCTACATACAATAGGTAGATACACCTTACCTCGTGTCGACTTAAGATTACCAACAATAGTGTTGATATCCAGGGCATGCAGTCTCGACATTAGTAACGATGCTGTGGTACGCTAACGAGCGATACATAATAACGAAAAAAATCGGTTGCAATAACAACGCTTGCGAGAAACGCAAGTCTCTACATTCAAGATAACGCGCAAAGTCGTACATTATCTTGACAAATCGATGTCGGTAGGCTAGCAAAAGACGTATTCATAGTTCGGCTTTTTCAAAGATAATTTTATGCCTTTACAAAATCTCCTTGAGTATGGGGAAAAGTAGAAAACATGGTTCAATAAAAAGAATTGTTTTCTTGGAACTTAAACTGAGACTATAAAAGCCATATTTTGAAGGCACAATTTTTCATGAAAACTTGTAAGCAGAGCCAAAAACGTTTAAAAAAAATTAAATAAATGATAAAATATTTGTGGAAATTAGAATTTGCCTCCTTGCAACATTGGCTTAATGTCAATATCAAACTTGTCAATTGGTTTTGTATTGTTGTCATTGTCATTGGAATCCAATATTTATTTATGTTTTCAATGGTATTTTCTGAAGCATTTTTCATTGATAGCCAAGAGTACAGTACCTCCGCTAACTTTTTCTTTTTTTAACTTTTGCCTAAAGCTGCGACCCCACCAACATACTTCTACATTCACGTATATAATGTAGAGAAGTGATACTGGAATTCAACCTAAAGTTCGTAAAGTCGTTGTGTTTGAAGAGATGGCTGAAATTCATAAAGCAGCTCCGTGAACAATTCTGAGGTTATTCCGTCCGGATACAGAAATAAGCAAATTCTGGGAATTTTACATTTTAACCCTGATATATATCGTGTGATGTGTCGAACCATGCCGAAGCTATCAGAAGCAGCATGTAGCGAGCTGTTGTGTCACACTACAGAAGGCCTCCGAGCCGGCTGGTGACTACGGTAAACGAATGACGAAGAACAAGCAGAAAATCAAACAGTGAATTTGTGAAGTGTGTGTAATATTGATCAGATTTTTCCAAAACTATATTTGTGTAATTGAAAGAAAGAAAGAAAGAAAAGAAAGATGTGTATGTTGATTGTGGTATAACACCTATTTAAAATATGTAACACGTTATGAAGACCTTCATCAAATGTTTTATACATTTGGTTTTAAACAATAAGTACATAATAAGATTTAAAATGTGTGAGCGACCTTATTTATTAGTAGAATATTTGAATAACTTTGATAGTAATAAAGTTGATAATAGGAATCGATTTCAGTTGTGTGTTATTTCCATTTAAATGAATCCTCTTCCTACCAATTAAATCAATATTAGCGACGCCTATTCACATTAAGGCACTCCACCCGCTGAAGATGCGTCCCGCCCGCGGTGCGCGGAGTGACAGATTTTTCCATTGTATGCAAGTATGCAAACAATGGAAAAATCGGTCGCTCCGTGGTTGGAGCGCCTAATTCATGTCCGGAACCTTTATAGGTTAGGTTTGGCTTACGGCCCTAGAAGGCCGTAAGCACAGAACATTTTGGTACAGACAATAGCCCTTCGAGTAATAAGCCCGCCTGGCACAGTTTTTATCAATAATTCCGCGAAAACCACTAGTAAATTAACTTACATAGGTAACGATTCACTTTGCGGGCTGTCAAAAATGCTCGCAAAATATATTCGTAAACTTTACGAAATTCGTTCAGTTAGCTACAAAGATTGTTAGTAAACCAAGGACGCTCGTTACCTTTGAGTGTAGAGACTACCAAATATCGCTAAATCTGGATCGGTGAGACTTTGCGACCGAATTTGTTACTTTTGCGATCGTTATCTCTGTCGAGACTGCCAGCCCAGATACATAAGTCTATCACTATAGTGACCTACTAGAAAATGAATATGGTTATTTAACATGGGTCAAAAGCAAGAATATTTGTTGATGACGACGACGCATACTGGTCATAAAATAATTAAATTACTAAGCGATTAATAACAAAATATCTGCCAAAATTGCTCTTATGTGCTTATCAGGTTGCACCATGATTAATTGTGACCTACCTACTCAAATATTCATATCTACTATATTTCCGTTTTCGTAATAAATAAAACGTTGTACAATTTACCCTATAACATAAATGTTTTATTTAGATTTCTTTTTTTTTTTTTTGCTGACATGTTAAAGACAATTCGAAAATATTATGCTCAGAAGATCATCTCATAAGATCATTTTCTCTCATATATGACTGCCTAAAATGATCTATCTTAATTTAACCCATGAATCCCCAGGCATGTATGTGTCACCGTAAAATTGTCAAACACGTTAGATTGTAATCTCTCTAGCGATATTGCAAACTCCCGAAATAGTCAACTGAACATACGGAAGTATCTCTGCCCCCATAATCGGGACTTGGGGCACCCCCCCGTTAGGTTAGTTAGGTTCCTTTAAAAGTTACTGTCCCTGTACTCGGAAATAGGGGCCCCGCGAAGCGGCGCGGCGGCGTTCCGTCGACTACGCTTCTTAGGGGAATATAAAGTTTTTTAAGGTTAGGTTATATTAATCGGTATTTGTAATTTAATCTTCCCTACACCAGGAAAAAACATAATCCCAAATCCCAGTTATAATGGGGTTTTGGGAAACCGGGAAACCACTATCACCAGCATCTATTGGAAACAAATAGACAACAAGTTCATGTAACAATTCCCATCCTCAAGGCGAAGGTATGCGAAGTATTGCGGCTTATTTGACACCTACAAGAACAGTGCATCGATATACTAGAGACAATTGTGTGTTTTTGTGTTCAGCTTACACCAGCTAACGACTTCTTAGAAATGTGAGAACACTGCTTTGTACATACAATGTTCCAGGAACTATGTGGAGTGACGGATTTGTCTCAAGATCAAGCTTATTATACTTGACGTACCTATATTGTGTGGTTTTACCATATCTGTGTGACTGTCGGAGTACAAGTCTCCAGTTCAAACCAAAGACACGCACCTCGGACTTTTCGGATTCATGCATGTACTTATGGCTTCATGTGCAGTGCGATGCGTTTTCGAATACGGACGTGTTATCATAATTGTACGGTCGGTGTGCGGCATTAGCTGCTGCCTGTTATTTTGCAATGAGTTCGCAACAACTTATTGTAAATGAACTGTTAGCATTCATACAGAATGCCATCGATACTATGGACGAGGTGAGCATCATGCAGATCTGCAAGTCGAGCTTCAAAGAAGACGACATCAGCACAGGCAAGAAGCTACTCTTCCAGTCGACTGGGAAGCTTGACCAAATGCCACCTCGGAGGAGAGACGGTACTGAGAAAAGCGTCCAAGACATCATCACCTTTCTAAAGGTAACCGACCCTGACGACGTGCCGACTTTCGTAGCGAAGGAGCTACATAAGTTACCACCCGTCACTTTCGATCACGTAGACGTCACCAGGCTGTTAAAGGACATTACATCGATGAAGTCAAGCCTGGCCGAGGTGCAGTGTAAGTTGGAGAAGTCAGAAAATACAAATGACAATCCATGAACTTCGTGCCGAGATAGTGTTGCTACGCAGTGCGGTTTCGGGATGTAGGACACTTGACGATGCCAACATGAACACGCGTGGTGCGGAAAATGCTTCGGACAGCAGTTTTGCGTCGGCGAAATTGGATTCGTCGTCACCTGCAAACAGCGAGGGCGATGCACCGTGCCCCGCCGCCCCCCGCCCCACTGCTCCGGCAGAGAATACGACACGCGTTGCTACGTTGACCCCCAAACCAGCTTACGCCGCAATTGCTGCCACAAACAATTCAGCTGCCATAAAACCTAAGCAGCAGAAAGGGGGAAAGCAGAACCGTCGCTGTGAAACCCTTCCGGTACAGCGCTGTCCAGCAAAGCAGGAGTGTGATGAGGACGGCTTCGCCTTGGTTCAGAAGAAAAAGAAGAAGCCTACTTGTCGCAATCAATGCGGTACTGGACTGTCAGGACCAAATATGCTGCTGCGTCCAGCGACGCCAACGACGTTGCTTTATGTGTCCCGACTGCATCACTCCACGAAGGTTGAGGAGGTCGTAGAGTACATGAAAGTGAAGACCAGCTGGACCTTGAGGGTCGAGAAGTTGGAGCCGCGTCATAACACCAACTTCAAGTCGTTTGTAGTGCGAGTTCCGACACTGTATCTCGAAAAATTTCTCAAGGAAGAGTTCTGGCCGAAGGGTGTTGTCTACCGCCGTTTTCGCGGCTGGCTACATGACACCGCACAGCGTAACACGACGCCGCCACTTCGTGTGTCATAAGTTCATAGTTTATAAGTTATATATTTTTATATGTATTATTATTCTTGTTGAAATGTATTTTTGAGTATTTTATCTATGGGCCTTCAGATGCCTGATAATAAAATTATTGATTGATTGATTGATATCATTTGCTCCGGTTTTCGGTGAAGGAAAACATCGTGAGGAAACCAGCATGCCATGCCTGAGAGATATTGCTCGACGGCATGAGAAGCTAAGTCAAAGGCCCGTGGCCTAAAAACTGACACCCAGGTTAGGCATTAACCACACGATAAAAAAAGATGAACCATAACACTAAAAGTACTTACGGGATTATATCCGTGATTTTCCTTTGGTTTTTCGAGCACCCGATATTTCGACGCTGTTGCAAGCATCATGAATAATCATGATCGCGGGAATACTGAAGAGGTATGCGGGTGGGACGAAAATTATTAATTATGAGCAGACAAATCTGTCTTCCCTCTTCCTTAGTCTTTTATTACGCGTCTTTTTTTTCGCACGGATATAATCCCGTAAGTACTTTAAGTGTAGTGAAAAACCGTGAAAGATGAACCTTATTGTTTAAAACTTTCTTTCTCTTCTGTTTTCCTACTGATCAGTTTACAAACACCGGTCAGTTGTTGAAAGTAGTAAACCATGATAGAATCTTTCAACTTGTGCCTGTAGTTTCATCGATGATTCCCAGTGCTTTCAAACTACAGCTTGTTATTTTGGTCTGACCATGGCGTGGCTTCGGAAAAAATAAAGTGGTGCATTCACCAACGAGTCCTTTTGCCACGAGAAGCTTTGCTGCTTCTAACTCTTAGGAAAGTAAGTCCAAGAACATCATTTGATCGAAATTATGTTTTTTTTTTCTTTCTAAAGATTCTGTCTGAAGAATTTAGATTTTGTCGGAGGCAGAACCTTTACAAGGAAGTTAAAGGATTTAAGATGAATTAAAGCGTTTTAAAGGTTTTTATTAGGTTAGTAGTATAAAAAGGCCGGAGCTCTATCAACACAAAAGGCTTGTTAACTGAAAAAATGTAATTAGTCCGTCACTTGATGATCAAAAAAATTTGACCCGTTATTTTTTCTTTTATAACATAAACCAAAATTGACGAAGATACGACGCTTTTAAAATTCTCAATACGTCACTGTTTGGTATAATTTTTAGTGAGTACTGACGTCACGAGCCCCTACTCCCGAGTTTTGATGCGTTTTATCTTTGTGAATATTCGTTGATTTACAAAAACAAAAAATACGTGTCCATTATTTTCCAATACTCTAACTGACGGACTTAGAAATAGATTTGCAATTTATTGATGGCGGAAACTAGCCTATTCAAGCCCTTATCCGATATGTAACAGAAAAAATCTATAGATTTGATTCCTTTCCAAAACCGTCTCTCGTCCAAAAAATCCTCTAGAACGTAGGTCGAATGTATTTTTTTACTCTTATATTTACTAAACATCTACGTTAAAGAAGATACATTAATTATACCTAAGTATCAAAGTGCAACCTCTCCTTTTAAATGTCAGTGGTTTTTTGTACATGGTCTCAATTGTCGAAGCAAAAACATGCCAAATCGAGACGTAAACCACTTGTCGTAAAGTACATTATTTATTATACTGACCTCATCATGCGTAGATGTTTGCAACTCATATTCTAAGTTGGAAGGTGATCTTATAAATTCATCAAACCATGAAACCAGTACTCTCTTTCACTTAGTCTGATTGAAGTACCTATGCAGTTTGAATTTCCGCTACGGGATGGAGGCTACGTGACCCAAGAACCAACCTCCTTTTTAATGTCGCTCGTCCATCTACCTGGGGTGTCCCACACTACGCTTACGTCGATACACGGTCTTATTATGATTCTAAAAAACTCAAGTTTTTTAACTCAAGCCGTCTCGTATAATAATATGTATTTCTAAAAGTCCAAAGCCTTGTTCTCTTTTATCCGTTCCAAAACTCAGTTTTTGTGAAAACTTTTCAGTAATCTTCGGCATAAGTTTTCCCAACTGTGCTATGTAGTATGTAAGTACATTACTTTAGTACCTAACTTGTTCATAGTTCCAAAACTATAAGGCGAGCTGTGTAGTAAAGAAAAGTTTTTCAACTACTTACTAACCAGGTCCAGAACAACACTTAAGGTTTTCCTCATTCAAAGACTTCAACTTATTCCAAGATTCAATAAAACCGATCTTATGTAAGTTCCTAATTTAAAATTTAAAACCAATTGTTATGTTTCCCTGGTTAGCAAAATCAAAGGCTCGAGGACATGACATCAACAATAATTACGTACCTTTACGGTCATGCCATAGCAGTAATTGTGGTTTCATTTGAATTACGTGAATGACCAGGAGCTCAATAGCGGATTGATTCCCATAACACAGGCGGGGTCAATTTCCGAACGCACCCGCATCTACCTTTCATTGTCCCATAGACAATTTTAGACGATTATCAACCTTGTGTCTTCATTCAAAAGATTCAATGCCATATTTAAATGCGCATTTATCTTTGTAAAGTTTAAGTAATGGTCTCTAACAATATTCTTCTCCCCTTTTTGGCCGTTTGTCATGCAATTTTTCAATCTAGTTCGAATTGCGGTGTTTCGTGCTCGGCAGCAATTTCTTTGGTATATTTCAGTACATGATTACTTTTACCGTTTCTTCACGTAATGCCTAGGCAAGTGGGCATGCATTTAGGTGTTTAGCGTAGCCTCAATGTTTATGTGACAACCTGACAAATAATAATGTCTTTGGCCGAATTCCGTGGTTTTTGTCGTATTGAGCAGACCGTAAGTTTTTGATGTTAGGTAGGTAGGTACATACCTAGGTATTTTGTATGGAGGGCACGAAATCATCACATGTTTACCTACCTACGACATTTTGTTAGAAAACTTTGATAATGTTGGATAGAAATAAAACGTCTTATAGGTAACCTCTTTTGTTTTTTTTTTTCTTATCTTTTTAACTTTAACCACAGATTATTTTCAAACAACTTCTAAGTACCGACAGCGACTTGAACCCGACTCAACGATCTTCTTACACATTCGTGTCTTCGTGGTTTTGAAGATAGGATTTTTGTCAGTTTTTAGTCGCTCTAGGTAGGTACCTACTTGACAAATAAATTCTTAGATAGGTAGTGCCTACTGTACTATAATTGGCAGGTAGGACCGTAAAACAACATGAATCATAACTTCATGACGTAGGTAGGTACCTACAGCAGCTTTTGCAATACTTATCTAATTTACTACACAACAAGAGAATAGGCACCTAACTAACTACTAATCTTCCAAAGAATGTAGGTATCAGTAGGTACGAAGTAAGTAAATACCTAGGTACCTACTAGGTAGGTATGAAGGTAAGGTAATGAAAGACTTACCTCCTTACAACTGTTGTTGCTTGTGTAAATTAGGTATAATTAGCTGGATCGTGCTAATGCTAAGCAAGCAAAACTACTGACTACTTACGTACGTCGTGTACATATAAATAAGTAGGTAGGTAGTTACGTTTGCTAGGTACAAAACAAATGTGCAATGAAGGCAAATCAAATTCAATGTTAGGTTTGTTTTTACGACCTAGGTAGGTACCTATCTACTTACTCTTCGCAAATGAATAATCCTTCTCGTCTGATAACATTCAGAAGTTTATACAGAATATTATTGGTAGGTACCTAATTTATAAAGATTTACAGCAGTTTACTAACGTGTTATAAGTACTATGGAAGATTTTACAAACTTCATACTATGCTCAAAAAATCCCAATCTTATGCATAACAACGTAAAGTACTTACCATTGACAATGAACCTGTGTCTATCGTTCATAAGCTCCTTCGATAATTTGGGACATTCCTTACTTAGAACAACACACAAATCATTCAACTTTGCACCGCTTTGTTTACTAACAATCTCGATAAAATAATTACACTTATCACTGTCATTCGCGCCCGTTATTATTTCAAACTCATTTAAATTAAGAATCCCTTTCTTTACTAACACGTCTAGAATATTTGTTTCGCATAGTTCTCGTAATAAAATGTGTTTGTGGCGCAGCAGACCGGCACAAACGTCGCCTACCACGGCCATCGTTCAACTAAAGTTCGTTGTGAAAAAACTCCATTCAATCCCCTCATTCAAACTTGGAACAGATGCGAACAAGGCATGCTCCACTTGGGTACCTTACCCTTGAAAAGCCGCCTGTTTTTGGGGCCTTCTGTCCCTTTCTTACTTCTGTTGAAGAAAGAGATAAAATATTTTCCTTTGATAAGAGATGTTTACGAGTTCGAATAGATCGTGAGACGTAACTTTTGACCAAGGAAGGGATTATTTTATGAAAGTCAGTGGTTCAGTTTTATTTATCGGGCAAGGAATAATACAGAAATGATATTTAGTTATGTACTAATTAGGTACAGACAGAATCAATATTGCATGGCGTTTGATGGTTGCGCTACCACTTCAAAACTACGTAAACAAACTTTGGTTGATTGAATAAGACTTCGTAACGTAGGTAGCTACTAACTTGGTACCTAGTGTGTAGGTACCTACTTATCGATAGTGAATGTGTTACACAATGCAATCACGGTCAAATGGATCAGAATAAAAGTGAAACACTGCACTGTTATTAAATATGGCATTGACATTAGCAAAGACGTTTGATCATTTAGGTTTATATTTTAATCCCATTACAGTTGATAAAACGGCGAGAGATTCGCATACTTAAAACATGTCGTTTATAGAGATAAAAGATTTTGACTCGGAAACGGAAAATAGGTAGGTACCTACCTACCATATGTATATGTCACCGTAAAATTGTCAAACACGTTATATTACAGTATAACGTGTTTTTTCTCGCGATATTGTAATGTCTCGAATTATTGTCAACTGAACATACGGAAGTATCTCTGCCCCCATAATCGGGACTTGGGGCACCCCCCCGTTAGGTTAGTTAGGTTCCTTTAAACCCTGCACTCGGAAATAGGGACCCCGCGAAGCGGGGCTCCGTCGACTACGCTTTTTAGGGAGAATGTAAAGTGTTTTAAGGATATGTTAAGAGTAAGTGTCAAACTGCTGTCAGAAGCACATACGCTCCTCAAATATTCTCGCGATTTCCTGTAAATACTGTGAAGTTGTGCCTAAAAACAATATAAAAGTGTAGCCAAAGTGTAAAGAAAAACAACTAAAAACCGCAAAAAAACTTATCGAAAATTCCAAAATTCTCCTAGTCAGAAAATATTAAACTTTTTTTTGTCTGTTTGAAAATGTCACTGTCAAAATCCCAATGTCAACTTCAAAGCAGTGCTGCCACTTAAAAAGTTAAATCACCCCTGAATCATGGATTGCCAAACAGAAAATTCAAAAAAGAATAGTGCAAATGCGGCTGAAGTATTTAGCCAGCAAATATTTCACAAAAGCCTATTTAATAGTCGACCCAGATCAAGCTCATGTAGTGGTACAATACCTACTAGCGTCGCCAGTACGACGATAGACCTAGTAGACTCTGAAAATGGTCCTGAAGAAAACTGGGTTGAAGTACCCGGACGCAAAAGACCCCGCAGCCCTGAGGAACTACCAACTAGCCAAAAGCAGACTAAATTAAATTGCTACTGGTTGAGCGCTCCCATTACTACCTCGAACCGATTCTCTGGCCTTGATGTCATAAATAATTCTTCCGAAACCTCCCAAAAGCCCATCAAACCACCTCCATTGTTCGTAGACAAAGTTAGTACCTAATATTCAGCCACTCTATGACATGCTGAATGCCACAAATACTGACCCGTACGAAATCAAGATCCTCCGTGGTGAACAAGTGAAAATTTCAACCACTCTTCTGCTTCATAATATTAATATATTATTAATAATTAATCATTAATAATCATTAGTAATTATTTAATTATTAATATTAATTTTTATATTATAATAATAATAATTACTAGCCGATGCCCGCGGCTTCGCTCGCATAAAGTTACATACAAAAACCTTCCTCTTGAGTCTCGAATCATTCTATCTATTAAAAAAACCCGCATCAAAATCCGTTGCCTAGTTTTGATGATCTAAGCATACATAGGGACAGACAGACGCGGCGCGCGGCGGGAGACTTTGTTTTATAATATGTAGTGATAGTGATAGTGATGATAATACACTCGGTTCCAAAAATAACGGGTCAGTCACATAAACCCGAATATCTCCCGAACTACGTTTGCCATCATAATGAACTGAGACTTTAATTATACAGATAAAAAATAAAATAAAACTTAGTTGCACCCACAATATTAATCTCTAAATTAAAAAAATTAATAAAGTAGTCATATTTTTCTTAAGATTTTTTTTTATGTTTGTTTTTTTGCTGTTTTTCATCACTTTCGTCATTTAATACTATGTATTGCCTCCACGAGCTCTTCTGACAGCTTCCAGGCGATTAGGCATGCTGTACACCAAATTTCGAAGCCGGTGCTGAGGAATACCTTCCCATTCCTCCACCAGTGCTTGTTTGAGCTCGCTTCAAGGGAAACCTTTACCAGGTTTACCTTGAAAAAAAAAGGTCTCAAGTTCGAATTTAATCCGAAGTTTAGCTGTAGTGATGTGTAACACTTTGTTTGTGTTTCTTAATAATTAGTGAGCACGACACCGGCACTGAATCAGTGGTAATCGCTCCAGCGGCAGCGGATCGCGTCCAGACAGGCAGATACTTGAGGTATTCCATGCAACTGAATTGATGGATGGCTTCGACCGAAGAACAGTCAGGACTATGCACTTAGATTTTCTTTGATGAATGGCGTTTGAGTGCAGAGATTTGTTAAATACTCGTAATTAATTATAAATCCGTAATTCCGTACCTACCTATTAGAATATTGAAATTTAAAACGAGTTATACTGGCTATGCAATTAGGCATAGGTACCTAATGGGTTACAGATTTATTTTCCTTATTTAACTTTGATTTGTAAGTTAATAATCTGTGTGGATTCTGAAGAAAGTTACACTAAATTGTAATTTTCTCGTCAATGCTCTCATTGAATGTCTATAAGTGCTTAACTTACCTTTTTTCAATATCACGTGACGAAAAAGCAATGACTGAGTAGTTTTGCACAAAGAAACTCTTACTACAACAGAGAATGACCATGTAATGCTGGTTATAAATACTAATAGAACAGAACAACTCTATTGCTCCCCTGGGCGTCGTAAACGAGGGATGAAATCTGAGGGATACCTACTCGTAATGAACCACATCACCTGTGAATTGTGTAATCAACTAATAACTACCTACAATTTATTGTATTAATGTGGTACGGTTATTTTTTATCCGGATTGGAAATCATCAAATGACCACTCCCGCTCTGGGGGCAGCCGCGGAAGGGAGTGCCAGACTTTTACTGACTAAAACCTATCCAAGTTCCTTTTTAGCCCTTTGTGTTACGGGGCCACGGTAACTCTTTCGAACAGTCTCGCAGCCCCGGCAGTCATCGGCTTTCGAGTCGTATATTTTCAGGGTATAGGGTAAACATACCGGTTTACCGGCACCTACCCCTTTTCGGCCACTTCGCACATTGTTTTGAATAATAGACAGTGGTGCCGATTCTCTTGTACACCGAACTAACTTAAACTAAAACTAAAATTTCTTAATTTTAGTTAGTTGGTTGCCGTAAGTTATTCTGAAAACAAAATTCTCTAATTTTAGTTTTAGATTTGACACAATTAAAATCGAGTTTGACAATCGCCAAATTGAATAGACCATAGATTAAGATTTGTCGGAGATTAAAATAAAAACTGAATGAAAGTGAACGAAATGATCTGAATTGCAAAAAAAACCCTTGTGAAATCAAACAATTATTTAAAATTGTTTATCAATAATCATTAATGAAATACAGGGAGTATTATAACGGCGTAAAACATTATTGTTGTCAAATATTTATATTTCAGTTTTTATTATCTGTGACCATAATAATCCTGCTAGGGTTGGAAATCGGAAATGACTTAAAATCTTGGCGAAACTTTTCGGTTTTCATTATGATATTTTATTAAAATCAACAAAACTGCCGTATTTAAAAATCTATGAGGTAGCATGATTTGTCTTGTTATTTATTTCAGTCTAGTTTCAGTTTTTTAAAGCTTGTTAATAAATAAAAAAATGATCTTAAAAAATTATGTTCGGTTTTTTAGTTGAAAATAACCGTATTTTCGTCGGCGTTGGGAAGGAAAGCCCTATCTTTGTTTTGTTTGTCATGTCAGATGTCACATGTCAATAATATTATTTATTTGGTGGTCGGTTAACATAATTAATTAACAAATAAGTCCTCTTTGATGTTCGCTTCGTTTAACACTAATCTCTGTATTCACGAGTAGTAGTAAAGTAACGTATACTTGTGTACACTATACTAGTATATACTCTAAAAGGAAAAACAAGAAGAAAATCAAGCTGATCCCAAAGTATTGGTTTTAAGGCCTATGTCAGTAGCGAGCTAAACAAATTGGCCAGCAGCAGGACTGTTCAGCAGTGGCAACAATGTAAGTTGTTTCAGTGAGATGAAATGTTATACTGGATTGGATAAGTATATGCTTAATTTTCATGTATTCTAAACTTATTTAATTTCAACAGATTTGAAGTGTGTGGGTGACAAAAGTGAAAACAAAGGCAAGAAAGGCGAGGGATTCCACCAGGGCTACTAGTGGAGGACCAGCAGGGGCAGATCTCAATGACATTCAACGCATGTTATCCAGAAACATTTATTAAATATGCGGTTTCAATTTTGTGATTCATAATCGCTACTCTTTTTTGTTTAGGTTTAAGGAGAAAATAAATATTTTAACATTAAAGAAATAAAATGTTTCATTTAATTAAAAGAATTGACAAGTGATTGCTGAATTTTCCACGCTTCAGCAAGGAAATCGGTGCAGGTATCCTCCGCAATAGCGCTATGCTCGGTGACATTGATATCTTCTTCATCTGCAAAGATACACTTAATTAGATTTCTTATTTTGCAAACGAATAAAACAGAATTATATATGAATCAAATCAAACACTTACAATAAAATGTTTCCAATTGTACAGGGTGCAACATGCCAGAATAATTTTTGTAGCATTTTCTGGTTCTGTTCACTAGGCGCCCATTACACATTTCCACCACATTTCTTGCCCTTGAGTGGCACTCAATATTTGGCACCACGATGGGAATCATGAGCCATGACTGTAGTGGGTATCTGTTCCTAAAATAAATAAAACTTTATATGTACTTAGTTAATAGATATACCCAATAGGTATAAAGTTTACTAGTGACCTAGGTACGGAGAAGCCACTGAGATCTTTCCTCACATACTATTTACTAACTCATTTCTTTAATAAGTAATGACTAGGTGTAATGTATCACGTAATAAAAGTCACTATGACAAAAAACGAAATCCAAGGATTTGTTTTAGCAAGTGAATTACTGCATACGTATAATATATAGGACACAAAACCGTTCTAGCCTTTAGGTGATTGGGGATAAATTCTTCATCCAAACGAGGATTCAGCTTATCCACCAAATAAAGTGCCCCCGATCTAGGTGTCTTTTTATTGAATTTCTTCTCTGCCATTTGGAATGGGTTGGATTGGTCTTATTATCTTTCCAATTGAATCCTCTCTTGATAGTTTCTAAAACATAGTTATTTCTTATTAGACACATTTATTACACAAAACCTGGAAGTGGCTTTGATTATGAGAAGTGTAGCATGTGCATTAGATGTTTAGTACGCAAATCCCGGTCAGTGGGTCGTCTTAGGGGTGGATTTCCCTTGTAAGTTTTCATGAATGCATTTCGTATTGTATCTCAATAAAATAACACTAAATTTACCTTTCTGCCGAATCGACAACGGCTGCAATCACATAAGCTTCCATTCTGAACTCAAACACATCCAAACTTTCAAGAAAAACGAGAGAAATCTGGTTTGTAAATTTTAGTTCATGACAACTAATTTTATTCCACATCTTTTTAGTCTCGATTAAAAATAGTCTGATTTAGTTTGACAATCAAAGTTTTAGGTGAAAAACGTCAATTTCAGAATAGCGAAATTGCCATTTTCACTAAATTGAATAACTTAGTGCTGTCAAACTATAATTGATTTAAGTTATGTCATTTTAATCAATTTCAGAATAGGAAACGTCGTTTGACAGGAATAAACTAAATTTTAGTGATTTTTAGTCTAGTTTAGAGAAATTTGTGACAAGAGAATCGGCACCAGTGGTTACACCCCTTTCTAATTTCGTGTCATTCGATCCTGATACATGGTTCATAATCCAACGGCACGTCCTCTTAATTTTCAAACTGAGCCCTCATTCGCCGTTTAAAAATTAATGTGAGCAGGTCAAATTTAGGAAAAAAGCACATGTATTGATTTTCAAAGGAAAGTTTTTAAATGTTACTGTGGGTTTGTTGCTGATTGATTTGGTTTGTGTGTATTAGGCATGTTTAATTTCAATATTCAAGTGCCCAAACTCATCAAACTTTTCATAATTAGTGATATTTTTGATGGTCGGATATACGTGGTCTCGTAGAGGTATTATCGTGGTCTTTGAGGCGAGCGTGGAACACGAACGCGTCTGTCGTCATGAGGTGGGTGGACGGCAAGCTAGGCCATTGCCCACCGTCCACAGGCCTGCACCTACGGTGGACGGGGGCCATGCGGTGGGCACCGTTGCCCGGTGCGTCACCCGTGGCTGCTGGGATGTGAGGTTCTCTCCCTCTCACGTTCCGCCACCTCCTTCGCTAGCATGTCTGCTTCGTAGAAGGAGGTGATTTGGTGAGGTGGCTTCAGATTCTCTCTCGTTCCGGACCATGGATTGCACCAGGGCCGGACGCGAAAGATCGCCGACGCCGATAGCCGTTACGAGGCGCGTTTTCGACCGGAGGCACCGGTTGACCTGAAGTGATGCTGTGACCGCGCGCAAACAAAATTTGTAGAGAATTTTGTATTCTCCAATATTGATATTTATACAAATTAGTACTTAGCAAAAAACCCATAGGAAATGAGATATTTACGAAAAAAGCGATTTTTGTGACCTTTGACCTTGAAATTTAATACTTGCGTACACCCTACCATATGTAGGTATTGAGATAACTTTAGGGGTGTCAATATACAAGTATTTACAGACTTACAGCTGGGTATCTCGAATTCCGAGGTGAACTTACTATAATGACTGGACCATTACGGGACTATAAAACATACAATATAAAAAAAAAACCGGCCAAGTGCGAGTCAGACTCGCGCACCGAGGGTTCCGTACAAACTTTATTAAAAATATTTTTATTATATGATGTAACTAAAAATGTATGCTTTTCGCAATTTTTCCTTTATCTGTGTTATAAGACGTTGCTTCGTACCAAATTTCAAGATTCTGAGTTCACGGGAAGTACCCTGTAGGTTTTGATTCCCTTGCGAGTGTCGAAAATTTGCGGCATAAACGGGAGTATCTTTTGATCGCGTTGACTTAGAAGTTTGATTTTTTCACAGCTCCAAGAGACCATAGACTTGAGTATTTGATATGAATTTCAGCTTGATACCTCCACGCGTTCCTGAGAAAAAAGGTCTTGACAGACACACAGACGGACAACAAAGTGATCCTATAAGGGTTCCGTTTTTACCTTTTGAGGTACGGAACCCTAAAAACAACTTTATCACATTCAAAAAAAGAAAAAATAAATGTAAATATCTCTTTAGGTGTTTTTACACCTTTCATGCAAACTGACGATGACTAAAATCTTACTAATCGACTCATGCGGTTTGTGTCTTCATTTATAATTTATGTTATCTGTTGTTAATTCGGAGAGACACAGATGTCAAACTCAACGTCATTGTTGTTGTTTGACGTTTCTGTCGTAGGCATTCTAACCTATTACTTTATTTTGTTATAAAAGTAATTTCTATTTAAAATACAGCCATTCTTCGTTCGATTTATGATTAGATAGTAAAATTGTGTGTTACTGTTATATTAGGTGCTTAAAATGGCACCAATAGTAAATAATTCATTGGATGGTAAGTAAAATTCCTTCCTCGCAAAACACAACTAGACTCGATCGAATTTTGACTTTATTTTCAAATCATGAGGATTTTACTATTTATTGTGTTAAAATCGTGCCATTTAAGAATCGAATTTGTGTCTGAAAAACCCAAATGTACTTAGTTATATTCCTGATATAGCGCCATGTAAACTAATCTATTTGTCGTTGTAGACACAGATTCGGGCTCCGATTCTGATAGCGGGTCGAGTGCTAGCCACAGCAAGAGCCCTAGCCCTGCGCCTGGCAAAGAAGGCAGTCGTTCAAGGTAATAATTACATTAAAATAGGATAATACTTTTGTGTTCACCAAAAATCTAAAGGTACATCTATGTATGCATTTCTAAAATACTGATCGTGCACCAAATATTCCTGAATGTTACACAAAATATGTATTGTTTTTTCCCGCGATATTGTAATGTCTCGAAGTATTGTCAACTGAACATACGGAAGTATCTCTGCCCCCATAATCAGAACTTGGGGCACCCCCCCGTTAGGTTAGTTAGGTTCCTTTAAACCCTGCACTCGGAAATAGGGGCCCCGCGAAGCGGGGCTCCGTCGAGTACGCTTTTTAGGGGGAATATAAAGTGTTTTAAGGTTATGTTATATTAATCGGTATTTCTCAGGAATGGTGCATTAACTTTTCATGAGAGTTGTGCTACTGGGCAAGGGTGTTTGACACTTTGATTAAATACATTTTGCAGTGCATTATCTGAAGTAAAACTAAAAAAATAAATGCTTGTTTTTAAAATTAGGTGTATTACTATTTTTAGAAATTTGCAACAGTTGTTAAATAGATGCTTGTTATGACATATTTTAATGAACATATTTTGGTGCACATTCAGTATATTTGGTGGAACACAGGCAAAATTAGGTAAATGAAATGGGAATAAATTGAAGTACTTTTAAATACCATCCATTAAAATATACTGTGGAAAAGTAGCAACAGGTTAAGTAAGATACTCTCTAGATCATTTTGATAACTGATACTGTGTGACAACTACGTAACAATATTTGAAACATATTCCAACATTGTTGATGAAACACTTTAAATGGATTAAGAAAAGTAGCTTTTTCAATCTTAGTCAGTTTAGCAAGTTAGCCTTGTTGTATTAACATGTTTATCTATTGTTTAATATCTTTGCATATTAATTTAAGTTGATCTTATACTAACCTGAAATAATTTAAAACATTGAAAAAAAACAGTAGTGCTGTTGTAAATGTAAACAGGGTGAACTTCTTAATTTTCCTTTCCTTACATTAACATAACTGATTGTTGTACAGGTGCATATTTATATTTTGAAAAATACCAGTGTGGACAATTATTAATTATACTTGACCCAATAATAAAATAATTACATTTTATTTTCAGATCAGTGTCCCACAGTCCAGTCAAGTCAGGAAGTGAATCTCCTAAATCTGCCCGGTCCGCCCACTCCAGAAGATCGTCCAATGCTTCTAGAAGCAAGTCCAACTCTCCTGCTCGTTCAAACAGATCTCGCTCAGGGTCTGCTCACAGCAACAAGTCTGGATCCTCAAGCCCAAAGTCCAATGCATCCGGTAGCCCTAAGCAAAGGTCCCGAAGTGGGTCCAGGAGGTCTCGGTCAGGCTCAGCCAGTGCTAGATCTCGGTCTGGAACCCCTAAAAGCCATTCAGCTAGCCCCAAGTCTGGACCTCATAGTCCTAAATCTCGCTCCCAATCACCAAAATCCAGATCCCAAAGCCCAAAATCCCGATCACAGAGTCCTAAGTCCAGGTCGCAGACTCCAAAGTCACAGGTTGCCAAAAGTAGGTCAAGGTCTAAATCTGCAGCAAGTGCAAGTCCTAAGAGTAGGAAGTCTAGATCTAGATCTGGAAGTGCTTCTAGTGCCAGGTCTAAGAGTCCTGTGGCCAGGTCGCAAGCACATGACAGTAGGTCTAACTCACCGGGGCTTATGATCGATGATGCAGAGGCTAAGGACAAGTCTAAGAGTCGTTCAAGGTAAATAATCATTTCATAAATTTATACAGGTCTTTAGGTAATCCGATTAAGTAGGTATCTAAGAATGTAAAAATCAATATTGATCTACACACATATTCCTAAAATGAGAAGTATGGAAGATATGCTGCGTCAATGCCAAATAAATTGGCATAAAGTTAGGGGAATGATAAATGATGTTGATACATATTCTTGAAAAAATCTATCAAAACTCATAATTTCTGCATTCTACTCTCACTACATTGCTTTCTATACTAAATAATTAAATATTTTTTTTAGATCTGGCTCAAGGCACTCAAAATCAAAATCCCGTAGCAAGTCCAAGTCAAAGAGCCGCTCGAGGTCACGATCCAAGAGCTCTGAGCCTGATATTGGTAAGCATTCATTCAAAAGTTATATTTGCTTTGCTATACCATAATGTAGAGTGGTTACGAAACCAGTCAGCCCATGGTCGATTCCTGCAATGCGTAATGTTAATTGATTTTACATTAGGAAATTGTATGTAGCTTGTAACAAATTCGCTTAAGGTCTGACAACTGACTGCAAATATAAAAAAAAAAAAAAAACTTTAGGAAATGACCAGATTGAAGTCTATATTTGTACCTGGGTAATACCTTGGGATTTACAACACAAGTGGAAATGGCCTAAACTTTGTAGTAAACAATATATGGGTAATCATCATCCACCTCTTTTTATTCGCCAATTTGCCAATCGTGCCACTTTTCTGTGGGTAATTAATATCTCCCTCTAAAGCAGGATCTTTTTTTTAGAGGAAATAAACATTGAATCTCTTAGTTAATTAATATCTTGAAGCTTAGGTAAATATAATATGGGAATAGGTAGGCATCAGTGGCGAAGGGTGAAAATAGTATCAGGGGAAGCCAAAGACACAAAAATTTGAATTGTATGTTTTTGCTTTTTTTATACTGTTTTTCCCATGATAATCTTGACCTCATTTTTGGATTTTCATTTTGATCATCAGCGACCCCAAAAACCACGAAAACCACACCCCTGATGAAAAAACCAAAATGTTTGTCAGCGCCATTTTGGATTTTCATTTTGACCTTATTTTCATCACCAGCGACCCCCCAAACGACATCCATGATAAAATAAACAAAAATGTTCGTCGGCTCCATTTTGGATTTTCATTTTGACTTTATTTTCATCATCAGAGACCCCAAAAACCATATAAACGACACCCATGATGAAAAATTCAAATATTTCGTCGGCGATATTTTGGATTTTCATTTTGACCAATATTCATTAGTAATGGCCCCAAATAAAAAGTGATATTATCATGTAAATAGGTCAAAAAAATAAAAATACATTTGGTACCAAATACGATATCGACCATTACTCTCGTTCTACCACAAATACTTTCTTTTTCTGCCCCTGCCGTAACTCAATAATTTTCGGCATACCTAGGTCCCTACAAAACGGTACTGCCAGCCGCGAAGTCACGTGTGCGTGTCCATACTATTTTAGTTCTGAATTCTTACCCCTTACACGCTACCTGTTGCTTTCGTGGAACAAATTTTTTTTTCATTTTTGTAATGTTTTACGTGTTATAAGAGTGCCTTGTTCCCGAAGGTAAGCCGGTAGGAATGGGCTTCTTAGGTGCCTTCAGGCCTGGTAGGTCTATTCTCATCTCTGTTAATGACAAATAATTAACCGAGTAATTCTTCACAGGAGAGAAGAAAAAACGCGCCGTCCTTTCAGACTCAGAAAGCGATGGCGCCACTGAAGCCACTGTTAAACGCAAGAAGGCAGGCTCAGACAGCGGCTCCGAGACCAGTGACAAACCTAAAAAGAAGACCAAGAAGATTGTCGACACCGATGATGAGGAGGAGGGGGAGAAGAAAGATGGGGATGGCGGTATGTGATAAACTTTTTGTTTAAAATACTGGTATTCAGCTGCATCCGGTTAGACTGGAAGCCGACCCCAACGTGGTTGGGAAAAGGTTAGACAGGTGATGATATTGATGACACGGTGGCGTAGTTAATCCTATTAGGGCCTTTCTATCAATTTTTTTGGGCGTTTGATCCCAAGTGCAGCGAAGCTTAAAACGAGGAAAAATCATCCTGACTTGCATCGCTTAGGCTGTCACAAATTTTACTAAGAGGTATGAGAAGGTAAATTGAGATAAAAAAGTTAGTAACTGAGATTATGGCTCGCATCTGTTAAGTTGTTATCAGTAAATAATTAACATTTCAGGAGCCCTTGTTACTCGCGGCCCCAAATCATTGATAAGGTTGATACGGCGTTAGCTACGCCCCGGACTACAGCCATATTAAAACTGTTTATCTTGTCACATTCTATCATTTTTTTTGTAGTTTTACTTAATTTGATGTTCAAATCCCACAGTTACGGCCGACGCGCTATTCGGTGACGCGTCAGACATCAGTACTGAAGATGAAGGCGGCGCCGACAAGGCTTCAGGGCGGTCTCGATCGCGTAGTCGCAGTCGCAGTCGTAGTCGCAGTCGTAGCCCCGGAGACGCAAGAAGATCTGGTGATGAGGGAAGAGGCAGTGGCGATGAGGTGAGAATCAATTGAAATTTTTAAACAATTTGATAATTTTAATGACCCGTTGAAGACTTATCAGTGATAACTTGTCTCGTAAATCTTGCTTAGAAAATCAAAGCCACAACATGCACATCTGGATAATTATCTCTATATTTCGCATAGATTCTACACAATTTGTTCTCGCGGATGTCGGCTAGGACACAAGTATGAAAATACTTCAACATCACATTAAAAGAATCCACTTTATACCCAATGGAAGTCATACCCTGAGTAATGGGGTTAAAAATTTGTTGACCGTCGTTGAGTGCGGGGCCTGAGAGAATTAAAATATCTTCCATATTACTTACTCCTGCATTTTCTCTCTGTTTCTTACCTATCATTAATCTTTCTGCCCTTTTCCCCCATACTTGGATAGGTAGCTACAAGTCTAACCCGATTCAGTTGAATATCAGTTTAACCACTTTCATCCATTTCAAATTACAATTTACAGATCAATAACAACAGTAAAATATGTACAAATTTTACATTTCAAATTACAATTTACAGATCTATTAATAAATACAAAAAAAATAAACACAAGTATCAAAAGGGGAAGTGAATTGCAGGGCGTCAAAAAATTCATTCATATCGCTGACAATAGGAAAAGTGCCCAAAAGGCTGGCAGCATTGCCACTTTGGATGGCAATGCTGATTCTTTGGGTCAAAAATTAATTAATCCTTCATAATATCTTCTCAAAATTCCAGCGAGAACCTCGCGACAAACCGGAAGAGGAAGAAGAAGTGGAAATCCCAGAGACTCGCATAGACGTAGACATGCCCAAGATCTGGACGGAACTGGGCAAAGAGCTGCACTTTGTGAAACTGCCCAACTTCTTGTCTGTGGAGACAAGGCCTTATGACCCCAGTACCTATGAAGATGAGATTGATGAAGAGGAGACCTTGGATGAGGAAGGTCGAGCCAGGTAAGGATATCTGGAATGCTGCAAACTTTTACATAGATGTAACATTCACAAACTGCGCTTACAGTTTGCACCAAAGCATGTGGCCCGGTTTCCACCAAAGCGGAGAGGAGGATTGTTATTGTGAGAGATTGTGATTGGTCGTATCTTGCACACCCCGCGTGTGCGAGATTCGACCAATCACAGGAAAGACGAGAGACGCGCTATAGACTTCAACCAATGTGATTGGTCGAATCTTGCACATCTCTCCGCTCCGCTTCTATCCGCTTTGGTGGAAACCGGTCCTGACATAAAGTAAATAACTTTATGCTATAAAATAATTAAGCATAATGAAGCCTCCTATTTAATTCCTCCTTGTTGTTTTGTTTGCCAGTGTGACTGCTGATCTTGGGATTCTGGGTTCAGGTTGAATCAATTGTTATAGGACATTTCCTAAAACTTCTGAATAGCAGCCCCATGTCTAGATTTGGATCCGATTGATAGCAATAATTTCGTTTTCCATTGTACGAGACTTCAACGTAACAGGATTTGGTTTTACACCTTTGCCTTACCCTTGAAGGTATATGATGTTCTGTTGCATGTTTCCAGGTTAAAACTGAAAGTAGAGAACACAATGCGTTGGCGAACAGTATTTGACAAGGAAGGCAGCGCTGTGAAAGAGTCTAACGCGCGGATGGTGAAATGGTCAGACGGCAGCATGTCGCTACATCTCGGCTCGGAGATATTCGACGTGTATAAGCAACCCTTACATGTAAGTACAAACCAAAGACATCTGAATTTAAGGAGATCGGATAAACCGCCTAGTTTGTTGGCTATTGCCCGGTACAGATCAGTGAAACGTAACAAGAAATATAACACGCTACTAAGCTGTTGCCCGCAATTTTCGTCGGTTTATTAAATTAAAAATTTAAAAAACTCCTGCCACATAGGGTCATAATTTCAAGGTATTCCCGGTTTTTGGTGTTGGCTCTTTCATTTGATACCCACATTGAGGGCGTTGTGAAAAAAAATGTAACCAGCATTTGTTGGTGGCGGCCATCTTGGATTTGAAATTTATTATAGCATAAATATAGTATTCTACTAGTCAAGCCCTTTCATTTGATACCCATATTGAAGGAGTTGCTGAATAAATATGTAATCTAGGACTATTTTTAAAGTAAAAACTTCTTTAGGCTTGTTGAGCACTTTCAGGGTAAACAAAAATCTTGGAACTCGCGTGACCGTCACTTAACGCTTCGTAGCACTCGTAGCCGATCCGCTACGGTGAAGCACCAATAAGACGTGCGCGGGGCACAACCTGTAGCAGATATAGATTACTTAGTTTTCACTTCTATAGACTGTCCCCAATGTCTGCCCCGCATGTTTTTTTATAATAATTTGACGCGGACGAAGATTACGGGGAACAGCTAATCTGCGCATATAAAACTAAAACTCAAATCATTTATTTCAACTGGACCATTACGGCACTTTTGAATATCGATAAAACGAAAAAAAAAAACTTGAGAAAGAACTGTAGTTGCCCATTCCCTAGCGTAGATCTCTATGGAGAAGAATGGGCAAGAAACTCCATGGACACTTTTCAATAAAAAATGTTGTTACAAAATCTTGGTTTCATTTTTCATGTTGAGATTATACATATTATGTGAGAACGATGTAGAAAGACGTGCACATTAAGAGCGTCCAGAGTAAAAAAAAAAAACAACAATTTAAAATAAAGCAATTCAAATGATCCGTGGCAGCTAAGAGATGACCAGTCCCGACTGACAGCGCCCGTTCACGAACATGACGCATGGATCAAGCGCCGCGCGCCGTTCAAATCAACCATTTTGAAGGGAACTAAATGACCCGACCCACCCGCCACCATCAGCGAGACATTTGAGCGAGCATGACATTCGCTCAACCACCAAGGCATATTCAAGTCAATGAAAGATAAAAAATCTCTTTTCTATTCCCCAGGGCGACCACAACCACCTGTTCGTCCGCCAGGGCACAGGTCTGCAAGGCCAGGCAGTATTCCGCACCAAGCTGTCGTTCCGTCCGCACTCCACAGAGTCCTTCACTCACAGGAAGATGACCCTGTCTCTTGCTGACCGCTCCACCAAAACCTCGGCCATCAAGATACTGTCACAGGTCGGGGCGGATCCTGATGCTGATAGGAAGTATCAGCTTAAGGTATGTTGGAATAATTCTTTATTCTGGAGATTTTTACTTATAAAAATAAAGTAGTTTGAAAACTAGATTAGGTGATTAGGTGCAGAAATCCGCCTTAAGGTGCATTTTCCGGAGCAACACTGTGCAAAACAGTAACATTATTTTGGTGGCTACTTGTTACTATTTGTTGATTGTTACTCATCACGCCCATACCGTCAATAACATAAATTTACAAACAAAGACAAACTTTCAGCAACAAGCAAGTTGCACGGCGTTAGTTCTATTTTATAAGAAACATTCTCTAACAATGTTTTCAATCGTTACCACATGTTGACGGTTTTCAAAAATTACGCAACACTACTTAACATATACCAACACGGCGACATATACTAACAATAAAAAACTTTTTGCTGTGAGATGTCGCTCAGTAACACTTGGAATTAATGATTTTCTACAAAAGTAACTGCGGTGTGGGTGCACCATAGGCAAGCGTTGTGATTAACAGTCGTACCTTCTCTATATCCGGCTTTTGTCCTGCAAAGGGCCAGTAACAAATTAGTATTGATGATGGTATGGATTTGGTTTACACTTTACAATGTTATTTGTGGGTTAAACTGTAAAGTAAATAGCTTGTTCGACCTTACCTCGCTTTTTCAAAAATATATTGGGGTTGGCTTACAGTCTAACTGGATGCAGCTAACTTCCACAACCCAGTTTCACTGGGTAATACTTTAATCTTTGGTATAACTGATTGGCAGGCTTTTGGGACACGCTAACTAATGTTAAAGCTCAAATGATAGGCGGGACCAACGGCTTAACGTACTTTCTGAGGCACTGAGATAACTCAATACTTTGGATCTTGAGAAAGCTGTAGTTAATTAAAGTTAACAAAAAATATTTAAATGAAATACCAGAAAGAAGAGATGGAGCTCCGTGCGGCTATGCGGTCGCGTCCGTCTGTGCGACCCAAGCGACGCGGAGCGGCGCGGGCCGGCGCGAGGGACGACTCGGACGACGAGGGCGGCGTGTCGCTCGCCGCCATCAAGAACAAGTACAAGCAGGGGCAGAAAGGTAACTACTGCGAACATGTCATCTCATTCCTAATATGTATGACAGTTTAAGACCCCTCTTACAGTCCACTAAACAGCTATATTTCAAGTGGTGACAATGTGTTATAAAATTACGTTATTGCCTTTTCTACAGTAATAATAGACCACATTTTTTATTTTTTATTCTATTTACGAGTTATGACATTTTTTCGATTGGCGGCGCTAGTGGACTGTAAGAGGGCTCTTAAAGTGAAAGCACCAGGGTAGCTTTCGAAATTCAAATTTTATTCCATTTTTTGTAATTTGCAGGTCAGTGTCAGACTGTATTTTGAACAAAATATGATTTACTGATTTCTTATTATCTGTACTATTGCACTTACTGTTTTTCTCTGCATCACCCTAAGGTGAATTGTTAGAACATGTCCAAGGCGTTACGTTTGCCCTTTAAATAACAAAACAACAAATAAAAAAATTAAAAATAAATTACTAATTAAATATCTATACAAAATTCTTCATACGCTTCGCATTTAGCCGGTTTTTCTCTGTTTGTGAATTACTAGTAACAGCATCGTGAGTAGTAATTAATTCTCAGCTACCAAACACAAACAACTATTCGACTACAACTACTAAAACCCCACCGTTCTCTTTTCAGCATCAGCAGGAGCGCAAATATACTCGTCAGAATCCGACGCGTCAGATGTGGAGACACGCCGCGCGCGCCGACTGGACCGAGCGAAGGCGCTCAAGGACTCTGATGATGAAGGAAGCGACCATGCGGACGATCAGACCACTCCTAGACGTAATAGTAGTGCCAGTGGATCTGCCAGCGGTAGTGGCAGCGAGTGAGAAGTGCGATATGCGAGAATTAGTGTGTGTGTTTGTGGCAGTGGCGATGGTTCCATACAACCCGATTCCTACCGGATTCTTCTTTTGAAAAATGGCACAGCCAGTATTCTATAGACAAATAATATTATCACTTTGATATGTACTCTGACTCACCTCGTACAAACATTGACTCTTTGCTACTGGTGTGTGGTTTGCGATAGTTGAAGATTGAAAGAATTTCGTTGATATTATTTAAGAATTTCAAAAATCCAGACGTAGCTCGTTGTCCAGATTCTTCTTCTTCTTTCATATTGCTCTATAATTAGTCTCAATAGGATTTTCCTCGCAAGACGCTCAAGGATTCGGAAGGTGACGACAGTCACAGTACTGATAAATAATTCATTTTTCTAGTTAGATGACTGTGCCACGGCGTCACGTGGTATATTCTAGCTTTATACCATATCTGTCTGCTACGGTCTCTAATCATCTTTTGTTACCCATACACAACGCTCTGAATGAGATATATTTAGAAAATTCTGACAAAACCAATCTGTATTGCGTTACTTTGATATAAAGGACCCTGTAATTAATTATAAGTTGTAAATATAACTAGTTGTTTTATACAGTATTAGTTTTATTTTTAGATATAATGAACGTATGAAGTTCTTTAAAGTGTTTTGATGTTACTATTTTAGATATAAAAAAATTATAGGTATATCTAAAGACTGGAGTTGCCTGCCACAATCATCCGTGTGAAATTATTATAAAAATACTATTTTACCCGTTTTTCCAACTGTTTTCATTAATGCTCCGACGCTGTTGGTCGTGGCGGGATTTTACAGCCTATAGCCTTTCTCGATAAGATATACAGGTTGTAAACCACCTCATCACAAAGCCGTCAACCAAGCATTCTGTACATCAAACTAAGTAACTTTATGCAAAAATTATTGCTGGGAAACAACTTTTTTTTTGAGGTTATAAATCATGATTTGTGATAGAACCATTGCACATGGATGGATTGAATAGTAAGGTGGTTGTGGAGGTGCTAAAAGTCAAAATCTTAGAAAAAAAACTTGTAGGTATTAAAAAAAAAACTTGTCAAAATGTTGTAACTCTGACCCTCCATATCTCCGTAACTAGAAGGTTCCCAGGTACGGCGTAGAACAAGAAAAATATCGCAATAATAGGGAGAACAAGTCCCTTTCGGCTTCGTGAAGAGGTGTTTTACACCCTATAGAAAACTAAGGCCTGAATTCTTGTCGCGCTGACGGTCGGTTGCGCACGGTCGGTCGCGTACGAGTATACATTGTTTACAATACAACACCATACTGCGACGCTGACGGCAACGACAGCTAGGTGTTTTGTTCTGGCTGACGTCACGACCGACGGCACGCGACCGGCCATCAGCGCGACAAGAACTCGGCCTAAAAGAATACGTAAGAGGGGGGCGGGAGGGTGGGGCGTTCGTTTCCCAGTTCGGGCTTAGTGTTATTGGATTTTTCCATCAGGAATTTCTCAGTAGCAGCGACGGAGTCAGGATTTGTGCCCGGTTGATGGCAATAGGTTCGCCCCAAACTATATCTGGCAAAATGTGAATGTGTACCAGTGGCGAGGGGTTCATACAACTCGAAACTTACCGGCTTCCTTCGGAACAACCACTGTACTGCAGTCTACTATTGAAAAACATACAACAATGTAGGTATTCAGTTAGGACGTGATTGCCCAAACATGGTTAAAACTACAAATGGTTCGATGTACAGTCTTTTTTATCATTATTAAAAATGTGCACCGGACCGGTTTACCTGTTGCAAAAAAAATACCCGTCGCTACTGATGTGTACTAATTGGTACACCCTTGCCTGTGCCTAATTCTTCAAGCAGTGGCGTAACTATAGGGTGGCAAGACTGGTAAAACGCCACGGGCCCCTGGCCTGACGGGGCTCCCGATCCAAGAGACTGTAAGCTCAAAAGTGACCTAACATTTTAACAAAATTTTATAGAAATCATAAACTAATATAAGTACCTCCCTACTTAAAATCAATCAATATCTTACCTAATTACCTATCAATAACCCTACTAGATGTGGGGACGTTGTTATAAATACATCCCTATGCTTTTGAAAATTAGATATTTAACTAAAATTGACACAATGTTACTATTGGGCAACTATCTCAGTGATTTAATAAAACTAAATTAAAATGTGACGAGTTTTTTTGGGGGCCTATACAATGGATTTACCAAGGGCCTCAGATGGTATCGTTACGCCACTAACGCCACTGCCTTCAAGGAACTGAAAACAAAACCGGCGGCGCGCGGCGGCTTGTTTACCATTACTAATGCCAAAAACAAAAAAAAGATATAACACGTAAACAAATGGGCATCAGAATCATTTAATCAATCACCATTCTAGTCGAGTTCTAGTCTATTAGTCTTGTTTTCAACAATTTTCTTCAAGTTGAAGTCTCCCTCATACACTATCTTCCCGATGGCCACTATCTTCCAGGTCCCTGCATCCTCCACCGTTATGTTAGGTAACGAGAACCCACAGGTGGCCATGTCTATCCGGTCCCTGTCGAAAAACCTGTCGAAGGTAGACCTCGGAGCTACTAGCTCGCAACTCTCAAGTTCTGGTATTGTAAAAGCGATGTTCACGTTTAATGTGTCACCCAAGTCAATTGTCCGGTTCTCGGAATCTGAGACACTGACACTTACATTTTGGTTTGGTGTAACTTTAGATATGGTTAAAGGCACGAATTCTGAAAATAAAGACTGAGTTAAGGCCTGAATTCCTGCTGCGCGTACGTCGCGTCGGTCGCGCGCACGTGTATACATTGTGTTGTATATGTCACCGTAAATTTGTCAAACACGTTATATTGTAATATCTCTAGCGATATTGTAAAATCTCGAAAAATTGTCAAATGAACATACTGCTTACAACAAAACGCATTATTTTTCGTGATATGCATGCGATGGTAGTCAACTTACGCGGTATGGAGGGAAGGAGGGGTCCCCCTTGCCCAGTGGTACAACTCTCATGAAAAGATATTGTACCATTCCTGAGAAATACCGATTATTATAACCTAACCTTAAAACACGTTAGATTGTAATCTCTGTAGCGAGATTGTAAACTCCCGAAATATTGTCAGCTGAACATACTGCTTACAATATAAGGGATTATTATTCGGTAGACTGTTATCTATCGAAGTGAAACCGTAATATTTTGAAAGGCATGCGGCGGAAATATCTCTACCCCCATAATGGGGACTTATGGGGCACCCCCACGTTAAGTTAGTTAGGTTTCTTTAAACCCTTTTTTAGGTTGGGATATCATCAAATGACTTCTCCGACTCTGGGCGGAGCGGGAGGGAGTGTCAGACTTTTACTGACTAAAACCCATCCATGTTCCTTCCTCGCCCTTTATGTTCCAGGGCCGCGGTATCTCTTTCGAACAGGCCCGCAACCCCGGCAGAGGTTTCTTTAGACCCTGCAGACAGAAATAGGGGCTCCGCCGACCACTCTTTTAGGGGAATATAAAGTGTTATGAGGTTTGGGTATATTAATCGGTATTTCTCAGGAATGGTACTTTATCTTTTCATGAGAGTGGTACCATGGGGCAAGGTACCACTCTCATGAAAAGATAAAGCTCCTTCCCTCCCCTCCTCCACACCGCGCAATTTGACTTCCATCGTCAACATTTTACAATATTACGGTTTCACTTCGTTGGATTATAATCGACCGTAAAGTAATGCGTTCGTTTGTCAATCTTTAGAGAGTTTGCAAAGTCTCAAGTTAAATTACAATCTAACGGTTTTTATAATGTGACTCTGACATATACCTACCTACACCGTGTTTCCGGACGATATACTCGTACATAAACTTCTATCGGTCATTCGGTACTCATCATTATGAACAACTTTTACTATGGGACCAAACCCTTTTTTTTTTTTTTTTAAGAATGGGAAATCATCAAATGACCCCCCCCACTCTGGGCGGAGCGGGAGGGAGTGTCAGACTCTTACTGACTAAGAACCATCCATGTTCCTTCTTCGCCTTTTACGTTCCGGGGCCGCGGTATCTCTTTCGAACAGGCCCGCAACCCCGGCAGGCTTCGGCCCTTGCGGGCCCCTCTCTTTTTGCTGACATCTCTATGGGACCAAACCCTGAATCGCGAAAAATGTGTATTAGGCTACACATAAATTATGTGTATTAGGCTACACATAAACTATGACCGGAGACGGGAATTTTCTTTTTTTAAATTAATGTAAGTAACTTTGTTTGTTTAGAACATTAGTATTGACTAATTACCATTACCATCATGGACTAATAGTTAGGTTCAATTACGGACAAATTAAGGACGATTTTACAGGAGCATAGAAATTATGAAGAAAATAGAAGAATTTCATCAAAACCTTACCTAAAATCATCACAGTAATAACTTGGAACATCTCAATCCAATTATCATTCAAATCTTTCGTGTACATGCTTAGCACCCAGTTCCCGTGATCCTCAGTCGAAAGAGGTCCAATCATAAACTCATTTTCTTCTATCTTTTTCATTTCACTTCCAAATTTGATCGCGTACGCATCATAGTTAGTTTCCTGGTATATAAGAGGTTTCGTATGATTTCCGTATCTAGCTACGATCGGTAGCACGTTTTCTCCTATGTGCTTTAGTTTGGGCGTGCCTATATCTAGTTTCATGGCGTCTCCATTAGGCTTGTGTATGTAATATACAGCCTTCGCATTTATCACTGGGGCGGATATCCGCACGATATCGTAAAGGAACCCGTTGATTGTTATTGATCGCAACTCCACTCGCGTTTTTGCTGTGAAAGAAAATCTTTTAAGTAACAATAGGTACGTACTTAGCATGGGTCAATTTGTTTTTTAATGATACTGACTTTTTAACCTTTTGACCGCCACAGCATAAACGCACACGCAACGCCAAGCCACAATTTCATCTACTATTTTGTCACATATTCGTGACGTTTGGCGTACGGGGCACGCGCTTGCTTGTCACGTATATGTGACAATGGCGTCCAAAAGGTTAACGGCCATTTTCAATAACTTACTAGCAAGTTTCGGTTGGTTGCTATCTCTTCTCTATGTCTGTTTGACATTATGGGGGCTATCCGTAAACTCTTGCCGTAAACTACGTTACACGTTAAGGGGGAGGGAGGGGGTCGACGAAGTGTGACATTGTGTGACAAGGGGGTGGGAGGGGTCCTATAATTCGTGAAAACAAGTCACATTTCAAAATCTTTATAACCTAAGTGTGAAAGCACTACGCAAAACCTTTCCAACTCTATCTGTATAGGTATAAGGTTCAAATTGTTTTACTGCAGTTGCCCATTCCCTAGCGTAGATCTCTATGGAGAAGAACGGGCAAGAAACTCCATGGACACTCTTTTAAATCAATACATTGTTACAAAATCCTGGTTACATCATTCATGTGTGATTATACATATATGTGAGAACGATGTAGAAAGACGAGCACATTAAGAAGAAGATTTAAAGCTTCAGAGTGGCGCCTTCCAACTCAACCGAAACTCTAAAAAAAAAGAATTCGCGGCGAGAACTGAAATCAATTCCAAAAACCGCGTTTAAAAAATGTTTTGATGGTTGGATTAAATATATTCGTAGGCGCATGTGTATCGTTTCTGAAAGAGTATAGGTACTTTTAAGGTGATTAAATAAATTTGGATGAATAACAAATAATTTGTGTATTATTGACCTTTTCCCGTTACTTTCTTGACAGAGCAGTACAAACTGACATCACCGGAACATTTGTTTTTTTTTTACTTTTCGAGTACCTTATTATCTGCCTACATTGATAGATAAAGCCAAGCTAATATTCTTCTATATTCTTTCTATCTTTAGTATCGAAACCAGATAAATTTTCGTGGAAAAAAATGGGGGTTCACAAGTTGTAAGTGGGGACTTACAACTTGTGAACCCCCATTTTTTTAACGCCAAAGTAGCGCCCCGACGCGGCGACGGGCCTCCCGTGGTGGGGGTCCTGGACCACTTTGGGAATCACTGATGTAGAAGAACGTGTCGGAATATCGTCACTTGTTTTCCGGGTTTCTCACCCGCACAATAATGCTATCAGGCTCACAGTATGTCACGCAGGTTGCTCGGATCTGGGACTTTTGCGCGAAAGACATTTGCGCGAAAGACACTTGCGCGAACCCGTTTGCGCGAAAAGACAAATGCGCGAACGGACTTTTGCGCGATTGGACATTTGCGCGAACAGACATTTGCGCGCCAGGACACATGCGCGAATGGACTTTTGCGCGATTGGACTTTTGCGCGAACGGACTTTTGCGCGAAAGGACAATTGCGCGAGTGGAAACTTGCGCGAGAGGACATTTGCGCGACTTAATGGCCACAGAGGTTTACTCTGTGGAGTAAACATAACATCACAATACTTGAAGGGGTTTTTGAAGTGAAACTTCTTTATCGGGGTTGGAAAAAAATTTAGTGTAACATTTTTTCGTTACGCGTCACATTTTTCCGTTACGCGCCATCTTTTTCAATAATAATCTTTGTAGTAATAAGCTAAAATGAAATAATTGTGGAATTTGCATTTATGTCTTGGGGAGGTCGGGAAGAGGATGGGTGGGTTAAGCAACACTTGGAGAGGTCAGGAAAAGGATGGGTGGGGTTAAGTAACATTTGTTGAGGTCGGGAAAAGGCTGGGTGGGGCTAAGCAACACTAGTTGAAGTTGGGAAAAGGATGGGTTGGTTTAGTAACACTTGGAGAGGTTGGGAAAAGGATGGGTTAGGTTAAGCAACATTTGGTGAGGTCGAAACAAGGATGGGTGGGTTTAAGCAACACACAGTGAGGTCAAGAAAAGGATGGGTGGGTTTAAGCAACACACAGTGAGGTCAAGAAAAGGATGGGTGGGTTAAGCAACACTTGGTGAGGTCGAGTAAAGGGTGGGTGGGTTTAAGCAACACGAGGTGAGGACTGGAAAAGGATGGGTGGGTTAAGCAACACTTGGTGAGGTCGGGTAAAGGATGGGTGGGTTTAAGCAACACGAGGTGAGGTCGGGAATAGGATGGGTGGGTTAAGCAACACTTGGTGAGGTCGGGAAAAGGATGGGGGGTTTAAGCAACACTTGGTGAGGTCGGGAATAAGATGGGTGGGTTAAGCAACACTTTGTGAGGTCGGGAAAAGGATGGGTGGGTTAAGCAACACTTGGTGAGGTCGGGAAAAGAATGGGTGGGTTAAGCAACACATGGTGAGGTCGGGAAAATGATGGGTGAGGTTAAGCAACATTTGGTGTGGTCGAAAAAAGGATGGGATGGGTGGGGTTAAGCAACATTTGGTGTGGTCGAAAAAACGATGGGTGGGTTAAGCAACATTTGGTGAGGTCGGGAAAAGGATGGGTGGGTTAAGCAACACTTGGTGAGGTCAGGAAAAGGATGGGTGGGGTTAAGTAACATTTGTTGAGGTCGGGAAAAGGATGGGTGGGGCTAAGCAACACTAGTTGAAGTTGGGAAAAGGATGGGTTGGTTAAGTAACACTTGGAGAGGTCGGGAAAAGGATGGGTTAGGTTAAGCAACATTTGGTGAGGTCGAAACAAGGATGGGTGGGTTTAAGCAACACACATAGTGAGGTCAAGAAAAGGATGGGTGGGTTAAGCAACACTTGGTGAGGTCGAGTAAAGGATGGGTGGGTTTAAGCAACACGAGGTGAGGACTGGACAAGGATGGGTGGGTTAAGCAACACTTGGTGAGGTCGGGTAAAGGATGGGTGGGTTTAAGCAACACGAGGTGAGGTCGGGAATAGGATGGGTGGGTTAAGCAACACTTGGTGAGGTCGGGAAAAGGTTGGGGGGGTTAAGCAACACTTGGTGAGGTCGGAAATAAGATGGGTGGGTTCAGCAACACTTTGTGAGGTCAGGAAAAGGATGGGTGGTGCCAAGCAATATTTGGTGAGGACTGGAAAAGGATGGGTGGGTTAAGCAACACTTGGTGAGGTCGGGTAAAGGATGGGTGGGTTTAAGCAACACGAGGTGAGGTCGGGAATAGGATGGGTGGGTTAAGCAACACTTGGTGAGGTCGGGAAAAGGATGGGGGGGTTAAGCAACACTTGGTGAGGTCGGGAATAAGATGGGTGGGTTAAGCAACACTTTGTGAGGTCGGGAAAAGGATGGGTGGGTTAAGCAACACTTGGTGAGGTCGGGAAAAGAATGGGTGGGTTAAGCAACACATGGTGAGGTCGGGAAAATGATGGGTGAGGTTAAGCAACATTTGGTGTGGTCGAAAAAAGGATGAGATGGGTGGGGTTAAGCAACATTTGGTGTGGTCGAAAAAACGATGGGTGGGTTAAGCAACATTTGGTGAGGTCGGGAATAGGATGGGTGGGTTAAGCAACACTTGGTGAGGTCAGGAAAAGGATGGGTAGGGTTAAGTAACATTTGTTGAGGTCGGGAAAAGGATGGGTGGGGCTAAGCAACACTAGTTGAAGTTGGGAAAAGGATGGGTTGGTTAAGTAACACTTGGAGAGGTCGGGAAAAGGATGGGTTAGGTTAAGCAACATTTGGTGAGGTCGAAACAAGGATGGGTGGGTTTAAGCAACACACATAGTGAGGTCAAGAAAAGGATGGGTGGGTTAAGCAACACTTGGTGAGGTCGAGTAAAGGATGGGTGGGTTTAAGCAACACGAGGTGAGGACTGGACAAGGATGGGTGGGTTAAGCAACACTTGGTGAGGTCGGGTAAAGGATGGGTGGGTTTAAGCAACACGAGGTGAGGTCGGGAATAGGATGGGTGGGTTAAGCAACACTTGGTGAGGTCGGGAAAAGGTTGGGGGGGTTAAGCAACACTTGGTGAGGTCGGAAATAAGATGGGTGGGTTCAGCAACACTTTGTGAGGTCAGGAAAAGGATGGGTGGTGCCAAGCAATATTTGGTGAGGTCGGGAAAAGAATGGGTGAGTTAAGCAACACTAGGTGAGGTCGGGAAAAGGATGGGTGGGTTAAGCAACACTTGGTGAGGTCGGGAAAAGAATGGGTGGGTTAAGCAACATTTGGTGAGGTCGAAACAAGGATGGGTGGGTTTAAGCAACACACATAGTGAGGTCAAGAAAAGGATGGGTGGGTTAAGCAACACTTGGTGAGGTCGAGTAAAGGATGGGTGGGTTTAAGCAACACGAGGTGAGGACTGGACAAGGATGGGTGGGTTAAGCAACACTTGGTGAGGTCGGGTAAAGGATGGGTGGGTTTAAGCAACACGAGGTGAGGTCGGGAAATAGGATGGGTGGGTTAAGCAACACTTGGTGAGGTCGGGAAAAGGTTGGGGGGGTTAAGCAACACTTGGTGAGGTCGGGAATAAGATGGGTGGGTTAAGCAACACTTTGTGAGGTCAGGAAAAGGATGGGTGGTGCCAAGCAATATTTAGTGAGGTCGGGAAAAGAATGGGTGAGTTAAGCAACACTAGGTGAGGTCGGGAAAAGGATGGGTGGGTTAAGCAACACTTGGTGAGGTCGGGAAAAGAATGGGTGGGTTAAGCAACACATGGTGAGGTCGGGAAAATGATGGGTGAGGTTAAGCAACATTTGGTGTGGTCGAAAAAAGGATGGGATGGGTGGGGTTAAGCAACATTTGGTGTGGTCGAAAAAACGATGGGTGGGTTAAGCAACATTTGGTGAGGTCGGGAAAAGGATGGGTGGGTTAAGCAACACTTGGTGAGGTCAAGAAAAGGATGAGTCCACCCTTTACTCGACCTCACCAAGTGTTGCTTAACCCACTATGTGTGTTGCTTAAACCCACCCATCCTTGTTTCGACCTCACCAAATGTTGCTTAACCTAACCCATCCTTTTCCCGAACTCTCCAAGTGTTACTTAACCAACCCATCCTTTTCCCAACTTCAACTAGTGTTGCTTAGCCCCACCCATCCTTTTCCCGACCTCACCAAGTGTTGCTTAACCCACCCATCCTTTTCCCGACCTCACCAAGTGTTGCTTAACCCATCCATCCTATTCCCGACCTCACCTCGTGTTGCTTAAACCCACCCATCCTTTACCCGACCTCACCAAGTGTTGCTTAACCCACCCACCCTTGTCCAGTCCTCACCTCGTGTTGCTTAAACCCACCCATCCTTTACTCGACCTCACCAAGTGTTGCTTAACCCACCCATCCTTTTCTTAACCTCACTGTGTGTTGCTTAAACCCACCCATCCTTGTTTCGACCTCACCAAATGTTGCTTAACCTAACCCATCCTTTTCCCGACCTCTCCAAGTGTTACTTAACCAACCCATCCTTTTCCCAACTTCAACTAGTGTTGCTTAGCCCCACCCATCCTTTTCCCGACCTCAACAAATGTTACTTAACCCCACCCATCCTTTTCCTGACCTCACCAAGTGTTGCTTAACCCACCCATCCTTTTCCCGACCTCACTTAGTGTTGCTTAACTCACCCATTCTTTTCCCGACCTCACCAAATATTGCTTGGCACCACCCATCCTTGTCCTGACCTCAAAAAGTGTTGCTTAACCCACCCATCTTATTCCCAACCTCACCAAGTATTGCTTAACCCCCCCATCCTATTCCCGACCTCACCTCGTGTTGCTTAAACCCACCCATCCTTTACCCGACCTCACCAAGTGTTGCTTAACCCACCCACCCTTGTCCAGTCCTCACCTCGTGTTGCTTAAACCCACCCATCCTTTACTCGACCTCACCAAGTGTTGCTTAACCCACCCATCCTTTTCTTGACCTCACTGTGTGTTGCTTAAACCCACCCATCCTTGTTTCGACCTCACCAAATGTTGCTTAACCTAACCCATCCTTTTCCCGACCTCTCCAAGTGTTACTTAACCAACCCATCCTTTTCCCAACTTCAACTAGTGTTGCTTAGCCCCACCCATCCTTTTCCCGACCTCAACAAATGTTACTTAACCCCACCCATCCTTTTCCTGACCTCACCAAGTGTTGCTTAACCCACCCATCCTTTTCCCGACCTCACCAAATGTTGCTTAACCCACCCATCGTTTTTTCGACCACACCAAATGTTGCTTAACCCCACCCATCCCATCCTTTTTTCGACCACACTAAATGTTGCTTAACCTCACCCATCATTTTCCCGACCTCACCATGTGTTGCTTAACCCACCCATTCTTTTCCCGACCTCACCAAGTGTTGCTTAACCCACCCATCCTTTTCCCGACCTCACAAAGTGTTGCTTAACCCACCCATCTTATTCCCGACCTCACCAAGTGTTGCTTAACCCCCCCATCCTTTTCCCGACCTCACCAAGTGTTGCTTAACCCACCCATCCTATTCCCGACCTCACCTCGTGTTGCTTAAACCCACCCATCCTTTACCCGACCTCACCAAGTGTTGCTTAACCCACCCATCCTTTTCCAGTCCTCACCTCGTGTTGACACCCATGACCGAAAAACCATAAAAAACATGGGCGCCATCTTGAATTTTCTTTTTGACCCCATTTTCGTAATCAGCGACCCCAAAAACCATGAAAAAGACAAACATGACAGACAAAACAAAAAAAAAACATGGGCGCCATCTTTGATTTTCCATTCGACCCCATTTTCATAATCAGCGACCCCAAAAACCATGAAAATGACACCCATGATGAAAGAATTAAAAAAAAACCCCTTCAAGTATGAGGCGTTATGTTACGTTTACTCCACAGAGTAAACCTCTGTGGCCATTAAGTCGCGCAAATGTCCACTCGCGCAAGTTTCAACTCGCGCAATTGTCCTTTCGCGCAAAAGTCCGTTCGCGCAAAAGTCCAATCGCGCAAAAGTCCATTCGCGCATGTGTCCTGGCGCGCAAATGTCTGTTCGCGCAAATGTCCAATCGCGCAAAAGTCCATTCGCGCATTTGTCTTTTCGCTCAAAAGGGTTCGCGCAAGTGTCTTTCGCGCAAATGTCTTTCGCGCAACTGTCTTGATACCAGGTTGCTCTACTGAATTGTTTTAACCAAAGAGATTAAATACTAGTATAATTTAATTTCTTTGGTTTTAACCGACTGCAAAGAAAAGACGGGTACCTAATTTCTTATACTTGTGCGAAAGATACTTGCGCAAAGGATACTTGCGGTAAATAAGATTCCGTATGACGAATCGAAATTAAAATAAAAAATGGCGGCTACAAAAACTATTTAAATTATCGTGGTTTTTCCAAAGCAATTGAGGGCGCTCTAAACCAATAGTAAAATCAAAAACGGCAGATACAAAATACAGGGTGTAAACCACCTCATCACAAAGCCGTTTACCAAGCATTCTGTACATCAAACTAAGTAACTTAACGCAAAAATTGCTGGGAAACCACTTTTTTTTTGAGGTTATAAATAATGTTTTGTGGTAGAGCTCAATGTAACGCACTTAAAACATTGTGCTGATGGATGGATTGAATAGTGCGGGGGTCGTGGAGGTGTTAAAAGTCAAAATATTACCAAAAAAACTTGTATTTAAAAAAAATTGACAATTGTAAGTCTGCTATTTTAATAAATTCGTCACTCCAACACGATTCAATTCTCATCCCATTGTCATTTAGCTTAAAGTTCGTAATCTGCTAAATTCACAATGGTCGGTCAATGGTCTCGTAATAAAATTGTGTTTTAATGGCATTGTCGTATTGTCATTATTATAAAACAGTACAAATGGTTAGTGGTTTTCGAAATCTACTACTATAATAAATGCGAACATTTATTCATGCCAGATTTCATAGATTATCATTCTATGACATTTCTTTCAATGGAGTGTCAGTGAAAAGTCATAACGGCGCCATTATGTTAATAGAATTAGCAGACTTGTCAAAATTTGATTTAAAAGAGTGTCCATGGAGTTTCTTGCCCGTTCTTCTCCATATAGATCTACGCTAGGGAATGTGCAACTACAGTACTTTCACAGTTTTTATGTCTTGTTACTGGGACTGTAGCTACATTTAAATGTCATCTTTGTTTCGACAATTCAAAAGTGCCTGTTATTGGCCCACTTGAAATAAATGCTTTGATTTTGATTTTGAATAAATAGTAAACATTGTGGACATCGTAAATTCCACACCTATTCTGATTCAAATCACTTTTTATGTCTTTATTTGTCAATCATAGTAAACAGAAGCTTCCTCGTCGAACTTTTGATTGTTTTCGGCATTATTTTAAACAAAACCAAAGTAAATATGATACACGTAAACACAAGATCAAGATGACTCAGGTACGAAACGTGTCAACTTTGACAGTCTTAAATTATTGATTAAAACTTCTGAAATTAATCCGCGGACAGCTTTCGTCGGCCAAGCTCTAGTACCGATTTTGTCGGGACGTTTACTGGTAGGAGTGGTAGGTAGCTGATGACTGTAGGGTCTAACTTGGGTTACTTTTATTTTAACAAATAATTAGGGTACTTGTTATTAAATTAATAAATTACCTGCTCTAATAATTATTGATTCAAATTGTTGCAATTTATTACATAATAAATATTATCAAATCGTTCGTCCACTTGAGCCATAGGAAATATATTTATAGTCATTTATTATTTCACATTTACGTCAAGTACGTATGTATTTGTTTATGCACTCACAAAATATTTAACAGGAAAATATATTGACATAGAAGAGCCTGCAGTTCCTGCTCCACAAGGACAGGGGCGCAAAACTTGATAGCATTAAATGGTATTGTTGGAGCTGCTGAAGATTGTACAACTATCTTTGCATTGTATAGATTCAATGTTAGTATGATATAATCGCATAGCCCATATTGTGTGAGTACTATGTACTAGAAAGCTATCATTCACTGGAAACCTACTTTAGTTTTTGACTTGAATGTGCCCTGGCGGTTGAGAGTATGTCATGCTCACTCAAATGTCTCGCTGATGGTGGCGCGTGTGTCGGATCATTTAGCTCCCTTCAAAGTGGTTGAGCTGAATGGTGCTGATCCATGCGTCATGTTCGTGAACGGGTGCTGTCAGTTGTGACTGGTCATCTCTTAGTTGCCATGGCTTATTTGAATGAATTATTTTGTTTTTACTATGGACACTTTTAACGTGCACATCTTGCTACATTGTTCTCACATAATCTACCATCTCAACATGAATGATGTAACCAAGATTTTGTAACAATATTTTGATTTAAAAGAGTGTCCATGGAGTTTCTTGCCCGTTCTTCTCCATAGAGATCTACGCTAGGGAATGGGCAACTACAGTACTTTCACAGTTTTTATGTCTTGTGACTGGGACTGTAGCTACTTTAAATGTTCATCTTTGTTTCGACAATTCAAAAGTGCCTGTTATTGGCCTAATTGAAATAAATGCTTTGATTTTGATTTTGAGCACAAAGGTACTGCTTATTTCTTATATTATAATAAGGTCGATCGATTCACAATTTGTGAGTTTTAAATTCCTCACCGGTACCTATAGTAACTTGCAATGACTTGGGCACCAGATCACCAGTCTTCCTCCTATAAAGGGTGTAAAACACCTCTTCACGAAGCCGAAAACAGTTATTCTCCCCATCATTGCGATCATTTATTTGTTCTACACCATACCTACCTGGTAACCTTCTAGTTACGGAGATATGGACCCTTAAAGTTACAACTTTTTGACAAGTTTTTTTTAAATACAATTTTTTTTTTGTAAGATTTTGATTTTTAACACCTTCACCGCCCCGGGTGCTATTCAATCCATCCATCAACACAATGTTTTAAGTGCGTTACATTGAGTTCTACCACAAAACATGATTTATAACCTCAAAAAAAAAGTTATTTCCCAGTTAGTTTGATGTACAGAATGCTTGTTAACGGCCTTGTGATGAGGTTGTTTACACCCTGTATATATTAGGTGTGACGACAGTATAAAAAATTGCAAATCTATTGAGTCCGTCTGTTACATTATTGGAAAATAATTGACACGTATTTTTTGTTTTTGTAAATCAATGAATATTGACAAAGATAAAACGCATCAAAACTCGGGAGTGGGGGCTCGTGACGTCATAAATCGCTAAAAATTATACCTAGGCGTGACGTATTGAGAATTTAAAAGCGTCGTATTTTCGTCAATTTTGGTTTCTGTAACAAAAGAAAAATTACGGGTCAAATATTTGTTGATAATCTAACTGACGGACAAATTTTGCCGCTTTTGTTACACAAATATCTTATTTGTTGCAGTCAATCATTTTACGTAAAAACGTACGTACTATGTACTAAACAAAGCGTGTAAATGTACATTACGTCGTAAAAACTAGCCTACGCACGAACCTCTTCTTTTAAATTGGATAACAAATGACAAAATGTTTAACCCTGAGAATACTGATTTCATTTAAATGTGTTACTCTGCTATTTGTTCTTATAAACCGAGTTTTTTATCTTGAGATAATAATTGCGAGATACCCATGTGTATATCTTAATGATTATTTAAACAAGAATTCCTGAATATTGTAAGACTTGTTGTGAGATAATTAACCCAAACATTATGGAGCGAATTATCTCTGGTAGTTTATTTTTGTTTGTTGCGTCACTCATTCAAGTTTCACTAAATCTAAATTCGTGATTCTCAGTGAAGTTCAGGGTGACCCCTAGGGGTCCACGCGAGACCCGTCGTTGATCTACGTTTGGTGTGAAAAATGAGGGTTCGCAAGTTGTAAATGGGGGCCATAACAAATATCTTATTTCGATACTAAAGAGTAAAAATGTTGGCTTGGCTTTATCTATCAATGTGGTAGGCGGTAGGCAGATAATAAACTACTTACTCGAAAAAATTAAACAAAATAAATGTTTCGGGACAGGTTGTATTCTGGAGAAAATGGTCGTTTTGACTTTAAAAAATCATTTCGACGCTGCTGTAAGATTCAAATTTTTTGATTTATTGCCAAAAAAGTCTTAAGAGCTGCGGTCCTCAAGTGATCCTAACAGATATCGGACAAATAATATTGCTTTCCTGCTTAACTTTTTTGGTCCACGGCGGGCTTGAAAAAACGCAACGGGGTCCACCGAAACTAAATAATTTTGAAAGACGTCAACCAGAAAAAAAAAGATTGGGAACCACTGATTTAGTCATCAAATTATGCATAATTTTAGGTGTAGTTTATTATTTGTGAAAAACGGGTAACTGTCGACTTGTTAATCACCTCGCACTGATTCGCTTCACGTCACGTTTTACTGAAACCGTGAACCAATTTTAGAACCACCATTACTGACTTCTTATGAGTACCTAGTAGATAAATAGTAGGTAGGTACCTACTTCTATGTAGCAACTAAAACAACATTGATTTGACCTATTTACGATTTAAAATGCCTATAGAATAACTGAAACTCATTCAAAAAAGCAAAACTAAGTACATTTTCAAACGTGGAAACTAAGTTTTATCGTAATTTTTTCAAGAATTAATTATTCTGATTCATTAACTAGAGCACTAGTGCTTGACGGCTGCAATCGTTGATAAAGTACGTACCTACAATGTCTGGGTATCCGAGTTTGTTGATGGAGAGAGTGTGGGTAAACTCCGCGAGGATTAATGTCAACAACACTAGATATTCTTTTACCCTTATACTGGGTAAGAGAGCGTCCATTCTCCGACGCTCGGTCACTGAAAGTCGGCACATTACTAAAGCAAACTGATGCGATATTTTACGACAACATGATTGTATAGCAAACAGTTCAGTATTTATTTGTACAGCTTTGCCGTTGTTTTTATTTTTCCTGCAGTCACTTTTAGTACTTACAGGAATACAGAGAAGATAAAATAATTAGGTATTTGGTAGTAACAGGAAAACGCTAACGAAGCTAAACGCGAGTTTTATAATGCCTGAAAGTATATGATTCTCTGCAACAAACAAAACCAGAAAATTATATGATATTCTTTAGGAAATATGCTAGCATTATAGTGTTTTGAATACATAATACTTACTTATAATTAAATTTAACGAAAAAAAAAAATCACGAGAAATATCTCTTAAATTTTATTTTATCGAATAAATTTATTATTGTAAATCGATCGAAACTACTAATTTGCTAGTTAGCTATTTGGCCCGCAGTGACTGACGCGTGACGTAACAACCACTTTGTAGTGCAAGCTGATTAGAAGTATATTCTAACAGAATTTCAAACGAAGTTTGAACCACCACAAATAGAGTTGCTAATTCAGCTCATGTAGTGCCCTTGAGGGCAGAGATATTTCCGTCGCATGCATTTCACAAGATTACGTCTTCACTTCGTCAGATCATAATCTGCCGAAAAAGAATGCGTCATATTGTATGCAGTATTATGATCGTGTTTACAATCTCGCTAGTTTTATATACCTATTACAATCTAAATGTGTTTACAATGTGACGTTGACATACACCTACCATACTTGCTAGGGCAAGAGTAAGGGCAGGAACAGAACACAGCAGCTGTACAAAACAGCAGCTGTGCAAAACACCTGTTGTGTTGGTGCTTTTCGTTGGTGCTGGGACATTGTGCACCTTTTACGGTAAGCCAACTATGCCCTGACTTCACCTCTCTCTGTCTGTTGTGTTAGCTACCTAATCAGAAGGCTATTCTGATGCCGCGCAACGCTGAGAGAGAAAAAGAAAGACAAGAAGAAGTTGTTTTGTTCGACACTTCGATGTTACAGGCATTGAAGCGTCCGTCGTCTCTGGTATGGCAACGCAGCTGTGCCTTTGGCAGCTGGTTTGCCATTCATTATATCTTACTCATAACCTTAAAAGGGGGAAGCATGGTTTTTTACCATTAAATTCATCAATACAACCTTCTAAGTTCATTTAATCCCATTCAATGACTATTTTACGAAAAGGTCACGCGATTATAACTCGATAAAGCCATGCAAAAAAATGTAAGAAAATCTGAATTTCGCTTTAATCGTACTTTCACCTTTATTTTCATCATCATAAGCCTATTAATGTTCTTACATCTAGGACACAGGCCTCCTCTCTATGAGAGAGAATGGTCTTATAATCCCCCAAGCGGGTCCAGTTGCTAGATGCTGTTGGTACATGCCGGTTTCCTAACGTTGTTTTACTTCACCGTTTTGAGAGCAGTGGTGATGAATTATCAGGGGGGAATTCTAGAATTTGCTTTTTAGATTCCACTTTTCTCCCTTAGGGGGACTTTTAGAGGGGATTTGAGGAGTAAGCCTAAAATCCCGTGGGACAATTATCCACACTTCACGTGGGCGAAGCCATTTGGCAGAAGCTAGTCCTAAATAAATAATAAATAGGTCCCCTTTTGGGAAAGACATATAGGTCCCTTTCGTTCTGTAGACTTCTTTCAGAAAAGCCGTGAATTCATAACGAACCCTCCGAACTATTACTTGACCAGTTTTCAAGTGGCTATTTATCTTTATAGATAAAGAAGCAAAGCATTAACTTTCAATTTACTTTCAAATGTAGGTTATTTTCAGTGTCCTATTTGATGTGATTTATCTGATAAGTGTGGATTAAATCAACAGAGGATCAGACATCTTCAAATACGTTTATGATAAAAAACCTAAGCGCGCACTAAAGGAACGCCAGGATTATTTTCAATTGAATTGTTTTTACATTTTTCAATGTTTAAGTTTGGCATATCGGTATCTACTTGTTTTTATTTATCTATACAGGGTTATTTGTAAAACACCAACAACCTCGCAGGAGTAGATTACTAACATCTTAAACAACAACATTTGTTCTACGACTTTTCCGAAAACAGACATAAAAAAATCGACTTCTCATGCAAAACTCCATCAGCTGTTCAGACATATGTATGGAGAGTTGATTTTTTTTTGTCTGTATATGTTTAATTAACGTTTTAGGTTAAAAAGGCTGTTAAGGACAATAGATATAATATGAGATGGATAGAGACAATGTTCAGAGGTGTTTCGATGGATGTATGAATGTGGAGGCAGCAAAATAACATTGAAAATAACTAGGTAAGGATCTCAATAGTTTGCGTACTTTAGTTGGTGAAAGTTCAGCAAGGGTGGCCCAGTGGTGGCGGTCCCGACTTGTGAACAGTAAGTCGTTGGTTCGAACCCAGACAGGCGCATTACTTTGTGTTTTTTTTTTTTTATCACCACTGCTCTCAAAACTGTGAAGGAAAACAGCGTTAGGAAACCGGCATGTCCTAACACCAAAAAAATCGAAGACAACATCTACCACCTGGGCCCGCTTGGTGGATTATAAGCCTATTCTCTCTCATAGAGAGGAGGCCTGAGGCCCAGCAGTGGGACACATTAATAGCGAAACGTGTAAGTAAGTATAGAACGTTTAATGTCCGCGCTAATTGAATAGTTTTGTCGTGAGACGATCCTGATTTAAAGATTAGGTATTGTTTATTATAAAAGGTGTGTGCAAAATTTCAGCTAAATCGTTTAGGGAAACTGGTTCGAAATTCAGTTGCACTCGCGCCACAAGCCACGTGGTGTAGAAACACATTTGCCTGTTGTGGGCTGTGGCGTGGCGCAATCGGTGGTGAGCAGTCATCGCCACGCCAGAACGCGCCACGACACGACACGACATACAAATATGTCTGTAACCATTCTAAATGTATGAAACTGCGATGTGCATCTAGCGCGCCACGCCACGCCACGGCACGTAAGTGAGTATCCGGGACATTGCATGACGAGACGAGAACCTACATGCAGGTGTCTCGTCTCGTTCATAGCGGAATTTGATAGGCTAGGTAGGTAAGCCACTGGCAGTAGCTAGTCCTAAATAAATAATAAATAGGTCCCCTTTTGGGAAAGACATAATATATAGGTCCCTTTCGTTCTGTAGACTGCTTTCAGAAAAGCCGTGAATTCATAACGAATCCTCAGAACTACTACTTGACCAGTTTTCAAGTGGCTATTTATCTTTATAGATAAAGTAGCAAAGCATTCACTTTCAATTTACTTTCAAATGTAGGTTATTTTCAGTGTCCTATTTGATGTGATTTATCTGATAAGTGTGGATTAAATCAACAGAGGATCAGACATCTTCAAATACGTTTATGATAAAAAACCTAAGCGCGCACTAAAGGAACGCCAGGATTATTTTCAATTGAATTGTTTTTACATTTTTCAATGTTTAAGTTATTAAGGTATTAATATCGGTACTTGTTTTTATTTATCTATATACGTTTAATTAACGTTTTAGGTTAAAAAGGCTGTTAAGGACAATAGATATAATATGAGATGGATAGAGACAATGTTCAGAGGTGGTATTGTTGTTGTTGTTGTTGTTGTTGTTTGTGATTGTTATATTAATAAACACATTTCCTCAGAGGGGTAAAAATGGACACCATAATAAGTGAATACCTACAAAATTGTAAACTGATGGGTTTCCAGGTTTCGTTCAACAGTTCGTCATCGCTGACTTTGTATTTATCATTTTTGTCCTTATTTACATTAGTTTTAACGACTGAAGCGTGGTTTCAGGATGGTAATAAAACTGTTTTTTTTACTTGCTTTTGCACACTGTTTCACTTGAGTTGATTGAGAATTTGACAGTCAATGTATGTTTTTTATTTATTTATCTATACTATTATTATAAAGCAGAAGAGTTTGTTTGTTTGTTTTTTTGAACGCGCTAATCTCAGGAAGTACTGGTTCGAATTGAAAAATTGTGTTGGATAGTCCATCTATCGAGGAAGACTTTAGGCTATATAACATCACGTTGCGACCATTAGGAGCGGACCAGGAATGAAAAATGTTGCAAAAACGGGGATTTTTTTCCTTTCGTTTTTCTCTCTTATGTGACGCAGACGAAGTTGCGTGGGTCAGCTAGTTACTTATAACATAACAATTCAAGCATAAAAGTACAGAGACGACGCTGCTTGTTTAATTTTAAAATTCAATCGTGAGTCGAAAGAGCCATTTATTTAGTTGTTTTCCTCGGGAACAGTAGTTTTTTTTGGGATGAACCTTCACCTTACGTTTCATCCCGAAAAAAAACTATTGTTGTTCTCGTTGCCGTTTCTGTAACCACCAGAAAGTTTTAAGATGATTTGTTCAGTGGTTTCAAAATCAAAAATCAAAATCAAAGCATTTATTTCAAGTAGGCCAGTTACAGGCACTTTTGAATTGTCGAAACAAAAATGAACATTTAAAGTAGCTACAGTTTAGGGCTATACAGACAAGACTGTCACATGGGCACACTACAGACAAGACTGTCACATGAGCTAAACGCGAGTTTTATAATTACTAAAAGTATATGATTCACTGCTATAAACAAGACCAGAAAAATATATTATATTTTACAGGATATATGCTAGCATGATACTGTTTTGAAAATATAATACAATTAATTTGGCTCGATAAACAGAAATCACGAACTTATCTCTAAAAATATCTTTCAAACAATAAAAAACATACAAATATGCATGCGATCATTCTGATTTTTTGGCTGTTTCAGTTTTTTAATCCAATAAATAGTTTTTTAGTAAATCGATCGAAACCAGTCATTTCGCGCTATTTGGCCCGCAGTGGCTGACGTAACAACCACTTTGTAGTGCAAGCTGATTAGAACTTTATTCTAACAGCTCCACCACCACCATAAATAGAGTTGCTAATTTAGCTCGTCTAAGCGCCTTAATTGCAAGAAACAAAATGTATGATTGCATCAAACTTCCAAGAAATTAATTTTGTTGGCGAAACTCACTGGTTATTGAAATAAAGGCTCTCGAACTTAGCGCAGGAGTCAGGGTTTCCAATAATACCTAATCCATTTTATAACAATGAAAAAATAATTCTTGAATTTATTTATTTTATAATTAAGCCCTAGCAGCATTGATTATCCACCACGTGAAGGAAGAGACACGAGTGTTGATATCAGGGTAGTACAGGTTGGCGCAGTCGTGGGCCCGCGAAAACACGCCAATCACAGCCCCTGAAGAGTCCAGTAGAGGCCCACCGACATCTCCCTAAAAATGAAACAAAGCAAAAAATAAGCGGCGTTACAACAAAAACAGTAGTAGTGTTGGTATAAAACACTGATAGTTAGCGTTGCCATAACTTCTGGGAACCAATACGGGACGTTTCTTCTTCCGACACCCAAAACTCATAATCGTACATAACACATTCAACACCGACACGGGGCTTTTCAACTACACCATACCTACATAACATAGCACGCATGTGTACCTTCCTACATAGCGAGAAGAAACAAACTAATGTATTTTCTAACAGATTTCCTCTGATCTCAAACTTATCAAAAGTGTAAAATAAATTAAACAAAAATTATTGAATCATACTTTTTATTTTTTTTAATTAACATAATATTACTCAGGTATTTTTTTTTTTGCCCCGTCATATTTTGAAGTTGATTTTACTTTTGCAATAACTTCTTTTTCTTTTTATAATCATAGAACTGGGCGCATGTAATTTTTAAAATTGTAATGACAAATCAATATGGATTCAATGGTCTCTACCGACAACCTGTTTCGTTCGTCCGTCCATCTATTTTCGTATTTTGTCCAAATACGGGATAAATACGGGGCAAGTAGTAATACGGGACGGCATGATCAAATACGGTGACATTCCCGTATATACGGGACGTATGGCAACCCTACTGATAGTCAATACACAAAGACCGACTTATTTGTAGGATCCATTCACAGCTGCAAAAGCAAACCGTGCTGAGGCAACTTTGGGATAGATCAGAGGTTCCCAAACTTATTTTGTCTACTGCCCACTTTGAGAATAAATTATTTTTAGCGCCCCCTTTTCTATTTAAATTAAAACTCCTTAAAAATCTAAAACTAAATTAAAAAAATAATAATAATAATAATAGCTGCTAAAAACTAACAACTGTTATCTTAGCTTAGCTAGCTATTATAGGTTTACTTTAAATTATTAATTTGATGTATTTTTTTTTTAATTATTTTGCTTTTATTTATTCAATAAAACAGGACAGATATATTATGAACTACACGGGGAGAAATATTGAACCGAGTTAGTTTGAGCAATCTCTTAATTAATATTAGTTGATGTTCAAAAGTTGTAGTCGAGAATCGAGAGCTCAGTCGGTGTCTAAGAGTTCTCCCAGATGAAATTACAAATCGCCCCCTAAGCCTTTACACAACGCCCCCTTTTTTTCTTTAGGTCCGCAGCGCCCACAAGGGGGCGTTATCGCCCACTTTGGGAAACGTTGAACATTAAAGAGGTGCATGGCTCTGTTCGGTCTGGGGGCATTGACAGGAGGTTGCAAAATTATTTGGTTTGAAAAAGATGGAAACCCATAAGCTCCAGACAATAGTCATTATTGGAAGACTTCCTAATACTTACCTCGCACTGTCCCCTTTCGCCGACATCCAGATAGCCAGCACAGATCATGGTGTTGGCAACGGTGAACCCTGCCTCGGCGTGTCGGTTAGTACAGGTCTGCTGGTTGATCAGCCACACCTGGGCCACCTGGAGCCGTTCCGAGGGCGTTGCGCTGCTGCCATGCTGTTGAACGAAAACGGAATGGAACATCAAAACTTTTCTTCTTCGTCAAGTCAATCCTACTTCCTACTTCCTACTAATCCTACTAATATCCTATCCTACTAATATTATAAATGCGAAAGTTTGTGAGGATGGATGTATGTTTGTTACTCTTTCACGCAAAAACTACTGAACGGATTTGGATGAAATTTTGCACACAGATGGTTTACAACCTGGATTAACACATAGGATACTTTTTATCCCGGTAGTAAGATCCCATGGGACAATTTTGAAATTTCACGCGGGCGAAGCCGCTGGCAGAAGCTAGTATTATAAATGCGAAAGTTTGTGAGGATGGATGTATGTTTGTTACTCTTTCACGCAAAAACTACTGAACGGATTTGGATGAAATTTTGCACACAGACAGTTTATAACCTAGATTAACACATAGGATACTTTTTATCCCGGTAGTAAAATCCCATGGGACAATTATCAAACTTCAAGCGGGCGAAGCCGCTGGCAAAAGCAAGTGATTTTATATTATTCAATTAAAATGAACCATTCAATTATTCAATTAAAATGAACCATTAAATTATTCAATTAAAATGAACCATTCAATTAAACAATTATAATGAACATTGCCAATTTGACGTTAGTATAGTGGCTTCAGACAGGTCCCTTAAGGGAAGGATGGAATTATACATGAAGCAGTACAGGAGGTGGTAACATCGTCTGTAATGTGGCTCCGCAATCACAATTAACTTTATCGGAATGCCAGCAACGGTCCACCTGTCTTCCAGTTAGCTTAAAGATTTCCATATGGATCATGGTAGTTGGTGGCCCACTGGGATCGTTTCTACAGGCTCTAGTTAGTTGGAGGGTAATCAATAAATCAATCAATCATTTTAGTATCAGGTATCTTAAGGGCCATAGATAAAATACACATAAAAATATGCTAACACAAACAAATCTGACTTTAAAACTATGAACTATCACAAACGAAGTGGCGGCGTCGTGTTACGCTGTACGGTGTCACGTAGCCTGCCGCGAAAACGTCGGTAGACTACACCTTTCGGCTAAAACTCTACCTTGAGAAACTTGTCGAGATATTGTGTCGGAACTCGCACTACAAACGACTTGAAGTTGGTGATGTGACTTTGCGACGCGGCTCCAACCTCTCGACCCTCACGGTCCAGCTGGTCTTCACCTTTATGTACGCAACGACCTCCTCAACCTTCGTGGAGTGATGCAGTCGGGGCAAATACAGCAACGTCGTTGGTGTCGCTGGACGCAGCAGCATATTTGGTCCTGACAGTCCAGGACCGCATTGATTGCGACAAGTAGGCTTCTTCTTCTTCTGAACTAAGATGTAGCCGTCCTCATCACAATGATAATGGTAATGGTAATGTTTGGAATCCCAGTTTGGGATGTATCCATTTTAATTGGTAGAATCATACTTTCATGATGTCAAAGGCTGCTGAAGATAGCTATAGCATAGCAAGGACCTCCACTCACGGTAGCGGTACCGTCAAACAAGCCCAAAATCTTGGCTCGTCTTTTAATCTGCTGCTCTTACTAATTTAAAGGTTTCTGTTATCTCAAGCTTATCCCTAGGCACTGCAATGCCTTCACCACTTCGTAATATTATGGCTTCACGAGGATTACCGCTGCGAGGGATTAAACCCCGCGGAACTATGGATGTTTAAGAATGGATCTAAAACAGGTTCTGGTACTGGTGCTGGAGTTTTCTCGGAGGATCTCAACATCCACATAGCCAAACCTCTGGGGACCCAATTCAATATTTCATATCGATTGGTCATTTCCCTGGCGGCATCAGTCATCTTAGCCAGGGAGGTTGAGGACCACTCAATTCGTATGTACACTCAGATATCATGGCTGTACTGCTACCACTAAACAACCACACCGTCAACTCTGGGTGAATACACAAGTGTCACCAATGCTTGAACCAGGTTGGTAATCTCAATAATATGTCCATCCAATGGATCAAAGGACACAGCGATTCCCGTGGCAATAATGCGCCGGACGAACTCGCTAGAAGGGGATCGAGCAAGGCGGCGCTGGGACCTGAAACTGTCGTACCACACCCTTTCTGATACCTACGCACACTGGTAAGGAAACGAACTAGTGAACTAAACCACGGCGAGAGCAGGCAGGCCAAGGAAGCACTTCCTACTATCGACGGCCATGTCACCAAAACCAAACTCGCGCTTCGTTTGACCAATGTGCAGCTGCGCACAGTTACAGCAGCCATTACATAAATACCCCTTTGTCATAAGAATCATAGACAGCCCCCTGTGCCGTGCCTGCATGGAGGAAGATGTGACAGCAGTCCACTTGCTTCTGCACTGCCCAATGGTTGCAACATACAGGGCAAAGTACTTCGGTAACCCAGGTACTCCCCGCGAGATTGTCAGTAAAAAAAATACATTTGTTCCACACATGGAAAAGCGCTAAAGCTCGCTGAATCATAGCTATGATGTACTTACGGACGTAACTCCCCATCCGACAGCCCAAACCTGTTGCCGGTCTCCATACGTGTAAGCCGCTCCTGCTATCCTGGCAGCTGCAACCAGATTGGGCTGGAAGTTGATGGCCAGATTCGTTCTGAGGACCGCGACGTCATTCACCACGGTCGTGGGGTCGAAGTCCTCGTGAAGAGTGATACGGTTGATGATGTAAACGGTGCCTCCGGAGTTGGCGTTGTTAGAACCAACCCTGGCTCGCCAAATGGCAGGGTTTATCCTGTAACAGAAAAACGAGCTTTTAAAATATCATCACGACCTATTTGAACCCCTTCATCACCTTTTTGTTAGTAGGTATAACTCTTCAGATCAGTTTGGCTCCAACATGTATGACGACAGTATCAAAAAAATGCAAATCTATTAAGGTCCATGTTCACCAAAAAGACGACGCTCTGGTTATCTAAAAACAGCTGTTTAACAGACATTTTTGTATGGGAACATGTCATAGTGACAGCTGTTTTTAGATAATCAGACGGTTATCTTTTCGGTGAACATGGAGTCATGGACCTTAGTCCGCCAGTTAGAGTATTGAAAAATAATGGACACGTGTTTTTTGTTTTTGTGTACCTATCAATGATACTGACATAGATAACACGCATCAAAACTCGAGAGTTAGTTCGTAACGTCAGAACTCGCTAAAAAGTAGGTATACCAAAACGTGACGTATTAAGAACTTTAAAAGCGTCGTATCTTCGTCGATTCTGGTTTACGTGACGAAAGAAAATAAAATTGAAATTAAAAAACTTTTTTAAAAACAAGCCTTTATTTAAATGCGATGAAAAAAATAAAATAAACTTTCCTTTAAAACGATTATTATTAACTTAAAACGTCATTACACATATTATGACTCAAAAACTTGTCCTAAAACTTGATTATCTACACAGATAAATCTCGCAACAAGTTTTTGTGTGTTTTCACTTCAAGCACCAAAGTACTCTTCAAAACGAATCAAACGAGCCCAAACTCGATGTGTTATCGTCGTTTTATTACGGAGATCCTATGACCACCTTCCAGCTTCATCATTAAACTGTTGTTACCATTTAGGACCAAAATACTCTTTATAACTCAAACGAGCCCAAACTCGATGGGACTATGTATTTTTATCGGAGTTCCTATGGCCACCTTCCAGCTCCATCATCAGACCCTGGATACTATCTGAAGACAAAGGACTCATCAAACCGAATCAAACAAGTCCAAATTCGATGGAGTTGCGTCGTCTTCTTACAGAGTGCTTATGACCACCTTCCAGCTCCATCATCAGACCCTAGATACTATCTAACGACAAAGTACTTATCAAGACGAATCAAACGAGTCCAAATTCGATGGAATTACGTCGTTTTAAAACGGAGTTCCTATTGCTACCTGCCGGCTACATCATCAGATCCTGGATACCATCTAAAGACAAAGTACTCATCAAGACAAATTTAACGAGCCCAACATCGATAGGATTATGTTGTTTTATAACGGAGTTCCTATGGCCACCTTCCAGTTCCATGATCAGATCAACTCCATGTTATCACAATATTGCATTGTATCACGATATACATATTGATTCAAAATTTCAGCTCAATCGGTAACCGGAAAGTGTATCAAATTTAACTTGCAAGATGCCATTACAGACAAACATCGCGACAGGTGAAACTAAATAAAACCTTGTAAAATAAGATCTATAGGTACTAATATTATAAAGCAGAAGAGTTTGTTTGTTTGTTTGGTTGAACGCGCTAATCTCAGGAACTACTGGTTCGAATTGAAAAAATCTTTTTGTGTTGGATAGTTCATTTATCGAGGAAGGCTATAGGCTATATATCATCACGCTATAACTATTAGGAGCGGAGCAGGAATGAAAAATGTTGCAAAAACGGGTTTTTTTTTTCCTTTCGTTTTTCTCTCTAATGTGACGCAGACGAAGTTGCGTGGGTCAGCTAGTATTTGATAATTTCATTTCATTTCAAATCAGTGTCATTCATGACCTAGTTACTGAGTAACGCTATCGTGTTAACCGACGAAAAACCCTTGGAAATAATGATTATATCGCCCCTATAATACTGGGTCTAAACTAATAGTTATCGAATGTAGTATGTATATGTCACCGTAAAATTGTCTAACACGTTAGATTGTAAAATAACTAGAGAGATTGTAAACTCTCGAAATATTGTCAAACGAACATACTGCTTACAATAAAAAATACAGACGAATTGAGAACCTCCAATAACTCCATAACTAAAGGGGTTTATTGGACCATATTTGTCGTATGCAAGGTACTTTTTAGGTAGTTTTTTTCGGGATATTGATTTATTAATAGTTCAATATGCCCTATTTAATTTGAGGTGGCGCGGCCAGAGAGCACTGCCTGGCGGCCGGACCACATAAATTGTTAATTAAAAAGATATCTCTTGAGGTACTAAAAATATATAGATATATTATATGTCACCGTAAAAATTGTCAAATACGTTATATTGTAATATTTCTAGCGATATTAAAAATTTCGAAATATTGTCAAACGAACATACTGCTTACGCATTATTTTTCGTGAAATGCATGCGATAATAGTCAACTCACGCGGTGTGGAGGGAAGGAGGGGTCCCCTGAAAAGTTACTCTCTCTCATGAAAAGATAATGTACCATTCCTGAGAAATACCGATTAATATAACCTAACCTTAAAACACTTTATATTCCCCTAAAAAGCCCCTATTTCCGAGTGCAGGGTTTAAAGGAACCTAACTAACCTAACGTAAGGGTGCCCCAAGTCCCGATTATGAGGGCAGAGATACTTCCGTATGTTCAGTTGACAATAATTCGAGAGTTTACAACCTCGCTAGAGAGATTACAATCTAACGTGTTTGACAATTTTACGGTGACATATACTTCTCATAAGGTCACCTCTGCATAATGCCTGTGTTTCTAAAAGATGCACTAATAATTTCACCCACAATAATGTACGAGGTTTTTTTTTTAGAATCAGTATTAAGGAAAGACAGGTTGTAGCTCGTTGTGCTGGCGTCCATAACTAATACCTATTGTGCAATCCATTAGGTAGTCACTCCCTGTAAAATATTGGTATTCAGCTATATCCGACAGCGAGACTGGAAGCTGACCCCAACACATACAGTGGTGTCGATTCTGTTGTGCACAAACTAAACTTAATTTAGGCTATTACTATCTTTTTCTCACTAATAAAATGAGAAAGAGACGGACGTAATTTAGAGCTGTCAAATTTAATTCGAACTAATATTTCCATACAAATGAAGGGTGATCGTAAAAACATGTCGACTAAAAACACGGTGAAGCGCAAGGCATAAACTAGTTTGACATCTCTTACTTAGTGCATAGCTATAGCCGTCCTTTTCTCGCACTGCCTTTTAGTAAAAGATAGCAATAGTCTAAATTAAGTTAAGTTTGTGCACAACAGAATCGAAACCGTGAAAAGAGCAGACAGATAATCACGAGCTCCAATTATTGAAAACTTTTTAAGTGTTTTTCTCTTACTGTTTTAATTGTAAGTTAATTTTGTTACGAAGATAATCTGACATGTTCTGAACGCATGAAAAACTTCAAGTTAAGGTAAAAGAGTCAGGGTAGCCCGCGAAATTCAAATTTTGGAGATTGTTTTTTTTTTTTGAGATTTTGAATTTTTTTTTGATTTTTGTTTTTTTTTTTTTTTCGTATTAAGTGAAATGAAATGTGTATGAAGTTAAAAATATCGTTCGCAACTGTAAAACGTAACTATGTACTTAGTTACAGAACTATAATCATCAAAATCATCAACACAACCCTCTAAGTTAAGTTTATTTATTTATTTATTTATGTAACATAAGTCGAGGAACTATTTTTTCAAGGCCAAAGTCGTCCCTTGAATTATATATGAACTTAGATGGAAAAATGTATGTTTTATGGTGACATTCATATTGGTGCCCGTGACTGTACGTAAGAAAACGGGGCAATGGCAAGCTTGCTTCCATTAAATAGTAACAAAAACAGATTTAGGTGAATTTCAACAAAATCAGAAACCAAAATCAAATCAATATCACTTCTTCTGGCCTTAAAAATATAGGAAGGAAGGCACAAAACGCTAAAACGGTATCCACGTATTCAGTAAATCATTCTGAAGATATTAGGCCACTCAGAAACGGCAGCAGTCAGGAGAACCCAAAAGAATATGGCTGAATATGGCTTATGCTCGACATTTCGGGATACTTACTCTCCAGTAGTATAGAAGCAGGATGCTGCAGACAAGATGGCATTTGTGGTAAGGATGGACCCTCCACATTTCTGGCGCCACGCCCCATCCTGGTTTGTCAGCAGACCAGCCAGGAATGGATAATCAGTGATATTTCCATCTCCTCCGCCAGCTATTCTTGTATCCAAACCTGGAAAAAAGTCAAAGTTGTTTTGCTAAATTATGTTCTTTAAATATCTATGTAGCCATATTTTAGTGGGGAAACATTTTTAATAATGATACCCAGTTTTTGGATGTATGTGTCTGTGTTAGTGTGAGTGAGTGTGTGTCTGCCTGAGTATATGTGTCTGCGTGTGTCTGTCTATGTGGGTGGATGTGTTTGTGTCGATGTGTGTGTCTTTGTGGGTGTAGCATCTAGGCTGTTAACGAAGTTGTCAATGTGTTTGCATGAGGGGAGGACAAATCTAAGATAGCAGCATTGGCTGTGCAAAGGACAAATTTTGCATTAATAACTAAAGCTTCAGAAACTGAACACTGATGAGAAGTTTTGTGAACATAACTACACCGTCATCTGCATTCTAGTTTGTATTTTTTGTAGATTGGGCGTTGTAAGAAACCATTTAAGGGTTTACATTACGTCGGTAGGTTTTCGTTACCAGCATTCAATCAAGACTATGATATCGCAGTCAATTTTTAATTGGTGCTAGAAAGCTACTGGGCCTCAATCCTGCTATAACGATAGTGTCAGAATAGGCGATCATTGAAGTCATAATGATCAAGTTTTTACAAGTTTGGTAATCTACTAATATAATGGCGTCATTATGACTTCTCAATGAACAACCACTGACACTCCATTGAATGAAATGTCATAGAATATTATTCTCGTACATGAAATCTGGCATGAATAAATGTTCGCATTTAGTAGTAGATTTCGAAAACCATATGTACGAGTGGTTTTATAATAATGGCAAGACGAAAATGCCATTAAAACACAATTTTACTACGATGGTCTCATCGACCGGCCATTGTGAATTTAGCAGATTACGAATTTTAAGCTAAATGACAATGGGATGAGAATGGAATCGTGTTGGAGTGACGAATTTATTACAATAGCAGAATTAGGCCCCAGGCCATCGAAATTTTTGATCATGTTGGGAATTTGCGGTAGTACCGTTATTTGTTTAGTTGTGCTCTTCATAAATCTTGAGCAGTTATCTACTGAGATCTACCTAATAATATGATTTACATACTTGATTTGATATGCATCTGATTCTATCACAGTTTGATTACACAGGTGATGTAATGTATGGTTATGGGACCTATAGGCATTATATTCAATGTTTATATTTTCCTGCTCGGTTACTGATATTGCTCCTGATCACGACATATTGCTAATTGATTTTTACACGCGTTTATGTTTTCATGACTTGTAGGTACGATTTACAATATGTAGAATGGGTACCTAATTTATCACATGCACTTCTGGGGGTCAATCAGGCAATCGGTTGCATATACTCCGTAAAACGTAACATAGGACTATTTTCCGAGTTCTGTTAGTTACGCAAGATTTAAACCACCGCAATAGGTAACCTCTGATTCCATTAATAGCAAGTTACTTAGGTCCATGTTCACCAAAAAGATGACGGACGATTATCTAAAAACAGCTGTTTAAAACTCATTTTACAATGGGAACATGTCACATTGACAGCTGTTTTTAGATATTGTTAGCTTCTCGGTGAACATGGACCTTAGTATCTAGTAGTTCATGATCAATTGTATCAAACGCTGTTTGAAAATCGAAATTTGTAATAGCCGGATATACCTCTTAAGTACATACAAGCCTTTAAAGAGCCCTATTACACTTTTTACGCAAAATCATGATTTATGACGCTGTAATTTCAGCAGCAGTAAGATATTTTAATTATTTGCTTATGAATACCGATAGTGCCATTCTCATTCTTGAATGTTGGAGTTCCACATTTTCATATTTCTTTTTGTGTTTACTATAAAATTTTACGAACTCAATTCGCAAGTAAAACAGTCGTCGATGGAAGTTTGACGCTCAAATTAACATAGTAACATGAGTTACATTCAATTGTTATAAACGCTAAAATTACTAAAATATAAGTTGAATGTTGTACTTGAATGTTGGAGTTCTAAGAATTTCAATCAATTAAATTAACACGATATAAAACTTCGATCTGCGATTAATTCGTTTCTTTAGTTTTCGTTTGTCAGTATAATAAGACAAGACAACGTTACAATAATTACAATTTAAGTAGATACTCTGACGACCCGAATGGCGCATAGGCTGTATGGTCGTTGGGCGCAGCGATAGTGAGGCTGCCTTACGTTCTTAGGGTCCCGGGTTCGAATCCCGGTAGGAGCAAATGTTTATGTGATGAGCATAGACATTTGTTTCCGAGTCATGGATGTTTATATGTATAATAAGTATGTATTTACAAACAAAAAGTATATATGTAGAATATCAACTGTCTGGTGACCACGACACAAGCCTTGCTTAGCGTGGCACTAGACGGCGCTGTGTGTAATGTCCAGCAATATTTATTTATTTATTATTATAAAATACTTGATACTTGATATACTTGACTCTAAATTCTGCGTCGATTCAGCTCGCTCCTCAATCCTCAGTAACAATCCACTCGTGTACGCTGATCGAAATAATTTGATCCAGAACGTAATTTTAAATAAAAATGTAATAGGACTCATAAAAAGGTTGGAAAAAGCAGATAGTATAGAGATAGGCCGATAAGCTATGTCACCGTAAAATTGTAAAACCCGTTAGATTGTAATCTATCTAAAGATTGTCAATTATTGAACAAACTGCATATAATTGGCTTATTTTTTTCGATACGTTACAATCTATTTGCCGAAAAATTGTGAAAGGCATGTGATGCACAATTATATCTTTTTAAGTGATTTATTTGCCAACTTTTTTTCTGTCAAATATAATTTCAAAAGTATATATTACAATAAATTTACGGGGACAGCTTACGGGGACAACGGGAATTAATTTAATTTATTTTATTAAATTCCCTTTGTCCCCTTTAACGGGGACATGGACTACGGGGACAACGGGAATACATCGAAATGACACATCATCTTTTCGCTAATTGTTGTTTGTAAATTAATTTACGTAAAATGACTGGATGTACCGGAAAAATCAAATAACACTTCGCTCGACCTGGGCATCGAACTCAGGACCTCTCGCGTGCATCTATTTATTTAGGGTTTAAGCGTAAAAGGAATATAAAGTTTCTTTCACACTACCCACTTATGGGTAAATGTACCTATGGTTTGAGAATCATACACTAAATTCATAAGCGCCATGAATCTATTGTTTAACAGGCCTAAAAAAAGTAGTTTAAAAAATGCTTACCTTTGACATTAACGAAGAAACCAAATAAAAATAAAACAAATATGTTCACCATTTTGTGTCACTCCACTGCCTCACCAACTAATAGATTAAAAAAAACCTTATTAAAAAATGTGATTACTGAAAATTATCTTAATATTTATCAGGATTATCTTTACAATTTTATTATCGTCTGACGTCTACGAGTCCGATTAACGTTTGACCTTCGATTTAGACGGTTTTTAATAAATGGAGCGATGAACATGAAAGATAGTCGTTGACTCGTTACGGCTGGTAGAAGCCCCATGAAGCAGACTTACCTAAGAATATTTAATATTGTACTAGATAATGACTGCGGCTTCGCCCGCGTACAATTTATACAGAGTGGAGAAGACAATACGACAATAAATGAAAACACGCGTAATACTAGTTCATAGGAATAATTCTACACAATTAAAAAAACCCAAAACCGAAATTAAAAAAAAAAAAAACAGACAGAATCTAACTCTAAGGATACTCTTTATGACTCTTATTGGCCTGGTTTAAGGTCTAATTTGCAGTAAATCAAATTTAGCGAAAGTTTTAAAATAGCCAGTTGGCAAGGGGTCGTTAACCTGTTAGTGCTTCCTTAAAATCAGATACGAGTACATCATGTAGCAAATTTTGAAGGTGGAAAATAATTTCCTGTGACTAAACTACTTGATATTTTCAAACGATTTTTTTTTTGTTTGTTAGGAACGTCTTGAGGTATGCGTCGTTTAATTTATTGTCGTATTGTCATCACCACCCTGTATACTAAAACCTACCTCTTGATTCACTCCTTCCGATGCGTAGTAGAAGAGCAGTCTTAGCGTACTAGAAGCATACATATCAATGCATAATCGTACATAGCATGCTTCTCTAGTACGCTAGGTATGCTTCTAGTGCAGAAGCATACCTAGCGTACTAGAGAAGCATATATAGCGTACTAGAAGCAAACTAAAAAAAACTACTTACTAGATCTCGTTCAAACCAATTTTCGGTGGAAGTTTACATGCTAATGTACAGTGCCGACCAAAAGTCGATAAGCAATCTCACAAAGCAATAGCTTGACGTTTAGTTTGACTTACGACCTTCTACTTTCAACAAAATAGATATTGTCAGCAACTTGTTGTAGTTCATAATTTCAATGCCAATATCTAAGACGTGATGGCCTAGCGGTTGGGCCCGTCCAGAATTAAGAGCGAATCAGTAAGCTGTGAGTTCAAATCCCGCACAGTTACTTTTAGTCTTTTTGTAAGTTTTTACTCGACAGAAATTTTATATTATTTAACTTGTTTGCTTTGTTCACACATTTCGTAAAGTTAGGGAGGTAGATAGAAAAATAAGTCAAGAATTTTGTTAGATTTCTGTGAGGTAGACATGAGTTTTATGAATATTTTAACTTGATCGGAATGAACTTTGTCGTTTGGTTGTAGTCATACAGAATACACTATATAATGTGGTATTTGATGGTCAGTGACGTGTGGTTTAATAGATAGCGGTATTGTTGTTGGTGTGATTCTTAAAATGCGGGCAAATATTAATATTAAGGCGAGGGCGACTATTATCGCGAATTATCCGCGCTTCATAAAAGTGGCCTTAATAGGACTAAATGTGAGTATTATAATTATTTATGAATTGTAACTTAAACATTAAAAATTTAAAAACGAATGGGTATTATAAATTGTTCATTTATTTGGTGACCTGTGGTTTACTTAATTCGTTATTTTTTTTTCAATCTATCATGCAAGATAAAATAATTAGTGTTTATTATTGGATTTATAAATGCAGAGTGAATGAAGTCACTTTAGTATTTATTACAGCTGCCTAACATCATTTTTTTTGTTTAGAGAAATGCAGTAAGTCTCTGGATCAAAAGGTATGAGGAAGAAGGGAGCCTTGCAAGTAGACAGCGAAGTGGAAGGTCGTCGCTTATTAGCGAAGCGCAGCGACAACATATCGTGGGCGAGTATGAAACCAATGGTTTCACACCTACGACACACTCGGAGTCACCGCAAACTGTTCGCCGTGCCCTGCACGCTGAAGGCTTGCATCACAGAAGATCAGCTAAAATGCCCTTCTTGACAGAAAGACATAAAGAAGAACGATTACATTTCGCACGGGAATATTTAGACTTTCACTGGATTACTTCCATTTTGTTCCGGTTCGCGGTCGCCACTCCAGAACTTTTCGACCCCATCGGCCATCCGTTCTGCGAGCAATGTGCCCTGCCCACTGCCACTTAAGTTTAGCAATTCTTCGGGCTACGTCGGTGACCTTGGTTCTCTTGCGGATGTCTTCATTTCTGATGCGATCACGCAAGTAAACTCCGAGCATAGCCCTCTCCATTGCCCTTTGGGTGACTTTAAGCCGCATACGTCTACTTGACTGCATTGAAAATAATGGGGGTTATACAAAATATTAATCCCTAATGTTCTAGTTTTAATTAGACGTGTTACAAAATATTTAGCGATAATAATAATTCCTAAATTGAGGTTTAGTTTCAATCTTCTTTTCTTCAGGAAAATGAACACTTAAACTATAACCTCAATATGAGTTACATTTATTGTGACGTCACATAAAAAACATATTCACGAAGTATAAATTATGTATTAGTTTTCAGTAAGCTCTGTTGAATACCGATAGATAGAAGTGGGTATCAACAATTATATTTGTGTTATTAGAATATCCTTGTTATGTTAATAAAAAATGACTTAATTAAAAGTGGGTATACAGATACACAAAAAAATCTTATGAACGGTTACAAGAGAACTTCTTATATCTAGGTAGGAATGTGACGTTACAAATCTTATTAAAGTTGTTAATTATATGAATAAATGAAACGAATAAAACAATTTTTGTTATCTGTCAGCATGACTTTTTTTTCCACCTTCCAACACCGAAAAAATATTACACAATCTCATAAATAGTTATGATGGGTAATAACCCATCATAACTATTTATGAGATTGTGTAATATTTTTAAGTTAATAAACTTATATTAAAATATTTATAAAAAATAAATAATGAGCATGAACCCATTTCAAAATAAATACCTAAGTAAATAGTTTTTGTATAAAATACAAATATAAATTAAAGTGGTTACAAAAAAAAACCCGTATGTAAACGGGATTTGAACTCAAGACACGTTGATCGTGAATCCACTGCTTAACCTAAACAGCTATCAACACCTGGTAGATATGGTCGAAGTTTACCTATCCAATGCAAATACGATCATGCGTTTGCTGCGTGTATAACAAAAGAGACGGTAATATATATCTTTTTGTTTCGTGGAGAGCGACGCGACAACTTGCGACAGTAGGCGACTCTGTGGCTGTGGTGTGCGTAGGTACTGTATTGAGACAGCTTACACATACAGCCGCACGGACGCTCGGCCGTGCGTTCACAGCAAAATGATCCTTAGTGTGCCTGTGCGCTTATGAACGCTTACTGTACATCATATATTTTTTTTAGTTTTATCATTCTCGTAAGTAGAAGTTACAGGACACACATTTTTCCGCTTTGGAAGTGTCTCTCGCGCAAACTATTTAGTTCAGGAAAAAATGATGTTAGATACCTTAATATCATTTTTAAAGACCTATGCATAGATACCCCACACGTATGTGTTTGATGTTTTTTTTTTTGTGAACTCCCATGTATTGTTTTTTTTTCCATAATTGTGTGAAAATCTTAATGAGGTTCACAGAATACATCTACTTGCCAAGTTCCAACACCATAGTTATTATAGTTTCGGAAAAAAGTGGCTGTGTCATACGGACGGACAGCAAACAGACATGACGAATCTATAAGGGTTCCGTTTTTGCCATTTGGCTACGCTCTGTCTGTTTGACATTTAGCTTACGATAGATAGAAACAAAACGTCACAGAAAAGCTTTCTTTGATTTGTCTATGAATCAAGTGACAGGCACGCAAATAAGATATTTTAAGTTAACTTTGTGTATAGAAACACCTATAGCTAAGAGACGCGCAATATTAACAGACATTCATGATCATAATCACTAACGGCGAGTAATTGCACAGGCGCAATCAAGTAACCAGTATTTATACCAGCAACTTGCCTTGACTTGTGGAGTCTGAGGTACCGTTCTACAAATATGTGCCAGATCTCACCATTTCACGTTGTACTGGGATCAGTCTATCATTACTGACAGGACTATTGTCGCCAATAAGCCTGACATAGTGGTGATAGACCGATCAGCGCGCCGCGTAATTATAATTGATGTTACCATTCCGCATGACGAGAACCTCGTGAAAGCTGCGAAAGAGAAACAAATAAAATATCTCGACTTGGCACACGAGGTTCGCGACATGTGGTATATGAATTCGGTTATCATTGTGCCGATTGTCGTGTTGGCCAATGGCCTTATTGCCAAGAGCTTCCATGACCATCTATCGAAGCTCTCTTTAGGCGGCTAGATCAAGAGCCTGATACAGAAGGCAGTACTGTAGCTCCTCGATACGGCTTGCATTGTGAGGAGGTTCCTATCTCTGCAGCCCTAACCACCGGTAGCTTGGACCCTGCTCCCGATACCAGTGGACCACTATTTTTTTTGTTTTTAAATGTATTTTTAGTTTTTTTTATTAAGGGTGTAAAACACCTCTTAACGAAACCGAAAGGCACTTGTTCTCCAAGTTATTTTGTTTTTTTTTTGTTCTACACTATACCTGGGAACTTTCTAGTTACAACGATATTGGGGGTCAAAGTAACAAGTTTTTAACAAGTTATTTTTTTAAATACAAGTTTTTATTGTAATATTTTTTTTAAATACCTTCATGAACCCCGTATAATTCAATTGTTTTTTCACCCCAACAATAAAGTTGTTTTCCAGCAATATATTTTGCTTCTAGTTACTTAGTCTGACGTACAAAATGCTTGGTTGATGGCTTCGTGATGCGGGTTTATACCCTGTATTTAATTATATTTATTAAAATATGTTTTAAAATAAATAAACGAAATCAATTACATAATCATAATATCTTTATTTTTCTCGACATCATGAATTACAGGCGCTGGTTATCATTATGTACAATCTTAGATAGAGAAAGGTGTCTGATGTAGACAGGAGGTGTAGGTGGGGTGTAGGTGTCTGGTGTCTGGTGTGTGAAGTTCCTGTGGTACAGATCACCTCTCCGGCTTAGATATAACATTTTTATAATGCACAAAATTAAGTCAAGTATACGTGGGTAAGTTATAGAAAACGGGCCGACTGAGTATGAAACCCTAAAAATACAAATACGACACTATCACAATTCTGGATCGAAGTAGTTCTACTCATTTTAAATACACATGTTACTACTTAACTTAAATGTTATAACACCACACTTCATAAAAAGTTTATTCAAATCAAGGTAAACCAAGTTTTTGTAAACATGTATATCAAATTTCAGTCTAAATAATACACTTCTAAATAATGTTAGAGAATACGAATTTTCTAGACATTCTCATCAAACTTTTCTCGGTAAGTCGGTGAGAATATCAGTATGAACAGGATTGGGTAGGTCGGCTACATTCTGTATAGTTGGTTGAGGCTGGGGCTGCCTCCTGAAGCTGTTCCTAATGAGGACAGCTCTCTGATGTGTCCAGTCGCGGTTCTTCTTGGGCAAGCAAGACGCGAGAATGAGGAATACGAAAATGGTACCGAAGAGAGACCAAAGGACGGTTGCAGCAGTCGCTGAAAAAGAGAAAAAATATGGTTTATACAGGTACTCGTAGTTGTAAATCGTTTACATACGACTTGACTAAACTTTTCGCGTTTCCCTAGACCGTAATGATCAAGTGTAAAACAAAAGTGGTTTACACAATCAAAATAATGCTTTCGAAAGGTCAAAGAAGGCTCCTTTGGCATCTTATGCCTCTTTCCATGTATACTTTACTCTTTCCATGCTAGCCGTTTGGTGGAAATCATCCTTTAGTCTTTTGTCCAATCAATTTTCTACCAATGTTTAGTGAAACAGATTTCGAACTCGAATTTCTGTTTTTCCTAAAAAGGATATGAATTTTTTGGCCAGATTAATTTCCGCCATTTTGTTTTTTTTCACAGTAGCGGCCACTCATAAAACTTATATTATGATAATCGGTTCTCTCATTATTTGTGCCAAACCTCACGCTCTTGTGCCCTCATCCAGGATATTCCCGCAATAGCAAAAATCATGTCTGCCCATCTCGCCGCTGGACGACCAACAGTTATCTTTCCATTCTAGAACGCCACTCGGTCACATCTTTACTCCACCTGCCATCACCGCGTGTTCCTAGGTCTCCAGCCTCAGCCAAATGGAGCTATTTGAGTTCCATAACGCGATTTCCAATATCGAAGACCTTCGTACGCCTTTGGATTTCGACGTTTGGAACTCGGTCTATTAATCGATAGCTGATATCAATACATGTCAACAAATTTTGTTTGTAGCCAAATGTTATAAAGTGTCACATTTCTGAGATATGAGCTATCAAGACTAAAGTTCATTCACTGATGGCATCTTTAGCACAAATTTGATTTAATCTGACACGCATAAAACGTGTGTGTAATACAAACAAGTTTTGTCCGAGATAAAATGTTTTAAAGCGTCAAGTTTCCGAAATACATTTCGTTGTGATCGGTACCAGCACAACGTTGAGCTCATATCTCGGAAATGTGACACTTTAGAACGTTTTTTAAGTACAAAACTTGTTTGTATTGCTGCCGGCTATCGATTGATACACGCTTTATGCGTGTCTGATCAAATCAGTATTGTGCTGAAGATGCCATCAATGAATGGACTTAAACTTTGATAGCTCATATCTCGAAAACGTGACACTTTACAACATTTTGCCTCCTATTAATCTTGTTTTGTATTGGTAAAAGCTATCGATTAATATGGCTCTTATGTGTGGCCGCTACTTTGAGTAACAAAAAAACAAAATGGCGGATGTTAATCTGGCCAGGCTACATGCAAAAATCTTCCAAGTTCTTTACATTATTTACACACTATAATAAAAATATGTACAAGTATCAAAAAGGGTTAGAGGGCGTTGCCACGCCAGATGACAATGCTGTTAAAAAAATAATTAAATTAACATTAAAAATTTTCTAAATCATTCAATTTATTTACTTATTTATTTAAATTTTATAGAAAACGTGTTGCGCCGACCCCAAATAAAATGGGACAAGGGCAGAAGATGATGATGATTTATTTAAACTTTATGCACATAATGTACAAAGGCGGACTTAATACGCGCGGCTTCTAGTTGCTTTGTACAGAATACTAGAACATTTTCTTTAAATAGTTACCAGGAATTCAACTACTTGAGAGCAGGAAGGTACCATGTAGTTGTACCATTGTTGGTTTAGATACGAGTATAGGCCGCCAAATTGTGCCCTCTATCAAAGACGCAGTCGATCATTGTAACCGAATACTTACGGGACAGTCCACGCGTGGATTGCGAAGGCGTTACCAAAGTGGTAGTCACAGACCGCTCCTCGTCTTCTCCGATGACCTTGATCACCACTGTCCAAGGACGCCAGTCTTCAGCTACGGGTCTTGGAATGAAGAGCGAACAGTATCCGTCACGAATCACCTCGAGGACGTACGGGAAAGGTGCTTTTTTGGAGACAAAACCTGCATCAAAATACTGATTTTAGACACCAGCCTCCTTGGTATTAAGTTATACCAAACCTAAAAATCGAAAAGTGTGTTTAATCTTTACCTTATACTGGTTGTTACTTGACGTCGTCATTTTAATAAGAGGGTAGGTGTAAGGCTAGGGATGACTGACGGAAAAAACCCAACATTATTTTTAATTATTCTAAATTTGAAAAGACTTAATAGCTCTTCCACACATTTTTTGGATAAGATCAAATAATATTAAATAGTAGTTAAAGAGTAAGCATGCTGAAATGGCAGGGGACTGGCATGCTTGTCGGAGGACAGATGATGAGCCAGTGGATCATCTCGCTCCTAAAAGGTGATGAAGGATAAACCGGATGCGGGAGGCGTGGAACAGGGTGCTGTGGCGCAGCTTGACAGTGCCTCATGTCCAGCAGTGGCCTGCATTAGGCTGAGTTGATTGATACATTTTTTAACATATGTGAACAAAAATGTATGTAAAACTTCCATTCCATTTTGCTTACCTAGTCCATCGCTTCGTACAAGTCTACAGTATTCCAATTTGTTTTCTGTGTTAACAGCCGATATGTGTACCACCACGGCGCTGCCCTCCCAGACACACTCTGTATACACGCGTGTGCGCTCTGCAACAAAATAAACATGTCCTAAACGAAACCAAACTACGCCGTCTACTGATATCTAACAAATTATATTGAGTAACTAGCGCATAAGAGAGAAAAACGAAAGGAAAAAAAATCCCCGTTTTCGCAACATTTTTCATTCCTGCCCCGCTCCTAATAATCATAGCGTGATGTTATATAGCCTAAAGCTTTCCTCAATAAACGGACTTTCCAACACAAAAAGATTTTTTCAATTCAAGCTGGTAGTTCCTGTGACTCTGTGTTCCTGTGATAGCCCGTTCAACCAAACAAACAAACAAACTCTTCTGCTTTATAATATTAGTATAGAAGATAACAGACAATTGAGTAGTAACAGATTTCGCCGCGCCATCTGATGACATTAAGACCATATTAAAAGATAGTTTAAATGGTATTAACGCGAAAATTGACAAATATTTTGATATATTTGTCAATTCTCGCTTCACACTAGCTGACCTGCGCAACTTCGTCTGCATCTCATAAGAGAGAAAGGGTTAGAGACAGTGTGAGTCAACCTTCAAAGATAGATATGAAATGCTATCGCGGACTTTTTTAGAGTTTTTTAAGAAGACCAGTTCCGTCCCACATGATGTTTGCGTAAGGAATCAATTTTCCTTGTTTTTGTATTTTTTTTCATTGATACTCCGTTTCTATTGGTTGTAGCGTGATGTTTATACCCTCGATAAATGGGCTATCGGAAACTAAAATATTCTCTTCAATTCAAACCTGTAGTTCAACAAATCAAACGAACAAACTCTCGAGCTTTGTATAATTTGTTTGGATTGACATATTTAAAATTAAAATTCCCGAAAATATTTGCATTAATCATTAAAATATTCAACTTATGGTTTTTCCAAATAGGGGTTTCCCTCGACAGTCTTAAGTCCTCATCCTAAGACACTCGATGCTCTAGCTAGGTCTAAAGTTATCATCAAGGACCATGAAATGAGCCCCAACCTGTTGAGGACCTCTTTTGCAATTGCCTTCCATCTCCACCTTTAAACTGTCGTCGCTGAAAGTCCAGCCAGGTCCAGCTAGGTCTTAAGTTCGTAAAGCTAGTCCGTGGGTACCGCCCAATCTGCGGCGAGGCGGCGAGCCTACCGACTAAGTACCGACTACTTGGTGTTGGGTAATATTCTTATTCTTACCGTGGATATTAACTTTAAAGAAGGCATTCTTCTCCTCGAAATGGTAAATATTTGTCAGTCCTACATTACAGCTCCACCGAAGGCCGGTGGCCGATGTCCAGATGTTTTTGAACCTGATGCCGCATTCTCCAGCGTCAAAACCGTTGCCGACGTACTCATAGTCTGCTGATGAGGTAGCTGCAAAAAGGGGCGTTATTTTTATGCATTTTATATTATAGTTTGCTGCTGCTATCCTACCAAAACTTTCCATGTTTTTCCACGTCGTCCACGACGCCTACGTCTGCTCTGCAACCAAATCATATTAGCACGGTGATCCTCGATGTTCATGTGTTTCCTAAGCGCCCAGTGGTTGTTTTTTCTCCAGCAGCCTACAACTGACGCAGTCTGTTCTAAGATAGCAGTGTACTGAGCTTCGTTGTTTGTTGGCTAACCTTCTGTTTGCATTCAGTTAATAATAATAATAATATTTCATTTATTACCACAAAGTTCACGTACATTGCACTGTTTACAGATTAAAGTTATTAAATTAGCATTTCAAAATAAATACAATGAGTTCAACCCTGTCCCCTAAACTAGGCTAGGCCTGTATCTTAGGGGGCAGTGTCCGGCTATGGGATATGCTTATATAATTCTATTGTGGCAGACGTGCCAGTGGACTGTGTGAAGTGGGCGCTTAGGTAAATGATCTTGTGGCAAAATTTAACATGAGAGTGAGAAGGTGAAGAATGAATGATGTAAATGCAAATGTTCATGAAAGTGAATGTGAATGGGAGTGTTTGGGGAGTTTGTGCTTGTCGTGAGTGGAGTGCATAAAGTGAGTGTATGTTTTTAGTGTGTATTGAATATGGTAGAAAATAGCGTTAGTGCGAGAAATAGATGAGTGACATAATTAGTGATTGTTTATTAAGTAATGTAAGTAAGAAGTGATTCCGTATTTTGATAGTCTTGTTTTAATAGCCATTCCATGACTGCTCGTTTTAGTTTAAACCTAGGGAGACCGAGAATGTTCAGTTTTTTATGAACTTGATTATAAATGTGCGTACTTATGACATAAAATTGGTGCCTTGAAAACTTAGTTTTATGTTGGATGCTGGGAATAACTTGTTTACGTTTTTTGGGGTCGGGAGGAGCTAAACCGACGTGTGTCCTAAGAATTGATTGAAGCACAAATAGCTGTCGTACAGTTAAAACTTTACAGTCTGAATAAAGTTGCGCTGTTGGATATCTGCGTGGTTTCTTTGTCATAACTTTAAGGACTGCTCTTTGTGCTCTCTCAGCCCTCAGGAGACCTGTCTTCTTAGCTCCACCCCACACATTGATGCAGTACCCTAACACTGATTGGCACAGGGCAAGATATACCATTTTAAGAATGTCATGATCAGCTGACCCCCTGAGTGATTTGAAGACAGAGATAAGTCGCAATATTCGGGTGGTGAGTGTGTCTAGGTGTTTGTCCCATCTTAGTCCTTTGTCTATATGGATGCCGAGGTATTTTACACTGTCATCTCTTCTTAATTTTGGACAGGAGCAATGTGTTACTGTTACGGGACTTTTACATGAGTGTGCCGTTATGGAGAAGGTACTTGATGGTTTCATGTTGCAGCGGATAGCGAAAGGAACGTATAAAGTTTTAGACAAATTTAACGTCAGTAGATTTGAGTTGAACCAGCGCATGATTCTACTCAGGGCAGATTCAGCGTTGCTTTTAACAGCTTCCCACGAGGGACCGTGGACGATAATTGCGGTGTCATCTGCATAGGTGTATATGTTGCAGTTAGGGAGCGTCATGTTGCAGAGATCGTTTATGTAAATAAGAAACAATATCGGCCCTAGTATGCTACCTTGTGGTACACCGCAAGTCACTAACATCTCTTCACTTAAATTGGAACCAATTTGGACTTGGTGGCTGCGGTTTTTAAGGTAGTCTGAGAAAAGTTCAAGCGCTTTACCACGAACACCCAATGATTCCAACTTAGAGATAAGTTTGGGCACAGAAACCGTGTCAAACGCCTTCGAAAGATCTATGAAAATTCCTAGGCACTTCATTTTTTCGTCGAGTTTTTTAGCAACCAATTGCGTAAGATCTAGTACCGCGTCTTCAGTTGATACTCCTGGGCGAAAACCGTATTGGTTGTTGGCTATGAGATGAAATTTGTCTAGGAAGTTTCTCAGTTGGTTGTTGAGAATTTTCTCAAAAACTTTTGAAATCGATGTTAGGACAGATATGGGTCTATAATTGTCAACACAGTTTCTGTCCCCTCCCTTGAAAATTGGGTGCACAATAGCTTTTTTAAGAGCATTTGGGAAAACTCCTGACTGAATGCAGAGGTTAAGGATGTAGGTTATATGTGGAACTAGGATACGCCGATTCGTTTTAAGTAATGTTGACGTGATACCGTCCCAGCCTACGGCACAGTCACTGCGTAGCTGAAGTATAGTTGCTTCAACGTCACTTTCTTCTATTTCAGAAATGACAAGCGAATTACAAGGATAGCTTGTTGTTAAGGTTTCGGGGGAAGGACTATTGGTGGATGTAGTTTGGTTTTGTAGTATCTTGGATGCCAAGTTTTTACCAACATTGGTGAAAAAAGTGCACACATTATTAATGGAAGACGTAGGAGTGTCACATAATTTCAACAAAATGTCTGAACTATTTCGTGTTGGGCGAGTGTTCGTGATTTCTTTAATTGTTTTCCATAAGGCTTTTGGGTTGTTTTTGCTTTTTTGCAGTTCATTGTGTTCGTGTGCCTGTTTAAGTTTTCTAAGAAGTTCATTGCAATAGTTTCTATAGCGCGTATACGTGATTTTTTGAATTAAATTATCTGGATCTTTTTTTAATTTTAAATGCATCTTGTCTCGATTCTTCATGCATTTTAGAAGACCTGCGGTGATCCATGGCTTTATGGTTCGTTGTTTCCTCGGGATGGTGACTTGTATTGTATGTTTAGTTGTAATTGTAGAGATAATTTTTATTAATATGTTCATGGCTTCGTTACCGTCACGAGTCATGTAGATATCTGCAAAACTTGTATTCCACAGTTCGTCTTTCAGAGCGTCATAGTTTATGCGAGAGGCAGTGGTTTTTTTGTTACTTGTAGGGATTTTGTATTTGAGAAATAGTACTATCGGTTTGTGGTCAGTAATGTGTGATTCCAGAATTAAGGTGGTAGTTTCCAAATTTGTTTTTGCTAGAAGGTGGTCTAAACAGTTTTCTAATCTGGTTGGAAGTAGGTGGGTAGGTGATAGTCCGTGAGAGGCGTTTAGGATGAGATAGTCCAAGCTACGGTCGTTTCTGTTTTCTTGCCTGATGTCGATATTCAGGTCACCAACAAGGAACACGTTCTGATAAGTTGATAGATCTTTATAGGCATCATTTAGGCTATTAAAAAACTTTTCAAATTGATCTCTGGTGTTGTATGACGGAGACCTATAAACTGCCACAATAGCAAGTCCTGGTTCTATTTTGCATATGAGACAGTTTGCATGTACCATGTTGGGTTCGTATACAGTGGCGCCAGAATCAGTTTTCACGTAGATTACGACGCCTTCATTTTGATTTGAGTTATTTGAGGAATAGTGTGACTGATATCCATTCATTATAGGTACGTTATCGACTTTTCTCAACCAACACTCTGTCAGCACAATAACATCAAATTCAACTTTAGTGGTATGGATAAGTGTTTGAAGACTATCGAAGTTTTTACTTATGCTGCGTATATTCACGTGCAGTATCTTCGTTTTATTATAAATTGAATATTTAACGCAGTCTTCTGGGTTAATTAAGAATGAATTTTCTAGGTGAAGCCTGTCTAGGTCATCATTAATATTATTTATAGTAGCCATTGAGATTGAGAATTAAGTTATTTCTATGGTTATTGTTGCTAGTTTCGCTACAGGTTCCTAACAGTACCACTAAAATATCAGAGATGTCACTCTGTAGTGTATGTAATGGTGAAAGGATGTTCTTTTGTTTGTGTTTGATGCATATTATTTGTGAATTTGTGCTGGTGAAGTATTGGTGGATAAGGTGTTCAGGTTTGTGTGTGTGTGCGATTTGCAGTTGTTTGTGTATACATTCACTAGTGATTGAAATTAAAAACATAACGGGAAATTTGAAAAAAATAATAATAATAAGAAGGAGCTTAATAACTAGTCAAATACTGGTGGTGGGTATAGCCAGTAGACATTTTTCAGAGCGAATTAATATATGTTTATCTCCCTGCAGCTTTCTCAGAAAGATGTTTCCGTTAGCAATCCAGCAATATTTATAGTCGTACTTTTTGGCAAATTCCCGGGATAGATAAAACAGTTTTTTGGTGTTGGCAGGTAATTGTTCAGTGATGTAAATAGGCTGGCATTTCCCCGGAATACCAATAAGTGTTGTGCTCAACTTATCCTCTTTTGGTTTATCCTTGTTGTATAATCGGACAGCTGATAGAAATGACTGCTTGGATTGGACTGAAGTAAATTCTGCGATAATAGGTCGGGGTGTTGTAGAATTGTTTGATTTTCCTGATAGGCGGTGGACATCACGAAACTCAGGTTCAGTTACGTTGATTCCAATTTGCTTGCCGATGTTACACACGGTTGTAATGAGGCTAGCACTATTCTCTTCATTTCCCATAGGAATGTTTCGAAGTTCGATGCCAGAAGAGCGTGACATCAGTTGCATGTCGTGGATTTTTTTCTCTAAATTTTCTATATACAGCTGCTGTTCCTGTCGTTCCCTTCTTAAGTCCTCAACTTCTAGTTTCAAATCCTCGAAACTGCTGTTTATGAAAGTTATCGATTGCATGATTTCCTCGTTCGACTGTCGAATCTCGATGTTGGATGCTTGGATTTTGCTGTTTTGAGCTTTAATTTCAGCAGCATCAGAGACTAGTTTGGAAATTAGAATCGTCTGTTCTGATAGGGCCTTGGTTAATTTCGAGACGCTAGTGTCACGTTCCTTCTGCCATACATCAAGTTTGTCTTCCAGCTCTTGCGTGCTCAAGGCTGCACCGCTCTGATGTGATTTCTCTTGTCGGGCGCGTTTGTTTCTATTTGTGTTGACATGAGCGCTATCTTCGATTGCCGACTTAAGATCAGGTTCAGATTGAGTCTGTGTATGAGTCAGTTTGTTTGTTGGATTTTTAGGCGTATTCGGTGGGGAGCGTTGTACGCCAGCCATGATATTTAAATGAGTAATATTTATTTGGCAGAGGTGTAAGAACGTACGCTGTCAAAGCATTCAACAATTGTTCAATTCTCACAAGTGACCACCGAGTTAGGTGCACTATCCTTTAGAAATCTCGGCGTAGCTGATGCACGTAAACAAAAAACGGCCCAAATCGTTGAATAATTAAAATTCTGCTCACGGTTTCAAAGTGTCGAAATTAGTTCCTTAATATGGCGGGGGTGGCGCCCTGGTCGCGTAAGCTCGCAATGCTACGCAGTCGCACCGCACTCAACGCTGGAACGCTTTCGCCAAGATCTTCGTCGGGAGGTTGGTACTACTGGGGCATCTGCGCACTCGCCGGACTTTCGCCTTTATGCAGTTTGCACAACCGCGAAATTTCTTTGCACGTTTGGATCTGGCACTATGAAACAGCACTTTTAGATTATTTGCTAATAATTTTATTAGCCGATTTACACTTGCTGGAGGTTTGAAAACAATTATTGTGAGTTTACACCACACTATGTTTGGGTTTGTAGAAAAGTAAACGTGTTGGCAGCCGGTAATTATTTTTAAGAAATCGAGTAACAAGATCACAAGTTTAGCCCACGGGCGCGTTCAAAGTTGAATTTGCTGATCAAAATATGTATTAAAATATGTATTATAATATGTTTATTAGCTACTGGCGCCATAAGTCAGGGAGAGGAGAATGAGTGTTGTGTTGTCCACGCTTTAGCAACTTTTGGAAGCACTGAATAACGTGATAAAGTAAGGAGTGAGTCTATTAGGGAGATGTTCGAAAGTGGCACCTGTTACAGGAAAAATGAAAGGAAGTCGTTTGTCTTGGTAAGGACATATATGAGGAAAGATGGAACGCATAATGTGACTAAAAGAGTGATAGACACGAATGTTGATGGATAGAGAGGGAGATAAAGGCCAAAGAAAATATGGAGTAAATGATCTAACAGGGGAGAATGGAAAAGGAAAACGTGTTGCGCCGACACCAAATAGAATGGAACAAGGACATGAAGATGATAACTGAATAACGTGGCCTGCATTTCGAACACTAGGCTTACATTGGAGGTATCAATACTAACATGGTCCAACGTTGAAGACAGTTCCGTTCGGCGCCCTGAAGTAGCAGTAGCGAACAGGGGCGCCTATGTAGCAAGACATCGTAACGGCGTCGCCTTCCGTGCCCGAAAAGCCTTCAGGGGCTTTCAATACCGGTACACCTGATAAACAGTTTTTTTAATCAACTTAGTTTTAGCAGATAGAGCTTAAGTTTTTAAAGGGGAAACTACTGAATAAGGGTCGTAGCACATGTATCAAATCGGAAAGCGATCGTCACCGTATCAACTCGAGCCGTTCAGTATTATTTGTATGAAACTCCCTGCTGCAACGCACACTAGTCAGAGTCGTAACGTAATCGCCTTGCCTCGGGACAAGCTTACGAACCGCTATGCGGTGCGTGGTCTACTTGCAGTCCCCGCGCTGACTCGTTTGACGCCAAGGGGAAAGACGAGACGGTGACGATCCCTTTCCGAGTTGATAAGTGTGCTACGACCTTAAGATAGACTTAAACTTTAGTCTGCTTGACTAAATTATGACGCAAACAACAGTCGCACCAGCCACGTTTTCAGACTCAACTTTCCGTTTCGTTTCCTATCCACAAAAGCAATATTATGAGGACTTTAATCTTTATCTTTACTTATTATAACACTTAAGTAGCTCTTGCTGTATTTATGCTTATATCTTTAAAACTACACAACACATTTCAATGAAGTTTTCAGCAATAGATTTGATGATAGATTGATTTTTATGTTTATTATTAGAAACAAAAATGTCCACCCTTGCGAAACCGGAGCTGGCGACCTCTACTAATATACTTATGAAAAAGTAAACTTTGTTTGTAGATTTGTAGGTAGGGGGTAATTTTTTTAAATACTGACCTGATTCCGAAAATTCTTTGCCCAACGGTAAGCTACATTATCCCCAATACTCATTGTTATTATTATAAGCCTATATTGTCCCACTGCAGGGCAAAGGCCTCCCTTTCCTCCTTCCACATTTCGCGATCTTGTGCGTTTGTAGGCCAATCCTATATGCGAAAGAGTCTAGCTCATCCCGCCATCTCCTTCTTCGTCCCGATATTCAACGTTCTCACCATAACGAGAGGGAACCCGCGAGCATAATAAAGGATATTTTGGGATAAAACGAAAGATGATCCCAAAGATTTCCCGGTGACAAGTTGCACATGAAGAGATATATAGGTAACCGTAAAGTTTTTGATTCAGTAGAATACAAGATAAATAGTGTAACGGAACGCAGCAACGGTTGTCTTGTTATCAACGAAATCAAAATAACAGTAGATAATACATTAAACTAGCGATAAGATAAATACTGCTTTGTTTTGAATGAAAGAGAATTTGGAAATGAAGAACATGTGGTGAACCTACTGTAGTCAGTATAAGTAGGAAATTCAGAATCTGACGGATTATTGGCGACTGCAAGGAAGCCGTAACTGATGCCCCGTGTGGTGTTGACGGCACAGCGCCATATGCCCTCGTAAAAAAAGGCTGGCCTCTTGAGGGTCAATTTGCAGATGTTGTTTTCAACATACGACTCGTAACTGTAAGAGAACACAATATTACCCGATATGGTTGAGAAAATCAAAAGCACAGAACATGTAGCTGTGGCTAGCCACATTCAACATGAGTCGGTTTAACAAGAATCAAAATAAAAAATATTGTTTCAACTTTCTATAACATATTTCAAAACTTGGTATAACTTGGTTACCTACTGATTTTCAGAATGAGGAGTTTCTTTGTATCTGCAGTATCAACAATTCCTATAATTGTTTTATTAAATACCTTTGCTTCTTGGAATAACACTGTTATTTCTGCAGCTACTGCACTTTTGCCTCCATCTTAGTAATTTTAGTTGTAAAAACTGATGGGCACTAACCGATCCACACCGTCGACTTCGTCCTGACCTACCCCAGGGCCAGCGATTAAAAGTGGACTCTTCTGGTACAATTCATTTAAAATTGTAGTGGCAGGGATGCGAAAAATACAGCTTTGGACCTGGTACTCTTCAGGAATGGAACACGTCAGCATCAAGATTCCACGCTGATCCACCCAGCTGGTCGCAACAGCTGGAGTGAAGTCCACTAGAAATAATTGAGATCACAGCACTAATATATATATGTTGGCAAGCTTTTGTAAAACATTCGGAATTTCGAAGGAAAAGATGGATTTTGGTGTACGATTTCAAACATAAAATGTAAAATATAGTTTTATACCAGCTGCTGCTACCTCTACGTCGACCCAGCTACTACGAACGATAACTGTTCCAGGAGCGCCGACAAATAGCTCCCAATATCCTCTATGTTTCTTTGTCACTCTGTCTAGCACAACCCTGCACGGACCAAATCCATCGAAAACAATTGTGCCCATGTTATCCTTCAGCCTGCAGTACACCGCATCTTCAGGTCCAAAGGTAACATTCACGGCACTGCCCGCAGTCCATACTAAACGATCAAATGTCGTTGATGGTGTGGTCGTTGCGTTCGAATCTAGGAACAGAACAAAACAGTTGTTATTATTAGCGCTAGAAAGCAATAGTGGAAATGGAGGACGTAGCGTATCGTACACCCACACATCACCTGTTATGATGCAATTTCATTAAACAGGAGGTGGTTTTTTTAATTGCTGTCAAGCATTCAAAAATCCACTTCGGGCTGCTAAAATACGATTATTACTTTCCCTGGCTTGGATATCGAACCTAAGACAAAAAACATACAATCAGAAGCGCTGGCTTTTTACAACAATAATTCGAAAACTGCTGAAGGTTTAAAACGTCGTTGAAGTTCTTATACCACGTGAGTCTTATAGTTATTTTCATAGTTTTATGTCATACGGTATTTTACTATGGGGACGTGCGGCAGACATCGAGTCTATATTCATTCTGCAGAAAAGAGCAATCAGAGCCATATACGAATTACGTAGACGCGACTCTCTGAGAGAACTGTTTAAGGAAATTAACATCTTGACAGTACCTTGCCAATACATCTATGAAAACATCATGTACGTTAGGAAAAATCTGCATTTATTCAGTAAAAGAGGTGACAGACACCACTATAATACTAGAAATAGGGACCAACTCGTTCAGCCAGGTTTCAGGCTTGCTAAAGTAGATTCATCTTTCATGGGGTACTGTTTAAAATGTTACAATAAAATACCTCCTCACATTCTACTACTGAATGAGACGAAATTTAAATCTTGTATAAAACGCACACTATGTAGGCAAGCATATTATAATTTGGGGGATTACATTAATGATAAAAGTGCTTGGCTCAATGCTGGTCCTGCTCCACAACCATAGGCAAACTAACTGATTCCCAGGTTACGTTATTGTGGAAGCTGCAGAAGATTGTAAAATATCCTTGCATTGTATAGAATCCATTTCGTAGTATTATATAATTGCATAGCACATTTGTGTGAGTTCTATGTACTGTAAAGTCACTATTTACATTTAGTTGTCTTTTTTTTTTTGACTTGAATATGCCTTGGCGGCTGAGAGATTGTCATGCTCACTCAAATATCTTGCTGATGGTGGCGGGTGTGTCGGGTCATTTAGCTCCCTTCAATATGGTCGAGTTGAATGGCGCCGATACATGCGTCATGTTCGTGAACGGGCGCTGTCAGTTGGGACTGGTCATCTCTTAGCTGCCATGGTTAATTTTAATTTCTTTTTTTTTCTTACATTGTTGATTTAATCTTTTCTCTGGACGCTCTTAATGTGCACGTCTTTCTACATCGTTCTCACATATATGTACATATAATCACACATGAATGATGTAACCAAGATTTTGTAACAATATATTGATTTAAAAAGAGTGTCCATGGAGTTTCTTGCCCGTTCTTCTCCATAGAGATCTACGCTAGGGAATGGGCAACTACAGTACTTTCTCAAGTTATTATGCCTTGTGACTGTGACTGTAGCTTTGATTTTATTTGTAATTTGACATTCAAAAGTGCCGTAATGGTCTACTTGAAATTAATGCTTTGAGTTTGAGTTTGAGTTTGAGTGACTCAAAAATAGTTAGGCCCGAATTCCTGTTACGCTGATGTCAGACGCGCGTACGAGTATATATTGTGTTCTATATTGCACCATACTCGACGGTAATGCCAGCGACGCGTATGTTGCTACTATTTTGGTCGCTGACGTACGCGACCGACGTCACCATGACAGAAATTCAGGTATAACTTAATATCAACATAATATCATTTTATAATTTGTGTTAGATAGAGATGTGATTGGCTTAACATATTCGTGTCCACTCCTGTTTTACAGAGCACATGTGCCATCCCACCATATTGCAAGTGGTGTAGAGGATCCTGAAGTGGGTTCCTGGTGGTGCAAGTGCGAATTAAGTGCACCGACCACTAGGTGGGTTCCGGGCACTGAACGCGTCTTCCGATTCCTTAGCTAGCGAACGGCATCAAATCTCAAAATGTCAAAACACCCTAAAATTACTTAGAACTTAGTTAGAACTTCAGCGACGCGAACCTGCCAAAAAATGGTGTCACCAGCCTCTGAGTTTAATTTTGTCGATTGGAACTTCAACTCATTAATTTATTCGTATTTTTCGTTCTTTGCAATAGCTTAATCATAAACTGTGAGCAGGTCCTTGTTCATCGATTCGTAATAATAAACTCTTACCTTTAATACTAACACTAACAAAGACAAAAACTAAAAATAAAGCTAGGAGTTTCCACATTTTGTATTTGTATCACTTTACTGTGTAGGTAATTGTGTAAACGCCGACTAAATAATACTAAAATTAAACAAAAAAAAGTGCGATAATCTAAAACATCAGACTACTCATCGTTATCTAATCGTTCAGGAAAAATATCGATTGAACGAGTAGGAAGTCTGTCCGTACTTGTTGTTTTATGCGAAATCTTTAATGGCGCAGTTGCACTTTGGTCGCGACTTTGGTGCTCAATTACCTGAAAGTTTCGGGCAGCCGATGTATTTAACGGCGCGCCCCTGCAAGGCGTTGTCTATGGTTAACACCGGTTTAATCTGCTGAACTTTATGGCGCAGATGTTGCCGGCTCTAGTTGCTGGTGGGTGGGTTGATGTTGCTTATTTTGATTTTAAAAAGCCTTCGATGCCCTTGACAATGACATTTCGCAAAACGAAGCTCGTAGAAGTCGGCTGCACACCACATTTATTGCACTTCTTCGCCATTTATCAATCAATCGATAAATAATTTTAGCATAAGGCATCTGTATCTATCTTTTGTTGTGTATCTGTTTTATCTTTTTGTTTTTATTTTGTTGAACAACAACTACAGCGCCTTCTAACAGTTTGGGTACACAGTTTTACAAACGAAAACCACAGTTGCACATCTATCTTGTATTATATGTATAGTGTATTATCTATGGGCGCGGCTTACTGACGGTATTTTGGTAGAAATAAATGCGTTTAGCAAAAATATGTATAATAATTTTATTCACAACGCAGTTTTGGCCCTAGCATCTTATAATACAAGAAATAAAAACATAAATATTTAATTAAAAATAATACAATTCTTGTTCGAAACAGGTAGAAATTTTATTTTATATAAAAACAACAATAACAACAACCAACACAATCCTCTGGTACTTCTGTAGAAGCGAAAATTAAAAAGAAAAATTTACACCTCCACCTGGTTTAAAACCTACTAACCTCATCCTACCCTAATAAGCTTACATGCGGCTTCAGGCAGCTAGACGGCTATTTTCGTTGTAAGTACAGGTGGTAGTGGTTAGAGCCTGAGTTTACATGGTACGCCTTTTCAAAAATATGCAAAAACATAGTTTTGTTACCAATAACGTACGACTTAATGTTTATTAGAAAGTATTTTTTTCCTCTACACATCATAATAAAAGTTAATATAAATCAAGGTACACCTAATACCAAAATTGTTCTCGTAAATATACTTCTAAAAAATATTAAAGGTTATGATATAACTAGACATTCTCATTAAACTTTTCGCGGTAAGTCAGTAAGAATATCAGTATGTACAGGATTGGGTAAGTTGGTTACATTCTGTAAAGTCGGTTGAGGCTGGGGCTGCCTTCTGAAGCTGTCCCTAATGCGGGCAGCTCTCTGGCGAGTCCAGTCGCGGTTCCTCTTGGGCATGAAAGACGCGATAATAAGGAACACGAAAATGCTGCCGAAGAGACACCAAAGGAAGGTTGAAGCACTCCCTGGAAAACAAAGAAATCATTTTACTTTGGATGACACGAGCCCTAAAATTTGACAACCAGCCTTGCTTTTGCATATCTTCTTAACTAGTAACTAGATTGAGGAGACCATCAGACCTGCAATCGATTTAGTTGTAAATTACAGGTATTCCAGTTACTTTCTTTCTTGAAATTGATTGAATATGTTATTTTGTATCTCTAAAATGTAAAGAAAGAGACTCTCTAAATGGAGACTCCTTGACATGCAATGTAACCCAAATTGATACGTAATAAACTTATTTTTATTTTATTTTATGTAAAGCAGTGTGTATATTCCTTGATTGTTCTCTCTAACCATAACCCGAACACGCAGTTGTTATAATAACCGAATACTTACTAGACATTCCACCCATGGAATTCGATCGCGGCTCCAATCTGGTAGTCACAGACACCTCTTCATCTTCTCCGTTGATCTTGGCCACCACTGTCCAAGGCCGCAGGTCTTCGGCTATGGGACTCCAAATGTAGAGGGTACAGGTTCCGTGCATCTGACTCAGGTCGAAGTCATACGGGTAAGTCACGTGCTCGGAGGCAAAACCTGCATCAAATTAATGAATAAACTTATTAATACGTCCGCCAATACTGCTGAGCGTGTCCGACTGCTAGCTGTGGGTGAGTGGGAGTCAGGCCTCTGGCTTCAGGCACTACCGTCACCTAATATAGACACTATGTTAGGTGACACAACCTTCCGGCTCGCTACATGTTTGTGTGTGGGCGGGCGCATTTATGATCTCATCCGTTATTCTTGCCACCGCCGCGGTGCCAGCTGTATTAAAACCCACTGGCTTGGCACGCGTTGATGGCAAGATACCAGATGGTATGACCATAATGCTGTGGAAGTTGGGTAGGCCTTTGGTGTTGGACGCAACTTGCGTCGACACCCTTGCTCCATCCAATCTTCCTAGTACGGTGTGCTGCGCTGGGACGGCTGCTGCAGGTGCCGAAAACCTCAAACGGCGCAAATACAATAATTGAATTAGTAATAATGTGTTTGAGCCGTTTGGCGTTGAAACACTACGGCTACTTGGTATTTCGAGAAAATCGCCTAACGGTTGGTCAACTCTTCACGTAACCAGAGGGCGGGCCTATTTTATGGCATAAGAATGAGCATTGCCACCCAACGTGGCAATGCTGCCAGGGTTATGAGCACTTTTCCTGTTGGTAGCGATGTGGACGAAATTTCGATGCCTTTTAACCCTATTTTGATACTTGTACATATTTTTATTTATTACAGAGTTCACATTAGTTGGCATTAGATCCGGAATGAAATAATTCAGAAAACAGCAGCAGTTACCAATATGGCATGCAGAGTAACAAGCTGAAGTGGCAGTGGGTTGGCTGTTTGTTGGAAGAGCGATGATCAATGGAGCAAACGAGTCCTAGAGTGGGGACTCGTCAAGTGTGGCGTGGGGCGCTGCCACTAGTGGATCTTCTCACTCCTAAAAAGTGGGATAGACTGGTTGCGGGAGGCGTAGAACAGAGTGTGTAGAGAGAGCCCTATGTCCAGCTGTGGCCTATTGTATGTATTGATGAATAATTGTATGGATAGAACAGTGGTCCACGATTCCTTCAGCTTACCTAGCCCATCGCTTCGCACAAATCTACAATATTCCAGCTCAGGTCCTTTCGCTATGCGCATGCGTACTACTACGGTGCTGATCTCCCAGCGGTGATACACCATCAAACGCTCTGCAACAGAATAAACAGTGTCCTATAAGAAGCCAAACCAAAAAAAAACATGCAGTTCAGTCTTTTGGAACTGCCCATAAAAGTGAAAACTGAGTACCTAATCCAAAATAAACTTTATCTTAATTGTTTAAGGTTGATTTTGACTAACCGTTCTATGAAACCGTTGCCGTGCCGTGTGTTCCATTATTTTTGTTCATCCAAAAAGTGTTCAATGCGGCTAATGAAGTTTGCTCCAGCCTCTTTGACTTCACTTCATACTTATAAATTAATTCTTACCGTTAACGTAAACATTAAAGAAGTCTCTCTTTTCGTGGTAATAGGCTGTACTGTTCAGTCCTACATTGCAGCTCCACTGGCCTTGGGCCGATGTCCAGATGTTGTTAAACCTGATGCCGCATTCTCCAGCGTCGAAACCGTTGCCAACGTACTCATAGTCTGCTGATGAGGTAGCTGCAAAAATAGGGCGTTATTTTATGTATTTTATATTATATGGCTCGCTGCTGCACTCCAAAAATATTCATGTTTTGTCACGTCTGCCCAGCAAATACATAATATTCGTATTCCCCGTGCCCTCAGTGACTGTGATATTGACGTATTAGTCTACTTCTAAAGTAGTAGTAAACTGCGCTTTATTGTTGGTTGGCTGATTTTCAGTTGACGGGCGCCATGTGGGTTAGGAATAGCACGACGCGTGTTATCTGGTCGAAATTTAGGCCTGAATTTCTGACGCGCTGACGTCGTTTGAGTGAGTCAGTCACGCGTACATACACGGTGTTCTATAGCACCATGCTACGCCGCTGACTTCAGCTGCGCGTATTTGCTACTGTTTTTCTCGCTGACGACCGAACATGCGCGACCGACCGTCAGCGTGACTGGAATTCAGGCCTTAGCAATTGTTGCAAGCACATAATAAAGTTGTAGACTAGTTATCAACCCGCGTTACAAACACTAAGCTTAATTAAAGGTGTGATACTCACAGGGTCCAACATTGAAAACAGTTCCATTCGGGGACCTGAAGTAGCAGTAGCGAACAGGGGCGCCTATGTAGCAAGACATCGTAACAGGGTCGCCTTCAGTGCTCGAAATGCCATGATATCTGGATTCCAAAGCCGGCACAGCTAAAATTTTTTCACCATCTCTTTAGTTTCAGCAGTGGAGCTTAAATTGTTCAGGCGAAAGCACCCAATAAAAACTTTTTTGCAAAAAGTCGGTTATATATTTTGCAAAAAGTTTTTATTTTTCAATTTTTAGTGGTTCATACGTGCTTACCCTTTCACAGCGTAACGGCATGATTTTTTGTTATGAACTGGTGTAAACAATAGAGAGACATGAGATTTCAGCGATCCCAGTACATTTGCTATAATTTATTGAGGAGTTCCCGTCGCCTATCTTCCAAAGTTCTTCATCAGATCTTTAAATTGAAATGGGAACACTCCAAGAACGTACTCTTCCTAAATCTACCCAAATCGTTTCTGGTGTGCCTATAAAATTTAAGGAATTCCCTCTATTTCTCCAGGATCCCATTAAATGGAACTTAACACATCTAACTGTTGAAATCTGGGTGTATTGTACACTTCTGCCTACTCCCTCAGAGCATACAGGCGTGATGTTATGTCATGATGTAGTATGAACAATGAACCTACAAGCGATTGTTGCAATTACTGCAGATTTGCCGTCTATTTTTGAAGAGTTTCATTGTATATCTCAGAAGATCAGCATCAGATCTTCAGCAAATTAAAATGGGACTAAACGAGAAGCACCAGCTTTCAAATAAAAAAAAACATCAAAATCGGTTCACCCAGTCGAAAGTTCTGAGGTAACAAACACAAAAAAATAAAAAATACAGACGAATTGAGAACCTCCTCTTTTTGGAAGTCGGTTGAAAATAGACAATAAACATGCAAGACCTAAGAGGCTTGACTAAAAGATGACGCAGACAACTGAAGTCCAGTGAGCAAGCACCAGTGACGTTATCAGACCCACCTTGTTGCTCTATCCACAAAGCTATTTTAAATGATCCCGAACATTTCCCGAAGAAGAATTTTAACTTGTTACTTGATAAAGGAAGACGTAATCATGAAGTAAGTGATTCGGTAGAAAACATGATAAATATTCAAAATGAGCGAACGCATCCGCGAGTCTTACTATCGACAGTAGATAACAAATTAAAGTAGATAAGATAAAAACTGCTTTGTTTTAAGTACAAAGACTTTAAAAATAAAACAATGTGGTAAACTTACTGTTCCAAGTAGGCTCGTTAGGGAATATCGTTCCCTTAGTGACGTCGAGGAAGCCATAACTGATGCCCAATGTAGTGACGACGGCACAGCGCCATATGCCCTCGTACTCCAGGCTAGGTGTCAAGAGATCCAGTTGGCAGGAGCTGTCATCAGCATACGACTCGTAACTGTAAGAGAAAGCAATATCACCCGATGTTGTTGAGAAAATTAAAGCACAGCATATGTAGCTGGAACACAACCACATTCGTACTAACCTACATATAACATGCCACAATATACAGGGTGTAAAACACCTCTTCACGAAGCCGAAATGCACTTGTTCTCCCAATCATTGCGATCATTTTTCTGTTCTACACCATACCTGGGAACCTTCTAGTTACGGAGATATGGGGGGTCAAAGTTACAACTTTTTGACAAGTTTTTTTTTTAATTCAAGTTTTTTGTAAGATTTTGACTTTTAACACCTCCACGGCCCCCTTACTATTCAATCCATCCATCAGCACAATGTTTTAAGTGCGTTACATTGAGTTATACCACAAAACATGATTTATAACCTAAAAAAAAAGTTGTTTCCCAGCAATATTTTTTGCGTAAAGTTACTTAGTTTGATGTACAGAATGCTTGTTGATGAGGTGGTTTACACCCTGTATAAGAGGAAGTCTGAAAGTGGCGCCGGTGACTGAAAAATTGCGGAGGAATGAGGAAAAGCTCGCAAGGAAAGTTTTCAGTACCTACCTATGAATGTGGATGGGTAGGTATACAAGTAGAGGATGAGCAAATAAACTATGGATGGACTGTGTTAACATTACATTAAGTAAATAATTTCAAAAAACCCCCGACACATACGAGTAGGGTCATCAATTCGAGAATTTTTTTATTGGAACGAAGTTGCCATAATTAGATATTTTATTTTAATATTTCTATGGAAGTTCCTTCGCGGCTTACGGGTAGTGCGATTTAGTAGAAATCGTCACGTTATGAAATGACGTATGCTGTGTGTGTGTTGCATAATAATAGTATATTCCTCATTCCCTATGAACATAATGTACATTATTCTACTAGTCAAGGGCCCCCCTTTTGGCGGCGATCGGCGGCGGCGACCTCTCGCGTCCGGCCCTGGTTCAATCCATGGTCCGGAGCGAGACGGAATGGGAAGCCGTCGCCTCCTTCTGCGAAGCAGTCATGCTCGAAGGAGGTGGCGGAACGAGAGAGGGAGAGATCCTCTCTTCCCGGCCGCCGCGGGAGACGCAACGGGCGTCGGGGGCCACGTGGTGGCTACCGGCCACCGTAGATGCGGGCCTGTGGACGGCTGGCTATGGGCTAGCTAGCCGTCCGGCCGTCTAACGACGACGACAGGCCGTGTCGACGGCGCGTTCGTGTTCCACGCGCGCCTCAAAGAGATGTCAGCAAAAGGAGAGGGGCCCGCAAGGGCCGAAGCCAGCCGGGGTTGCGGGCCTGTTCGAAAGAGATACCGCGGCCCCGGAACGTAAAAGGCGAGGAAGGAACATGGATGGTTTTTAGTCAGTAAGAGTCTGACACTCCCTCCCGCTCCGCCCAGAGTGGGGGGGGTCATTTGATGATTTCCCATCCTTAAAAAAAAAAAACTTTTCATTTCAATCTCATATTGCAGGAGTTATGAAATAAACCAATGTAATTCACCATTTTGTAGTGGCGGCCATCTTGAACTGATTTTTATCAAACATAGCTAAGAACACTCCCGAAAAATTCACCTTTCAAACAAAAACAAACAAAATCAAAATCGGTTCATACGTGCGGCAGCTACCATGCCACAGACACACGGATACTTCAAAACTTATAAAACCCCGTCGTTTTTGCGTCTGGGGTTAAAAATGATAGGGCAAGATAAGAAGTGTCTGATGAGATGACGAAAAATAGAGAAATATGGAAGAAGAAGATATGTTACGCGGACTCCAAATGAATTAGGATAAGGGCAAGAGAATGATGATGTTGGAAACTAACCTTGGCTTGGCGTCATTCTCGTAGGCTTCCTCGATCCGTCCACGCATGGCGATCAAAACTCCACCGGAAGGGTTGCGAAAAGTGCAACTTTGAACTTGGTACCGGCCAGGCACGGAACAGAACAGTCTCACTGTTGACTCCGGAGTTACCTTCACGCTTGTTCTAACGACTGGAGTGAAGTCCACTGGAATCAATCGAGGTCGCAGGGCTTAACTTTTAAGTTCTTAACATGAATAAGATTTATCATGAATTGTTTAGACAATTCATAAGATAATTGTTAATATGTTTCAAGATATTCCACGCAAATCAAAAAAAGTTTAGTGATTACTGTAAAGCATTTGATGTTTAAGAAATTTTGATACAAGATTTCAAACAGAAAATGTAAAATATAGTTTTATACCAGCTGCTGCCACCTCTACGTCGATCCAGCTACTACGAACGATAACTGTGCCAGGAGCGCCGACCAATAGCTCCCAATATCCTGTATGTTTCTTTGTCACTCTGTCCAGCACAACCCTGCACGGACCAAATCCGTCGAAAACAATTCTGCCCCTGTTATCCTTCAGCATGCAGTACACCGCATCTTCAGGTCCAATGGTAACATTCACGGCACTGCCCGCAGTCCATACTAAACGATCAACTGTCGTTGATGGTGTGGTCGTTGCGTTCGAATCTAGGAAAAGGACGAAACAGTTGTTATTATTAAAGCGGTAGAAAGAAATAGTGGAAATGGAGGACGTAATTAACGTATCGTACACCCACACATCACCTGTTATGATGAAATTTCATTAAACAGGGGTGGTCTGCCACTAAGCAGACAAATTCCAGGCTCCGGATTTTTATAATACCAATATTACATTCCCCGATTTGGGTATCGAACCCAAACCCTATGCTCAACTTCTGTTGCGAGAGCTTCTGCGCTCGCGACCACTAATTCTAACGAGGAGATGGATTAAGACCTAAGAGCAGGCGATGGATAATTTGTTTGTCAGTCAGAAATGACTGCTGAAAAGAATCCTGTCCATCCTTCTATTCCCATTAGTTGCCGCATTGTTTTTTGACCATTACTATTGCAAATTGCCCACGTTTGTCCGGCTGACAAACAGTCCATGGCTTTCTCAGAACCATAAATAACTTTATAGGTTTTCAGGAGCCTGGTATGTCCCACTAATGGGCAAAGGCCTCTCCCTTCTGATCATCCCAGCCTACGTGATGACCGTCCAGATCGTCTCGCCATCTCTTTCTAGGTTGGCCTCGGCGGCGCCGACCATCCTCAGGCACCCACCGTGTTGACGTGACCACGTGCGGGTTCACGTGACCTGACTAACCCCACTTAGCCTGGCAACCTTTTTGCTTATGTCTGCAAACCCTATTTTTGAACGCAGCATGGTATTCCGTGTTATACGCTCCATTGTTATCTGGCAAACCCCAAAGCGGAGCTTTTGCGATTCGGTTATAGACTAGGTTTGACCATCGTAGATAAGGAGGAGAGCAAAACTCGTCGGACGAGTTTTTGCTTCAAGGAGATCGGCCGATCTCACTTCATTAGCGTCTTCATAGACCAGTAGCTTTTCCAGGCGTTGTCGATCGATTTCGTAGTCCTGTCTGTTTTCGAAACAAATATTCGAGAGAGATTTCGAGATAGTCTATTTTCTACCCACCTACTTTGACCCTAATGTAGTGTTTCCAAGAAGATCGATATATTGTGTTTTAAGATTCTGGTTTTGCAAGGATCTGAAGATTTCGAGGTGTTTTATGCTTTCGATCATCATCATACATCAGAGGTTAGCAGTACATTATGACTGTACATTGTGCAACATTGGCGTTATTGAGGTTTGGATTAGTTAAGAATAATAGACCCTAAAATGAGTTGATTTTTCTTTCAACCCGTAAAGTAGTTGCCTAGTTTTTATCGTGATTTTAATTAAAAGGTACCTACCGAAAGCTTTGTTTGTTACTAATCATGGTGAAATTAATCTTATATTTCTTTATTGAAACGCGTTGGTAAGTAATTAGGTAGGTAGCTATGTTTTAAAGAAATACTACGCTTCGGTAAATAACTATTTCATTATTTGGTCTATTATTAGGTGGAATCAATATACGATATCTCATAGAAACCTAAAATGCTACATACAGCGTATACAGCATTTTACCGTAGGTAAAGTCATTGATTTTTATGTTTATCACCTTGAGGGGATTCAATAATTTTGGAAAACTCAAACATGCCAAAAATGAGCACGTCCCAGCCTCAAACTAAAAATCTGTTGGTTGGAACTTCAACTCCGACGCATTCGCTTCAAATCATTACACGTCATTCTTTAAAATAGCTAATTAGTCATTAGCAACCGAATACCTAGATTGAAGCAGATTTTTTTGTGCTGATTACACGACATAACTCTTCGCCAACTCGTAATAGTAATTAAATAAAGTCTTACCTTTAACACTAACAGAGACAAAAACTAAAATTAAAGCTAGGACTTTCCGCATTTTCGCAATTTGTATCACTTAACTCTGAGGTAATTGTGTAACCACCGACAAAATAAAACTAGAATTAAACAAAAAAAGAGTGATAATAAAAAACTTCTGCCTAATCATCGTTATCTTATCGTTCAGGAAAAATATCGATTGCACAAGAAGGTAGCCTACTCGTGTAACAACTAAAATCTAGGACCGCGCCAGCCAAATGTTTTGTTTTTTTCCTCATTTTTGAGGTCACCGATGACAAGAATGAAGTCCAAATGAAAAATCAAGATAGAGCCAACGAAAATTTTGGTATTTTTCGACATAAGCGTCATTTCCATGGTCTTCGGGATTACTGATAACGAAAGTTATGGAAATGTCACCGTAAAATTGTCAAACACATTATATTATTATTGTAATCTCTTTAGCGATATTGTAAACTCTCGAATTATTGTCAAACGAACTTGCTGCTTACAATTAAATGCATTATTTTTCGTGAAATGCATGCGATGGTAGTTAACTCACGCGGTGTGGAGGGAAGAAGGGGGGGTCCCCCTTGCCCAGTGGTACCACACTCATGAAAAGATACTGTACCATTCCTGAGTAATACCGATTAATATCTAATAACCCTAAAACACTTTATATTCCCCTAAAAAGCGTAGTCGACAGTGTAACGTTACATTTTCCTGGGGAGGAAAATGTAAGGTTGCATTGTGTAAAGTTTAAAGAAAAATGGCAAAAGAAAATATGATGTTTTAATAATACAAGGAAATAGAAATTTACTAAGTTAGGGAAGCCGATACGAAGCCGTTAGTATGGTGATACGAGTCCAGGTCCAGGTCCGAAGTTCGCAGTTGACAGAAACCGCTCGCCGCAGTGATAGGCTCACTCGCAGTCGCCAATCTTCGATGGTTCGAGGGTCGAGGCTCACCCGCTGTCCCGTGTCCAGGTGCTCAGAAGTAGGGATAGTAGGAGTAGCAGCAGTTGTCACAGTCGCAGTAGTAGCAGCAGTAAGTTTTCAAGGTAGTCGACGGTCCAGGGGCTCTCAATATTAGTAGTACCAGCAGCAGCAGCAGCAGCCGTTTTCAAGGCCGTCAGGACTTCATTATGACGCCAGGGCAAGATTTTGCAGACTTAGGCGCGACCACGTTAAATATTTCAGAGTAATATCCAGCTTGTTGCTGGCTCAAGGACCACACGCAGACTGAATCTTTTCGACTCGGCTTCCCGTCATGAAGAAATTATAAATTTCAAAATATTGGTTCTAGAACAGAAAAATAAAATGGTTAACAAAGAAGGTATCAAACATCAAATGTATAAAACCTACAACTCCAAGTTACAGCAATAAAATTAAAAGAAAAACTAGGCTTGTCATTGTCATTATGACATCACAAAAGTAAACAAAGATTTGGAACCACTAAAATATACAGAAATGCTATAAATAATACTAATTAAAAGGCGAAAAAGGCATGCTAAGCCTCCGCATAAAGGCTATACAGTTATTCGGAAAGAACGTATGATAAAATTTTGAATTACAATAGACAAAAACTTAAGAACAAAAACACAAACATTACAACAGAGCCCCTATTTCCGAGTGCAGGGTTTAAAGGAACCTAACTAACCTAATGGGGGGGGGGTGCCCCAAGTCCCGATTATGGGGGTAGAGATCAGGGATGTCACGGAGCTCCGATTCCGATTCCGATTAGTCGGAACTTCCGATTGATTTTGAACCTCCGATTCCGATATCGGTTCCGGCACTTTTCAATCGGAGGTAATCGGAGGTCGATGCATTGCGGCGGGCGCCGGCAACGTGTATAAACCTGTTTATAATACTTATACCACGGGGTTAGCCCCTCGTAACGTGCTTTCTATCGTTTTAAATTACCAGCATACTTACGAGTACATACAATGCATAATTATTTTATTGATGATGATTGATTTTTTTTTCAATGCCTCGTCAGGCGTTCTATTGTTTGTTTGTTTGTATGACTGATAATCAATGTATGTACCTATTATTAGCTGACTCACGCAACTTCGTCTGCGTCACATAAGAGAGAAAAAAGATAGGAAAAAAATCATCAATATCATTTTTGCAATATTTTTCATTCCTGCTGTAGCGTGATGTTAAAGCCTTCCTCGATAAATGGACTATCCAACACAAAAATATTTTTTCAATTCGATCCGATCGTTCGTTATTTCATTAATGAATCCTACTTTCTCACACATTCTCTTCTTCAGCATCCGCCTCCGATTCCGGTTCCGATTCTGATTCCGATTCCTGTTCCGATTCCGATATATCAAATCCAAAACCTCCAATTCCGATTCCGGTTCCGATATCATCACATACGTTGCATCCCTGGTAGAGATACTTCCGTATGTTCAGTTGACAATAATAATTCGAAAGTTTACAATATCGCTAGAGAGAAACACGTTATATTGTAATATAACGTGTTTGACAATTTTATGGTGACAGAAATTCAAAATGAAAAATAGTTCTAAGAAAAAATCATTAATAACACTAAACAAAAATATTGCGGAAAAATCTTCGTTCCAACTGGGTGACCCTTAAAACATTTCTCACTGTTTTCTTTAGCTTCATTAAATGAAGCTAAAGCTATTTTGTTGTTTTCGAATACGAAAATGTGTAAAGGCGCAATTACACTTGTGCTCGAAAGAACTGGCACCCCATGAATTTATTGCACTACGAAGAGTTTGGGAGCGGCGGTGGCCCAGTGGTGGCGGCCCCGACTTACGAATGATAAGTCGTGGGTTCGAACCCAGGCAGGCGCATTATTTTATGTAATTTATATCATCACTCCTGCTCCCAAAAAAAAGGCAAATCATCGTGAGGAAACCGGCATGTCCCAGAACCAAAAAATGCGAAGACATGTGTCATCTACCAATCCGCAATGGGCCCGCGTGGTGGATTCAAGCCCATTCCCTCTCGAGAGGAGGCCGTGTCCCAGCAGTCGGAATACTACTAGGCTGTTGATGATGAGTAGTTTGAATGAAGTCGAACCATGAAACTGGATGAGATTGACCAAATACAGGCGGCGGTACTCGACTGTGTCCAAACAATCGAATTCGAGTGTATCACGACCAAGCGATGACGCCATGGAACAAGTGCGTGCGTTACGAAAATCATAGCCCAACAACATTTTACAAACTGCACTGATTTAATTACAAAATTATAAAACCGTTACAATGGAAGCCAGGAAGAGCTCGTGTCTAAATGATAACAGTCGCGAGTCGAGCCGAGTTTCCTCCGTGCCTCGGAAAGCACGCTAAGCTGTTGGTCCCAGCTGTCATTTGTCCATCTTTGACAGTCGTTACAGGTAGTCAGTGGCCTTAAAAAGTCTGACAGCGAGTCTTACCAAGTGGTATCGTGTTACCGAGATTTAACTGGGGTGTGGAGTTGAGATAGGCAGTCACGCCATGTAAAATACTGGTATTCAGCTCCATCCGGTTAGATTGGAAGCCGACCCCAAAATAGTTGGGAAAAGGCTAGGTGGATGATGAAAACCTTTACAATGGAACATTTCATCTGCGTAGCGCTACCCCAATTGTCTTAACGGTTGTAGTTGTAGGAAGTAGGCAGTCGCTCCATGCAGAAACAATACGTTTCTGCATGCTGGAGCGACTGCCTACTTGACCACTCAGTTATTGGAAAACACGAAACTTCTCAATAAGACTGGTGGTGGACTAACAGGCTTCTGGCACCTTCTGACCAGCCATAATGACTATCAAAGATTTGCAATTACAGCATACATTAATTTTCCAAAGTTTTCTCAACAAGCGGCCTCTGTGGATGGACGAGAAAAACTGGTCGCAACGTAGCATGATATTGACGACTAGAACTTGTTAGCGGTAGTAGTGTTATCAACTAACACAAAAGTCCACTGATTAAGCAACAGATGGCGCTGTTTTGTAAACCCGTTAGGGCTCATTTACGGAGACGCTGCGAGTCGGGCCGCTTAGAGTTCAAATATAATAATAATGGCAATGTATGAAAGCGTTTACGGAGAAGCGTTTTGAAGTACGTTTGCTTGAGATGCAGCGTCGGACGCGGCGTCCACCGCGGCTTGCGACGCGGCGTTATGTCATGGAGCCTTCTACCAGTTTTGTTTGTTTCTTTTTTGAAGTGATAACTTCTTATCGTAGGGTGACTCGATTCGGAATGGTAACGAAGGAGTTCGGGAACGAAGTAGTTCCTGAATGACTGACTGAACTAAACCGCTCATTGTAGAGATCCGATAAGAAAGGATTTTCCGAACATCTACCTCTAAAGTGGTGAAACCTTTTTCACCACTATAGAGGTAGAATTTCTATGGAACAAAGTGATTCCTTGGTCCAATCCACATCATGCATAAACCTTTTTAACAAGATTGATGGAAGACGTATTTTTTTATTGAAGGTCATGCCCTAAAAAGGAGTTTGGGGATGACGCGGATGATTCCGACTTGATTTTATCGAATCAGAGATCAATTTTTAAAATAAATCGACATCCCTCCTCCTGCAACGCTGCGCCGCTGCATCGTTGTCCGACATTTCTGATGACAGTTCTCAGTTGTCAAACAGTTGAAACTTGTTAGTAACATAGCTCGACTAACATGCATGATATCGATAAGATTTATAGCTTACTAGCTTCTGCCTATAGCTTCGCCCGCGTGAAATTTGATTATTGTCCCATGGGATCTTACTACCGAGATAAAAAGTCCTATATTTTAATCCATGTTATAAACTATCTGTGTGCAAAATTTCATCCAAATCCGTTCATTCGTTTTCGCGTAAAGGCGTAACAAACAAACTTACATTCACATAAATTATAATATTAGTAGGGATCGGATAGCACTCACGGATGGTATGGTAGTTTTTTGGTACGGACAAAAGACAACCCCTTCAAAATAATTTTGTTTTTAGTTATTTTATTATTGACTTATTTTCGTTATAGAAGATCTTATTACATAGATTTTATAAAACTATACATTCTGGGGAACAGGCTCATACAATATTCTCCTGCGCTCATTGTGTCACCCCTTGTAAAATGTAAAAAAATATAATATCCATATTTTTATGGTGTACGTAATAAAGAGTATTCAATACTATCCTTTTTCATTAGCTTATTGTTGGAATTGGACATTTTGGGAAATGGACATTTTGGGAAATGGTCATTCTGGGAAATGGACGTTCTGGGAAACGGCCACTCTGGGAAATGTACATTCTAGGAAATGGACTTTTTGAAACCAGAGGATATCCAATTCTACAATAAGACATTCTGAACCTAGACGCGACTACCATTATAGTTGGTCCTGTTTGTCAATTGTAGATGTTTGACAGTCGTTATAGTTAGCAAGCCCCGAAAGTCTGAAAACCAGACATACCAAGATGTATCGTATTACCCAGTTCTAACTGGGTTGTGGAAGCCAGATAGGCGCAGTCACTCCGTGTAAAATACTGGTATTCAGCTGCTTCTGGATAGACTTTAAGCTGACCGTATCATCATCATCATCATCAGCCTATAATGTTCCCACTGCTGGGACACGGCCTCCTCTCAATGAAAGGGAAAGGGCTATAATCTACCACGCGGGCCCAGTGCGGATTGGTAGATGTCACATGTCTTCGAATTTTTGGTTCTAGGACATGCCGGTTTCCTCACGATGTATTCCTTCATCGTTTTTGAGAGCAGCGGTGATGAAATAAATTACACAAAGTAATGGCGCCTGTCTGGGTTCGAACCCACGACTTACTGTTCGTAAGTCGGGGCCGCCACCACTGGGCCACCGCTGCTCAACCGACCGTAACATAGTTGTAAAAAAACTAGGTGCGTAGGTTAAATCTTCCGAAGAACAGAAATCGTGAAGTTTTTGGCCAAAGATCTGACTTAATATTCAAACTACTTATAAACCTAGTTTAAAATGGGCGTTCTGTTTACACAGCCAAGAAAAAATCAGTAACAGTGCTCAGAATATTTTAACAAGTTAGGCGAATATAAATGTACTTGAGCAGCGTGATTTTTTTTTCGCGTTTTCAGGCTTGATCGCATAGTAAAAGTTGTTTGTTATCATGAGCACAATCACGTGTTTAAGGGCTAGTTTCACCGGTGGCGGATAAAGTGTCGGTTAGCCTATTAGGAACTTATCTGCCAGATAAACTAACACTTTTGGTTTCACTGGTGTCGGATATCTGGTAGATATAGTATTAGTTATAACCAGCCTTTAAGTGGTAGATAGTATTAACTATCAGATAACTAACCGACACTTTATCCGGAACCGGTGAAACTGGCCCTAAGTATTGTACACTAATAAAATTGCCAGTCACCTTATATTACCTAGTACGAATGACAATACTATAATTTGGGATCTTGGAGTTAATCTGATGATGGAGCCAAGAGGTGGATAGTGGAACTTTTCGGTGGCTACCATCATCTGATATTTGGGCACATTTACTTAATATTGACGAGTCTATTAGATTGGAATTGCTAACAAAGGTCTGTTGGAGGAGCCAGGAAGTGGATAGCGGAACTCTAAAATGGCTATTAGTTAATCGTTGGGTGACACTTTCTGACTAGTCGTCGTGCTGTGGAGCTCGAAATATACCCCAAATGTCTTTTTTACTATAAAGGGTGTAAAACACCTCTTCACGAAGCAGAAGGCACTTGTTCTCCCCATAATTCCGATCATTTTTTTGTTCTACACTATACCTGGGAACCTTCTAATTACGGAGATAATGTGGGGTCAAAGTTACAGCTTTTTGACAAGTTTTTTTTTTAAACCAGTTTTTTTTGTAAGATTTTGACTTTTAACACCTCCACGACCGCCGTGCTATTCAATCCATCTATCAGCACAAAGTTTTCAGTGCGTTACGTTGAGTTCTACCACAAAACATGATTTATAATCTCAAAAAACAAAATTATTTCCCAGCAACATTTTTTGCATAATGTTACTTAGTTTGATGTACAGAATGCTTGGTAACGGCTTTGTGATGAGGTGGTTTAGGGTTAGGGTTAAGGGTTACTCATAAAAGAAAACTTAGAAACTATTTAATTGTTAGTACTGAAATAAAATTACAAAGGTACTCATAATTAAATATCTAATCTACACTTCTACACTAATATTATAAAGAGGAAAACTTTGTTTGTTTGGTTGTAACGAACAGGCTTAAAACCTACTGGACCGTTTTTAAAAATTCTTACACCATTCGAAAGCTACATTATCCACGAGTAACATAGGATATATTTTATCCCCGTACTCCCACAGGAACGGGAATTACACGGGTGAAACCGCGTGACGTCCGCTATTTTATTATAAACACAAAATTACCCCGGTACTGAGACACCCTGCTCCGTCAAGAAAACCAGTACCTCCCTAGAAATCACCTTTCTATGTGTATGCATGTAAAGAAAACAAGAACAACATAAGTCAAAAATAACTTTATTTATAAAAAATAGAAAATTCTCAGGTAACACTGTTGCTACAAATAAATATCGCTGGACATTAACACACAGCGCCACCTAGTGCCACACTAAGCAAGCCTTGTGTCGTGGACACCAGGTAGTTGATATACTACATATATACTTTTTTGATTGTAAATACATACTTACTATACATATAAACATCCATGACTCGGAAACAAATGTCCATGCTCATCACACAAACATTTGCTCCTACCGGGATTCGAACCCAAGACTAAGAACTTAAGGTAGCCTCACCGCCATTCGGGTCGTCAGCATTGTTGCTGTGAGCATAATATTTATTAAAAAGATAATTTTATTTGGAGCACTAGCTTTTAAATTAAGTTTTACAACATTTATGGTTCTTTAATACACAGAAAAATCGATAATTTCCATTCAAAACCAAAAAATATAAATCGCTAGATTCACCCTACCGCGTCACGAAAATATCAAATAGTATTGTCTCGCTCTCTCATACGGAAACTCGTATTTATCGTTCCATACGGGATTTGCTCCTCTCTGTGTAAACGTTTTTATGCGACCAAGTACGGTAACGTCTAATAATTTAAATCTTTGTTAAAAAAACTCCTTGAAACTTAACATCACTTCTATTTTTTTCCAATTTAAAGCAAAAAAAAAACGGGTAACTTAAGTTTCGTTTTTTTTTACTTTTTACCCAAATAAGGCGAACTCAAAAGGAAGAGTTATGATTTTAGCAGTCAAAGTACGTACTACGTATGTTTGTATTTACGAATGTTCCTCTGGAGCGCCTGAAGTGATCATCTTATTTTGATGAATTAGGTGTCAATCGACTCGTTATTATGACCCGGGTAATATAGGCTACATTTTAGACTATCTACCAGTGGCTCCCAACCTTTCTTAGACCAGGGACCACTTTGGTGTGTTCATTGTTGACAGGGACCTAGATAAACATAGACACCGACACGATTATAACTTGGGGAGTGATATTTAACTCATACTGTACAAAAATTAGATAATGTGATGAGAACCTCTATAATTAAGATACGATACGAATACGGAAGCGATCGAATTGAGCTCGAAAAATCTAAAAAAAAAAATACTATTTTGCCTCTGAAAGGTTCAATAAGGTGGGGTTGAGCTTGCATCTTCTGTGCAAGATAAAAAGTACGAATAACATTTTAATCTTTCGCGGACCGTAGTCGAGGCTCCTGCGGACCACCAGTGGTCCGCGGACCATAGGTTGGGAACCAGTGATCTATACGAACAATAGGAGGAGTCGATTTTACCTTGTGAACCTCGAATTTAATTAGAGAGTGATTATTCAGTAGGGTTTTTAGTTGTTGTATACCACACAAATTCTTGTTCTCATTTTCATATTCTCGCTACCATAAAATGTTTGGCGGTAAGTCTGTTAGTATATCATTGTGGTATCAGTTCTTTCCGGAAGGGGTTGTTTTCTGAAACTGTTCCTAATGCTGGAGGCTCTCCTGTATGTCCACTCGCGGTTCTTCTTAGGGATGAGGGAGACAGCAGCCAGGATCAGCACTATGCCTAAGATAACGAAGAAAGTCCAAAGCAGAATTCCCATCAAGACTGAAAAAGAAAATTTAATGAACATCTGATGAATATGCCTGTATTTCTTAATTATATATGACGATACGATGAATTAAGAACCGGTATAATAATAAATTTTATTTAACAAGTCTGCTTCTCGACAGGATTTAACTCATTTAGGCGGTGAATTAAAAAAAAGGGAAGGAATGCCTGTATATGGAATATTATGGGTAGCCAAGTTTTCATTTACTTAAGTCAAACGGTAAAATTTGTATATTACTTAATCAAATTTTTCCAAATACGTTTTTGTAATTGTTTGGTACGCTAAGCCAACGGCAATCAATCATGAAAAGTTATCGAAACAAAATCAAAGGTAATTTTGTGAAATTAGGCTGTGTCTATATGTTTATAGCAGCAAAGGTCATTTTGTGTGTATTTTTGAAGCTCAAAATGACATCTACATCATTTTTGCTCATATTAGCTAATATGCTTATTACTTTAAAACGCTTTTATTTGCTTTTCCTGTAACTTACTATACTGATTTAGAATGCAATAACTAAACTTACATGAGGTTCCACCCACATACTGCGGTGGTGGTGGACAACTAAAAGTAGAAGTCATAGACATCTCCCCGTCTGTTCCAACGGCCTTGGCGAACACCGTCCAGGGGCTCAGGTCATCAGATGTAGGGTTCCAAGATTTTAGGGCACACGTACCAAAGCGCATGTCGTATGAGGCAAAGTCGTACTCAAAAGGCACGTTGTCGGACATGAAAGCTGCGAAAACAAATTAAATTGAAAGTTAATTTTATATGTCTATTAAAAAAAAAAGGAACTATGGATTGGCTGTGTTACAAATGATATGGCAAGATAAGAAGTGTCTGATGGGATCATGAAAAATAGTGAAGTTTGGTAGAAGAAGACGTGTTGCACCAACCCTAAATTAAATGGGATAAGAGCAAGACAATGTTGATGATGATGACTATTTAAAAAAAAGTTGGTTGCGTTGGAAGGCCTCCCACCAGGTGAACCGGTGACCTGGAGAAGGTTCCGGAGATACGCTGGATTCGAGACGCACGGGACTGGTTAGTGTGGCGATACTTGGGGGAGGCCTATGTCCAACAGTGGACGTCTTTCGGCTGACATGAAGATGATGATGTCTATTTACGGAGTTATGCGAAGGAATGAGATAAATGCCGTGTGTAAGGCTTTGAGTGAATGGATGGATATAAGAATTCCCTATTCTTATATCCATCCAAAGAGACTGAGAGGAGAGTGACTCAAGACATAACGATTAATAGAGAAGTGTGAAGAATGAATACATAATTATGATATTTCTTTGATTAATCAGGTGGCTATACAAAAGCTTATGACCCAAATAAGGATTAGAAATCAACCTTTAAAAACTAATTAAACTCAGACCGGAAGGACTTTTGAGCTGTAATACCTTACAAAGTTTCGTTTGGTCTTTTATTTTCACCTATATTATTTTTTATTTCTGCTGAAAGACTTCCACTGCTGGGCATAGGCCTCCCTAAGAGTCGCCGTTATTGACTCTTATCGAAGACTCGCAAGAAATGAAAAGGCAGAAAGGCCAATGCCTTTCTGGGTTTGACGACTTTCTATTCTACGGACGACAAACGCTCAAAGTTATCTCCAGTGTTTTGCTTACCTAGTCCATCAATGCGTACAAATCTGCAATATTCCAGGCTGGGCGTGTCTCCAATTTCCAAACGCAAACTGACAGAACTACCCTCCCATCCGTGATATATCCTTATGCGCTCTGAAACAGAAGAAAAACACGTGAATAGAATTATCATCATTTGCCTATACCTTTCCCAACTATATTGGGGTCGGATTCCAATCTAACCATGATGCAGTTAGACCAATATTTTTGATGAAAAGACTGGCTAACGGGATAACCCTTGGTAAGATTGGTTGTCAAGCTTAAGGGCCACTGACTACCTGTACTAACTGTCCAAGATCTTCAAACGACATCCTGGACCAGCGGCTAACGAACGAGGCAATGGTCACCCATCGAGAGAGCAACGTTGGCAAGTGTTGTAATTTAGCCATGGGCTCTTTGTGTGCTGCGACTGATCTCAGGCAGTGCTTATTAGCCTCAGACCAAATAGAAAAGTTAAGTAAGGCAGAACTCTGCGAACAGAGAAGTGAGGTCGGTTTCGTCAACATGTGTGCTTTTATTGAGACGTAGTTTGATTTAACTGTGTGCGTGTGACCGTGTATGCACGATGCGAGACGTAATTTTGCGCTGGGCTCACATTATTGTTCGCAACGCTATGTCTTGGTTTTTTATTTGGTCTGAGTTATTAGTGTACGTTGGAGTTAGGACCTATTGATTTATTTACCGTAGATGTCAACACTAAAGGAGCTTCTGCGTTCTTCAGATTCGCCGACCAGTCCTACATTGCAGCTCCAAAGACCACTGTCATTACGCCAGAGGTTGTTGAACCTAATGCCACATTCGCCCGCGTCAAGACTGTTGCCGACGTACTCATAGTCTTCTGATGAGATGGCTGCAAAAATGATAACGAGGGTTGTTTTAGACTTATTCCATGACATTAAAATGTTGCATAAGATATTAATTTTAGTTAAAGGTGAAAACGCTAAGATAGCCCGGTATATACAATTTTCTTAAATTTTTTACTAATGATAACTCAGTCAACCCATATTTGTAACGGTTGTGTTTATATTTTAATCAACATGACACACCTGGAAATTGCAAAAATATTAATTTTTTATTTTTGCTGGCTACCACCCTACGCTTCTTCCTTAAAAACCTCAAATAGATTTAGACAATAGATGTGGCGATTCAACATCTCCTTGAAAAGCCGTGTGGAGGGGAAACACGTGTCTCTATAATATGCAGGGTGTAAACCACCTCATCACGAAGCTGTCAACCAAGCATTCTGTACATCAAACTAAAAATATTATTGCTTGGAAACTGCTTTTTTTGGGATTCAAAATCATGTTTTGTGGTAAAACTCAACGTAACGCACTTAAAACATTGTGCTGATGTATGTATTGAATAGTAAGGGGGTCGTGGAGGTGTTTAAAGTAAAAAGCTCACAATAAAAACTTGCGTTTAAAAAAAAAACTTGTCGAAAAGTTGGAACCCCCAATTTCTCCGTTACTAGAAGGTTCCCAGGTGTAGTATAATACATAAAAAATGATCGAAATGACGGGGAGAACAAGTGCCTTTTGGCTTCGTTAAGAGGTGTTTTACACCCTTTAGGTGCACATACGTTTGATTTCATTTTGAATGCTGGTTCAATGTTTACGGGAACGTTCGCTGCATATTTTGTTTCATAATGAGTTCTACAAGGGTCACAGTTCGTTTTGAGGCATGATACTCACATGGTCCAACGTTGTAGACAGTTCCGTTTGGTGCCCTGAAGTAGCAGTAGCGAACAGCGGCGTCTATGGAGCAAGACATTGTCTCTGTTTTGCCTTCTGTTCCCGAATACGAATGAGACGAGGGTACCATGAATCGCGGCACTGGAAGAAAAATCAAAAGTATTTCTTAATTCTTTTAATTGTTATACGATTATTTGCAGAGTTCAACAATTATAATTAAAGAAAGGGTTAAGTTTGATATGAAAAGATTTTTTTTTTAGTCTAGCTTTTTCGAGAGACCGCACGTGCCTATAGGTCGAAATTTATCCCACGGCAACGTACCTACTACTGGGATAAAAAGTATCTCGAGTCCAAACCAGACCCCAGTTGCGTTCAGCTGTGAACGCGTACAAAGTTTACAGACAGACAAAGTATCTAGCTTTCGCATTTCGAATATTATCAGGTGCACCCGCGTGAAGATCATTAACTGTCCCACGAGATCATATTTACTACCGTGATAAAAAATACTATAAATAGTAATCCAGTTTATAAACTACCTATTTTCCAAATTCCCACCGTTTTTGTTCGTTTTGCGTGAAAAAGTAGGAAACATCCATTAATCTGTCCAGTTTCACAAACTTTATATACTAACCTGCTATATGACTTCAAAAAATATAATCCAGTAACTGTATATACAATTATACAGTCTAGCCTAGTTTGTTTATCGCTAACATTGACCATTGATGATTAAAAATTTCAGTTGAGTTGAACAAACTATTAATAAAGTAGGTTAATACACTTTTAACTATTTCAAACTATTAATAAAGTAGGTTAACACTCAACTCTCCCAGAAAATAAACAATAGCAATCAAACATCGGAAATCGGAAAAGCACATACCACAACAAACAAAAGAACCAACAAAAACATAGCCATACAAATCTTCCAATCCGGTTGGTCACCGTGGAAGAATATGACCATAACCCTCCAATGAATGCACCAACAGAGAAAAACGATACCCTACATAAATATCAACTAACGATTGCAACATACAACGTCCGGACTCTTTCATCATATGATCGCTTGCTTGAACTTGAGGAAGCTATAAAAAAATATAAAATATGATATAATTGGAATATCGGAAATGAGAAGACATGGAAACAAAATAGAAGAATATGAAAACTTTATAATGTGCTACATAGGACAAACTCCGGGCAAATACGGGGTCGGTTTCATAATAAACAAGTCCCTCAAAAACAACATAATAAGTTTTAATGGAATAACAGAGCGTGTCGCAACACTCAATATAAATATGCAAGGTCATAAGATATCCCTCATACAAGTTTATGCACCAACGGAATCAGCAAGCGAATATGACATTGAAGAATTCTACAATACAATCGAGAAAGCCCTGGAAACAGCACACAAAACCACGATACTAATGGGAGACTTCAATGCTAAGGTTGGAACTCCCAAAGCGGAAGAATATTTGGTTACAAAAAAACACGGATACGGCGATAGAAACGGAAGAGGACAGAGACTGGTAGACTTTGCGCTCCAACATAAACTGACGATAATAAACACATGTTTTAAAAAAAAAGGAAATCGTAGATGGACTTGGCGATCTCCTAACGGTCGATACAAAAACGAAATCGATTTCATCTTGTCAAACAAACCAGAAATATTTCAAAACATTGAGACGTTAAACCTGAACTACCATTCGGACCATAGAATAATCAGATCATCAATAACACTAACCAAACGGAAAACATCTAGAGCTAAATTTACAAATAACCCAATCAGCCGACTAAAGAGCGAGGACGAAATAAACAACTACAATAAAAGCCTAAAATTACAGTTATCTTCAACTCCAACTCCCAGGGAAAATACCTCGATACAACATTGCTACGACAGAATAGAAAAGGCCATCACTTTTAGTTTAAAGCAAGCTTGCCCAAAGAATGGCAAAAACAAACAACACAAAATACTAACGGCAAGTACAATAAGGCTATTAAAGAGAAGAAGGGAATTACAAAAAACTAAAAACAAATCACGAAGCGAGAAAAATGAACTTTCCGCACTATATAAAGTAGTCAACAAATATATAAAAGCAGATTACGCAACATATAGACAAGACACAATAACAGAACATCTACAAAGCACGGGAAGTACAAAGAAGGCCTACAAGAAACTCAGAACTAAAACAACATGGATAGAAGGATTAAATAAACAAGATACTAAACTGTACACTAGAGGCGATATTATTACTACTGCGACAGAATTTTACAGAAATCTATACAGCAACAAAGACACAACAACCATAAATTTCGACAGAGAAATAGACGAAACACAAGAAAGAAACATCAAACCAATAGACGCAGCAGAAATAATAGAAGCAATAAAGAAACTGAAGCTTGAAAAAAGCCCTGGTTCAGATAACATTACCAACGAAGCACTGAAAAAAGCACACATAACTCTAGCTGCACCATTAGCTGAACTGTTTAACATGATTCTACAAAAGTCTGAAACGCCGTCCCAATGGTCTGAATCCAACATCATATTAATATATAAAAAAGGCGACCCGAAGGACATCGGAAACTACCGACCAATTAGCTTGCTACCGTGTGTGTACAAATTATTCTCCGCAATTATAAATGCAAGGATTAGTGACACACTAGAAAAAAAGCAACCGGTGGAGCAAGCAGGTTTCAGAAAGGGTTTTTCAACGGTAGACCACATCCACACACTTGAACTAATCATGGAAAAGTATCAAGAAAACCAAAGAACTCTTTATATAGCATTTGTCGACTACCAAAAAGCATTTGATACGGTAAGACATACAAGCATCTGGGAAAGCCTGAATGAACAAGGAGTGGAAGAAAGATATGTAAAAGTCATTAAATCCATATACAACAACAATAAGGGAAAAATCAAGCTAGAAACCATAGGCCCTTGCTTCCCAATAGAAAGAGGAGTTAGACAAGGCGATCCGCTGTCTCCAACAATATTTATAGCTGTCCTCGAGGCGATCATAAACAAGCTAGGCTGGAGCAAACGAGGAATAAACATAAATGACAACTACTTGAGCCACCTGAGATTCGCTGACGACCTAGTACTATTATCAGAGTCATTCTCCCAGCTACAAATAATGGTAGAATCCCTACACCTAGCGAGTATAAAGGTGGGGCTGGAAATGAATATAACAAAAACGAAGACAATGACTAATAGCTTGAAAATACCAATAATGGTCAATGGTAAACCACTGGAATACGTTGAAAAATATGTCTACCTGGGAAAAACTATTAGTTTCGACAGGAAAAATAAGAATACAGAAATAGAAAGAAGAATCCAATTAACATGGAACAAATACTGGATTCTCAAGGACATTTTTAAAAGTAATATGCCACAAGCAATTAAAACAAAAGTCATGAACTCGAGCCTCTTACCATGCTTAACATATGGTTGCCAAACATGGAAATTCACTGCTGAAACAAGAAAAAAGATCAACGTCTGCCAGAGAGGGCTCGAACGAAGTATGCTAAAGATAAGGAAGCTGGATAAAATACGACACACTAAAATAAGAAAAATTACTAAAGCAACAAACGCTCTGAGTCATGCACAAAAATTGAAATGGAAGTGGGCAGGACATGTTGCGCGGCTAACTGATCTTAGATGGACCAAACAAGTAACGTTCTGGAATGGCCCAATAGGCAAAAGAACAAGAGGGAGACCTATTACAAGATGGGAAGACGAAATCAAAACGATAGCTGGCCCAAACTGGAGACAAGTAGCTCAAGACAGAGTCAAATGGGCGTCACTGGAGGAGGCCTTTACCCATTCTGGGGTTTCGGTAGATTAAAAAAAAAAAAAAAAAAAAAAAAAAAAAAAAAAAAAAAAATTAGTTTAGTTATAGTTATTGATTTTATTTTTTTATTTACTTATAGTAACTTACACAGTAGAAACAGTTAAATTTATATAAAACGGGTGGTGAATAATAAAAAAACATGTATAGATTTAAGAAATGTAAATTTACTGGAAATAAAAGGCTTTTTTATTTTTATTTTTTATTTTATTTTATTTTATTATTATAATACACTTTTAGCTAGATAAAACTTATACTTTATTTAAACGATTGTTGAAAGCGCTACATTTTCTTTTCATTCCCACTTTTTTTTTTACTTTTCAAAACTTGTAAATTCTACTTCTACACCAGCAGATATCATTTTTGAAGTGGCTTGCGTTTTAGATTCTTAGAAGGCCTTCAGCAACGTCTGTAATAGTAAACTTAACCCTTACAAAAACCTCGCCCCCTTCTTCCCGCCCCTGATTTCACGACACCCTTGCTTGAATTAAGGCATTGTCAATTCGTCATCCATGCTAAGAAAAGATATGGAGTGTAATTCGACTAAGTAAACTTACCGATATTGTTATTATAATTAATCCCATCCATGGAGAAGGTGAGGAAACCGTAGCTGGTGCCGCTCGCGGTATCAACAGCACAGCGCCAGATGCCAATGTGTTCAGAAATGGGTGTCAGGAGTCGGAGAGTGCAGTCGTGGCTTTCAGAATCGGATTCGTAACTTTAAGACAAACCAAAATGTATTATGTAAGTAAGTAGCTTCTTCCTTTTATTATGTAAGTAAGTGGGAACGAGCCACGGGAACGTTTTAAATATACCCTGTGACACTCTGAAATAATTTAGCTTCCAATTTGTGAGAGAATTTTCGCAATCGGATGAGCAGTCCTGAAGATTGCCGCCTACATACAAACTTTCATCATCATCATCATTTCAGATTGTGCCGCGGCACATGTGTGGAAATTAAGCCACGGGAACGTTTTAAATATACCCTGTGACACTCTGAAATAATTTAGCTTCCAATTTGTGAGAGAATTTTCGCAATCGGATGAGCAGTCCTGAAGATTGCCGCCTACATACAAACTTTCATCATCATCATCATTTCAGATTGTGCCGCGGCACATGTGTGGAAATTAAGCCACGAGAACGTTTTAAATATACCCTGTGACACTCTGAAATAATGTAGCTTCCAATTTGTGAGAGAATTTTCGCATTCGGATGAGCAGTCCTGAAGATTGCCGCCTACATACAAACATTCATCATCATCATCATATCAGCCGAAAAACGTTCACTGCTGGACACAAGCCTCCCCCAAGTGTCGCCACATTGACCGGTACCGTGTGCTTCGCATCCAGCGGATCCCCGCAACCTCCACCAGGTCATCGGTCCATCTAGTGAGAGACCCGACGCAAACACATTTGAACTCTTTGTAATATTAATATATACAATATGTCTCCGCCAACAGTCTGCAACTGACAGATCTAAGTACTAACCGTAAGATACCCGCAGAGTACCCGTCCTGCCCCACCCCGTGGCTGGCTATGAGGACATTGCCGGTAGGATCCCTGAACAGGCAGGCTTCGATCTCGTTCTCAGCAGGGACGGAACACGTCATCAGCACAGATGAACCATTCCTCGCCACTAATGTGGTGACCACTGGCCTGTTGTCTGAAATAAATCGAGGAAAGAAGAAAAATTTGACTAACTGATCAGAATAGTCAGATTTTTCGGATGGTATTAAAATTATCAATTGCTTCGATGAAAGAAAACATCGTGAGGAAACCGTGCCTGAGAGATATTTCTAGACGGTATGTGAAGCCAAGTTGCCCATGGGCGGCATAAAAACTCTGACACCAAGTAGGGTCACTAACCACACGATAAAGAAGTAAGTTAGTCTAGAAAAGTAGTAAAGGCAATGCGATGCTTTGGGGCTAATGTGACTCTTTATAAAGATGCCTCAAAGCATCACCTCCACCACCAAAGGTGCTCTCGCTTCAAAAGCTCCCACTGCTGGCACCCAACTTTCCCTACAGAAAGAAAATGCGGACTTCTCTGTCTCACAAGAGAGAAAGAAGACCGTATTTTTTCCGTTCATTTCGTTTATTTTTCGCAAAGACATTCAAATATTTACGAATGGTAGACGGAACAAGATAAAGGCAATTGTAATCCAATACCTGTTACTACTTAGTAACGGTCGTTTCTGGTTCTGTCCACGTTTAGTGTAAGTACGAGTATCGTCAATTCGTCGATTCGTGTGAAAGAATCAAGAAATTTCGGGATCGACATTTTTGAAGGACAATATTTCTCATGCTCGCTCTTTAAGCCTTTGAAATCCCTTTGGTTTTCCGTGACCTGTCTTAGAATTTTTGGTTCGACTATCGGTTACCCTTCACTGCACCGTTTTGTAAATATAATTTGTTATTATTTTGTTCCACAATTCGGAATATTTTTACAAACAAAACACAAAATCTGTCTTATTAAACATTCATAATTGCCTCAACTAAATGCCTCAGATAAATTGGACGAGCCGTTCTCAAGGACGGCTCGTCCAATTTATCTGATTTACTTTTTGTTGTGTTTGTATTTGTCAGGAAAAAAAGTAGGGTGAAGTAAGTTGTATTAATATTAATGGTGCAAACGAAACTAATTTGTCTCATCTGCACCATTAATGGTGCAGGTCAATGGTGCATACGGTACGACGGCAAAGTTTTATATGAATGAAAATTTTGTCAATTTGTTTATTAGTTACGGGCATTTTCAATAATTTACTAACAGAAAAAATATATATGATATATATGCACTTGTATATATATGTATATATGTTTAATATATACATAAGTGTAATATGTCTAACGTGTGTATATGTATGTATTTATTTATTGTATATATGTAAATGGTACACCACAGGCTACCTGCAGTATTGTCTCTCCTTCCCCTTTAAATCCATCCAAAGGTTGTCTTTAAAAGATCGCTTTTAGCGATAAGACCGCCCATTGTGTCACCCCTTGTAAAGTGTTTAAAATGTTTGTATTTATATTTTTATGGTGTACATAATAAAGAGTATTCTATTCTATTCTATTCTATTCTAAAGGTAGGTTGCTATCTCTGTTTGTTTGACATTTAGCTTACGGAACGTCAAAAACAAAACGTCACAAAAAAACTTTCTTTGATTTGTCTATGAATCAAACAGGTAGTTGACGTGTATGTTCCAGCTAACTTTATTTACAGAAACACTCATAGCTACGAGAGGTAGGCATTTTAACTAACAGTTTTACGTAAGTAAGTTATAGAAAACGACCGTTCATTGTGTGTGGGACGCATCGCTAAATACCGATGTATTTATTATAGAAATGGGAAACCAAATTCATCTTTCAATGACGAATATAAGTATAACATACCAGTTGGTATAACATTCACGTAAAAATTGGCTCGACGAAGCATAACTGTGCCAGGTACGCCAACCTCTATGCTCCACCATCCTTTAAGAGCCAACGTTACCCTGTCCAGCAAAATTCGACAGGCACCAAAACCGTCGAAAATGTGGTTTCGTTCACTGTCGAACACCCTGCAGTACACCGCATCTTCAGGGCCAAAGGTGACGTTCACGGAATTGCCTTCAGACCATGTCCAATTAGCCACAGAGATTTCAACCAGTTCTGAGGAATACATTTAAAAAAATATATAGATTAGTGTAGGAAAAGTGTCGGATATTATATTTAGAGTCCATCGAAACGCAAAGAAGCAGAATATAGTTATAATTCAGAAAGTGTTTGTTTTGTTGGCAATAACGTTGCGGAAAGTAAGTAAACTTCACTTTATGGCTGATGCTCCAAGATAGCCAGCGAAATTCTAATTTTCTTACGTTTTTTGCAATTTGCAGGGCAGTACTAAGTTGTGTGTTGATGAAAATATCAGTCGCGGCGGCTTGAATTTCGCGGGCCAACCTGACGCTTTCACCTTATTTAAATGTGGGAACCGTTCTCCACCTCTTATCGGAATCTCTTGAATTGTACTTCTACATGATAAAAGGTCAACATAACTATTAAAATAAGCATTACCTAAAATATTCACTTGAACAGTCACTTTGTAAGTTATTGTGTTTCCATACACAATAGCCCACATTCCACGCTGGGCAGCAGTGACATTTCTTACAGTGAAGCCACAAGAACTATACCGAAATGAATCAACTTCAAAATTTTCAACCGGTTCATCATTAGGTCCATACAGCTTGCAAGTGTCATACATGTGCGTGGCATTCGGTAAACTCACATACAGATCAGCCCCTTCAGTTATAGTTATTGGATTTCCAAGAGACGATGTTTCTGAAACAATAGATTTGTATTCAAATTTATTATCTGTAATCGTTGTCCGATAGAGTGTATTAACTTTGTTATCTCGAGACGTGACCTGATAAGCGGATTATCATTAATTTAAATATGACAAATTACCTTCGATTCTGATCGTAAAATTCTGCCTTCTTTCAATAGGAGTAGACGATCTGGTGGCTCTAGCGATGAGGGTCCATTGTCCAAGCATGTCTAAAGATTCCACATTCATTTGAACCCCGCATTCAATGCCACTTCCTTCTACAATTTCTACGTTGGGAACGTTGAATCCATCAATAAAGGCGTATTGCAAGCCATTTGGAGTCAATAAGAAACAACTCTCATTTTCAATTGAGCTCGAGGATCTAATAGTTACTGTATGCGATGCCTGTAATTCCGTAGTGAAAATCATTTGCGTCAAATGTTCAACAACTCTAAAGTCATCTATAATGGGATTTGCAGGATCTGGAACATAATATTTGAAATAAAATATAAAACGTTAACTTTTGAGTTGATCTCTTAAACCCAAACTAGCTAATACTTTGTTTCAAAACAGACACGATTATTACATGTTGGTTCTGAGTAAGGCATGCGGAACCGGGTTTCGATCCCACAGTAAAATCCGGGAAAAACTGGTTTTACTGTAGGATCGAAACACGATTCCGCAGGCACTAGTTCTGACCCGTGAGTAGACCATGTGACGCACAATACATGGCTGGTGAATATATTAGTATCTGCGCAGCTGAAGTGGGACTGTTCTCTGCACTTTCTGCATAGCAGTGGACTTTTGACTGTTAACGGTCTCTAATTTTAAAAATAAACTCACCCTCTTCTATGATACGGAAAGTCTGCCGCCTCTCAGTAAACTGATTACCATTACTGAATTTACCAATAAGCTGCCATTCACCGAGCATATCTTTAGTTATTGGGCTGAAAGTAATCTGACAGGCTGTTGTAGAATCTGCTCTATTTAAAACGATTCCATTCGAAGCGGCCGAGACGGCATTGTTTAAATCATAAGATTGACCTGAAGGCATTGTGTACTGGCAGTTGTCAACTTGGCCAACACTTCTTACATTGACTTCCAAGGAACGTCCCAATATAACGAGATGCCTGTCCTCTGGTAATGTAGTTACATTATACGCCTGTTCATACGGGTTCTGTTCATCTGAAACAGTTTCATTGTCAGGCACAAGTTCAACTTCATACGTTTATAATTTTACTTGAATTGTCAATACTTACTGTAAAGGAAGAATCTCAATGGTAGATGCACTTCATTCAAACCAATCGCCAATGAACGGAATTTACCATAGATGGTCCAGTCTCCTATCGAGGAGCTATCGATGTTGGTGAAATTAATGCTACACAGAGTTGGACGATTTAAAGCAATTCTTTCTATATGGGGATACTTGACGTCAGTTTTGATAACAAGATCTTCGCCATTGGGCGTGATAACGTGGCAGGATTCAACATCGCCAGTACCAACCACTCCAGGATTGACACTTCCACCAAAGTGAACCGGGTGACTAAACATATTCTGTGTGGCTACACCCCAATTTGCCGTCGGAGTGTTATTATTATCTAGAACATTAAAATAAGTTAAATTTTTCATTAAGGGCGTCAAGTTATTACTCTCATTTACTCTGGTACAATGTTCTTTATAAGTGATCGATGGGTGCAATATGTTATAATTATTATTGTGCCTTGCTTATTTGATCAGTAATGACGTACAATTTTCAATAAAAAAAAAGATTTTTACAAATTATACAGGATGTTCGCGGATCTGACACTTTTGCGCGAAAGACATTTGCGCGAAAGACACTTGCGCGAATGGACTATTGCGCGATTGGACTTTAGCGCGAACGGACTATTGCGCGATTGGACTTTAGCGCGAACGGACTTTTACTTGAAAGGACGATTGCGCGAAAGGAAACTTGCGCGACTGGACGTTTGCGCAACTTAATGACCACAGAGGTTTACTCTGTGGAGTAAACAGAACACAAGAAAATCCAAGATGGCGCCCAGGAAAATTTTAGGTTTTTCCGTCATGGGTGTCGTTCATGGTTTTTGGGATCGCCGATTACGAAAACGGGGTCAAATAGAATTTCTCGGGTACGTCATGTGTTTTCATGGTCTTTTTGGTCGCAGATTACGAAAATAGGGTCAAAAAGAAAATCCAAGATGGCACCCACGAAAATTTTAGGTTTTTCGTCATGGATGTGTTTTATGGTTTTCGGGGTCACTGGATTACGAAAATGAGGTCAAAAAGAAAATCCAAGGTGGCGCCTAGGATTTTTTTTGTTTTTTCCGTCATGGGTGTCGCTTTCATGGTTGTTGGGGTAAAAAAGATAAACCTAGATGGCGCCCAGGAAAATTTTTCGTTTTTCCGACTCTGACTTTTCTGCACAATTGTCCTTTCGCGCAAAATTCCAATCGCGCAAAAGTCCATTCGCGCATGCGTCCTGGCGTGCAAATGTTTGTTCGCGCTTGGTCAGATTGGCACATAGCTATGGTTGCGCCATCTACAATCAGCAGAAAGTCTATCAAAAACTTCCTTTTTAGAGATCATACAAAATATAAAACTTACTCCAAACAATATTGGCGGGCTGGCATCGCATTCCATTGATGGTAGAGCTGCCACATAACCTCCATTCTCCTAACAAACTTAGATCCATCGGTCCTATGGTTATTCTACACGAGACGAAGTTGCTGCTTCTTTGTACTACGACATTATTCATTCTAAACGTAGCTGCGTTTGTGAGTACACCGTTTGGCGGCCGAATGTAACAGTCTTCCTCAAATGATTGTTTGTCTAACGTTATATCAATGGAAAGTCCGATTCTAGTGGCATGGCGAATTGTGCTTAGCAAATCTATACCTGCATCTTCATCTTCTTCGCTTTCAATTGTTTCTGAAATGTTTTAGCATTGTTTAGTAAGCTAATGATAGCTATATTTTACACACGCTTTTAATTTTTAGGCATATTAGGTATGTATGTTTGTTTACGTTTAAGGTTTAATCTTGCAACTAAATTTTAAAACAGTTGAACCAATTGAGCTGAAATTTTGAATACACGTTGAGTTTAAATGACAATGCATGGTTTGCTAAATGATTCTATTTTTAATATCTATGATCTGAGAATATGACGAACTTAATTTGTAATATCTTTACATTCTTACCTGGTACATTGACAACGACATTGTAAGATTGAGAGGTTGCACTTTCATGATCGTAGGTAATGACCCAGAGTCCTTCATCGTTTGTATCTAAATTAGTTACGTTTACCGAACAGTCAAAGGTCGTCAGTACTTTATATTTATCCGTTGAGTAGCTTATATCACGAGGTTTAAATTCAAAATTTTCGACGTGTGGTGTTTTTAAAATGCATTTTTTGACTTCGTGATTGGAAGCGGGAAATACGAACACTCCAAAATAACCTCCTTCGTCTGTGATAATAGGTGTATTACTGCTTACGCCACCTGCAAATTATAGGATCGTATTACACAAAGGCCTAAACCCTATTGTTGCCAAAACTTTCTCCATCGCGCATTTAAATTAACTTCAATTTTACATGCAATAATAATGGTGTTTCCCATTTTCGTTACCAGAGGTCGCTAGTTCAGTTTCAGCACAAATTGAAGTTTGTGTTACTTACAGCGGTTCGTTACGTGCGGTTAATATGTATATTTGTTGTTTTTTGTGTGCAATCTATACTTTTTAATATTATAAAGCAGAAGAGTTTGTTTGTTTGTTTGGTTGAACGCGCTAATCTCAGGAACTACTGGTTCGAATTGAAAATTTATTTTTGTGTTGGATAGTCTATTTATCGAGAAAGCCTATAGGCTATAAAACATCACGCTACAATTATTAGGAGCGGAGCAGGAATGAAAAATGTTGCAAAAACGGGGATTTATTTCCTTTCGTTTTTCTCTCTTATGTGGCGCAGACGAAGTTGCGCGGGTCAGCTAGTAAAGAATAAGAATAAGAAAGAATAAGCCTCTGAGGTCCCAAGAATATTTTCGCATCTGACTGTAGCAGCTCATCATCTGCCTAGCTTTTTCCCAACTGTGTTGATATCAGCTTCCAGGCTAACACATGCATTCTGCATTTCAAAACCAGTACCTTGCATGGAACGACTTTCTATCTGATCACCAAAACTTGGTTATTGGGAAATACAATACCCCTACGTTAGATTGTGGTTGTCAAAATTTCGGGGTCCCTACTACTTAGTACTCATAACGACTTTCGGAGACCCATTAGAGACATAGAGGCGTTGAGGAAGCTTGGTGATGCTCACCCATCCAAGTACCGATCTCGGCAAATATTGCTTAACCTAGAAGATAAATCAACCTATGCCTGTGCAGCTATTATTATTTGACCTCGAGCTCCTAGAATACTTGGCATTACATTTCACGTACATATCAATCCCCAATTACCCCTGATACTACAGATAAGTCATTAATTCATTATAATCAAGATAACTCTACATAGGTATGTCATCATAACTAGTTAAGTCCAATTAGTTGATAATACTTGCAACATGTATTGAACATGTCGCAAGCAGTATGAACCATTTTTAAAAGATCACTCGTTTGTCCGTCTATACGTCTGCCATAGACAAGTCGCTCCGAGGGCCGAAGCCTGCCGGGGCTGCGGGAATGTTCGAAAGAGATACCATGGCCCCGGAACATAATGGGCGAGGAAGGAACATGGATGTGTTATAGTCAGTAAAACTGTGACACTCCCTCCCGCTCCGCCCAGAGGGGGCAAGTTATTTGATGATTTCCAATCCGAAAGCTACTTCCTTACCGAGTAACATAGTACGTAACTATCATTTACATAATATATTGATAAAATATTGTTATACAACATTATTTTTTGTTTATACTAAACCCGAAAAGGGGTCATTGTACTCATCATTTGGAACAACTTTTTCTATGGGACGAACCTTGAAATCGCGAAAAAAAATCAGCTGTTCCCTACATTTATGTTCGCATAACTCGTCAAAATGTAGGGAACAGCTGATTTTTTTTCGCGATTTCAAGGTTCGTCCCATAGAAAAAGTTGTTCAAAATGATGAGTACAATGACCCCTTTTCGGGTTTAGTATAAACAAAAAATAACCCTGTATATTGTTCGGCGTATCTAATAATATATTGTTCGGCAAATTAGCCGAACTATTACAATTTTCGCGGAGGTAGTCGCGGGCAAAGTGGTAGTTGTAAAATAAAGAGCCAATATTTATCCTGTGGGTAAAGTTATATTTTTTTTCGCGAGATGTGTTACATACAGGGAAAATACTGCGAGCGTATTCAACCGAACCTTCAGCACCACAAAGATAAAAAATATCTATAGGTCTAGCTACCTACTAAGTATTAAGCTTTTGTTATCACAGTGCATTTCATAATATTAAAAAATTTCAAGAATTTATTAAATATATACTTTTTATAATATGTATATTATCATTTTATCTGGTACACACGTGCGGGTGCACGTTTTCGCTTTCAAATTTCGGTTTTTTGTTTTAAAGATAGCATGTACAGTCAGCAAAACAGTTAGGTATGCAGGTTAGCAATCTTTTTACGACTATTATAAGCGGAAAAGTATGTAAAGATCGATTTTTGTTATTTTTTCACGCAGAACCTGCTGATAGGATTTGGATGAAATTGCAAACAGATTGATTATAATCCTTTTCCACTTATAATAGTAGTAAGAAGATTGCTAGCCTGCATACCTAACTGTTTTGCTGACTGTACCATGCTTAATCACAAGAACACGTAGAAGGAAAACATATGTACTTACAGTATATAAGTATGCTTTAATAGTGCTTTACGTTTAAGTTGGTATGTAAGGGGTAATCTCCAGAACGAATAACACCATTAAAAAAAAACACTGTAGAAAGCTTCTTCACTCGTGGGTGCTTTAAGCTGGTAAAATGATACATCGAGTCTTAAACCAGTATGTGTCGCCAGTGATTAATATACGGGACCGAAAGGTAATCGCTGTCAATGGGCCTTATCAAAAGGCTTAAAGTCACCCAAAGGGCAGGCGTAATCGAATCAGAAATGAAGACATCCGCAAGAAAACCAAGGTTACCGATGTAGCCCAAAGAATTGCCATACTGCTCACAGAACTGATGGTCGATGGGGCCGAAAAGGAACCGGAATATGTTGCGTTGGAAATCCACCGGATGCGAGTCGCACGGGACCGGTCAATGTGGCGACACTTGGGGGAGGCCTATGTCCTGCAGTAGACGTCTTTCGGCTGAAATGATGATGATGCTGATAAAATGACACTTATATCATGCATATTAGCCGAACTGTCACAATGATTGCGAACGAAATAGCGGGAGAAATTCTAGTTCAGTAATACAAAGGGATACATAAATTAATACCAAAACGAGAACAACGTAGTTGAATAATTTATCAAACTTTCGGTTTTGAGCCTTTTTATTTGCCCTTTTACTCTAAATTATGCCCACGGCTTGGATCCCTATCCAAGACGCAAATATCTCCTTTGCCAGGCAGCGGCGCGGCGGGCGTACCTATGGTACCTACCCAAATTTGGCCAGTTATGTTTTAGTGGATATGAAGCCAGCCTAATCTCATCTATCGTGCACAAATCCAGGGCCTCGATTCTGCTATTACAATATTGTCAGAGTAGTCGATCATTGATTTCATAATGGTCAAGTTCTGTCAAATTTTGACAAGTTTGTTAATTCTACTATCATAATGGCGCCATTGTGAACTTCTCAATGAACAACCACTGACACTCCATTGAAAGAAATGTCATATAATATTAATCTCGTACATGAAATCTGGCATGAATAAATGTTCGCATTTAGTAGTAGATTTCGAAAACCATTTGTACTAAGGGTTTTATTAAAAGATTAATTTAAATCCTTTTTCTTTGCTTCCGTTGCAAGCACTGCAGAACGCGGCTAAAGTTACACAGCAATCACGTACGCAGGAATTGTTCCTCTTAAGGATTTAAACTTCCGCGATAGCATAATATGTCTATTTTTTAAGTTTGACTCACACTTTCTCAAACCCTCACTCGCAGATGAAGTTGCGCGGGTCAGTTTTAAATAAAACTTATCGAAATGTTGGAATTTTGACCCCCAATATCTCCGTAACTAGAAGGTTCCCAGGTATGGCGTAGAACAATAAAATGATCGCAATGACGGGGAGCACAAGTGCCTTTAAGCTTCGTTAAGAGGTGCTTTATACCCTTTATACATAGATTGATTTAATTCATTCTTGCACTAAGCACTTGCGTAGTACATGGCGCCTACTATCGTTATCTGCGCATTTCCGACGACAGTCAAATTAATATCTTAAGGGAAGGCGTTATTAGGTATTTAAATTTTAATTTGATCTCTTTGAAACATGCTCCTTGTTTTGTTTTAATTATTTTTATTGTTTGTTTTTTTTTACAAAAGAAATAAATACCTTTTCTTTGTTTTATTTACATTTTACTTTTCCTTTGGTGATGCGGTTACTGAGCGTTGGGTCACGAGTTAGATCCAGGTCGAGCAGTGTAAATAAATTTGAGAATAAGAAGAGAAGAACGCTCTATGGAATCTCGGAGTGATATGTTCCCGAGGGGCATAAGGCTCGCCTATCTATGATAAGCTTATGAAAAAGAAAGATTTGTATTTTTGCATGTAACGAATAAACTTAAAAGCTGCTCTTTCAGCAATGGATAGCTACATTATCAGCGAGTAACAGGCCATAGGGTAACTTTTAACCTGAAATCGCGCAAACAAAATCAGCTGTTCAGAAAGAAAGAAAGAAAAGAAAGAAAGAAAAGAAAGAAAAAGAAAAAGAAAAAGAAAAAGAAAAAGAAAAAGAAAAAGAAAGAAAAAATATTTATTCGTCGCAAAGTCATGACGTGCATACAACATTAATAAACATAGAACGCAATTATATAAACACAAACATATTATGTTCGCCTTACTAGTCAAAATATACCTAACAGGTAATTTTTTTTTCGCGTTTTCTGATTTGGTCCCATAGTAAAAGTTGTTTGTTATCATAAGCATAATCATGTGTTTAAGCATCGAACACTACTAAGGTCCATGTTCACTAAAAAGATAACGGTCTGATTATCTAAAAACAGCTGTCACTGTGACATGTTCCCATACAAAAAACAAGTTTTAAACAGCCGTTTTTAGATAATCAGACCGTTATCTTTTTGGTGAGCATGGACCTTGATTACCAGACACTCTATACAGGGTGTAAACCACCTCATCACAAAGCCGTTAACTAAGCATTTTGTACCTACAGTCAGCAAAACAGTTAGGTTTACAGGCTAGTAATCTTCTTTGAACTGTTGTTAATGGAAAAGTGTTATTATCAATATATTTGCAATTTCATCCAAATCCTTTCATTAGTTTCTGCGTGAAAAATTAACAAAAATCAATCTTTACAGACTTTTATATTAATAAAAGTCGTAAGAAGATTGCTAGCCTGCATACCTAACTGTTTTGTGTACATGTAAGTAACTTTACGCAAAAATTATTGCTGGGAAACAACTTTTTTTTTTGAGCTTATATTATCATGTTTTGTTGTAGATCCCAATTTAACGCACTTAAAACATTGTGCTGATGGATGGATTGAATAGTATGGGGGTCATGGAGTTGTTAAAAGTCAAAATCTTACAAAAAAATACTTTTATTTAAAAATGTCATAAATCACCTTTTTATTTATTTTGAGACCTAAAAATTAAACTCGTACTACAAATGAAGCCCCGCCCGCGCCCGGGCGCTCCCCGGATACCCTCTTAACTAGGACAAATCCGGGGAAAACCGGACGGATGGCAAACCTACATAGAGCAAACGATGTTAGTTATCTCACAATTTTCCGTTTTATTAAGAATTCTCTTTATATCTATGCTAGTCCTTGAGTGACACAGTGACACAGTGGCTACATTGCGGCAGTTCTAATAATAAACACAGATAGTCACGAATTACCGATAGAACTTCATTCTTCTCTTTGTTTGTACTGAAGAGGTACATCTCGGTGGCCCTAATAGGGAAGCAATTCTTGGGCATAAATTCAACTTTAAATATGGTGACCCTTCATCCTGACTGACGGCCACAAGAACGCGCAGTAATCTAACTCTACTTAACAAAAAAAAATCACCTCTTTTGTCATTTGAAAGTACTTATTTTAAACGTAGTATTTATAAGTAAGACTTTGTAAGTAAGTACTAACGCACAGTCTTTATGCTCAGAAGTCTTCGGAGAACTTGTACCTGATCCAAATGTCTTGAAATAAAATTCTGAGATGCCAGCTGAGTTACTGATCTTTTCGCAAAAAAATAACCCAAATTAAAGTATAGTGGGTTTTCTATGAACAAAAATTCCGGTCATGTCCGAGACGCCTCGCGAGTGAAGGGTTTCGTACATTTGTAGCAGAACTCTTTATTAGTAGACTGCCAAGGAAGGGCAGGGTTTACTATTAGTAGACTGCCAAGGAAGGGCGGGGTTTATTATTTGATGTGATAGCGGCAACAGAAATGCCAATCTGTGAAAGTTTCAACTGTCTACCTATCACGATTCATGAGATACAGATACTCATTGGTTACCTTTCAAATACAGAACCCTAAAAATCATTCGAATCCGTTACTTTTACGTCGTGCTTTTGTGTTAGGGACCTCTGTTTACTCTTCAGTTTTTTTTTTTACCTTGAAAACCACCAAAAATCTGTACCCAAATACAGAAGGAGTCTTAGGCGAAGGACGAAAATAATAATAAAAAATAATAATATAAAGGGCAAAAGGAGAAAGGGAAAAGGGAAGGGAAAGGGAAGGGTATAAGGGGATAATTCAAAGGGCTTGAAAGATTTTTTGTAAGAAGCCTGGCCAGTCTAACTTCCACCATTTTGTTGTTTTTTTTATAGCAGCTGGCCAGCTTTAACCGATAGCTGGTATCAATAAAAACAAGTTTTGTATGAGACAAATTATTCTAAAGTGTCACGTTTCCAAGATAATACCATTTTGTCTCGTACAAAATTATCTTGAAGTGACGCGGGCCCAATCCTTTTTTAACCGACTTCTAAAAAAGGAGGAGGTTCTCAATTCGGATGTTTCTAAATTTTTTTTTTTATGTTTGTTCGGGCATAACTCCGTCGCTTGCCAACCGATTTGGAAAATTCTTTTTTTGTTGGAAATGGTATTCTTTTCATATGGTCCCATAGCCACGAAGTCGGGATCTGATGATGGAATCTGGCGAAATCGAGGGAACTCTTAAAATTTTATATGAAAACGTGTTGCGATTTTGGTATTTTCTACAACAGGTGAAGCATTTGCGTTTGATAAGACCCATTCTACCATCAGATCTGATGATGAAGCCAAGAGTCACGGAACTCAAAAATGAGACAAGGTACCACAGTCGTGTTTGGGCTTGTTGTAATTATTGTAACGGTATGCACTTTCCATGTATCAAGCACATGTGAACCACAAAAAAGGGAGGCCAAGAACAATAAAGAAAATGATTATAGTTACAAGATCACTGACGTAAATATCACCGACCAACTCACATTTAAAACCTATTAAGGTCCGGTTAAGGCCGGATCATAAGGTTTTAAAAACTATTAATCATCAACAGTAGGATAATATTTAAAGATTTATTATAAATATTACTTAAGTATTACAATTGCGTTATGGAAATTATCCGAATCATCTGACAACAATGATGCTGATATGTCAGCAAACGTCAATGATAGATTTGTTATCTATGTAATACCTATTGGGCTGACTGCTCTAAATAAAGAGTACCTATCTTCTGTGTTTCACCTTATCTCTCATGATCTCTACTTATCTTAATAATACGAAATATTCACTAATGAAGTAGAGATGCCAAACGTCCCAGTTTCCCCCATGCCCCAGTATCTCGGTCAATAAATCGTTTGTCCCGAACACCCAGACAAAGAGCCATTTATCCCGTGGAACACTAGGACAAACGGCTCTTTGACTCTTTGGTCTATAATTTTAAGTATCGATTTGGATAGTTATTTGTAGTCGTAGTCGTCATTTACATATTTTGTCTTATGTCTAATGCTAATTTCACGGTCAGTGTTTCAGCATTTACGGAAGAAAGTGCATTATTTTATTTTTAGCTTTTGTTAAGGTACATTTACAACACAGGTATTCAGCTGCATTCGGTTAGACTGGAAGACGACCCCAACATAGTTGGGAAGGCTAGGCTGATGATGATAATGATGATTGAGATATACATTTATAAGTCACATAATATGACTATAGGAATAATGGTTAAGCAGTCAGTAGCCTTGCATAGAATAAAAACCTTTGGGGTTATACAGTAATGTTTAAAGCTCTAGAAACACGCACTGCCAATTAAAAAGTCGTTTATCTCTATAAAATCAAAAGCTTCGCTCGAAACTTTCTTGTGATTCTAATTTGCACTTTAGCCTTTTGAATTTTACGCGTTGTTTGCTTTGGTAGTATCTCATTGCTGAGGCTTATCTGCATTCTTTCGTATGGTCCCGGTTCCACAATGGACAAGGAAGATAATATCTGACAAAGACAGAAATATACAACACGTTACCTGCAAGCAGGATGGTGAGGACCACTCCGAGTGGACACAACCGAAGCATTTCAACACTGACAGACGACTGTGCAACAATCAAGAGTTATAGACGATACCTTACGTAACAGATAAGCCTTGTAATTCCACCTCGTGAGATATAAAGTCCTATTGGGTAAATGCACTAGTTTTTTATCTTATCTTTCTTGATCCACGATTTACATAAGTTTGTTGAATTAATTAGGAGATCTTGTATCTGTGGTCTGGTCTGGTTTAAATTTCAGGTCAAGCAAAGTGGTATTTGGTTTTTCTGTCAGGATAACTTGCGTCGCTGTTGAGCCCTGTCGGTGAAGAGTCCTGTCGGCGAAGTGTCCTGTCGGCGAAGAGCCCTGTCGGCGAAGTGTCCTGTCGGCGAATAGTCCCTTCGAAGCAAAGTCTTGTCAGTGTTTTGTTCGTCGGCGTAGTGTATGTCGGCGTTTAGTAGTACACTCGATATTTTCAGTGGCAGCCCGTAGTCTGTATTTTTATGGCTAATAGTCTAAGATCCCGCTATACAACGACCTTCACCGAGATGCTTATTTAATGAGACGTATTTTTTATGTTATTAAATATGCCAATAAATATATCCTATATGGGTTGCCTAACAAATTTCAGTCCAGAGTATTTTTAATTAATAATTTAAAAACATTTTTTTTTTAAACATTGCACCGGTGTGATTATTAAATAAATTTGATACCAATCGAAAGTTTGAAGCCCATAGAATATGCAAACGTTAGGTTGCCTATTTTTTTCCGGTCACAACCACGGGTTGCCAGGTGTAAACAGGTAAATCTATAGGTACTAGCATTTTGCAACGGTCTGATTATTGAATCAAACTTAGATAAAATGAAAGATTATTTCATAAGGAACACGGTGGTATAGGGTTGCCTGCGAAAAATCAGTCCCGAATTAGGGTTGTCGAATTTTAAATAATAAAATATCGCTGCGAGTGAATGTGTGTGAGAGAGAGGTCCCAGACCAACCATCACACGCGGTAGAAAAGGACGCAGCGTAGCAGCTGTTTAAAGTCCGCCCATTTAAAGAAGGAGAGTGCGCATGCTATTTGTGCTTGGAAATGAAAAGGATAGCGATAGACTCGAATATGCTGTGCATTATTTTGGAGTCATAGATATAGTATTATATAGATGGCGAGAAAGCGTGTCGCTGAAAGGGACAAAAAAAAAGTACTAGTACTAGTAGGAAAAATGTACCCCATAATTATTGATAAAATTAGAAATAGGTACCTACACAAAGCCTGAAGTTTAGACCGATGAAATCTGTGTCATCGAAAGCGACAGAAAGAAAACCGGGGAAGGGCGAGTCGGAGTCGCACACCGAGGGTTCCGTATAAACTTACCAATGAAAACAGTTCCCGCAAAAAAATTTTTGTGGAACTACAAATTTTCAGTTTTCGGATTTCAGAAATAAAAAACCGATGTGACTTTAATTGATAAAAAAATAAAAAAATAAATAACTATTTCTGTATATTAATAATTAACTACTCCAAAATAATGCACAGCATATACGAGTCTATCGCTATTCTTTTCATTTCCAAGCACAAATAGCATGCGCACTCTCCTTCTTTAAATGGGCGGACTTTAAACAGCTGCTACGCTGCGTCCTTTTCTACCGCGTGGGATGGTTGGTCTGGGACCTCTCTCTCACACACATTCACTCGCAGCGATATTTTATTATTTAAAATTCGACAACCCTAATTCGGGACTGATTTTTCGCAGGCAACCCTATACCACCGTGTTCCTTATGAAATAATCTTTCATTTTATCTAAGTTTGATTCAATAATCAGACCGTTGCAAAATGCTAGTACCTATAGATTTACCTGTTTACACCTGGCAACCCGTGGTTGTGACCGGAAAAAAATAGGCAACCTAACGTTTGCATATTCTATGGGCTTCAAACTTTCGATTGGTATCAAATTTATTTAATAATCACACCGGTGCAATGTTTAAAAAAAAAATGGTTTTAAATTATTAATTAAAAATACTCTGGACTGAAATTTGTTAGGCAACCCATATAGGATATATTTATTGGCATATTTAATAACATAAAAAATACGTCTCATTAAATAAGCATCTCGGTGAAGGTCGTTGTATAGCGGGATCCTATACTATAATATAGGCCCTGTTTTCATGGGACTTAAACATAACTGGAAAAATGTGTGTTCTAATTTATAGGGTACGTAAACGGCGAGCTAGCCCATATCACCGTCTCTCTGTCTTGACCCTTCGGTGAAATACAGGCGTGTTGGTCGTTCGAGTAAATTCATTTGTTTTTAATACATTAAAAGATTCTTCTTTCTTTTCCTGCATTGTTATTCCTTGAACACTTTTATTACTGTCGAGAAAAAATCTGATCGTGATGGCAGCATTTTAAAATTACTGGCAGTAGGAAGATCATCTGTCTGAATAGGTCTAGGTATCTTTTTACTAATACGATTTTACTACTAAAAGAACTAGAGCTTAATACAGTTTCAAAGAAAAGTATTAAAAGCTAATCAAAGCACACTGCAGAGATGCAAAACCAATGCAAACTGGATGCAAATGTTAAGCTAATGATAAACAAAAGCATTGCAAATCAAAGCAGCAAATACTTTGCAGTTCCTGGGAATCCTGGCACTGAATTTGTATTTTTGCTTGAAAACTACCAACATGTTGGTTTATGACTAAGTGTTTTATGCCGCTCAAGCCAAGTCAGAAACATTGGCCTAACACTTGGCTTAGGCGGCATAAAACTCTGACACCAGATTTTAATTTGACCATAAATTTGCACTTTTGTATGAAATAGCTGTTTTAGGGTTCCGTATCCAAAGGGTAAAAACGGGGCCCTATCGGGACTCCAGTCCGCCTATCTATCACCAGGCTGTATCTCATGAACCGTGATAGCTAGACAGTTGACATTTTCACAGAATATGTATTTCAGTTGCCGCTATAGCAACAAATAATACCTCAAAAATATATGTGTCACCGTAAAATTGTCAAACACGTTATATTTCAATATAACGTGTTTGTCTCAAGCAATATTGTAAACTCTCGAATTATTGTCAACTGAACATACGGAAGTATCTCTGCCCCCATAATCGGAACTTGGGCACCCCCCCCGTTAGGTTAGCTAAGTTCCATTAAACCCTGCACTCGGAAAAAGGGGCCCCGCGAAACGCGGGCTCCGTCGACAACGCTTTTTAGGGGAATATAAAGTATTTTAAGGTTAGGTTATATTAATCGATATTTCTCAAAAATGGTACAGTATATTTTCATGAGAGTGGTACCAATAGGCAAGGGGGACCCCTCCTTCCCTCCACACCGCATGAGTTGACTACCATCGCATGCATTTCACGAAAAATCATACGTTATAATGGAAGCAGTATGTTCGTTTGACAATAATTCGAGAGTTTACAATATCGCTAGTGATATTAGAATATAACGTGTTTGACCATTTTACGGTGACATATACATATATGTAAAGAACCCTTAATGCGCGAATTCGACTCGCACTAGGCCATTTTTTGAAATACTCAACAAAATAACCATGTTGCACTGTAGCGTCTGTAGCTGAGTGACAATTAAGACCTTTTGACAAAATGTCCATCACGAAACTGAAAAAAAGAAATGACGTTTTGGTGAAGGGCGAATGAAAAGCAAGACAAAGCTTGTCCATCGTTGAAATAAAGACGAACTTAGCGATTGCAGTGACGCACTGATAAAATAATAAATCCTTGATCCTGCCAAACAGAATCGGCAATCAAGCAGGTATAACAAAGTCACGTACATGCTGATAAGAGATAATAGGCATTCCAAATCAAAGCTATTGTGGCTAGATCGATTCTCACAGATCAATGTAAAACATTGTCGATATAAGAGATTAGCTACATTTTTGACATGCATTTATTTTCTTTTGTTTCTTGAATGAATGAATGAATGAATGATTTATAAAGTACTAGCTTATGCCAGCGGCTTCGCCCGCGTGAAGTTTCAAAATTGTCCCATGGGATCTTACTATCGGGATAAAAAGTATCCTATGTGTTAATCCAGGTTGTAAACCATCTGTGTGCAAAATTTCATCCAAATCCGTTCAGTAGTTTTTGCGTGAAAGAGTAACAAACATACATCCATCCTCACAAACTTTCGCATTTATAATATTAGTTTATTAGTTTATTTATAAAGTACATAAAAAATCTTAAAACTAAATACATTGCCCCACAAAACTGCTTACGCAGTTTAACTGTGAGATCACTGAGTCTCTTACAATACACTTTAAATCAAGTAGGTACATGTATAACATAAATAACTTAAACACATTTCACATTCTTAAACACAAAAAACAAACAAACACAACACAAACAAACACAAACACAAACAACGACAAAGACTATTTAATATTATTTATTATCAAGGAACCAAGCTAAAGTGGGACTGGGCTGGCTATGTCTGCCGTATGCCTGACGAGCAGTGGGCCAAAATAACCACGATGTGGAGCCTGACACAGCCAGAAGGCGACGCGGTAGACCTCGCAGGAGATGGCGGGACGAGCTGGTCAAAACCAACGACCAGTCGCCCAAATTGGCTCTGGATGGAAGCCAGAAGGCGACGCCGTAGACCGCGCTGGAGATGACGGGACGAGCAGGACAAAACCAACGACCAGTGGCCCACATGGCCCTGGATGGAAGCCAGAAGGCGACGCCGTAGACCGCGCTGGAGATGGCGGGACGAGCTGGTCAAAAGCAACGACCAGTGGCCCAAATTGGCCATGGATGGAAGCCAGGAGGCGACGCCGGAGACCGCGCTGGAGATGACGGGACGAGCAGGACAAAACCAACGACCAGTGGCCCACATGGCCCTGGATGGAAGCCAGAAGGCGACGCCGTAGACCGCGCTGGAGATGGCGGGACGAGCTGGTCAAAAGCAACGACCAGTGGCCCAAATTGGCCATGGATGGAAGCCAGAAGGCGACGCCGTAGACCGCGCTGGAGATGACGGGACGAGCAGGACAAAACCAACGACCAGTGGCCCACATGGCCCTGGATGGAAGCCAGAAGGCGACGCCGTAGACCGCGCTGGAGATGGCGGGACGAGCTGGTCAAAAGCAACGACCAGTGGCCCAAATTGGCCATGGATGGAAGCCAGGAGGCGACGCCGGAGACCGCGCTGGATATAGCGAGACGAGCTAGTCAAAAGCAACGACCAGTGGCCCACATTGGCCCTGGATGGAAGCCATGGCGAGAGGCCTTTGTCCAGTGGGATGACACAGGCTAACAATAACAGATAATAGACTCGCTCCTTATTATGATTTGTGCCCGGTTGATGGCAATGGACTCGCTCCTTATTATGATTTGTGCCCGGCTGATGGCAATAGACTCGCTCCTTATTATTGTGAGTTGTGCCCGGCTGATGGCAATAGACTCGCTCCTTTTTATTGTGAGTTGTGCCCGGCTGATGGCAATAGACTCGCTCCTTATTATGATTTGTGCCCGGCTGATGGCAATAGACTCGCTCCTTATTATTGTGAGTTGTGCCCGGCTGATGGCAATAGACTCGCTCCTTTTTATTGTGAGTTGTGCCCGGCTGATGGCAATAGACTCGCTCCTTATTATGATTTGTGCCCGGTTGATGGCAATAGACTCGTTCCTTATTATGATTTGTGCCCGGCTGATGGCAATAGACTCGTTCCTTATTATGATTTGTGCCCGGCTGATGGCAATAGACTCGCTCCTTATTATTGTGAGTTGAGCCCGGCTGATGGCAATAGACTCGCTCCTTATTATTGTGAGTTGTGCCCGGCTGATGGCAATAGACTTGCTCCTTATTACGATTTGTGCCCGGTTGATGGCAATAGACTCGCTCCTTATTATGATTTGTGCCCGGCTGATAGCAATAGACTCGTTCCTTATTATGATTTGTGCCCGGCTGATGGGAATAGACTTGTTTGTTATTATGATTTGTGCCCGGCTGATAGCAATAGACTCGTTCCTTATTATGATTTGTGCCCGGCTGATGGCAATATACTCGCTCCTTATTATGATTCGTGACCGGTTGATGGCAATAGACTCACTCCTTATTATTACATACTATTTAAACATAACTGGCAAAATATGGGTGTTCTATGGGTGAGTGTGCCTTTTTTTACGTATGGGTAATCATCAATTAACTTCTCCCACTCTAGACTGAGCTCGGGAGTGTTGGACTTTTACTGACTAAAACCCATCCATGTTCCTTCCTCTCCCTTTACGTTCCGGAGCCTCGGTATTTCTTTCAAACAGTCCCGCAGCCATTACTTCTACTCTTAGTTTAAAACAGGCAGGATTCCAAACTCCACGAATTTGCATTGCGCACATTTTCCGGACAGGTACTTTATGTAGATTTTCATTTAATCCTCCAAAAAATTCGATTTAAACTGCTTATAAAAGCTAGTTTTTATCATATATCCGTAGAAAAATATCCTTAAGGTGATTAGACGAGCTAAATTGGCAACTCTATTTGTGGTGGTTCAAACTTCGTTTGAAATGCTGTTAGAATAAAGTTCTACTCAGCTTGCACTACAAAGTGGTTGTTACGTCAGTCACTGCGGGCCAAATAGCGTGAAATAAGTGGTTTCGGTCGATTCACAAATTGGATTGGATTGGATTAAAAAACTAAAACCCTATCATGCTAATATATTGCTCGTAGAAATATGTGCCAAAAAATCAGAATGATCGCATGCATGTTAGTATGTTTTTTTTTTTTTTTTTAAGATATTTTTGGAGATAAGTTAGTGTTTTTTTCTTATCGAGTCATATTAATTGTATTATGTGTTCAAAACACTATCATGCTAGCATATATCCTGAAGAATATCATATATATTTTTCTGATCTTGTTTATAGCAGTGAATCATATACTTTTAGTAATTATAAAACTCGCGTTTAACTCATGTAATCGCCTTAAATAAGATTACCGCGTATTCATGACTGATGCAATAATATAATTAGTATTTTCATGATGATGATTGATGAATTTGGATGACTGATGTGTAAGTAGGTATATTTGCAAGTGGTGCAATATTATTTTTATCAGTTCATAAAAACTTGTCGCAACAAATTACATCCGGATATAAAGTGATGATCGCAAAGCGGCCAGGACTCATTATTATGTGTAACTGTACGGTAGAACAAGCTATTTGGTTTACAGTTTAACCCATAAATCACATTGTAAAATGTAAGCCAAATAGCTTTTCCGACCGTACGTTAGCGGTGGCCAAGTGCTGGCGGTCCAGACTTACGATCAGTTAAGTCGTGAGTTTGAACTGGAACCAAGGCAGGCGCATAACATTGTGTAACTTATTTCATCACCGCTGCTCTCAAAACGGTGAATTAAAAAAATCCTGAGGAAACCGGTATGTTCTAGAACCAAAAAATTCAAAGACATGTGACATCTATAGGTAGATGTCACATGTCTTTGAATTTGGTTGCAGGTGTGGATGCACACGGTGGTGGATTATGGCCCATTCCTTCTCATAGAGAGGAGGCCTTTGTCCTTGGAGTGGGAACATTAATAGGCCGATGATGATGATGATGATGTATGTATGCATGTAAACGTTATCAGGCGGCGAATTCGTCATCGTTTTTTAGAAAAGCCCCGAAATTTCTATTTTGTAACGTATGTCTTTTTCGGTGGGCTGCTTCAATTGGGTACTCCAGTTGAGTACCTCAGTACCCCGGGTTTGAATGCAGATGCTTTCTAGGGGGAACCACATCGTGAAGCTGACTGTAGGTATATTCTTTCATTAATTAACGCTTCTGAAGTAAAGAGGGCCCCGTTATGATCTTCTTGCAAGGAGAATGGAGATTAGTCGTGTCGTTGCTGTTTGACATGTCAAAGGAACTTCGGCGCACAATGATTACCTACCACGTATGTTTCATTATTCCGCACGAAATAAAAACTGAGGACATTCGGCGGCGGCGACCTCTCGCGTCCGGCCCTGGTTCAATCCATGGTCCGGAGCGAGACGGAATGGGAAGCCGTCACCTCCTTCTGCGAAGCAGTCATGCTAGCGAAGGAGGTGGCGGAACGAGAGAGGGAGAGAGCCTCTCTTCCCGGCCGCCGCGGGAAACGCACCGGGCGTCGGGGGCCACGTGGTGTCTACCGGCCACCGTAGATGCGGGCCTGTGGACGGTTGGCTATGGGCTAGCTAGCCGTCCGTCCGTCTAACGACGACAGGCCGTTTCGACGGCGCTTTTGTGTTCCATGCGCGCCTCAAAGAGATGTCAGCATAAGGGGAGGGGCCCGCAAGGGCCGAAGCCTGCCGGGGTTGCGGGCCTGTTCGAAAGAGTTACCGCGGCTCCGGAACATAAAGGGCGAGGAAGGAACATGGATGGGTTTTAGTCAGTAAGACTCTGACACTCCCTCCCTCTCCGCCCAGAGTGGGGGAAGTCATTTGATGATTTCCCATCCCAAAAAAATAAAATAAAAAGAAGGACATTTGAAATGTCCATCGAAATTAAAAAAATATATCAGCAGAATTTTGAACGTGTAAGTATTGCAGTTTTTAAGGACACAGCTGTTTTTTTTTATTTCCGATGAAAAAATGTTTTTTGGAGGGGTTCACAATGATGCACTTACTGAATGCCTCGAAGTCCCTTCTACCCTGTATAAATACTTTATCACTGTAGTTTCGGTTCGTCTTCAGATTCAGCAACCATTTGAAAGGAGATCGGGCGAAAACGGTCCTATATTTTCTTAAAGGTGAAGATGTATAGAGCATCACTTTTTTGTTATGGCGTCAAATAATCCTTTATGAAAAAAAAGATACTGACCATTTTAACTGAACTATGCAATTAACGCTGGCTTTTATTACAAACGGCGTCGGTGATTCAGACATACATCATTTTAAAGCTTGCAAGAACATGGTTTTTCTTTGTTAAGGTCACAAGCAAATCGGCGCCCGGGAGAAAAACGTAATAGACCATAAAGTACAATTAGTGAAAACGAAATCTTATAATTCGAGAGATATATGTTTAATAGAAGCGTCGGTGATTAACGAATATCGTTTTAAAGCTTAAAAGAATAGGGTTTCATAAATAAAAGCAAAAAACATTTGTCACATTTTGAAGCAAATAGTTGTTTTTTTGAACGTTCGCTGTTGCTCTTTCTCTTTATCCTGATCTTTTCGCTTTAATTTGCTGCTCAGACGACTACTTTCTAACGGACTCCCAATATTGCACAATGATTATGGAAATTCTGGCTGGTATGGTGTGTCTTTTTTGAGACAGATTCGTCTTGTGCAAAGAACGATACACCGTAAGTCGAGAACCCTTTGCTGCTCATCCGGGTGTGACAGTATTTATTCGCGAAACCATTCATCCAATGCAGCTTAGTATAGTTTATGATTGGATTGAAAACTTCGGTTGATAATAACAGCGGCACGAGTCGATCGAAGGAAAATATACGCTATTTTGATGTGAAACATCTTTTATGGGCGCGGGTGAAGCCAAAAAATGGCGAAGCAGCGCATTCCCTGGTGATGCGTCGCTACTGTCAAGTTGTCAAGTTTTCGTCTCCAGGACTAAGCAAATGGATCTCTTTCAACTCCTAATAACAAATGCATTCAACTGAGTACTTCGACATGTGTAACAAACTTAAAACATTATGTTGATGGATGGATTGAATAGTACTGGGGTCGTAGAGGTGTAAAAAATAAAATCTTACCATACAAACTTGTATTAAAAAAAAACTTGTGACAAAGTTGGAATGTTGACCCCCAATATCTTAGTACTAGAAGGTTCCCTACCTAACTACGAGCTCCTCACTCTGCCGGCTCTGATCCTGCTTATATGACGTTCCAACAGAAGAAAAAGACTTCTTTGCCTGTCTGGAAGGATAGGTTAAATACTTTTGGATTTGATAGAGACTGATCTGATCAACCAGGGTCCGGCGCATTAAATCAACCAGTTAACATCACACAGCAGTAACAAGTAAATCTGCAACAAGGAAGACGTACATCGAAAAACCTGTACTACTCAGTTTTATTAAAATACTCCCTTCTCATGAACAATCGTTGTTTTCTGGTCATTCACTTACTAAAAAGGAAAATTGTGGTACTATTTTGGAATCCTTGTGATACAATAAAGTCAGTTCTGTAATTTGCACGACAAGTGTCGTGCATTTATATCTAGAAACCTGCCTCGAAAAACAAGAAAACTTTCAAGAAATTTTCAGAAGATGACATTTTTTATTTTTTATTGTTTATTAAATAAAGAACAAAACAAAATATAAATATAGGAACATCACAAAAACCTCAATAGGTTTGTCCAGATGTTGATCCACTTATAAGCTATCTTATCTTATTGTATAGTCTAGTGTTAACACTAGACTATACAATTATCATACACGGGTTATAACAATTATGGCACCTATTTTCCAAAGGCAGAAAAGCAAAATGGCTCATTGGTTTTGGGAGGATACATTCTTTCATGAGCTACGAGTATCGAAGCGTAAGTGAAAAGTATCAGTTTAATATCCTGAATGGCGTAGATTTTTCACAATAGGCACTTTATGGTGTAAAGGTGGAACATTTTAAGGAAAACTTTAAAAGTTCGATTTCTCAAAAACCACCCAGTTCGGAACCCAAAGTAACGGGTCAAAATTGTTGCAAATAAGGTCTAGTGCCCCCATTTCAAGGCCTGCACCCATTTAACAATGACCCTGTTTAATAATCAACCTTATATTTCTTTTTCAATAAAATTAAGAATTTGATTTTCAAAAAGTACTATTTATACCTTTTTTAAGCGATTTCATGAGCTTTTCTAATTTAAAAGCATCAAACACGTCAAGTCATTTGAGTATCCCAGAAACTTCTTGAACCAGAGTCCATAGAAGTCTGCTCGTTCTCCTTTTTCCGACCGAGACAAAGGTCATGCATGTAATCCAATTTCTTCACGCGGAGCGAGAACAAACTAATATTATTTCCATATTTGAATCGGATTTTGTTTCCAATTACATGGATTTAATTATGCATAATTTTTTTGTACGGAACGTTAATTCTTATTCCAGCCTAAGTTATTCTTTCTATTTATCTGCTAGTAAAAGCCCCGGCAAAGTCGGTAGGTACATTCGAGTCGATTTGAGTTTGTTAAAAATTTCAGGGTGTGCACTTATACAGTCAAAATGTATGAAAGAGCAGATTCTTTTAACTGAGTGACCCAATTTACGAATAACATGATTTTGATTACATACCTATGTGTAGTAATTGCATCGAATCGACTTTGATTTTCAACAAATTTTGTGTGTGTATCTGTCACCATAAAATTGTAAAACCCGTTAGATTGTAATCTATCTAGCAAGACTCTAAACTCCCAAAAGATTGTCAACCGAACATACTGCTAACAATTTAACGCATAATTTTTCAGTAGATTTTAATCTATCGAAGTGAAACCGTAAAGCAGTATGTTCGGTTGACAATCATTCGAGAGCTTACAGTCTCGCTAGATAGATTCCAATCTAACGGATTTTACAACTTCACGGTAACATATCCACTCATTCATATTTGTGAATATGTATTTGTAATATTAGATAATAGGTAAGACCGATACAATAAACAGAATAAACCTAACAGCACATCCTGGCAGTCGGATTTCTAAATATTAATCTTTACTTAAACCTAGTTTTAAATCTAGTAGCAATTGCCGTTGGCTTCCTTATGCCAACAGTTGGGAATGTATTGGCAGACGGTTAGTTGTTCAGCCAACCTAAACTTAAAATAGGCCCATTGTCATAAACATGCACTATTTGCCCAATGAATAGCCAACGAAGGGCCTTCTGTTACTATTCCTACTGATGGGTGATTTTTGCAGGGATTTCAGTTATTATAACAACATTGGGCTAACTAACGACGGGCCTGCTGCGTCTATTCCTACTGTTGGGAGTTCCTTGTAGGGATTTAAGTTATGATAACAACTTACATCCCTAGCAATGCCGTATTGTTCCATTTTAGAGCGTAAAAATTATAGTAGGAGGAAAAATCTTAAAAATGGAGGTGTTTCGTGTCATTGGTTAGTACAATTTATTGTTTTCTAATAAAAATCTTATTTTGTTAATATTTATTAATATTTAATAGAACGGTTGGGCAAAATCAACCTTACACAATTAAGATAAAGTTTATTTTGGATTGATTCTATTCAATAGAACACCCTCGAAAGCTCTTCGCTACTCAAGTAGTGATGTGGTCAAGTCGAATATTGAATTTATAGATTGATATCGATACAAGGAATAAACAATTTGTAAATTCATTATTTATTTAGTTTTACATTACAATACAAGTATAAGGTCGCCTTCATTTTTCATAGATTGCATAAACGCTTTAAAGCAAAAATATGTATAATCAATGTTTTAAATAGTAACGTAATTATTATAATTTATTAATGATTGAGACCTTGCATTGATCACTAAATAGACATCAGCAGGTCCTCTAACCTTCATTTAAAATACCTTTAGGTTTTACAAAAAAAAAAAATGTCTCCTTTGAACACTTGTAAAAGGCATGCATGTATACATACCAGCACTTTTATTACTTAATTCTAAATTTACCTGTCTGTCTGTGTCTATTTATTTATAATTTAAATGAATAGCTGCTTGTGTACCAAATAAATAAATGTACTCCCAACAACTCTTATTTTTGAGAATTGAAGACCATAATATGGGGTATCTATCGATATCGATAAATAAATTTAATATGCTACGTGGTCCGGCCTTGACCGAGTAGCAGCAGAAACCGACCGATCACGCAAAATGTCAACCATATGATTTACGCGTTTAAGTTCATAATTGCAACCACTCAGAATACCGCCATCTATGGTCAAGTAGCGGAATTGACTCGTCAATCGAATCTAGTGTGACTATAGATCGTAAATACGTTTTGCCGCTAAAGCAAAATACATCTTATTTGTAAAACATCAGGGTTTATTTCCAAATCTGTGATGTAGGCTAATTTTGACTAAACTTTGAACAACGAATCAAACGAATAGTTTTTTTGTAGTGCAATATATGATTAACGGTTTAAATGTGTGAGTTTGGTGACAACGGTTCCTGCAGTAATTTTGGTGCATTGCACTTCATTTGTTTTCTGTGTTCCGTGATGATAGTATCGTAAAGGTTCAAAAGTTGTACCCAACCTCGATAGATGGCGTTGTAGTCCAATTAGAAGTCGCTATCGTTGTGTTACCACGATTTGGTTGGGTTCGAGTGAATTGATCATACAAGGTTGTTGTTAGTTCAACACTACCAGCTCGGTAGTAAACATAAACATTGGTAGTGGTTGCAGGCTCAAGTACTTACTTACTTACTTTGGACCTTCGTAGGCAAATCCACGTTGGGCCTTCGTTGGCAAATCCATGTAGGCCATCACTTTTGGGCCCAACCCGCAAACTGCCCGCCAATTGTATGCATTTGCCAACTAACCAGAGGTATGTGGCCCAACTAAATGCCAACAAAAAATGCTACTAGGTAACGCTTAAGGATCAGTAATAATTCAGTACCTACCCTGAGAAAAAATATTTTATTCAAGAATAAAAATTTGAATGTTGAAATGAAAGTAGCAAGGGGACCCTCCCCATACTACTTGTTGTAAAAGGTGACAAAACCTGTCTGCTTACTCCACTTAGGGCACAGGTATCTGGTTCTTATTGGGGATCGGCAGTTTGCCCATATTTCGTTGTAGAAATGAAAAGAGATACCACAATTTTTTGATATTGTTCGTTCGCTTACAAGAATTGCAAGAGAGGTCACATTAAACCAAGACACACTTAAAAAGTAAATGATTGATATCATAAGAATTGACGAACATTTTCTTCTTATTCTATTCTGTTTCCACTAAACAAGTGACATTTTTTGTAAGTACTCGTATTTGTGAATGGCCAACCTGGTACTGAAGACGTAGAAAAAAGACGTTAAAATTCTTAGTCACAGATTTGACAGATAATTGTAACGAAATCTGCCAAAGAGCCCTAATAAAAAAAAAAATAATACTTACAATAACTACTTCAATACTTCTAACATGTAAGAAAATTAAACAAAAAAAAACGAAAAAAGATCTACCAAAGTGTGCAAAATCACGTTAACAATAGGTATTGGTGATTACACAAATACTTGTTTTAAGGCCCTAGTTTTTCATCAGCAAATCTTTTCACTAAATAATCTTTTCATGGCCTTTCCTCCAACCAAGTATCAACCAATATCTACATAACAACAATGTATGCTTGGTTCATTGCCCATGCCCATACGAAGCCTACTGGCTACGTTTCCCTTCTGTCTTATTTTTCTTTAGAAGCTTGGACCTCCCAAGGAACCTCCTAATGTTTTATAATAGGGTGCCCATTCAGCCCTGCGCATGTATTCATGCTATTTAGTTTCATGTTAATAGAGCAGATAAAATACGCAAAACTACGCTGCGGCTGCCAGGCTCAAATGGGATTGGGAAGACCACGTAAGCCGCATGCAGAACGACCGCTGGGCTAAAATCTTAACACGTTAAGGGCCTGGGGATGGACGGGGTCGCTGAGGTCGGCCTAGAAAGAGGTGGTGAGATGATCTAGACGCGCATCACGGAGGCTTTTGACATACAACCCAATGGAAGAAAAATAAAAAAATGATTCCAGTAGTTGATAATTACCCATCGTTTTGGTCAATATCTTGACAAAATTCAGCTTATGTCCATACACGACAAGCCTGATAATATTTTTGCAGCTGCTGAATGGCTGATAACCACTTCTAGTAAAGGCTATCCTACGATCCTAAGCGGCTGTCTTTCACTTCAGCTTTCAAAGAAGCGTTAGCTCTTACTCAAATACATATAGGTACCATATAGAACACACATTCGGTCCTTCCAAAAATGAACGCCCACTATAGTACCTTCGCATGTCAACGAGCACTTCGAATTAACTGTCTCCTTGAATTGTCCTGAATCTGATTATTCGTAGTCCTAATCCTGTAGGTCTAGTCACCATGTTCCAGTCAATAAACTTCATGCAACAGATACTTTTCCATAGAATGAACTTTAAAGAAGGCCTGGTCACATCAGTCTTCCACACGAGCGGGCATCGAGTCGGTGCGTGCGCAGATCTCCGTTCATGTAGAAAACTATTCAGCGCAGTGGTCCACATGTTCATCGTGCCACATATACCCACCCTCGTGTTTTCGCTTACCTGTCTACTATAGAACCTGGGCATGCGTATAATCAGCTGTATTGAATAGTAAAATTCCGTAAAAACAGCCCTGTAAGTAAAATGTTCTTTCAATGTTTAATTCTGGTTGAATATATCTGGTTAAAGTAGCGGTATTTTTAAGGACCACACTTACCACTATATTTGTCCACAATTTGCATTGAAGATTATTTCAATTAAAATGGTCACGGTCCTACTTACCACTATATTTGTCCACAATTTGCATTGAAGATTATTTCAATTAAAATGTTTAATTGAACTTTATGATGGCTACACTGTGGTCATTAAAAAAATACCGCTACTTTAGAAATACTGACGACGATAATAAACTATTTAGTTAGAAAAAACCTTAATTTAGAGTATTACAGTAAAGTAACTGGGTAAATAATAAATACGTTATGTCCAGATTCTGTACAACAATTAATTGTAAGGGAGTAAAAATAAAACCGCTAGAAGGAAGAACAGGTAGAATGCATGTAGCTATGCGTTTTTAGTTGGCAACAGTTACAGTTACACCACCGAAAGCTGCATTTAAAAACAAGACCGTTGAAATAGGAAAAGAAAAATCTAAAGTAGTACTAGAAATATCTGAAGACAAAATTGTGAGAACTTGCAGAATCATAGAGTTAGACGTCTTCATGGTAGATCAATTTTAAATCAAGTTGGAGCTACGACAATAAACGATATGATTCCATTACTTCAGATTCTGATTTGTTAAATTACGTGGCAAATACAAACAAGTCGAACGAAGTCACGCCGCAATGTCCTTTCGCCTTTTCTCTCGACTCAAAGAAAGAAATGTGTGTACGACCATGGCATACACAATGTGCATGTGGAGCGAAACTAAAGCAGTAGAACTTCATTTTGACACCAGCTAGAACAAACTCTAACATGTAGGAGATACTATTCGTATTAGCTTAGCAACTTGTCCTAAACTTAGGACGTTCTGCTGCTCAGCATACGCCAACCAGCGCACCGCACTGAACGTCATCAGTCGCTCACTGGACCGCGTGGAGGGAGGACGCATTTCTCCTTCGCGTCACTTCTAAACTATTATCAGAAAAACAAACGTTAATAGTTCAATCCATTTTTTGTTAAACAACGGTGTAAACTATACCAATATTTGTGTTATTAAACCGTGGAACTTCGTCATCAGTGTGTGTTTCATTATTTATATCACAAGGATTTCGTTTGCATACGTAAGTATTATTGATTTTTCTCCTGCTACGTGACAGGATATTTATTCCGTTACTCTAGAACATTTTTTTTGTTGTGATCGATACGGAGTTTCAGTAATATAAGTTAGATTACGTTAATTCTTTCAATTAAAAGTTGATGGTTTGCCGAGAAAGCACGTTGCGGCTACGATTCCGTTACTTATGTGTTCTTTTGAACTTGTCTGACTACTATACTCAGTCAGCCATTTCTTAAGCGTGTGGTATCAACTGAGTAGAGAGTACTAATTTCTAAATTTTATGAATATTTAAATGTGTTACAATCGTTTCTTGTTCGTCAGTTGGTTTATGTCCGACTTCGAAGTGATTAATTGCTGCTGTGTTTACTTTATAAAGATCATCCGTACGACCAGTGACTAACATGCGGTTACCCGCTGAGGCCTATTTACTTATAAGTAGGTGACTTTGTAAGAATATCAATTACGGAACTTTGTTTCCAAAGGCTTGTTCTTGTAATTGGTATGTGATTAAGTATATAATTCATGTTGAATGTTGGGCGCCGCAAGGGTCCGATATTGCCCCCCTGTGGGACACTCTCTATTTAGATTTAATTTGCTTAAGTGACCGTATTGCTTTTAGTGAAGGATTTATTTGATGAATTATTTAAAAACCCGGCCCGATAATGTCTATTTTTACTTTTCCTGCATCATCGGACCTACCTATACCAAATGTTTCATTTCAATAAAAATATAATGTGATACAATCAGAAGCCAGCCGGGGCTGCAGGACTGTTCGAAAGAGATACCGCGGCCCCGGAACATAAAGGGCGAGGAAGGAACATGGATGGGTTTTAGTCAGTAAAAGTCTGACACCCCCTTCCGCTCCAGAGTGGGCTGAGCGGGAAGTTATTAGATGATTTCTCCACCGCAAATAAATACAATAAGAAAGTTGGCTCCTATAAAGCATAATTTCAAATTAACGTGAAGTTTAAAAAATCAAGTCTGGTTTATATTTAAAGAAGACAAACTGTTTATGATTATTCGTAACTTATCCTCAACCGCTCTAAGTGATATTAAGGAAGACCACCAAACCTTGAAGAAATTAAAAACGAACTCAAAAATCCGTCATCCGTCGTCTGCCATTGAAAAGACTGGTCCTAACTTCTTTAATGAACATAATATATTCAGTACTTGAAAAAAAGACAATACTGTAAATTCTAAGCAACGGTACAGGAACAAACATAACAAGACAAGGCGGTAACGAAATGGAAGACGAAAACGGTACTATAATATGCTAAGTAGACGCCTGCAAAACGTCCTACTGACACTTCCTAGAGCAGCTAGGTACCTACATTTGTTTCGGGGTATGATAAATTGGAACCTTTTGACTCTACAAACTTTTAAAGACGCCGTTAATGACACCGCAATTTGTTAAGAAATTAATGAATGAGTACGAGTTCTTATGGCCACTATAGCTTGTACAATGAACACGGTCATATTTGCTCTGGAAAACCTTTTAAAGCCCAACACGGATCAAGAATATTCTAATATCCATGGTTCCCTCGAAAATTGGAGAAAAAACAGAGGGCCTAAACAAAGTCCTTTATCTTCCTGCGATAACGACGGTGGAAAAGGCAAAAATGATGTAAACTAACGCAAGGACTATGTGTCATTGTGTCCACCCTGTGAAAGTCCTTGTAGAAACACAAAATGTTATGTTGATCAGCTAACTTAAATAAATACTTCTCTAGCTGTATTGTAAATCTGCAAGACCATTGTTTTGATGATACGATTCACTTAGAATGTGTTAATAATACGTAGATAAGTTAATACGTCATATTGAACGTCGTCCTTTTTATACATTCCGAGATCTTCTGCTTTGTTAATAAAATACTTCAGGATGAGTAAGATTCTGTAATATCTATAATACCTTGATTGTTTTGATTTAGGACAATGCGGACCAACACACATTGTCGGAAACTATAAAAATAAAATAAAATAACAGGAAGAAAAAAATATCATAACAAGTAGGTACCTAACTGATAATACAGTGCTAAATTGAAATCTCCTGGAGTCATAGTGAGGGAAACGACTCATCCGTGTGTTGTTTTTACAATTCAGAGTTTCCCTGTACAACATCGACCGAATTACGAAGTATTGTACATGAGAAATTAGTCATAGTCACGACTACAGTTTTTACACAAGTTCGTCGTCCAAACGTATTCAATCTGACCCAAGTTAATGAGTCACGTATAAAGTAATGTTACGTAACCTAATTTAAGCTTTGAAAACATTACATACGTCCTCTTTTGTAATAATGCAAACCGATTCAGAATTCTGCCGATATCGAAGGTTTGATGGGCCGACAGTGTTTGTGTCATACTTATTTACATTTTGCTTATAAATGTCAATTGTTTTTGTTGTTATTTTCCTGTGGCTCTCAGGTATTGCATTATCTAAGAGTTCAGCAAGTCTTACTAGTGTTTCAAAACGCATAATAGAAGCATTCAATTGAGCATCGGAAAGAAACGTAAAATCATCCTTGGATAGTGAGTAATGAGTATGACCTGTCATTTTTCGAATCAAAGTCCTCATTAACAATGACAGGCTTTCACGATTGACATGACAGGGACACAGCAATGAATGCACTATTTATATCTTTTTTTAAACTGTTTTGTCCCACAACCTTTAAATTCACAATATGATTATCTATTAATCTGAAACAAAGCAAGATCAGAAATCATGTTGTACGTGTTGTACGTTCTATAGGCCTACATGCTCCACATCAAATTCAATGTTTCCGAACTCAATGTTTGTAAGTTCTCATACATATAAAATGGCAGTTTTACGTTTACAAGACGTTTACGATCCTAGCAATGACTAAACACAATGGCGTATTATAAAATTTGTGCACGCATAAGGCTCAATAACAATGGTAGAGTATGTTTGACTATTGTTGAAAAGAACAGAGATACCGTCATTGACGATAATTTTGGAGTTCAATGGAATATTACCCTTATGTTTTAGAACGTGTAGTAGTAAAATCAAGTGCATTGTTTTTGTTTTCCTTAACTAGATCCTCTCGGTTGATTGAAATATTTGAAATTGTATCTTCGTGTTCGAAACTAGTTCACAGCAGAAAGTTTATTTGCCTGACAATGAAGATTTTTGAAACCAACATTGAGACGTCTTGGTCAAAAAAGTTTATCTCTAAAACGAACACTAAGTTGGTTGAGAAACTCCGCTAACAAGACACGGCAGTTAAGCAATTTTAAGAATCGTTTTACATAAAAAAGAACGTGCGGTATAAGTGTTTATTGCAGCATTTACAAAACTGTTTGTTTTTGTCCATGAGACGGTCTCTACAGAAATCATTCTATTGATAAATCTTGTGACAAAACCAGGTCTTGGCTCGTTGACTCAGACAGAGCAAGACGTGAAATTCACAATCTGCATGCTCTTTTAAATGAAATAAGGACTTGCTGCTCTGCATTTCGTCGTTCATTGATTAATTTGCATTAATCAACTCTTCGACTTCAGTTTTAAAATTGAAGTATTGATTTGAATACGCGATTTACGATAATAAAAATGTGAAAATATCGGTTGAACATAAAAGCACTGGAGGTTATAACATCGTCTCCTGTATCACTGTTTTTCTTCTCATCTGTATAAAATTAGGCATAACATTAACTGTGGCCAAAGAATAAGCATGATACTCAGTTTCGCAACAATGTTTATATTAGCCTGAGTACTTCACTTTCAGAGCTATCTCGGTCATACAATAATAAACTGTCTTACATATCCTGGACTTCAGCCAGCCATTGCATTCGAAACAATAGTTACTATTCACTCGCTTTGTGTTCTATTGCAGACTGCAGGGGTGCCACCCCACGGTTTCCGAATTCATTGTTTCCTTTTCGCTCCTCAATTGCAGCAACCACAAATGGCGGCGACGCAAGATTCTCATTTGCAATATTATTACTCTGTCATCTACCTTGTTTTATTGAGAAATCACAGTTGGCGTAATGCTCAGCGAAAGTCTGACTTTTACAGTTTCTGCAAGACTTGCAAATCACCAGGGTTTGTGTGATTTAAGACAAGTTCCAGTCATAATGTTTGTGAATTTAAAGCTGTATGGCGCCTGCATATCGCTTGCAGTTAGAATGCTTGGCTTGATATTAAACGGCGCCTCGTTTCAGAATTTGGTACAAAGCCAAGAAGCACAATAATTTGGCTAGTGTTCTAGACTTCATAAATAATTTGGAGTGCCATTAAAGGATAATTCAAGAGTTGTCTACCATGTATCTCATATCTCTTTTAAAGTCGTACTTTATTGGCACTTTGTTGTAAAACCTAAGGTTACTTGTCAAAAGATTTTGTCTGTATCTAGTCTAATCTGTTCAACATTAAAGTCATTTTTACAGGATACACTAAGATTAATGCTTCGAATTTCGTTATATTGATCAAAATATCATGTAATGAATTGTAAATAGATGACTGGTGCTGTTTTAAACAAATATTGTCTCAGGACTCGATGGGAACGAGAGTCGAATGTCAGCGTTATATTGTTATTTCCTTATTAACGAGTGCATTATCGGCTAGTTCAAGTATCGACGGTACAATAGAAGCCAAGTGTGCTTGCTATTGTACATTGTACTTCGCTTTGATTTCTATTCTATAAGATTGAAGTTATAGGAAGTTTCCGTCATTCATGATTATGAATGGTTAAATCTAAATGCCTCATCGGCCATTAAAACTATCTACTCTATACAAATAAATGAAAAGTGTCTGCTTGTAATTTCAAAACAAAAGCTTTTTACTGATGCATATTATGAAAGTATACACGGTACTTATAACAAAAAAAAAATAGTACATTTTGATACAAGTGCAGAAAGTTTGTGGGTGTTTTTGAGCCGAGAACTGCAATAACAGATGTCCACGTGTATCAAACGACGTTTTTAATACACTTTTGAAGAAATAAAATAAATTAATGTAAAATATTTGTGTCACGAGACTATGATTTTAATTTTTTCCACGCTTTGCTTTCGCCAGGTTGAAGGAGGTTATACAGTCTAATATAATTTTGTTATTTAAAAAAAAAATGAAATCAGAACACAAATAAATGTTTATTTGTTTATAAAAATAATAATACTAGTTATGAATACCTAATCATGTTAATCTACGATATTGAATTTATAAACACTATTTGAATATTCAAAAAATGTTATAAAGAAAGACGTAGATCGCTTTTCCGAAATAAAAAAAAAACATTCACCTCTGACTCTATAGGCAGAGGTGAATGTTTCTTTTAAATTATGCAATGAACCATTTTGGACTAAGTATAGTGCAATTTTCATGTTTTTTATGCACATGTGTAGAAAAACCATGAAAAATAAACTGGATTTTGAACCTAATCGTGGTGCGAAAAGAACCAGTTTTTGAGGAAGTGTATTGAAAAACATTTTTTAATTTTTGTCTGTCTGACCGAGTTTGACGAGACTGGCAGATAGCTGATGTTATAAGGAGAAACTTTGAATAGTTTTGTTTTAGAAAATAAATTGAGGGCTCCGTAAAAATACTCAAAAAATCCCATTCAAATCTAATAGGGAAGTAGGTACCTAATATTTTTTTTAATAATTACACGCGGTAAATGTCGCGGCAAACAGCTAATAATAAATATAATGGTAAGTATACCTAAGTATTGTTAATGTAACTTTAACAAAGCACCGATAGAAATCGGTTCCTTATCACAAACTGGTGTGATACACTTTCAATTCATTTAATTAAGAAACATGACTCATCGATATCTATGGAGGATGTCATACAAAACTGACAAGCTATTAAATAAATAAATATCGCTGGACATTAACGCACAGCGCCACCTAGTGCCACACTAAGCAAAGCTTGTGTCGTGGACACTAGATAGTTGATATACTTACTACATATATACTTTTTTTTTATTGTAAATACATACTTATTATACATACAAACATCCACGACTTGGAAACAAATGTCCATGCTCATCACACAAACATTTGCACTTACCGGGATTCGAACCGAATCGATTCGATAGATAAGGCAGCGTCACTACCACTACGCCATTCGGGTCGTCATATTAAAAACGAGTTTTATGTACTGAAGTATATTTTTCGTTCATTGATTAATTTGTTATAGATACTTAATCAGCTTTTGGAAAGAAAAGCTTTTGCATAGAGAAAAAATATAAAGCGATTTTCTGGAATCAATAAGTGTTTTTTTAATGTTTCAACATAAACATGCCTTTCCAACTATGTTGGGATCGGCTTCCAGTCTAACCGGATGCAGCTGAATACCAGTATTTTACATGGAGCGACTGCCTATCTGACCTCCACAACCCAGTTAATACTGGGAAATACGATACCACTTGGTAGACTGGTGTCAAACTTTTGGGGCCACTGACTACCTGTAACAACTGTCAAAGATGGAAAAATGACAACCGGGACCAACGGCTAAACGTGCTTTCCGAGGCACGGAGGAAACCCGATATGTAATGGGTGGTCACCCATCCACAGACCAACCTAGGCAAGCATGGCTTAACCTAAAGATCGACCCGAGCGGCTGATATTATTTAGCCACGAGCTTCTCCTTTTTTTGTTTCAACATAAACAGTATTCAATAATAAGCAGTACATTAACTAAACCAATAAGTAGATGCTTTTCTTTACTGCAAAATACAGCATTCCTTAGCCAGCAACTTTGCCAAAACCATGAACGAAAACACATCACCAATGTACCTAGAACAGTTACAATTTTATTCAAACATTGATCGCAAGTCAAATTCTACTAGAATATTCCCCGAGAAGGCGGGAGTCGGTTGCCATGGCAACCGGGGGGTGAGCTATTTCCATCCGTTCTCCTTTGATCTTGCAAGCAAGCATTCCTGACGCATTCGACATGTTACTGAACGCTATCTGCAGATCAAGTCGCGACGGTAAGCTGAATTCTTTACTGTATTTAGTACGTTGAGCCTGTTGACACAAGGACGTTTTTTTTTCGCTTCCAGTGAAAGTTTGGTCGGGGCATTTAAATATTTCACTAGGTTTGTAATTGCTTGGTGTCTAAAGATTAAGGTACTTTTTTGAATGTCCTATCACTATCTCAACATATATTATAATAAAACAAAGTCTCCCGCCGCGTCTGTCTGTCCCTATGTATGCTTAGATCTTTAAAACTACGCAACGGATTTTGGTGCGGGTTTTTTTATAGTTAGAGTGATTCAAGAGAAAGGTTTTAATATATAATTATACGCGGGCGAAGCCGCAGGCATCGGCTAGTGAAGAATAAATGTACAGTCAACTTTTGACAGACATTTGATTTTTAACTTATACATAATATAATTGTATTTTTTTTTGGTTTAAAATAATTACAAATAGGGTAACATGATAAATCACAATTAAACAATTAAGTATATAGTCTTACGTAATTATATGCTCCGTCAATTATTATAAGAGACCAACCGCACAAAAATAGGTGGAAAACAGAATAAAATAAAAGCTAAAGAAAATAGAAAAGTTGAAATAGAATTATTGAATCTTATTTTTTTTTTGTAGCCTGTTCTGTCCCACTTCTGGGCCTCACTCCACTTCTGACATTTCTCACGAACTGAATCAATACTTAGTTTATTTTAATTTTCAAACACATAAGTTATCAAAGATTCCTTAAATTACATATAACCTAATCAATTATTGGTTCTTAATTTCCTTCTTGTGAGTAATCCGTAGTTTTCCCTCCCACGAATCGAACTTAAGGAAAAGATCATGTTAACTACCTACCTACTTATTTTCAGTTCATCTTAATTTTCCGGTTAATTTAATTCTTAGTTTAGGCATACAAAGATTAGTAGTGATAACGAACTGGATAACTTGCCGGATTTGTAAGTTCTGCTAATAGTAATTTATATCTCATTTCCCAACTACATACATATGTTGAGGTCGGCTTCCAGTCTAAGTGGATGTGGATGTAGCTGGACGACCAGTTTTACTGATCTGACCTAGACAACCCAGTTTCTGGGTATAATACAATGCCTCTTGACGAGACTGTTAAAACATGACAGTGTGGCATACTGATAATATGCAAACCAAATTGTATTATTCTTTTAAAAAATAAAGATTAGAAATAAATTTTGACACAAAAACCGACTAAAATGCATAACATACAGTTTTATACTAATAAACAGCTGACGTTCGCGCCATGATATCCGTTCTAAATTCAAACGGTAAGCTGCGTTCACGTTAGTTCACATGCATCGGCTTCATTCATAATTTACGAATCATTGTGCGGCTGTGTCCCACGGTCTGAACTTAAACACAAGACATGCTAGACTTGTTTAGAAGTGTAACTGAGGTATGTGGACTACTCGGCGGCGGCGACCTCTCGCGTCCGGCCCTGGTTCAATCCATGGTCCGGAGCGAGACGGAATGGGAAGCCGTCGCCTCCTTCTGCGAAGCAGTCATGCTAGCGAAGGAGGTGGCGGAACGAGAGAGGGAGAGATCCTCTCTTCCCGGCCGCCGCGGGAGACGCAACGGGCGTCGGAGGCCACGTGGTGGCTACCGGCCACCGTAGATGCGGGCCTGTGGACGGCTGGCTATGGGCTAGCTAGTCTAACGACGACGACAGGCCGTGTCGACGGCGCGTTCGTGTTCCACGCGCGCCTCAAAGAGCTGTCAGCAAAAGGAGAGGGGCCCGCAAGGGCCGAAGCCTGCCGGGGTTGCGGGCCTGTTCGAAAGAGATATCGCGGCCCCGGAACATAAAAGGCGAGGAAGGAACATGGATGGTTTTTAGTCAGTAAGAGTCTGACACTCCCTCCCGCTCCGCCCAGAGTGGGGGGGTCATTTGATGATTTCCCATGCTTAAAAAAAAAAAAAAAAGGTATGTGGACTATTAATGATCATGGTTTATTTGCTTACGCGTAGGTCATAATTTAAAATAGTAGTAGGTCAGGTCAGGACTGTCAGGAGAAGTAAAATAGGCTCAGTTATTTACGTGACATACTCGTATTCTTGAGTCGGACAAACAAACGCTCAATTAAAAGGTAGGTAATTTTGAGGTAAAACTACTTTTGTAGTAAAACAGTGCTAAGCAAAGTGACACTAACAAGTAACAACGTATTGAACCACTGCGTATCAAACAGATCAATCTAGGAAACATTCATTTTCACCCAGAAAAGATACTGCAGGAAGGCAGACGCATTTTACTACAGGAAATTGACTGAACACTGCGTGGCCAATTCCGGAACAGGAAAAATTTCAAAGCAATTTGCTTTGCAACAGACAGAAGCACGGGGATTCATCCGTAAATAAATTAATAACATAATTGCCTCGTGAGTCTACTGGTCGGCCGGTCCAGCGCTACAGCTGTGTAAGGTTTTGGGTTAAATTCCCTGGAGCAGCAATGTTTTTCAGTAGCAGCCATGCAGTCTATATTTCTGGCCAATTGACGGTGAAAGAGGCCTCCTTACTTTTTAAACGTAATGTGGCGAAAAGTGTGGTTTCTACTAAACCCGTCGAAAATTACAGGCGTAATGTTTTATTATGTTATAAGTATAACACAAAACTAATAAGCTGTGACTGCACGGCTGTTTAGTGTTTACGCATAATATAATCTGTGGCGCGTCAAGAACAAACAATGCGTTGAGTCATAGACATTCACGGACCATAGATAACGTATTGTTTTTATTACACGCTGCACGCTGCCGCGCTGTGAAGATGCGGGGTTATGTTATGTCAAATAGATTTTGTTGTAGAAGTTATCGAGGAATAAGGCTTGATAGGTATATGAAGTTGAAGATTTTGCTAGCTACACGTTTTCCATACCATACCCGAAGAGTAAGCCATCGGGTCCTGGCTCTATTTCATCATTTGAAATTTTCACAGAACGTGTATTTTCTGTTGCCGTTGTAACAAAAACTAATAAAAATAAATTCCTACTCCTTCTCTGTCCACGCAGTACGTTTGTGGAACTCACTTCCGCCTAACATTCGAGATTCCAAAACTTTATTTCTGTTTAAAAAACAAGTCAAAGAGCATTACCTCTCTTCTATACAGTAATATTCTTCATATATATGTATGTATGTTATAGGTAAATATTTACAATAGTAGTTTATTTTGTTTTTTTAATAATATGTGTATGTATTTGTATGTTATATGTTTATATTAAATAGTCATAGTTTTGTTTTAAGTTTTAATTTAAATTTCCTTGTTTGACTTTTCTACACACTGTGTCTACATTTCTTATCAGACTTTCCTCTCGCAGGTCTGCTGGAAGAAATTTCTTTTGAAATAAGCAGTACCTTTGTGCTCTTCTATGTTAATATATTGTCCTTTTATGTATTTTGTGTGTACATGAATAAATAAATAAATAAATAAATAATAAATAAAGGGGCTCCCTTAGTACGAGTACGGAACCCTGCCTAACCTTTCGGGGAGAACAGGCGTGATTTTATGTTATAATATAAAACGATATCAAATAATAGGTACTGGCTGGTATTCTTGGCTTTCTGATAAAAGCTCTGAAAAAATCCTATAGATTTAATGTCAATGTAAAAAAATCACGCAATCGAATAATTTCTTCTGATTCGGATAGTATAATTAAAGATTAAGTAGGTATTATTACGTATAAAGTTGAACACGACTACAAAATTAAAATTGATACAATTACATATTGTTACATCGGACCTACTAGAACATTCGAGAAAGCACGTGATTACAGTCACGTCTAATAATATGTAAACACTTTCCTTTATATTATAGCTATTTTTACGAGAAATAACGATTGTAACTAGGAGATTGGATCTTTTTCATAAAAATTGAGTTCCAGAATACTATGTTCGAAATAACATTAAATTTTAATCAGTAAGTACATTAGGAGAAACACAATTTAAAAAAATCTTAAGTGTTTACATATTATTAGACGTGACTGTACGTTGGAATTTCGAGTGCTTTCCATTATTATTACTTTTCATTATTATTTTTTTACAATCAGTCTTGTTTTGGCTACACAATGAAGTGAATCGAAGTGAACTACAAGTACGATATCTAAGCAAATAAGTTAAGATATTAAGTTTAAATTGTTTTTGTGATGAATAAAGTTATTGAGTTGTTTATTCGGTAGTAATTCATTTATCTCATACCCAGCTCGTAACAATATGTAAATTATTGACCTGGATTAATTTGTCAATAATTAAAATATTGAGCAGGAAAATCGTTATGAGGAAACTTGCGTGATAATTATTCATAAACTATCAATTGTTAAACTTTGTGAATACACCATATTGTCTGGTTCAGCTATGAGACATAGAGGAAGGTGTTATATGAAAACATAAGTTTCATCCACAGGTTTAATCTAATAATATTATTATATTTCTACCTCATAGGCACGGTACTAGTAACCTTCCATGACCTCATATTGGCTGGTCTCTGTTCTTTCTTTATTGTGTGGTTAGTGACTAATCTGTTGTCAGAAGTTTTATGCCGTCCATGGGCCTCTGACTTGGCTTTATATGCCGTCAAGAAATATCTCTCAGGCATGCCGGTTTCCTCACAATGTTCTCCTTCACCGAAGCAAGTGATAATTATACTATACCATAAATCCGAAAAGTCAGAGGTGTGTGTCTTGGGTTCGAACTCGACAACTTGGCAGTCCGAACGTTAGGTACATCACTATGCTATCTCTGTGGATTTTTATAGCAAAATGAAAGAGATATTCGGTTTTACTAAACTGCCTGGCCCATGTGCGACTACTAGGTATACTTAGGTTTTCGAGGTCCTCAGATCAGAGAGAAATAAATAGCTACTGATGGCCTTTTTACTTCGCTTAGAACTTCGAGTTTAAATACTAAATAGGATCTGTAAACAAAATCCGAAAAAGTCTTGATGATTTGCGAAAAAAATGGCAATGGGCAAGCCACGACTTCGCATAACTTACAATATAAACGTGTTCGCCCTAATATCTTATATCTCTCTAACAAGTGGTTGTTGACCTTACATTTTTTGTCTATCACTAACAGTTCTGATCTCATCACATGACGCAAGTATAGCATTCGCATTTTGCAATTAAAAAGCGATCACTCTTGTCCAGCCATTGAAAAGCTCTATTGTTAAAAGATTACAATCTCAGTTTGCGAAATAGTCTATGGAGAACCATAGATTATTTATTTTTTTATGGCAAAGGCTGAATCTCACACAGCCTATTAAGACGCTATTGTTATAACCTCTCTGGTTTAGTTTCTATGGTTCATTCTTGAATTGAGTTGTTATGTATTTAAAATAATTACAAAACAAGAACTAATTTATTTTTAAAAGTAGTCATCGCCGTTTGTATGTGAGTCCAAAAACGCCAATATAGGTCTATGAACATGCATTATGCTCAGTTTTAAAATAAACTAGGTACAGAAATCAATAGAAAGAAACACATGGAAAAGGAAACATCTATACTTAACCAGTTTGTAAAAACGGTATATCGTAGACTAAAAAAGGGTTGCCTTTATTCATTTAAGGAGATGCATTGATAGAAATTTAACAAGGATAGTCGCTAAAGCGGTCTTCTAACGTCTGTCTCTGGTTTTACAATAAAACGATGTGTTTTCCTACTCAGCCAAGGTCGATAATCCTAATCGATTGAATTGACTATTGATTTAACCACCCGCATATTTGATGGGCGTACCACTGCTATCGATATTTTTGTGACAGTGCGGTGTGTGTTTGTCATGGTAAATTCGTACGTTACAAGTTGTGTTTCATTCTTAGGCACACTCACACACATAACTGTTTTGATTCATAGATGGGTTACCATCCTTTGAAAAGTGAGTTTTCTGCGTGCCTTGGAAAGCATGTTCAGCTGTTCCGGGGGTCATTTGTAGATTTCTTTGACAGTCGTTACAGGCAGTCAATGGCCCGAAAGTCTGAGATCTAGGTTGTAGAGGCAGATAGCTAGCCAGTCCATGTAACTATATTCGATAGTTGGGTAAAGTTAGAAATGAAAAGTATTTTATTCCTTCAGTGCCAAACTTTAAGCACTTATCTAAGCCAACAAACTTCTACAGTCCTACACAACATTCTAAAATCGCAACACAAGACGAAAACACCATAAATAACGTTGTTATTATGTCCCTAACTCGTCCCTGGACATTATCTACCCTTCAGTTTATCTGCAAGGAGGTCCCACGCAGGAAGACGACATTATATCTCGATACATGTCGTGGGAGTACTGTGGGTGTCAACTTGTAGGGATAACACAGGCACACAGCTGCCGTTTAAGGCATTCAAGTTTAGAACAAGATGGCTGCTATGGCAAATGTTTTTTTTTTAAGAAATCCTTTTGAAGGAGGATTGCAATGAAGGATTTACAATGGAGCAGGTCAGTCAATGCTCATTGTAGATCCATAGACTCAGACAAATAAGGTACAAGCCAGATTTTTAACCAGTGATGGAATGTTCGTGCCTAGCTTTGCTAGCGACGCGACCCCATTAGTTTATACTTCCCTCCTAATTTTCGAACGGAGATTGGCATGAGATATTTCAAGAAAAAATAACCAAGTTTAAAAGACGCCTGTACTCACAAAAAGCTATTATTTGCAAGACGAAGGGGGATAACTTTTGCCAAACAATGTTATAGCGAGGGTGAATATTTCCGTGACTCACGTTTTTTTCGTTTCCTTATTTATGTTTATCTCTTATTGAATTGAAAAGTTCCTATCTCCCATTTCTGAGAAAAAGTTAAATGGCTTGGAAAATCTCTAAGGGACTGCCAATGGTGACTTTTAAAGTTCGGCAGACAACGGGCATAAAATTCGTTAAATTTACTATATTTCAGAGTCCGCTCTTGTGTCGTGTTGTTGAAAAACAAAAACGAATATTTAAAAAAAAATGGTACTTTAAAACGGGGCTATCTGAGTTTTGGGGGCTATTTGGGAAGACCCAGAATTTCGATCAAAAATATCAATAACTGTAGATTGGTGTATGGTTGAAGTTATTTTACAATGTCTAGAAACACTTTGATTGGCTACTACTGAAAAATTCTTAATGGGAATTCCCAAAAAAAATTGGTTTACATGGGACAAAATAGCCCCCAAAAACCCAAATAACTCCGCTTTACTGTACCTAAATCTTTTTCAGCCTCAGAATACTCAGAATAGCCCACGAAATTCATTTTTTCTGATGTTTTTGCAATTTGCACGTCAGTGTCAAATTGTATGTTGCTGAAAAATTCATTCTATTTTTTTTATAAATAAATACAATTTCACGAATTTTACAAGCTACCCTGGCGCTTTCATCTTAACCTAACCTATCGTGGCAGTTTTATTTTTTCTTGCTATCATCGTTTTTTTTCTTCTCAATGATTGTACTTTGTTCCAAACAAACAATTATTTATAAATGGCCACTCAATATAAAAGGCCCATTTAAGGCAAGGTTAGAATCACGTTTCACAATCAAATGCTGGTACAATGCCAAATGTCATTAGAAAATGCAATGGCAGTAGCTTTCTAAACTGCTTAAATTCAAATTAGTAGCTAACTAAGAATTAACACTTCAATAAAGTAAATAAATAGCTTACCAGTAAAAGCCGAACTGTCCCGAGCACTCCCGACAGTGACCCGAAGTGGTGACTCAGCGCAGACGCACCAAGAACACAGGTGCTTCACCTCGCTTCAAACTTTAGTTTTTTTGCTCCATACAGTTATAAACATTACATTATTTACTTTAAGGTCACTTATCCTTCGTTCTTTAAGAAAATTATGCGATGACAAGAAATAAGTCCTCCTTTTATGCAGTAGTTCGGTAAAAGAAAGGAAGGAGGTAAGTCCCATAAGAATGAGTACCTAGGACCACTGCAAATATCTATTTTTGGAGAACTACACTCCTTAATAGTATCTACCGTGAGTCCATTTTCCTAATATCGTCATTCATCATCGTCATCATCATCATCCACAGCTTGACTTCACCTACTGCTAGCAAAAGCCTTTCTTCGTTTTTGCCAAAGTGTTCTAGCCAGTCTCATCCAGGGAAAGGTTTAGAAGGAAAGCAACATTGTCTCCAAACGTTTATACCGATATTCTTCAGAATTAAAACCTCCCTAAGGTTTTCCTTCCTTCAGTTCGGACGAAAACAGGTTTTATGGTGTCGTAAGTAACGAGCCTGTTCGAAAGAGATACCGTGGCCCCGGGACTAAAAGGGCGATGAAGGAACATGGATGGGTTTTAGTCAGTAAAAGTCTGACACTCCTCAATGTCTCCTCCCGCTCTAGGTGGAGCGCAGAAGGAGTCATTTGATGATTTTCCCATCCGAAAAAAAGTATTCCTTGCTTTAATTAAGTTTTACAGTAACAGTTATAGGACGGAAACTGGTTATTATTGTGCCGTAAGCAATGGGCTAGAAAACTGCCGTTAGCTGTTATGCCTATGAGAATTGCGATTTTTATTATGTACAACGTTTTATACAGGTATATAATTGTTATAGATTGACCCATGATAGTGATGTTTCAATGTATCTTATTCGAATAACCTACCGACTTGTATATTAAAAGAAAAAGTTATACGGCAATGTAGCAAATAATTTAAGACTGATAAAAGTGCACAAAATTACAACGAAAATCACATTTTTAATTTGCATTTTTTGATTACCTACATCGTGTCAATCATGTCCCACTGGCAAATGCCTTTTAATTTTCATTTACAAGAGAAAATGGTCTTGACTGTCAACGGGATTTGACATAACCTTTTCGATAGCTTATGTCAGTTTCATTTTACCTCTTCAATCAATTTGACGACCCAAATGGCGCAGTGGCAGTGAGGCAGCCTTACATTCTTAGGGTCCTGGGTTCGAATCCCGGTAGGAGTAAATGTTTGTGTGATGAGCATGGACATTTGTTTCCGAGTCATGGATGTTTATATGTATAATAAGTACTATGTATTTACAAAGAAAGCGAGTATCTATGTAGTATATCAACTATCTGTGTCCACGACACAAGCCTCGTTGCTTAGTGTGGCACTAAATAGCGCTGTGTGTAATGTCCAGCGATATTTATTTATTTATTATTTAATCATCGACATCATTGTCTTTAAAAGATCGCTTTTAGCGATAAGACCGCCCATTGTGTCACCCCTTTTTTTGTTTTTTTTTTTAAGGATGGGAAATCATCAAATGACCCCCCCCCACTCTGGGCGGAGCGGGAGGGAGTGTCAGACTCTTACTGACTAAAAACCATCCATGTTCCTTCCTCGCCTTTTTCGTTTCGGGGCCGCGGTATCCCTTTCGAACAGGCCCGAAACCCCGGCAGGCTTCGGCCCTTGCGGGCCCCTCTCCTTTTGCTGACATCTCTTTGAGGCGCGCGTGGAACACGAACGCGCCGTCGACACGGCCTGTCGTCGTCGTTAGACGGCCGGACGGCTAGCTAGCCCATAGCCAGCCGTCCACAGGCCCGCATCTACGGTGGCCGGTAGCCACCACGTGGCCCCCGACGCCCGTTGCGTCTCCCGCGGATTGTGTCACCCCTTGTAAAGTGTTTAAAATGTTTGTATTTATATTTTTATGGTGTACATAATAAAGAGTATTCTATTCTATTCTATCGTTGTCGATGAATAAGGTCTTTATAATTATCAATTAGGTAGAGCAATTGCTATTGACTGAGGTCACTGGTAGCCCGAGGATCGACCGGAGGACACGGTGGAGCACACGGTGGAAGTCTGCCCTGCGTGGGCGGAGCTCCGCCGTGTCCTCGTGGCGGCGATCGGCGGCGGCGACCTCTCGCGTCCGGCCCTGGTTCAATCCATGGTCCGGAGCGAGACGGAATGGGAAGCCGTCGCCTCCTTCTGCGAAGCAGTCATGCTAGCGAAGGAGGTGGCGGAACGAGAGAGGGAGAGATCCTCTCTTCCCGGCCGCCGCGGGAGACGCAACGGGCGTCGGGGGCCACGTGGTGGCTACCGGCCACCGTAGATGCGGGCCTGTGGACGGCTGGCTATGGGCAATAGCTGGCCGTCCGGCCGTCTAACGACGACGACAGGCCGTGTCGACGGCGCGTTTGTGTTCCACGCGCGCCTCAAAGAGATGTCAGCATAAGGGGAGGGGCCCGCAAGGGCCGAAGCCTGCCGGGGTTGCGGGCCTGTTCGAAAGAGATACCGCGGCCCCGGAACGTAAAGGGCGAGGAAGGAACATGGGTGGGTTTTAGTCAGTAAGAGTCTGACACTCCCTCCCGCTCCGCCCAGAGTGGGAGAAGTCATTTGATGATTTCCCATCCTAAAAAAAAAAAAATAAAAAAAAAAAAAAAAAAAAAAAAAAAAAAAAAAAAGGTCACTGGTAGCCACGGCGCTTGATAACAATGCGAAAATAATAAATGATATGATGATAATAGACCACAGACAGGCAAAATAAATATATACTAGATAAATAATACGTAGGTAATAAATTACAACGGGATTCTACACTTTTATGCGTAAAATTATATGGTCGATTCTCTTAGGAAGATTGCTGAAAGTCTCTTTAGGAAATCCTAAAAATATATATTTTTTTTAATAACTATGTAAGCAGGATATAAGTACAACCATATTTTTAATATTTTACACAATGAAGTAGGTAAACAGCATAATATTATTTCTCGCAAGAAGTTAAAATTGCAGTTTTCCACAAACCGCAAAAAAACGTCGTTGCACATTACGACAACCAAAAAGTAGGCTGAATATTATCATTACCCAAAACCTGTTTTTTAAATTAAACAAAAATAAACAAAGTATCCAAAGACAACGTCACTATAATCGCATGGGACGGTTAAAATCGTTAAAAGGCGTTGAATCGAAAGCGTTTATCGATTAAACAAAACGAATCGGAATAAGGTCGCGACAGGTCGCTCGTGACGAGTTTGGACTTATGTAGTTACTAAATTGGTCAACTTTATCGATTTTCTTAGACATATTGCTACGAATTTTCCAGAAAATAGGCTAGTTTCCACCATCAATAAATTGCAATTCTAATTAGTCCCTCGGTTAGAATATTTGAAAATAATGAACACGTATTTTTGTTTGGAAATCAATGAATACTGACAAAGATAAAACGCATCAAAACTCGTGGGGGCTCGTGACGTCACAACGCACTAAAAACTATGCATGGCGTGACTTTTTGCGAATTTTAAAAGCGTCGTATCTTCGTCAATTTTCGTTTATGTAAAAAAAGAAAAAATACGGGTCAAATATTTTTTGATAATCTAAGTGACGGACTAATTAGATTTTTTCAGGACACTAGCCTATTCTTACCTTAAGGTGAATTATCCTGGGTAGTACTCAATTGAATGACTATTGCATTAAAAAATCTTTCAATCCAGTTGCATGAATTTGGAGGGTTGTATTGACGATTTTGTTTATTATAATAATGTAATTAAACACTTCTTACACCCGCAAATCACATACAACCTAGCACTGCATTGCATATTGCAAAAATTTGAATGTCGCGGACTACCATCTTAAAATGTTCGAATTGTTTCTAAAATCTGCTGTCTAACTTAATCCTAAGTACATTTTGTGAAACGTATCATTTTGCAATAAACATTGTCATAAAAAAGATAAATAATAGTCCTATTTTATGATCTGTAGACCGTTGTACGGCAGACAGCTGTTTAAATAATTAACTCGAACACATGGCAGTGTACTATACATATAAACGAAGCGTTTAGCGACAAACAATGCGCGTGTCAGCGTCAATTAGTTAATTATAGGATAACCGACCCGTGTGCACACGAGCTGATAGTGATTATAATGAAATTGTCTAGTCCCTACCTAACCTATATTTTGTTTTTGTAAGTACATACTTATTGGTTCTGCGACAGGTCAATGCCTAAATTTGTCTGGCAGGGTACAGGGTAAGCAAATAATTTCTAACAGTTTACCTACTTTTTTTTACAAGTTTTTTTTTTTAATAAACTTTTGACACACAGCTGAACATCGTTGTCGAAAAAAACGTCACATAAATAAAATATCCTTGTATTCTTATTGTGAATTTTATGATTTAAAAAAAAACATGCGTGGTGACCACCCAGCATGCTTTTTTTTTTAGGACTACCGATAGAAGTCAAAACCAGTAGACGATACGGCTACCAATACTACGATAAGCGTACGTGACGGTCACCCGAGTTCATTTAAAAAGAGCTCAACGCGACTGCAGAAGTTTTCACTTTAAAATTATCCTCAGTACAGAAATTAAAAAAAACCTTATAAAAGCGAATAACCAAAGCGGACGTTGGTGATATTAGTGGCTGTCGAAAAAGTAAGGCACCTACTTTGATCATTGGCTTTTGTTTTCACCCTTCACATTTTCACTCCATCCCCTAAAACTTCTTTTTCTTGTACTGTATCATAGAGAATTAAAACCTTTTTAATATCTTATTGTTGTCGCCAGCCAGTGAAAGTTATCGGATCACTGGACCATCACTCAGTGATAGGGAAAGTACTCCGATTGTCCACCATTGTAGACGGGAGAGCAAGTTACCTTGAGTCATTGTACGGTGTCTATGATATTAAATCAGTCTAATACTGTACCAGATAATTACATACTGAATTAGTGATACCTATCTGCTCTTTTCTTTTAGTAAAACTCTCCGAAAATATGTACCTAGGTATTATTAAAGGCCCCAAAAACTTCTCCCCTTTCCCATCAATAAAAAGTGCATTGTGTCCAACAGAGGGAGACTCCGATTTGATGGAAAGACGTTATTTAATAAGAATAATATTTCACGAAGCTTATCTGACATTTATAAAGCCACCCAGACGAAATTGAAACTTTTTTGTATTCTCAGTGGCCCCACGGGCTTAGCTCCAAAGATAGGGCAAATGAGAAAAAACAATAAAGCCAACGAAATCCAAGTTAGAAACAGTTTGACTCTTAAATTAACAATACCATTTCTTGTACTCTTATCTGGATAAATCTCGCATCTTTATCAACGCGCGTACGATATACTCGTAGTACGTTACAGTTTTGCAATTTTTAACATTACTTAAAACCAATTATCATAGACCAACAAAAAACAATTTTAGTCACAAAACGTCAACCACTAGAACCTCTCATTGAACGGGCCGATTCGAATTTAGAATACAAAATATAGCGCGAAAGATTGTGTGAACAAGATGGCGCTAGATTAATAAATATGACAATAAATCAATCCTTTCTCTTTTTACGTTATTACAATGTGTTCACGAGAAGTTTTAGTTAGCCAGGTATCATATTGGGGCCAGCGGGCCGAATACGTTTAACACCGTTTCTCAACAAGTCAAAAATAGCTATAGAATTCTCATAGTGTTGTAAGTTGCTTTTAAAAATAGAGCCATAACATGGAAACGTTTTATGGAAAAAGACTTTAATTAGTCATGAATTAAACAGTACCTACACGGATTTGGCTAGCTTTTTAAGAGGTGATGCTAATGCCAATTTGCCTTTACTCTTACATACCGTAGACACACGCCATCATAATGAGACGCCAGCTAACTAAATAAGGGCGAGTCTCTTGAATGCACGAAGGGAGACTGGCGAAGCTCATCTTCCATTCTGAACTCCAAGAGAGAAAACGTAAACGCAGTTTTGACGTTTTTAACATGTTCAAAAGATGCAATATTGACCCTTTAGTATGGGAAAAGCATGGCAGGCACAAATTGGCCCGAGGAGACGTCATATATGCATCTGTTGAACTTTGAAGGAGGAAGAAGGCCGCAACTAGGTTTAAAACGCGATGACCTCAAAGCTAGACCACCTACAGCTACAATTTCGTCAATAGTGTTCTATCATGACCGCTTTGTTCGGAGTTTTTATGAGAGCATGAAAGAGCAGTCAGCACAAGACTTCCACCTTAAAAAGCCATCAAATGCAGTCGCTGCGGCTGGAATTGGCTACTTGGCATCACCGTACACACATGTCTTAACCATGCGGAAATCTAAACTCCGGGCTACTGGTAAATAATCCACTAATAAACTAAGTATTTGTCCTCTCAAAATTTTCCGAAATGTCAAGTCACTAAAAACTACAAGTTACAATTATGACACAGTGCAAATCAAATCTAGGATACATAACTTTGCTTGCCTTGAAAAATCGTGTTACTATTATAAGATATAAACATTTATGTTCTCGATGTTAAAGTATGACTAAACCTAAGTATATCTTAGCCAGACTTCGGACCATAGATATATTTAATATTTCTGTGCTTCGGACCGTGCTTTGTGTGAGTTTTCACTATTATGAGACTCATAATAAATTCTTACATTGATAGCAGACAATGGTCAGATAGATATCTTATGAGAAACGTATTTATTATAGAAGAATTGAGAAAGTTAGTGAGTATGCTAAGCTCAGAAATGAAGCCGCTGACAGCTCGAAAAATAAACTGTCAACAAGTGCCGTTCATGCTCGTACAATATCAATGTCTTTTACTCTCTCCGAAGAAAATGCTTGTCAGTGTCACGCACCTCTGATTTTTCGGATTCGTGTGCGCATTGTAAAAATATAACTTGCTTCGGTGAAGGAAACTCATCGTGAGAAAACCAGCTTGCCTGAGAGATATTTCTCGACGGCATGTTATGCCAAGTCAGAGGCCCATGGGCGGGGACATCAAAACTCTGACACCAGGTTAGGCAACTAACCACACGATAAGGAAGGAAGGAAGTGACAATATAGTCGGCGTTGCTTCGCCTTTCACATTTAAAAACAACCAATATTTATGAAACCACAAAACATATTCATACGGTGGCAACTTATTCGGAGTTCTTAAAATATATTTGTGCAAATTGATTCACAGATTTTGTGACTGATCCGCTATTAAGAACATTAATTTACCTAAGTCAGGAAAATGAGTTGTTTAGCAAAATTGATCGGTGGTAAATTTTGCTAGTTTATCGCCTATCCTTAAATGGTCTACAAACCCGGCAATCTGACGAAGGGTGTCACTGACAGAGCATCCAACCTTGGTGTTTTCGATTTTTATTTTCTAGACCACAACAATGCAGTTTTACGCCCGATTTTCGGACGCACCCTCTCACAAAAAAACCAGAAGCTATCATTAATTTGTTACCCTCACCGCTCGACCCCATAATATCCAGTCTTCTACAAAAACATAATGGTCGTTAGATAAACTATCTGACGTTTAGTCAGCCAGTTATCTGTCTCTTCGGCGTGTTCTGACACCAGGATAAGACGTGTATGCGTGCAGTTGTGTTAACATGATAACATCCGACCGATGATTCTTAGATCTTAGATAGTGATGTTCACGTGGGATTGAGATCGCATGCACGGAGAATGTACCAGTAGGTTTTTGATCTGAAAGGAGAATGACCATTTTTGAGTGAGCTATGCCCCCAGTTTTGTATCAAGTTTTGTCTTTATCATCAACAGCCTACAATGTTGGACTGTTGGACATACGCCTCTTCAATCGCACGCCACTCAACTCGCTCGTAGAGAGTTGCAGAGGCACAGTTGCTGCGACCCGAATTGAAATAAATTGAAACGGCTGAAGGAAAAGATATCATGGAAAGGAAGTACTTTTTGGTTCCATCTCAGATCCTGGGCTCTGATCGTGGATTATAAAGTGAAATCGGTTGCAAAACGGTACACAATATAGACTGTCAAAACTCCATAATGCTATGCTTCTTCAATATTATAATAATACTTGACCCAAATCGAACATATTATCTCTCTAACACCTTATTTACTCTCTCATCTTCCCTACACCTGGCTAGCACCTCTGCATCTACATCTGCGTTAATACATGTTGCATCGATGTCGCCTAAAGTATGGAGACCGGAACCGGTTTTATCTAACTCACAACACCAAGATAATATTTTACGACGTTTTACCAGTTTCCAAAACATTCTGGCATGTATATGGAAACCTTTAGTGGTTCGGTAGAGAAATATGGTGCTGTAAAGGCATAAACATTGCTTTAAACAAAGCAAGATTGCTCTCGGATCATTAAACGTTGGCGATTTTAGGAAAGTGTATCGGTTTACGAATTTTCGATTGGTGAAGCCTGATTTGTCTTATTTTTAACTGTCTTAGCGGAACGATTTAATGATTTGAAGACGTGGAACATATCCATCTTTTTAATAAGATTAAAATGAACTGCATTCGGCATTTAGAAGCGTTAAAGTTTGCTAGGCTGCGCCACAAAAATGTGTATGTCTGCTATATCTAGACTGCATCTAAGTTTCGTTCGCCAGCAAATTTTAACGCGTATCAGTTACTTAAATACCAAATATACACAAATTAAAAATGATAATGACAAGCATGACTGTGAAAAAATACATTCATTAACAGCTACATTTACGGTTTTGTCTTCTTAATTGATTACGACGAATTAGCTGCGCCCAAAGTCATTACTTTAATTAGAGGTCCTATTTACTCGCCCAAATTATCTCAATGGCGTCTAACATCGTTAGACAAAATTTTTGTTTAAAAATATTTTTTCCTTTCATTAAGGAAAAGTAAATACTCGTTTGTGTTATCATTATCATTGACAAGGCACGTTTTACTTTCAGATGGTATCGGGGAATCATGCGATCAACGTTATCTGCACTGCGCTCATCTGAAGACTAGTGACGTCACATGAAGTGCTAATCCTCCAGTTATTCGAGAATATCAGTGGTACGAGTATCGACCGTTCGATCGCAAGTGTGCATCACTACAAGTTCCGAATTCGAATTCCGTGCTGCGTTCAAGCGGCAGTGACGGTTAAGTAGGACTCGCGTGTGAAGTGGACGTTAGAGAATAGTAATGGCTAGCACTGGCGGTGAAATTTGGCTGCAATGGTTCGCGTGCTGCTACCAGCCCGCCGCGCAGGCGCAGCGCACGCGGCGGAGAATAGACAGATCCATGATCGGTGCGCCGACCAACTTTCAACACACAGGACACGTAGGTAAGTCGGAAATTTGTAGCTTTCTCGCCTACTGGCATGTTAGTTATTATTTCTAATAATAGATGTTTGCGCTGTCGTTTTTGTCGTTGGTCTGTTTCCAAACAAGAATAAGGAAAATCGGAAGTACCGAGGCAAAATACAGCGCTGAAAAAAACTCCACGTACCTACGGTAGAATTATGCCCAATTGATAGTTACAAACCTAGAAAAAAGCTTCGCAAAACCTCAACTTTGTGAAGTTTTTGTTAGAGCCTTGATCACATTTCTCATAACAGTGAGTCACTGTATTCTGTTGAATATACGATTCTTGGTAACGCTACTGGTAAATAAGGCAATGATAATCATATTGTATATTTTTTTGTTCGGACGTTGGTATTAGTAACCGTGACTTATAAAGGAAAACCAAAACGGCCTATTCAACCAAAATGTTATCTTGTTACTAATAATAACAAGGAACAGAAAAACAGAATAGTTACCTTTTAGCAAATAACATAGGCCTAAACCAATATTTGAAAAAAAAAATGCTAAACGACTTTACGAGTCTGTAAAACCTCTTATCTCTTTTGAATAGGCACTCGAGGGCAATCATCATAATCCTGCCGATCGATGGCTCGATAACGGACCGTCAGTCAATCGATCACTATCGTAACCTTCCCGAAAGGCAAGGTGAATGACCGAGGCATACAACCCGAGGTTCATACAAATATGCGTCTTGCGAAGCTAGTATAAGTGGCAAGTACCAAGCAAGCTTCAGAACTTTCAACATTGATGATGATGGGGTTATGTAGTAAATTAGTCTGGAAAGTGTTAAGTCTAGACTCTGACTAGGAAAATTTTCTCTTAAATGATGACAATCAATTTGTCTTCATTGCGTCCAGGTTCAAGTTTAATGAAAATTCATGTCATAAGTTTGACTTTACTTTATTTTTTATCATCAATTTTAAAATGTGAAAACTTAAACACATTAATGATACTTCAGACTTTCAAGAGTTTAAAAATCGAGTCTCTAAACAAGACAGTGGAGGAGCAAATATATTCAAGAGACAAAGTGTCATTAGAAAAGATAAAATAAAATACAAACCAAACAAACTCTCACCACTACCTTAAGCTAAAGGTAGCAAACAGTAAAACAGCAGAATCTTAAGTCAACATCCTCGTAATTGCTTAAAACAAACATCACCTAACAAGACCTAAGCAGACGAGACACTTTCCTTTGCCGATCATCGTAAAAACGAACATGTCAGGATACGTAAGGATTACAAAACTGAGCCTTACATAATTGATTTAACGACTAAGACGTGTACACACGCGTATAGTACGAACGTTACATAAAAAAATGAACGCATTTGTATTCCACAGGACGAGTGAGCTCCTAATTTGGTTACGGCTAGACCGGAGACTCTCTGTTCCTATTAAGGAATGCTATTCTGCACCAGTAGAGATAACTATCGGACTTTTAAAAGGAATGGCCCGTCGGCCGTCATAGTGCGTTTTGTGCAGTCAATGTAAAATGTTTCTAGTTAACGAACTGTCTTGTCAATGTGACATTTTGTGGGTTTAAGAGCAGCTTGATAAGACTTGTTTTGCTTAGGGTTGTACTTTAAGTTTCCTTTGATTTATATGTTGTAACCAGATTTATTATTTAGGATTTTAGATAAGTTTAATTACAGTTAAGAATGTAGTTCATGTTTTTGCTAAACATTTTGGTGCGGTTCAAAGATATGTCGGAAATATCATTCATACTTCGACAGTTTAAACCTAAATGCGCTATTCAATTATCCTCGTATCTTTTTTGTCTAAGTACTTACTTCTAATTGCAAACAAAAAACTTAAATGTCAGTTAGACCTGCAATTAAAATGATTTCCTTTTCCCATACTTCACTACTGGCATCAGCGACATTCCTTACTAGTTACTAGCATTAGATATAATTTAGTAGCCAGAGCTAATACTGGACTTGTCTGAACCAGTTATAGCCCTCTTCAGTCCTGTTTAAGGCTAAATCAGGTACCTACCTGGTATTTGTATCCGATCTTATTTCATCTACCGATCTATGTCTTTAATGCCACTTCAATAAATAAGAGATAAATCAAGAATACGCTTAATATTTAATTTATTAAATACCTAGCGTAATTTGGCTTATTCTTATTCTTTATTGCACACAAAAAAAAAACAACAAATATACATAATACTTGCAATAATATAGCTTATGTACAAAGGCGAGCTTAACCCAGAGTTGGGTTTTCTTACAGCAAACCTAATTTTGAAAAGAGTGGCTTATTTAGCTTTTAGGATCTGGGTTTAAAGTATTTTGGAAAGAGCACTAAAATGGATTTGATTTGACTTCCAAAAGTTCATTTTGTATGCATACGTAAACGAGTTTTTCAAACTTGGATAGTGAACGTTAATTTGTGCACTAGCCTGCCAGTGAATGGTCATAATCGCCAATTAGACCAAACTATTGCAGATAAAATCTGTTTTATTGAATTTTAAACAGTTCCGGTTTGTTAGATATATTATACTGTGTAGGTAGGTATTTTTGAAGTTTCTATATTTGTTTTAGATTAAAATTTCCAAATTTTGATTTAAAATGACAACACAACTTGATTTTGAATTAGAAATCGAATACAGTCTAATTAATTACCCGATTAGCCAAATAAAGTAGAGACTAAAGAAATATTTACTGTTAACGTTTTTGATAACACATATTTATAGTACCATAGGTTTGTCATCTTGGCAACAAAAATATAAGTTTCCTGCTAGAATTATGACAAAACTTACCAAACATACTTATTTTCTATATACTTTCTAATGCCTTAAGAATTTATTTTATTAAGATAACTAATTAATGAATGAGCCATTGTAATGCGATTCATAATTTAAATGTTTAAGTAATGTATCACACAAACTCGGTCATTTCATACGGCCATAATAACATAAATACTTAAACATAACTTAGATGTACTTGGGTAAAACTGTCCAGACTGCTAATGTACCTAGTACTATCGCTCTTAAAGTTCTGTTGACCCCAAAAGTAAACATACAGAAGATAAGTAAAGACCTATACTTCATTCATAGTAATGTGATCTCTACGTGGTTATGCTTATGCGGAGAATAGGTATTAACAAGATAGCATAAAATTCTAGCTTGTCCTGAATTAATTACATTACACATTAGAATCACATCATATTGATTACATAATCGAAATTAAAAAGGCAATATGTACCTAGTAAGCCTACTTAAAGCTGAAAAATATAAACTTTAGTAACTTTTGAAAAGAGAATCCATAGACAAAGCAAAATTCGTTTAATGAGCATTGAAGCGTCATGTGTACAGAAACGCAGCGGAATGTCGTTGCATTTTAAATTTAGAACATCCGAGACGGTTTGTACGCATATTATTTATTCGTAACTGCTAGCTAAGGATGTTAACCACAGATTCAATATTCATCTTTGTTATTTATTACGTTTGCTTAATTTAATTCTTATAAATCAGTTTAGAAGAACACCTGTTTCCAAAGACAATTTATTCTTGACGTCTCCGAATAAATTAATAAGATATTTATTTAAAAAATATGGCTGATTAATTTGACTAACGGAACATCTTTTAGTAATACGAAATTGATTATTGTGCAAGTAGTAGAAAGATGACGCAAAATGATAATAGGTTAGCGTTAACTACAAACATTCAATTTAAAGTTGAATGCAAAAATATTGATGATTAAGCTAGTAACAAGGTGATTAATGCAAATATTTGCAAATATATTTATTAAATTAACGTGTGTTCAACTTCAAATCGTTAAAATAACATGTAAATAAATTAACAATTCACTTGCTTACGAATACATTATTCATGTCTGTCTTCATTTTATCCTTGAAAACAATATTAATATTTCGCACATGTTTACAAGAAGGCAGCCCTGTAGTCGAGTTTAAAATAAACAGGCGAGTTCGGCGGCCATGTCGGTCGGCAAGCGAGTGAGCCAGTGACTCATCCCGATTCTAACGTCCGTGGTCCCGAACAGCCGGTCGCGACTGTCGCGAACTAAACCCATCTAAACAAGGCACTTATTAGACTTTAGCAAATTAGTGATGTTCCAGATTTAAAGATGACTTTTCTTTACCGAAAAAACGAAAAACAAATAAAAACAAAAAAAAATTATTTGCCACGTCTGTTGATTACACCAATGTATCTAAATTTATTGAGTTAACCTAAATTATCCTTTTAGGAAAGTGTATCCGTAACAAGACTTGTTGGGACTACATACTTGGTACAATAACCTGAAAACCTCAGCGTGGTAGCTGTCAGTAAGTTTGCAACATCATAACTGTTTTTAAATCACCAAAGTTTCAGTGTTTAGACCCGAAAGATCTTCTATCGTAAACGTAAACCCATTCTATCTATTTCGAGAGTGTTGCCAGCCTTAATAGCAGAGAATTTAGCACAATTTGAACTTCCTTGAACCATACTCGCGGATAACATTTGCGCTATAAACAGATTACTACTTTGTAAAATGTTTATAAACTACTTGACTTGACTACAGTCAACGGCAAAGCTAGATGATAATGTAGGTATGTGGGTGCCATTAATAAAAAAATAAATGTCTTGAAATAGAGCCAATCGTTGTAGGTAATAAAATTAATAAACCATTAGTAGCATAGTTATGATGAATTAACGGGATTATTGCGTAACACACTTGAAATCGCAATGCTCATCATTTAGACAGTTCAACCGTCACTTTCCTTCAAAATTCTTTGGATTGTGATTGAAAGTGTGTAAGTATCACAGTTTTGGTGTTGGTCTAAAAACACTGAGATGGTTTCGCAACTGACCGACAGACTGGCAGCCTAACAAAACACACAGCCCAAAGCGAAGACTTCCGTGGAACAAAATTAGACGATTATTTGATGTAGAAAAAACACTTAGCTACCGTTCTAAAATCAAATTAAAATAATGATTGAAGAATTCTAACTTTTGGCAGTTCGAACTTCAAGCAATTACAAAACTATAGAATAATAAAATCGAATCTTAAGTTATTAGTTTTACTTAAGTTTATATCACTTTGACTTGTTTATAGACACGGGTGTTAAGTATCGTTTACGAGTGCACTTAGCTCTCTAATACCAGTGCATGCTACTTAAAACAGGTTACTAAGTAATTAATTACTTTACTTAAGAAACCCACAGACTGCAGCCGTTTCGCTCAGTAAATCAGAACCCTCCCTGTTAACTTAATGATTCTTAGTATTGTTTCCTGTGCAATGAATGCCTATGTTATATTAAAGCCAGCTTTTTTGCAAGGTTTTTATCGGCGGCTTATCTATTACGTTATCGGTAATCATGCATGTTTCCTGAAACAGTTTTTTAACTTTAGGCGTGTAAAATACAGGGTGTAAACCACCTCATCACGAAGCCGTCAACAAAGCATGCTGTACATCAAACTAAGTAACTTTACGCAAAAGTTATTGCTGGGAATCCACCTTTTATTTTGGGGTGAAAAATCACGTTTTCTAGAATAACTCAAAATAACGTACTCAAAACATGTTGCTGATGGATGGTTTGAATAGTACGAGGAAGTATTTAAAGTAAAAAATTTACAATAAAAACTTATATTAAAAAAAAAACTTGTCAAAAAGTTGCAACTTTGACCCCCAATATCTCCGTAACTGGAAGGTTCCCACTGTTCCCAGGTATGGCGTAGAACAAACATGATCGCAATAACGTGGAGAATAAGTGCCTTTTGACTTCGTTAAGAGGGGTTTTACACCCTTTATAATACAGGCTGTACCTACTTCGGAGAGTGCGCAGGAGCTCCACGACCTGATCCCACCTTCACCCTTTCATCACCGAACTAGCAGACGTACTGCAGCGTACCATACGCACTTGATAGATATCCCGACGAGGCGGAATAAGCGCTTCTCCTCCACTTTTATTGTGCGCACTGTCAAAGTGTGGAACTCTTTGCATGTGTATCCCCACCAGCATTTCACCCGCCTGCTTTAAAGCAAGAGTGAACAAGCATCTTCTGGGCACGCTCGTTCATTAGGCATGATCAAGGTCAGGCTCATTTTCTAATAAAAAACAACAGTAATAATACTTATGTGTGAATCACTGCTTTTTTTTTTTTTTTTTTTTTTAAGGATGGGAAATCATCAAATGACCCCCCCCACTCTGGGCGGAGCGGGAGGGAGTGTCAGACTCTTACTGACTAAAAACCATCCATGTTCCTTCCTCGCCTTTTACGTTCCGGGGCCGCGGTATCTCTTTCGAACAGGCCCGCAACCCCGGAATCACTGCTTAGTATTGAAGGATGCATCATATAGCAGGAGGTCGTCGCAAAATACTAACAGCCAATCAGATCAATCTTCAGCTTAAGCCTTAAGCTTGCCTAGGTCTGTGGATGGGTGACTACCCTTTACATACCGAGTTTCCTCCATGCCTCGCACGTTACGCCGTTGGTCCCAGCTGTCATTTCATGCTAGCTTTTTTTTTTTTTTTTAGGATGGGAAATCATCAAATGACTTCTTCCACTCTGGGCGGAGCGGGAGGGAGTGTCAGACTCTTACTGACTAAAACCCATCCATGTTCCTTCCTCGCCCTTTATGTTCCGGGGCCGCGGTATCTCTTTCGAACAGGCCCGCAACCCCGGATTTCATGCTAGCTGACTTGTTAAATAACGAAAAATGGAGCAGGGAAACATCTCCAGAATAAAACATTTTCGAAATTATGGTTCTAGGGTTTACCTTACCAAAATTTCGAACACATTTGACAACTGCAACTGCGTAGGCCCGCATGGATATCCTTTGTCCCAAGTGGCCTGTGTCCGAGAAGTAGATACTTACAGACTTACTACATAGGATGAGAAATAATGAAATATTTTTTTCTAGTGTTATTCATACACAACCATTATTAATAAATACCACGTTTTAACATTTAAATATTCAAACTTGTCACGAGACAAACAACGTGTGTTAACCCTGAGATTGTCAACTGGCTGTGACAGCGTAAATCGGTTTTTACCACTCTCGCCGCGTACGTGACAAGCGGCCAGTGGTCACGCAGACCTGCCCCGCGTGCTTGTAGTAGTGCGACAGATTCGCGCGGTTGTATAAATCTTATACACTGTTCCGTTTACTTGCTCATGTGCCCAAACGTCTCTTGTATGTGTCCGTGTCGTCGTAAGTACGCGTATGTATATTTGTAGTGCCTAGCCTACATACATGATCTAAGAACATATTTATTCAATTAGACGTAAAACAGACATGACCGGACATTGCGAACAGGACAATGTTAGCTAAAGTCAACAAGTCCAAAGTTTACCATGTGACTGCTTGAGTCTTTTCAATTATTAGAATGTAAATACGGTGGGTTCATAATCCAAACTAACATTATAAACGCAAAAGTGAATCTGTCGCTCTAGGTTATAGTTTGTCACCATTTCAAGCCTCAATGGGTGCACAGAATTGGATGATGTACCTGCACTGATTATTATTTTCATACCCGGTCGCATTTTCCGTAGTAATTTTCGTGAATCCTTGGGCTTATGCTAGTCTAGACCTTTTGAAAACTATTACCATTGACTAGTGGCCCTCTCCTCTAGATACTATTTCGTCTTTCGCTCCAGTGCAACTGTCTTCAAACGCTGGATTGAAAATACTAGACTAATTTGAATCACTCCGATTTTACAATGTTAATCAGCCTTTGTCACCGACTAATGAATGCGTCAAAAAGATTACTCTTTTATTCACATTACTTATCAGATTCGATTGTATCCGGAATAATTATCCCCTTTAATTGCATATTATAAGCTAATAAATACGTGACTCCGGAAAACTGCATATCATGCATAATTCATAAATTACCATTGATGTGGAGACCTTGATGTGTCAATAATGAGTAATTAAACCGTAATATCAAACAAAATCAACTTTTGTGGCATAATTAATTAATAAACATGCTGAAAAAAGTAGGTAATCTATCTTTTTTGGTTGCCATTCAGATTAACGGTTGACAGCAAACTTGCAGTTGTTGCAGCTCAATTGCGTCACACGATTTTGAAGTTTTAATACCTACTACGGCAAAATAATGCTTTTAGCCGTAGAAAACGAACTATAACGAAGACGAAGGGCTCCCGTCATTGCGATATTTTTTTGTTCTAGACCATACCTGGAAACCAACTACGGAGATAATATTGGAGGTCAAATCCCCAACTTTTTCTGTAGTTTATTTTTTTAATACTAGTTTCTAAGGTAACTTTAACTTTTAAATACCTCCAAAACCCATTCACTATTAAATGAATCCATCAGCACAATGTTTTGAGTTTATACCATTGAGTTTTACCGTATGATTTTTCACCCCAAAAAAGTTGTTTACCAGCAATATTTTTTGCGTAGAGTTACGTAGGTAGTTTGATAAACAGAATGCTTCGTTGACGAATTCGTGAAGTGTACGATTACCCCTTGTCTATTCGAAAATAGGGTAAACTGGGTACGGTTGAAACAATTTAGCTTTTATCGTTCATAATTTTGTTATTTATAAACCGAGTGACGATTATGATACATCAAATTCAAAAGTGAAGTTTTGGCTACGATATGGCTGTATTATTATAGTTCCCGGGTTATTATTTTTAGAAATATATGAAATTTAAAAAAAAAACGGATTTGTTGCAACCGTCCCCATGCCAGGGGCGGTTGAAACAGCGATTGGGGTCAGTTGAAACACATACAAATAATACAATAAATACTAGGGAAGCATGTATTATTTATCATTGAAACTAATTAAGGCACCACATAACAACATTAATCAGTCTTCAAGGTTTCATCAGCCTTTAACGAGTAGTAAACAATTAAAGAATTACACATTTACACATTTTGAATAAACTAAATAAAAACTTTTTTTTAAATCAAATAAACATTACAAATAAACTAAAGAAAACACTTCTTAAATCAAATAAACATAAATAAGAAAGAAATAAAAAAGAAAACGAAAAGCTTAGAGATTAATCAGAGTATTCAGATTCGCAATTGTGGGAAACGTAGCTAAGACCACTACTTTACGTAGTGAATCTCCAGCTTTTACCTCCTCATATGCATTACTATAGCTCGACAAGTTAATTTCTCCTCTGGAAGTCTTCCTCACTCGAACTCTCGGCATCTACAAAAAATAAACATTTTGTTTCAACCGTACCCACAAAAAATGTTTCAACCGTCCCCAACACCACTTTTGGTAGAATATACTTTATAGTTACGACAGTAATAATAACACAGTAAAAATAGTCACTATCCCTTATTCTACAAGCTTCATAATAATCACAAACACACACTCAATACATTCACTTACAGAGAACAGATAATATAAGCGTTAATGTCAGAAGAAAAATACTTACTTTTGGGTAGTAAAAAACAATATGGCGTCCTACACACAACAACAACGCGCGGGGAGCGGCGCGCTACTATATTCGCGTTTGGAACTACCGTCCGCTTCGTTTTCCCCTTGCCGCCCTCACTCCCCGCGTAACCGTTTACGAGATATTTGCTCTGTTTCAACCGTCCTTTGTTTCAACCGTACCCAGTCTCCTACATCTGCATTCTGCACCAAAATTTCATTGCCATTGGAAGTGTGTTACGTAATCACCCGCTAATGCGTTTCTTTGAACTCCGATATTACTAAGAACTGGTGTACCATATTCATTATTCAATAATACAAATGCCAGACATCCAGACACCTAAACATTACTCACTCACTAAATTTCATTCAGAAACTCAGAACTTTATTTGCATCATACGTAGCTTCAAATCTGACCTCAATTGTTAAAAGATTTCAGTTTTAAATATCTTTAGCAGGCGCATTTCGTAACCACATTGGGCCAGTGGTCCACACTGGGCCACATGTGTTCAGTGATAATTACGACTAACACAGCCACTTCATACGCCATTAGTAAAGAGATAATTAACGGCTTCAAATATGAATTATTATGACGTTAAACTTCAAGGAACGACACACTTTACCAAGTGCTCCGTAACACAATGTAAGAGATACTTTTTAATATGTCCGCCATTTTTCATGGTTAAGGCGGAGGTTTCTTGAAAACGGTCCAAAAGGCGGTTTTTAAAAGCAGTGTATCTCTAAAACTGTAAATTTTTTCGACAAATAAAAATAACTTGATATTTTGAAGTCCTTTTTGCATACACTGATGGAACTCAAAACATAATTTGATAAACTTTAATGCACCAAAAAAATCTTCAAACATACCTCTTAATTTTCTTTCAAAGCAGTTTAGCCATTTTTTGACAATGATAATTATAATTAAAAATATAACATACAATTTCAAAATATGCTAAACTACATCGACCGATGGATTAATTATTATTAAATAGTTAAGTTCTAGTTTTAAATCGATCGAAAATACTCATTTCGCACTATTCGGCCCGCAGTGACTGAAGTAACAACCACTTTGTAGTGCAAGCTAATTAGAACTCTATTTTAACAGTATTTCAAACGAAGTTTGAACCACCACAAATAGAGTTGCTTATTTAGCTGATGTCGTCGCCTTAATTTAATCGTAGTGCTCTAGAATTTAAACTAGAGGAATATTCTTTGACAGTCTCAAAGGTTCGGGATATCTTGGAAGCATAAGAGGGCCTGCTATGTCTAATCAAGCAGACTCCAATTTTATTTTCCTCTATCTGTAATATAGATGCTATTCCGAGCAGGCGCATTACTTTGTGTAATTTATTTCTACACCACTCTCAAAAACGGTGAAGGAAAGCATCGCGAGGAAACCGGCATATCCTAGAACCAAAAATTCGAAGACATGAACCAACCCGCGCTGGGCCCGCGTGGTAACATATCCACGTATTTTGCCCACACGCAAAATACGCGCTTTGACGTGGAGTTGCAGACACCAGCTCGTTGTTCAATACAATACAAGGCTGATGCTCCAGCTAAGTTGTATGTAATAATAATCAATGGCCTGATTTTCGCGGGCCACCCTGACGCTTTCACCTTAACGATACCTGGAAGTAGAAGTAAAGGAAAATCAGCATAGGTACCATAAACCTCTAGATTTGAAACTAGCCTGTCTCCTTGATCCAGTTATGAGCCACAGCTCAGCATGACGTCCTCGGATGAATTCCCAGTTCGTGCAAAGTGTTGTTGAATTTTTTCATCAACAATTCCTCGGTAATAGCCATAGATTCTTTATTTGTGCCCATAGACATAACTTTACTACTTTTATTACTAAAAAGTTGATGAAATTGGATTCAATGTGTGAAGATCAAAATAGTTACGAAATGGGACTTTTGTGATTTTTTTTTTAGTTGTCGAAATGGAAATCTTACGAGATAGGACGGAGCCCTATTAGGTACACCTCTAGGTCCCTTAACATTCGGGGACTATAAGGAAATTCTAGATATATCTGCATCCTACATATTGATAAATGCATTCCATAAAATCAACGAGGATGTAGTTCCGAGTATCATGAATGAAACCACAGATAATGCAATACTATTCTAGATAACTCGCACCTACGTAATACCTTTGTTTAACTTACTTTGTAACCTACTTAATCATAATACGATTTGCGAGTAATTGCAACGATTTCCAAGAACAACCAAAATGGTGGTGATATTTGCAGTGTTGAACATTTTTTGCAATGACTGAAATAAAATTCGGTGAATTGTACATGTAACAAATGAATATCGAACCACTATGCTTCAGATATTTGCTACATTTGAAAGCAGCATTATTTTATCCAAATTAATTAAATTAATCAAAGTTCATACTTTAGGGATTGGTTCTGGATCCGGTACCTCTGGGACAGACGTAACTTTTATCTTGTTTTCGATTACATTTAGTTCTGTACTATACATATTAAAAGTTCTATCTTATATTTAAATCTCCTTGATGTGTTCCTTTGACGCTTCTCCTAACAAACAGCTAAAGGCTGATTCTTCAACCCTACTAATGGTCTGCCAAGCCTTTTCTCAACTATGTTGGGGTCGGCTTCCAATCTAACCGGATGCAGCTGAATACCAGTATTTAACATGGAGCGACTGCCTATCTGACCTTCACAACCCAGTTAATACTGGGAAATACGATACCACTTGTTAAGACTGGTGTCAGACTTGGGGCCACTGACTACCTGTAACGACTGTCAAAGATGGATAAATGACAGCCGGGACCAACAGCTTAACGTGCTTTCCGAGGCACGGAGGAAACTCGGTATGTAAGGGTGGTCACCCGTCCACAGACCAACCTAGGCAAGCATGGCTTAACCTAAAGATCGACCCGAGCGGCTGATATTATTTAGCCACGAGCTCCTCCTTCAACCCTTCTAATGGTATTAGCGAAAGATCATGTTTAGCAGGCCTTATCTCATCAAGAACTATGTAGGTATGACTCCACATCTCAAAAATTTAAGAGCATTTAAAAAAAGCACACGCATGTCAGAGACTAAGTATCCTCTATAAATAATACACGCGTGCGGTCGTGAGGAGTGATTCTGCAAGCTAACACTTATTCGCGGATGTCCGCATCACCTTGGCTTTACCCTCAAGAATCTTCAGTTTTATTTCTGTAAATATCTTGTTTCCGCGTCTTCGTGACTTGCTCTGTCATTATATCGAGTATTCTCTTAGAAAATTAATGATCGTTTGACGCTTCATGGGTCTCAAAGGTTAGTTCTATCATCAGAACTTGTGTGTGCTTGTGTCCATGCATGGCGGTTAGAGCTACGCGTCATAAGGACGTCCTACGTCTGCTGTGATGATCATATATTTGTTGAAAGTCTCTCCAACTGAAAGCAAAAAGTGTGTGACTGTGTAGGTATTTTAATTAAAATTGGTTGCATTTTAAATCCGAATCCGACGTTATCATGCCATTTGCTTATTATTTACGTTCTCAAAAGTTTCCATTGTATTTCTTTGTATAGTGGTCAAAGGAAGCATACTACTACTACATACTACTTTTACTTTTAGGCAAATATCTTTAAACCCTTGCAATTACTGCTACAAAATCGCTAGTGCTATCGAACCATTAAATACGTACGTTGTCTATTTATGGAGAAAACATGATTTAAATCAGCTTACATGCTGATAAGACGTTTTGCGTATATTATGTCTATGTGCTATCATCTCCTTTATTTTAGCACTTTCCTTGTATTTCTTTCCTTCCTAGATAAAGAATTGCAGCTATGGAAGTATTGGCTTAATCTTTTTTGCGTTTTTAAATACCTTCCTTCTTTTATTTTTACTGATGGATATAATTTGTATTGTTTTTCATGAAAATCATCCACAGAATCGCATTTAAATCGACAAGCACCCATTCTACCACTTTATAATTCATGTTTACAGTCTTACCAGAATGAAGAAAAAAAAACAACATAAGACGCAACATTGCATTCCAAAGTAGCCGCTCAGTCGACAACGGTTTTTACATTTGCAATCACAATATTGTTTTTTCTGAGGTCATTCGACGCGACCTTAACTTTTGACTCATCTTCTCTCAAGGTGACTGCAAGAATATTATACTTAAGCACTTACTGGTAGTTTGGAATAATCTTTAAAATCCATGTGATTAGAGTAAAGGCATCGTATTATCTGCTTATGAAGGCCGTTGAGAAGGTTGTAACTGTGTAGTAGCGTGTTTGATCGGCTTGAGAATATCTGGCTCTTTCTCTATCAGTATTTATGTAGTTTGTCTTTTGGCTTTTAGATTTAGGTAAATGTCCCACATGTTGATTCTAGAGTAGGTTAGCCACTTGTTACATTTTGATAACCCTTCTCCTTATTTTTTGTCTATATTATGGTGAGCATATTGGCAATCGTCAATTTTTGCAACTCGCACCATTTACAGACAATATATTCTTTTCGCTGTTCTAGGATGTTGGAAGATAAAAGTTTATTCTGCTTCTGAAATCTGGAACATACATTTGTCTATACAATGTGTAACAAAAAGGGTATACTCATATGAAAGGGTGTGCATCAAACTGAACAACTTTCTCCATGGGACCACCATCGTAATCGTGAAAAAATAATCAACGGCCCCATACAAAATTCAAAAACCTACTCGACCAAATATATGAGAATATCGTACCTATGCACATATTATTGCACATGCCAAGCTACTGAAACAAGATCTGACAAAAACAAGACAAGATAAAAACTAACCACAACTTCGTCTTCAAATCAAATCTTATCCTACAATCACAAAGACTGAACCATCTTCTTTGCGGCTCCATCACAAACCGTCTCTCCATTTCGTAGAATGCGATCAATCAACGGACCACTAGTATCTACAACTTCAAGGACATCTACGTGCATGAGTCAGGGGGCTATTATATTTATCTCTGTTTTGACAGCTTCAGTTGTGTTTAAGTCTCACGCAATGGCCGTGATTTGTTGATCAGTAGTTATTGTTGTGTTATGTTAGGTAAGGCCGTTTGTACTACTGGAATATGGGCCGTGTTATTGTTTTGTGGTTATAGCATGCAGTTTGTTATGGCTTACACGGCATTACAGGTAAATGTGCCTGCTGCCACAGATATTTAAATATTTTCCCTTGAAGGTGTGCTGCTTTGCGCATTTTCGATTCTGCCGCGTGCTAAGCACCACTGGTTTTCGGTCTGGCAAATGTCAGTTCTGAGCGCCAGAAAAGGATAGAAACAGATGCTCAACCTTACACTTCCAATCTATTTATTTTCGTCCATGGAAATAAAAGTAATCTTACTTGCTTGATGGCTCTGATCAAAAGAAAGAAGACTGTTTCTGCTATTGTGTAGTGTCCTACCGAAACAGGATTTTCAGCCAAAAACGCAGTCTTAATGTTTACCCATCTACACTAATATTATAAAGAGGAAAACTTTGTTTGTTTGTTTGTTTGGTTGTAATGAATAGGCTTAAAAACTACTGGACCGTTTTTAAAAATTCTTCCACCATTCGAAAGCTACATTATCCACGAGTAACATAGGATATATTTTATCCCCGTACTCCCACGGGAACGGGAATTGCGCGTGTGAAACCGCGTGACGTCCGCTAGTAATTTATAAAAATGTAAATAACAGAATAGTAGATCCTTAAAAGATTCATAGATATTAAAGATCTTCCTCATTTCGGAAAAAAACCCAATATTTACGCTCAAGAGCAGGAAAAACCTAACCTTTCCTAAAATGAGCTCACGTTTGCAAGGTCTCGACCACGTCAGGAGCATTAGTTATACTAAACGATTTATTACTAAGTAGATAGTTATCATAAATCAGCACTAGTGTTGCGACCTTCTGCTGCCTTCTAATTAGATAAATGTCAAACTGACATAACTTTCGTTGCGTGTCGCTACTCATTTGTTTCGTGGTATACTTCACTATTTTCGTGACTAGATAGTTTATTGTTCTTTATTATGTTACTGTTGCTAATAATGAATAGCTTGACTGCTATTCTGGTGATTTTATGTACCCGAGACTTATTTTCTGGGAACAATGGTCACGTGCCTAGCCTTTTCCCAAGTATGACAGGGTGACTTTAGTGCTTCACTTTAAAATTAATGTTTTTATTTGTAATAGCACACTGGCATTGAGTTTGACCTTTCATGAAACGATCCGTTTACACATTTTTTTCTTCTTTTACAAAAATCTCGCATCGCGCTTTTTTATTTTTAAAATGCCAAGGTCTCATGACTGTTTTTTTTTTTAAATGAAATCAGCAGTTCTTTACTCTAATTTTAATAAAAATTTGCATCCCAAAATATTTTAGAATAGTAAAGATTTCCTACAACAGCTACAAAAGAAAAATCCGTACCAAAAAAAATCATCAACGGTATTGATTGATTCCTAAGAAAACTTACACCCAGAATGTTTACTAATATGTGCAATTTGTAATGATTCCAGGCTCAACAGACGTGGACATCCCTTCGTCACTGTTGCACACCATGCAGAATCAGATGCAGAGCAAGGGCGGCTACGAGATGGCGTACGGCGTTAAGGTGATTATCAGGCTTAATTGGGGTTTCCTTTTCTGTGATGATGCGCGGCCAATAAAGATGTCTCAGGGATGGTTGGATTGTGTGACGAATGATCATCGTCATCTGCCTAGCCTTTTCCCAACTATTATAGGGTCGGCTTCCAGTCTAACTGGATGCAGCTGAATACCAGTACTTTACAAAAAGTGACTGCCTATCTGACCTCCACAACCCAGTTCATACTGATTATGTGACGGATGATATACAAGAAAAAGGACTAAATGGAAGAGCGATAACTGACAGAGAAGAATAATAAAAAAAACTTGCGCCGACCCCGAGTATCATTGCACATGGGCAGTATGATGATGTTGACGATGAGATAAGACGTGCTCCGCTCAAGACACTACGTAGAGTCAAAGTCTGTTTCTACTACCGTAGAGTGAATGTTCCCGAAAAGAATCTCATATCTGTTTCTTAGTTATATTCGGGCCTGCTGCGCTGACAAAAGGAAGAAAGTAAAGCAAAATAGTAGTGTAGTAGTAAATTAGTTTGTAGAAGTCCTATAAAATAGGATTAGGGCTGAAGTAGATGTCTTGCTTGAGAATGGGAAAGAAGTAGCATCAGAACCGTGACCAGTGGAAGCAATTGAAAGAATCCCTTGTCTAGCAGTGGGACAATATGTGCTAGCCATAATAATAGTAAGAACAGAAGCAGGATGAAGGTTTTATTATTGGGGTTAATCGACTATAGGGGCATGGTGCTAATGTTATAGATAAACCGAACCGTTTACTAACTAAACAAATACCTAGTATGGCGTTACCTGCGCCATCGCTGTTTTCATCTGAAAATTAATGATCTACTTTCTGCACAACTTCTTTAATCGAACGACTATCGCCATCTATAATTTGTTGAAGTTTAATTACTACTTGAGGGTCAAACGCGATATAAAAATGCTGATTCTAAAGGTAGAGACTAAGGACTCAGTCAACCTATTAGCTATTTTAAAGGTCCTTTCAGATGACCTGCCCAAACGATACCTCGTGCAGTTAAGCTACCTTGAATGTATGCCGTGTGTTTCTAAAAGATCGTGTCTGACTACGACATAATCGTTGCCAATGATAAGTAAATGTAACCTTGAATCAGATCCTGTATCAGGCATTTATTGTATTTGCCACATCAGGCTGTTTTTCTTAGTTTAGAACAAAGGTTAGTAATTTCGTAGAACAGAATTTTAGTGTCGACTTGGGTCTTATGCAAAAAAGGCGTATAGAATCAGTGGAAAAAACACACTCTGGCCTGCTAGTGGATAAGTGAAATACTGCTCTAAATGTATGACCTGATGACACTTTGCCCGAAAATGATCCTCATTCACCCACAAGAGCCATATTTCTGATACAAATATTTAAAAAAGTATATTTTAAAAGCCTCCTCTACTCCTTTTGGAAACAGCGAAACGCTAGATGCCATAATATTTAATGCAAATATAATCTGTCTCCCACCACATTGCTTGAGGTGAACGCACTGACTTGCCAAAACTGTTGGTTCTTATGTACAACCAACAAACAATATCGTATGCCGTCATTCATCGGAAATAGATGCGGTTTTAGGACCAGACAGTCAAGCTTCAATGAATCATTCAAGTCTACAAATACTCACTGTTTTATGGCTGCTGGTTTCGTTAATTTATATTCATAGTTCTCAATAACAATACGGAGTATATTGAATATTTTGACTAAATAACTATATAGGTGCGATAAAACTTAGATAGAATAGGATAAAATAGTCCCTAGGTTAAATCTGACCGAAGTGATATGTTGTTTCTCTGACTCATTGGAAATAATCATAATATAAGGATAAATTGTAATATTAAACTGGTGGTGAAACCACAGACGGAACTCATAGGCACCGATATCTAACAGAATTATTTTGGCATCGACACAAAACATGCTTGTGAATTAACTTCTACGTTGTATGAGCCACCCCCTCAGTTTCTTTTACCTCTAAAATAAAGGGCATAAGACACCTCTTAACGAAGCTGAAAGCCACTTGTTCTCCTCGTCATTGAGATTATTTTGTGTTCTACACCATACCTGGGAACTTTCTGGTTACGGAGATATTGGGGGTCAAAGTTCCAACTTTTTAACAACCTTTTATTTAATATGAGTTTTTAATGTAAGATTTTGACTACTACATTGTGCAGCACAATGTTTTGAGTGCGTTACAATGAGTGCTACCACAGAACATTATTTTTCACACCCACAAAAAGTCCGTATCCCAGCAATATTTTTTTGCGTAGTAACATTATGTAGTTTGATTTACAGAATGCTTGGTTGACGACTTCGTGATGAGGTGTTTATGTCACCGTAAAATTGTCAAACACGTTATATTACAATATAACGTGTTTTTTCTCGCGATATTGTAATGTCTCGAATTATTGTCAACTGAACATACGGAAGTATCTCTGCCCCCATAATCGGGACCCCCGTTAGGTTAGTTAGGTTCCTTTAAACCCTGCACTCGGAAATAGGGGCCCCGCGAAGCGGGGCTCCGTCGACTACGCTTTTTAGGGGGAATATAAAGTGTTTTAAGGTTATGTTATATTAATCGGTATTTCTCAGGAATGGTGCATTATCTTTTCATGAGAGTTGTGCCACTGGGCAAGGGGGACCCCTCCTTCCCTCCACACCGCGTAAGTTGACTACCATCGCATGCATTTCACGAAAAATAATGCGTTTTGTTGTAAGGAGTATGTTCATTTGACAATAATTCGAGACTTTACAATATCGCTAGAGATATTACAATATAACGTATTTGACAATTTACGGTGACATTTACATACTGTATGCTTATGTTGAGCTGTACTGCGTGGTTGCAACTGGGAAATACTTAATGGAAAAACCCAATAACATTTGCCCGAACTGGAAATCGAATTTACTAGACCAACGAGACGGTCAAAATACTGTATAAAATTAGTATTTTTCAATTATATTATTTTTATTTCCAGGTGTATTGATGCGCGCAGGCCGCCTCCAAGGACGCAAGTGATAAAGCCGAGTGATCGCACTGTGTGAACATGATCTAAATAGACTCTATTTATTAATTACTACGTTAAGTGTAAGCAATAAGTTTTGTTGTGTAAATAAGAACGTAAACCGAATTCAGAATATTAGCGAGTTACCCAAAATTTATGTTAGATTTAATACTTAGATCCCATCCTTATAATGTCGTGGCGAAAAACGAGTGTAATATCTAGCTGTTCCCACTGAATAACGACGACAGAAAGAAATGGGGAAGGCCTGTTAAAGCTCATTGTAGATGGCGTAACGATAGCTAAGTACCAATCTGACCAATGAGGTCAAGCTTTTTTGAAATATAAAATGACGTTGACCGATTTTCAACCAATGACGACGCTTGGAGCTAGTCTAGCTACGCTAGCGCCATTAGTTTGACAGTTACCATCCCCATAGACAAAATTGGATTTATTTAAATATCGAAGACGACAGACAATCGTACTGTGGTTAACTTAATCGTACTTGAACAGCTCCATAATACATTCTTTAAGACGACTATCTGTCGCCACGGCACGAAGGAAACAGGACCATACTCGTCTATGTATCGTGAAACTATTGTTCCTTTACTCTCTCCCTTTATTTTAAGAACTGTACTGTCAATTATTGTGTGGCGATCATGAATGGAGATAACTATTATGAAATAGAAAATAGACCTTATCTTCAAAGCTCTAGGGACTATACCACTAATAGTAGTATTGCTTAAATGCAATTCGGTGTGAGAAAGAGATAGCTATACGCACGATGTCTAGCTCCATCTTGTCCATACTAAAGTAAGATTTAACTAATACTGCTTAAAAGGTAACCTGTTAGAACATTTACAACTTTATTAGGTATAGGTACTAGAGTGTATTTTTCCTTTTCTGTCAGATTTGGTAAATAAGCATAGCTCGGTAAGATATAAATGGGAAAATAATATTTCTGAATGATTCATTTCAGATTGTTTTATTTACCAAATAAGACAATTGAGTATCCTACAGGAAAATAAACTGTAGATACAAAATAAAACTCAATTCTAAATACCTATTTCTAGACTGTTATTGTACTTATGTAATAAAGTGTCTTGTGTATTGTGACTTATTTAAAATAATATTTACCTATACGCAAATAATGTGCTTAGTCAACTTCAAGACGAGTGAAGTTAATTGAATCATCAATTTGAAGAACGTAAAATGCAAAAACTGTTGTTATAAACAAAATTTATTGATGTGTCAGATGTTGAAGCAACTGTTATTTTGAAACTGCCCTATTGATGCTTTTTTGTTTTAATTCAAAATGATGATTCTCTTATCTATTCCCTAAAACTTCTCCTCTCTCCCTAAAAAATGAGGATAAAAATCTTAAGCATTGGTCTATATTTATATAGACCAATGCTTAAGATTTTTATCCTCAATTATGACTTATATTCCTAAAGAAATTGCCAAGTTTGTAACTTCCATCCAAGCCATGAAAATTTCATGACTTTATCTTATAAAAACTATCTACTCTTAAAAACGTGATTCTACGTCGATACTGCCTTCATATGCGCAATTATTAGTTTAATGTTCAATATTATCGAATGTAAGTAGATGTTATCTTAAACCTACTGATGTAGTAGACTGTGTCAAGATACTATATTTCATATACACATTACCTAAAAATAGTGAGATGACGATTAAATGTAAAGTTGCACATACATGGCACATACGCAAGTGTCAAGAGAAATGATATAAACATTTATAAAACTCGATGGTCCTCTTACAAGACCATAGGACGTATGTTAGAAACAAATGCATTGTTCTACATAATATAATTAATTCAGCTCAATTATCTTTCCTACATTTGTTTTTATTTAATATTACACTACCTAATATACATCTTATACTTCCAAAAATACCTATTAATTCCCGTTTTAAGTTTAATAGCTATCTTTTACCAAGGACGCCTTACTACAACTATTTAAAACTTTCGAATCGATTATATGCACCCATTGTCGAATTATATAAAACTTTATGTGTTTAGATTAGGACATTAGTACATTATTTTGCTGTGCTGAGTAAAAGGGCGTAACTGACAATACACCTTTATTTAATTAAAAGAAGATATACTGTATCGAAAAGCATAAGCATTAAAAAAAAATGTCAGATATGCCTTTTTCTTAGCACGATAGAAATAATCGTTGTGTTGTTTTGAAACGTCTCATATTAAGCTATAAGTTTAATTTATAATAATTACTTTTTCTAATCATTAGTGGTTAATAGGTTTAAAGTAAATTTCTCGTCCTGTATAGTCTTCTTGCCCGAACAGTTTTGGGCAACTGAATGACTGAAACATTGTTCGTGTGGAGACTGAAACTGAATTATATATATTTACATATATACATAAAATTTACATATTTACTTAGACCCCGTCAGTGTTGAAGCCAAAAAAGATGTCCATTGTTAGCTATGCTATTTATTTTCTTCGATTAAATTATATGTACAGGTTTATTTGTAAAACACCAACAACCTCGCAGGAGTAGATTTACTAACATCATAAACAACAACATTTGTTTTACGACTTTTTCGAAAAAAGGCAAAATATAACGACTTTTCATACAACATTCGATCGGGTCCTAATTCTGCTATTTTAATAAATTCGTCACTCCAACACGATTCTATTCTCATCCCATTGTCATGTTGCTTAAAGTTCGTAATCTGCTAAATTCACAATGGTCGGTCAATGGTCTCGTAATAAAATTGTGTTTAAATGGCATTGTCGTATTATCATTATTATAAAAAAATTAGTACAAATGGTTTTCGAAATCTACTACTAAATGCGAACATTTATTCATGCCAGATTTCATGTACGAGATTAATATTCTATGACATTTCTTTCAATGGAGTGTCAGTGGTTGTTCATTGAGAGGTCATAGGTAATGGCGCCATTATGATAGTAGAATTAACAAACTTGTCAAAATTTGACAGAACTTGATCATTATGAGATCAATGATCTAATACTCTGACACTATTGTAATAGCAGAATCGAGGTCCAGCTGTTCGGACATAATTATGTATGGAGAGTTGATTTATTTTTGCCTGTTTTCGGAAAAGTCGTAGAACAAATGTTGTTAAAGATGTTAGTAATCAACTCCTGCGAGATTTTTGGTGTTTTACAAATAACCCTGTATAAGTTCAGAGTGCTAATAAAAACAAACAAAAAATGATTATCTGATCTGTTATTGCCTTGTTATAACGTATAACCGCTTCGTTCATTGCTGAAAACATAGCATAACAAACAATCGACTACCTCCCTCTATTTGAATATTAATATAATAATTTTGTCTTTTTTTAGCTAAAATGACAAAGTTTTGTTATGAATCATTGGTATTGAAACATGTGTAGGTATAAAAAGTAATTTGTAATGTCCATTTAATAACTTGTTCTATATAAAAGAATTACAAAAGTGTTTACTCGTTTTATTTGGCGTATTACTTATTTCTCGACGTACCCTAGGCTACAAATCTTTAGACACCCATTATAGAAATTCACTTTGAAACTTAACTTTGCTTGCAAAACAATTTAATAAAATTAGCACTGTGAAATAGTTATTTTGGCAACAAGAGAGCAAAGTGGAAGTTTGCTGCGATTGTTGATTTTGAATCCCCAGTAGGCCAAGGATTATATAGTTGAATCGCGAGCGTAACGAGTGATTCTAGGTTAGAATCCTAAGCATAGCGATGGATTCAAAGAGACGAGATGCAAATAACGCTGCGTCTCGTGTAACACATACAAATTTTCACCTCAGCAGCGACCTACCTAAAGGTAAAAAAACGACATGGTAAAAATTAAACCACCACAACACCAATATTACTCACTCATATTTATTTACTATTATTACTTCATTATCCAAATTTTATTGTACTTTGTAGCTACTATACATTCACCTAATCATTGCTAGCAGAACAGACGGTAAAACAATATTAAAGAATCTCGCAATTTTTTTAATGCGTACTGAAAGTTAAAACTACCTATCTACAACATTATTTTTTGTTTACCCTAAACCCGAAAAGGGGTCATTGTACTCATAATTTTGAACAACTTTTTCTATTTATATAATCGCGAAAAAAAAATCAGCTGTTCCCTACATTTTGACGAGTTATGCGAACATAAATGTAGGGAACAGCTGATTTTTTTTTCGCGATTATATAAATAGAAAAAGTTGTTCAAAATGATGAGTATTTAGTATTTAGTATTAGTATTTGTTTACAAAAAAATAAAAATAAATACTAAAAAGGTTTATTGCAGAAACTTGTACAACTTTTACAGCAAATCTTACATAGAGACCTCTTTTTAAGTAAAAGATATACCTGCGGTAGGAGATCCCGCTCTTCAATGACAAATTTTGTAATAGTAAGTAGTGTACAAAAATAAAACTGAATTCAAAACAAAAAAATTAAATAGTAATAAATTACAACTAAGATCTAAAACTAAATAAGATAAGACAACTATACTAAAAAGAAGAACAAAGAAAAATAAACATAAAGGTATTTTTCAATACAGTTTAAGGTACAGGGTAAGGTAAGGTACTGGTGTTGTTAACAATATTTTAGGTCATGATTTATATCAATAATCATCAAAAAATCTATCTGTACCTACTAAAACTAAACCTACTGACTTTAATGTTGGAATGTTTGGTCTTAGGGGCGCTGCGGCGCGGCGGTGTGGAGGCGCGGCGCGCGGCGGCGGCGCGGACGACATTTTGTGTGAGTTGTGTGACAGACAAAGTCTGTGACGATGTGTTTGACGTCGAAGCGATCAATACGATCCTTACCATCAGTAGATACATAGTAGTGGACAAAAAAGGTAATGAAACACATCAATCACGCAAGAAATTGCCGCATAGTTTTTGTCGGTCGCAGAATAACACACAAAAAGTCTGTCGTCTGCGCTGCCCCTTAACAGGACAACCAATCATTATTGCTAACTTTGGAATATCTTTGGTATTCAAAATCAAAAATCAAAATCAAAGCATAGTGCCTGTTACTTTTATTAGCGTTATGGAGGGGCAAGTGTGGCTTCATCGGTTTTCTATACATTTTGAACTCCACGCCATATCTCCTTCTTTATTACATCTATGACTGTAATTATTCCTGTCACCTCTTTTACCAAAAAGATGAAATTTTTTTCTAACGTACATTATGTTTTCGTAGCTATGTGTTGACAATGTACCTCCTACCGTCATTATGCCAATATCCTTAAACAGTTCCCTTAGAGAATCGCGCCTATGAAGATTATATATGGCTATGATGGCTCTTTTCTGCAGAATAAATATAGACTCAATTTCTGCAGCCCGTCCCCATAACAAAATACCGTAAGACATTATACTCGAAATCTATCGACGACCCGAATGTCGTAGTGGTAGTGACGCTGCCTTACGTTCTTAGGGTCCTGGGTTCGAATCCCGGTAGGAGCAAATGTTTGTGTGATGAGCACGGACATTTGTTTCCAAGTCATGGATGTTTATATGTATAATAAGTATGTATTTACGAACAAAAAAAAGTGTATACGTAGTATATCAACTATCTAGTGTCCACGACACAAGCTTTGTTTAGTGTGGCACTAGGTGGCGCTGTGTGATAATGTCCAGCAATATTTATATATTTATTTATACTATGGAAGTAACTAAAATAGACCAGTCTAGCGGTATCTACATCAGTAAATTGACGGATTTTTCTAATGGCATATGCTGCTGAACTAAGCCGCCCCGCAAGAGATGTTAAATGAGAACCCCATTGTAGCCTTGAATTCCTTAACATTCGGTAAAGCAAATCTTATGCATTTGGTTTTTTTTCATTTAATACCAAATTGTTTGCTGTGAACCAATTTTGGACGTGCAGTACGGCATTATTCACTTCATCTAAATTGTGTGCCCGTCTGTTTATCTTTAAAATCAGGGAAGTGTCATCAGCAAATAACACCATATTTCGAGGTTGGTTTTTCAATAAATAGGGTAGGTCATTTGTATACTAGAAAGAGGAAAGGACCCAAAATTGAGCCTTGTGGAACGCCCATTTTTATTTTTAAACCCTATGAATTAACACTATTTATTTAAACATGTTGTTGTCTATCATTCAAATATGATCTTACCAAACTAAGTGCAAGTTTACCCAGTCCGTAATGCTCAAGTTTAAAATTAATGTGTCGTGATTTACGCAATCAAACGCTTATTAGTTCAAAGTTAAATATACTTATTTATAATAGGTAAATAATAACAAAAACGGCAGTGCTTCTCAACAGGCATACACGGAGTGTTTTAGGTTTTTTATAATAACGAACTGTAGGTACTAGTACCTATGTATGTGTTAATACAATAATAAATAAACATTATAACATAAACTTCCCGCAAACTTCCAGTGACAAGTCCCATAACTCCTGTGCTACCTGACGATCTTGAGCTAGTTTGGAAGGAGTATCTTCTTGGCAGTTGGTATAGTATCTACCTGAGCCATGTAGCTTGCTTAGTTCACCAACCGCCAGAAATATTGAAGTCTGCGCTCCTTGTTTTGAAGTCAAAAAGAACAATTTTAAAAACCATTTTACTATTCTAGATTGATCACGAAATATGTCACTGTTAACAGCTCCGGGGTGACATGAATTCACAATAATGTTGTCATTCCTCTTATGCAATTCATCTGCCAACTTCACCGTGAAGAGAATTTGCGCTAGTTTTGAGTTGGAATAAGCTCTTCTACGTTCCAGCCACGTCTTCCCCTGCTTATCCAAATTATGAACGGTTCCAAACTTGTGCATTATTGACGAAACGTTAATTATTCGCGCTGTTTCTTCCAAATTTTGCATTACTGGTAACAGTAGCATTGTCAGTAGAAATGGACCGAAATAATTGACTTGCGCTTCTACTGGCAAATGGTCTTCAGTGAGAGAATTATCAAGAACTCCTGTACCAGCGTTGTTTATTAGAATATCTACTCTCTCCTCTGTTTTTATTATGTCCTTAGCGAATGCATGGATTGACTTAAAAGATGCTAAGTCCAAATGTTTGGTTATGACGTCGAATCCTGTCAAAGATTGAATTTCATCAGCAGCTTTCTGTGCTTTGTTGAGATCTCTGCAGGCGAGTATGACTCTGCCACCACGGCTGGATAATTCTTTGGCGGTTTCGTAGCCAATTCCAGTGTTGGCACCGGTTACTATCACTACTTTATTTGTTATTATTTTCTGTGATAAGAATAGTTTACGCGACCTCTTTTGATTCATTTTAAAAAATACACACATAAGCACAATAGAAATAATAAACACTAAAAGTGTCTGAAGCATTTTATGTAATTTAATTTTGTCAATGTTTATTATGAAATCGACAAATTAGGTTATGTAGAGACTAGCCGTACATTCCGAGATACGATATCACAGACTCTGTGATACAGAGTATATAATCACTACGCTTACATACGATATAATCACTCATAGCGCACTGTAGGGCGCCGTGTCACAACAGATCACAAATGTTAAATAAATGTTTCTTTTTCAAAGCATAAGTACTACACTTAAATCATAGATATTTGTTCTCACAAACCCAGAGCAACGCTTACAGTGCGTTCCGAGATAGACTGTAAACGCTATGAGCGTCCATAAACCCGTTCCGAGATACCGTGAGCGCGATCATGAGCACGATATCGATGTTCCTTGAGTCGTCATAGCTGACGTCATGACACGCGCCATCTTGCGGTTACACCGACCATGCCCCAAAGAAATATCACCGTAAGCGCTGTCAAATGACCTTATGACAGATCTTAGCTGTCATAATCGTGCAAACTTAAACGGAACGCAAAATATCGCTGTGAGTGATTATATCGTATCTCGGAATGCACGGATTGAAAAACATGTTTAGTAAAATTATTGTAGTAAACTTATTTCCTTTTTGTCAAAAAGTAAAATGTCATCAAATGCAGTCAAAACAATTATTGAGATCATACAAAAACATGCTTTCGCTTGGAGTAATTTCGTGCGGTTGGCCAACTTGATGGCGAAAAGCGGTAATTTTAAAAAATAACGTGTAAATAATATTAGCACCCTGGAAGAGCACCTCAAACAAGCAGGGTTTTGCTGTAAGGTAACTTTAAATTATTATGTATATGTCACCGTAAAATTGTCAAACACGTTATATTACAATATAACGTGTTTTTTTATATTGTAATATAACGTAAGTATCACGTTAAAAGTGTCCATAGTCAGTGTGAGACAAACCTTGAAATCGCGAAAAAAAAATCAGCTGTTCCCTACATTTATGTTCGCATAACTCGTCAAAATGTAGGGAACAGCTGATTTTTTTTTTCGCGATTATATAAATAGAAAAAGTTGTTCAAAATGATGAGTACAATGACCCCTTTTCGGGTTTAGGGTAAACAAAAAATAATGTTGTAGATAGGTAGTTTTAACTTTCAGTACGCATTAAAAAAATTGCGAGATTCTTTAATATTGTTTTACCGTCTGTTCTGCTAGCAATGATTAGGTGAATGTATAGTAGCTACAAAGTACAATAAAATTTGGATAATGAAGTAATAATAATAAATAAATATGAGTGAGTAATATTGGTGTTGTGGTGGTTTAATTTTTACCATGTCGTTTTTTTACCTTTAGGTAGGTCGCTGCTGAGGTGAAAATTTGTATGTGTTACACGAGACGCAGCGTTATTTGCATCTCGTCTCTTTGAATCCATCGCTATGCTTAGGATTCTAACCTAGAATCACTCGTTACGCTCGCGATTCAACTATAGAATCCTTGGCCTACTGGGGATTCAAAATCAACAATCGCAGCAAACTTCCACTTTGCTCTCTTGTTGCCAAAATAACTATTTCACAGTGCTAATTTTATTAAATTGTTTTGCAAGCAAAGTTAAGTTTCAAAGTGAATTTCTATAATGGGTGTCTAAAGATTTGTAGCCTAGGGTACGTCGAGAAATAAGTAATACGCCAAATAAAACGAGTAAACACTTTTGTAATTCTTTTATATAGAACAAGTTATTAAATGGACATTACAAATTACTTTTTATACCTACACATGTTTCAATACCAATGATTCATAACAAAACTTTGTCATTTTAGCTAAAAAAAGACAAAATTATTATATTAATATTCAAATAGAGGGAGGTAGTCGATTGTTTGTTATGCTATGTTTTCAGCAATGAACGAAGCGGTTATACGTTATAACAAGGTAATAACAGATCAGATAATCATTTTTTGTTTGTTTTTATTAGCACTCTGAACTTATACAGGGTTATTTGTAAAACACCAACAATCTCGCAGGAGTTCATTACCAACATCTTCAACAACATTTGTTTTACGACTTTTCCGAAAACAGGCAAAAATAAATCAACTCTCCATACATAATTATGTCCGAACAGCTGGGCCTCGATTCTGCTATTACAATAGTGCAGAGTATTCGGTCATTGACTTCATACTGATCAAGTTCTGTCAAATTTTGACAAGTTTGTTAATTCTACTATCATAATGGCGCCATTATGACCTCTCAATGAACAACCACTGACACTCCATTGAAAGAAATGTCATAGAATATTAATCTGGCACATGAAATCTGGCATGAATAAATGTTCGCATTTAGTAGTAGATTTCGAAAACCATTTGTACTAAGTTTTATAATATTGACAATACGACAATGCCATTTAAACACAATTTTATTACGAGACCATTGACCGACCATTGTGAATTTAGCAGATTACGAACTTGAAGCAAAATGACAATGGGATGAGAATAGAATCGTGTTCGAGTGACGAATTTATTAAAATAGCAGAATTAGGACCCGATCGAATGTTATATGAAAAGTCGTTATTTTTTTGCCTTTTTCTAAAAAGTCGTAGAACAAATGTTGTTGTTTATGATGTTAGTAATCTACTCCTGCGAGGTTGTTGATGTTTTACATATAATTTAATCGAAGAAAAAAAATAGCATAGCAAACAATGGACATTGGACATCTTTTTTGGCTTCAACACTGACGGGTTCTAAGTAAATATGAAAATTTTATGTATATATGTAAATATATATAATTCAGTTTCAGTCTCCATACGAACAATGTTTCAGTCATTCGGTTGCCCAAAACTGTTCGGGCAAGAAGACTATACAGGACGAGAAATTTACTTTAAACCTATTAACCACTAATGATTAGAAAAAGTAATTATTATAAATTAAACTTACAGCTTAATATGAGACGTTTCAAAACAACACAACGATTATTTCTATCGTGCTAAGAAAAAGGCATATCTGACATTTTTTTTTAAATGCTTATGCTTTTTGATACAGTGTATCTTCTTTTAATTAAATAAAGGTGTATTGTCAGTTACGCCCTTTTGACTCAGCACAGCAAAATAATGTACTAATGTCCTAATCTAAATACATAAAGTTTTATATAATTCGACAATGGGTGCCTATAATCGATTCGAAAGTTTTAAATAGTTGTAGTAAGGCGTCCTTGGTAAAAGATAGCTATTAAACTTAAAACGGGAATTAATAGGTATTTTTGGAAGTATAAGATGTATATTAGGTAGTGTTTGGGTCTGTTTGTCTGTATGTCTGTATAACTGTATGTCTGTTTGTCTGTATGTCTGTATGTCTGTATGTCTGTTTGTCTGTATGTATGTCCGGGCTAAACTCAAAAAGTACGGCATGCATTTACTTCAAATTTTTGGTGTCTTTTTCCGTGGCTTTTGGTGTCGTTTTCCGTGGTTCCAACCCAGGACCTCATGCTCAATAGCGCTTGCGACAAGAAATCTAAAAAGGCCGATTACACAAATACCGCCCATCAGAACTAGCGACGGAAAATGGGCCATATGTAATGACCAAAAAGCATTAAGGTTTGATCAACACTTTGAAGAAACTTTTCACCTACGGGGGAGGAGCTGTGAATCTTTATTTTTCTTACGCATTCTGTGACGCATATTTAAATGTTGTCTTTGAGTAAGCCATGCTATTATCTAGCGTTACACAATAAAAACTATGCCATTAAAGTAACTTGGGCAGAGAAACATAGTTTAATGAATGTTAGTGAGACATTACAATCGAACGTATTTGACAATTTCACGGTGACATTAGATGATAATGTGCATTTTATTTATAAAAAAGAGGTATCGTTTAGTTCCGTTCTTCCCGGTCTTCTTCCAGGTCTTCTTTCCGATCTTCCCGGTCTTCGTCCAGGTCTTCCCGGCCTTCTTCCCGGTCATCCCGGTCTGCTTCTCGGTCTTTTTCCAGGTATTCCCGGTCTTCCCGGTCTGCTTCCCGGCTTCCCGGTCTACTACTTGGTCTTTCCGGTCTATTTACCCGTCTTCCCGGTCTTTTTGGAGGTTCCCGGTCGTCCCGGTCTTCTTCCAGGTCTTCCCGGTCTTCTTCCCGGTCTTCCTCTAGGTCTGCCCGGTCTTCTTCCAGGTCTTCCCGGTCTCCTTCCAGGTCTTCCCGGTCTTCTTCCAGGTCTTCCCGGTCTTCTTCCAGGTCTTCCCGGTCTTCTTCCAGGTCTTCCCGGTCTTCTTCCAGGTCTGCCCGGTCTTCTTCCAGGTCTTCCCGGTCTTCTTCCAGGACTTCCCGGTCTTCTTCTAGGTCTTTTTTTTTTTATGGGACAAGCCCGCCACACACGCCCAAACCAGTTGGCTGATACACTTGCTGTGAGCAGACGTGCTGTTGATCTGCATGGTCGTGTCGGGGCTATTTTAAAGTATTTTTTGTTGTACTCTCGTTTGATGTATCGGTGCCTCTCTTACTATCTTGTGCGGTGTGCCATATAGTGTCTGCGCCATCTTGGAACTTGTAGCGCAGTGTCCCTTTCGCCCAGTGAATGCACAAACTAAATTCTAACATTTGGAAAAAGTGACGCGTGCGGTGGGGCTCAAATCTGAGCTCAGCCGTTTCGAGGCGACGAATGTAGCGGTTTAAACAACTAAGCCATCCCTGTGTGATCTTCTGACGGCGAAATTTTGTACTTACATCTACGGCTATAACATTTTTTAACATTTTGTTGCAACGCGTCATACCTGTTTCCCCATCATCAAGTTGGTATAGTCTCGTCTGGGTACGTAAATAGTATTATACATACTGTATACATATCTACAGTATAATGCTTCTCTCACCTAAAAAGACGCCGAATAAAAGCCAGTCGAGTCCGGATCTGCATACGGAACAGGATTCTGGTATCGTAGCTAATGTCACGAAAAGAAAAAGGAAACAACCTGTCTGCGAGCTGACGCTGGCTATTGCTGATCTATCTGCCGAGTTTAAGAAAACTATAGGCGACCTGCGCGCGCACATCAATACCGAGTTTTTGAACATTAATATGAATGTTGGTAATCTACGAGAAGAGTTTAATACCCTATCAACAACGTCTCCGCAAATACAAGCGGAACTGAAGGAATTGCGAACAGAATATTCTACGGCTAAATTAGATATCTCGAGTCTAAGTGCAAAACATGATGATCTGTCTCAGGCTGTGACAGAGCTGAAGTCAACGGTTAATTTTAACTCTGCAAACTGGGTCGACAGTGTAAAGCGTATTGCTGATTTAGAGATGAGTGTCAGGAACTCTGCGGCGTCGTCGGTGGCTCTGCTGGAAAGTAAAATAGATGTTTTGGAGCAGCAGGCGAGGCAATGTAACATTGAACTGGGGAACATGCCTGAGAAACGAGGTGAAAATCTGATTTCTGTGCTGGAGTCAATTGCTTTAGCCATTAATATACCTTTGGCAAAAAATGACGTAGTTGCGCTTCACCGTTTTCCTCATGCACATGCGCAGAATAATCGCCCGAAGAATATTATAGTAAAGTTTGCGTCCCGCTTGCTTCGCGATAATCTACTAAGTGCGTACCGTTTATCCAAAGGGCTGACATCTGATCGCATTGGCTTCTCCGGAACACCATGTCGTATTTACATAAATGAGCACTTAACACTTCGAAATAAGGATCTCTTTCGCAAATGTCGCGAAGCAGCCAAAGCTAATAAATTTAGGTACGTATGGATCAGAAATGCGACCGTCTTGGTCAAAGAAGCGGATGACTCGCCCACTTTTGCGATTCGTACGGCAGCCGATATATCCAGCAAAATCACACCAAAAAACATCCCGAGAATATCGCCGATAACTAAACCTCCCTTAAACGGTACATTATCATTATTATTTGTCATCACGGAAGCATTTTCTGTTATAATCATTAGTATAAAGGTGCTGTTTTCTGCAGGTTCGCCTTTTCTTTATGTTATTTGTCTAGTATGTAATTATGTAAAAATATCACTCATGTACAACAGTGTGCGCTATGCTATAAAATTGTCCGCTAATTGTTATATGTCGCTACTGCCGATCTATAAATTGTTGCTGTATCATAATAATATCCTTGCCTCTCTCGCCTTTACAGACGCCGTGTTGGATGTGTCGCTTTTGATTCGTCTGTTTATAATATGTAATTATTTTATAATCCGATCAATATTGCTCTTATTTAATACAATTGAATTGAGTCATTTAATTCATGGCTAATAATAATATATCTATATATTACCAAAACTGCCGAGGGATCAGGACAAAGCTGAACACTTTGTATTTGAATATTTTGGCGAATGCTTACGACATTATTGTTTTCACCGAGACCTGGCTAACACCTGATATCTCGGATAACGAATTTATTGATCAACGTTACCTTGTATTTAGATGCGATCGTGATCGTGTTGTTACCCAAAAAAAAGACGGTGGTGGTGTCCTTATAGCGGTCTCTCGAGGATTTAAACCGTCTTGCCTCGCATTATCGCCCCCTTTAACTTTACCTGAGCATAAAATAATTAAAATCCCCTCCTGCCGTGATAACTATAATTTAATATGTGCTACCTACATAGCGCCGAATACGACGGAAGATATTTACATACATTTTCAAAATTCTCTCTCGGCTTTGTTTGATGATCCACGGGTGGACAATGTTATTTTAGTAGGCGATTTCAACATGCCACAACTTAACTGGGTTAAAAGAACTTCATTCATGGAATGTGCTACAAATACCCCCTCTAATGTAACTCGTCAGCTCTTAAATATTTGCTCGCAACTCAATATTAAACAATATCATCATTTAACCAATTGTAACGATCGTATTTTAGATTTATTTTTCAGTAATGCGCATTCTGTAACGGTAATTTCTGATGTTCCTCTCGTGCCCGTCGATGCTCATCATCCAGCCTTTTACGTCTACGTACCGCTTGCATGTACCCCTAGTATCTCGAAATGCAAAATTCCGAATCCGCTTAATTATTACAAAGCTGACTATTGCGAGATAAATAAGGATATTAGTAATATTGACTGGAGTGATCTACTTGAAGGGTTGATACCTGAGGAAGCTGTGTCTACTTTCTACGAAAAAATGTTCGCAATAATTAGATCACATACACCCACGTGCAAGCAGAGGAATATTAACTTTCCCATCTGGTTCACACGTCAACTCATACGTATTTTTTAAAATAAAACTAGTGCTTGGGTAAGGTGGAAGAAAAGTGGCAATATAAGTGACTATGAAAAGTTTTCTGTTGCTAGAGCAAGGTTCAAAAAGAAAGCTGATAGTTGCTATAAAAATTACATGACGTCAGTTGAAGATAATATTGCCACCAATATCAAGGCTTTCTGGTCATACATTTCCAACCGTAAAACCGCAAACAGAATACCTAACACGATACACTACAAACAAAACTTAGCTAGTGATGCTACTACAGCGTGTAATTTATTCTCCTCCTTCTTTCATTCTGTTTACGAACCCTCCACATTTAACTCTGACTCATGGGTACCTCCATCTACAACTGCTGAACATGATGTTAATTTATCTAAATCGTACTTCCCCTTAGAAAATATTCGTAGAGAACTAAAAAAATTAGATCCGACTAAAGGACCTGGTCCAGATGGTATACCTGCGGTATTTTTAAAAAACACTTACAGTACAGTATGCTACCCTTTATTTATAATATTTAACAAATGTATTTCGTGTGGAGTCTTTCCCGATGTATGGAAACGCGCAAATATCGTGCCGGTACACAAAAGTGGTTCTAAAAATAATGTAGAGATGTATCGGCCAATTTCCATATTACCAGCATTGTCCAAGCTCTTTGAAAGGCTTGTCCATGCTGAGATATATCCAATTGTTCGTCATGTTTTAATTAAGGAGCAACATGGCTTCGTCAAAGATAGGTCTTGTATTAGTAATCTCTTAATATTCACAACACAACTTTTTGAAAATATGGATAACCGGCAACAAACAGACGCGATATACACTGATTTTCAAAAGGCATTCGATAAAGTGGATCATAGACTGTTGCTCAATAAAATCGCGTACAATGGTATCAGAGGGGATCTACTGCGTTGGTTTGTCTCTTATATAACCAACAGAACCCAGAAAGATCAATGGTTTCGAGTCCAGCTGTATTCAAGTAACATCTGGAGTACCTCAAGGCTCGATTTTGGGGCCTTTATTATTCATACTGTTCATCAATGACATAAAATACTGCTTTCAAAATTCTAAATTTCTCTTATACGCAGACGATTTAAAAGTTTATAAACAAATTTCAAATGAACAGGACTGTGTTGATTTCCAAAGTGATCTTGATCGTTTCTCGGACTATTGCGCTCATAACAAATTGTACTTCAGCTTGCCTAAGTGTCATAGTATAACATTCACTAAAAAGAAAAATATCATAAATTTCAATTATCGACTTGCGAATAGTGTTATTAACAAAGTTAGCAATCTTCGTGATCTTGGTTTGCAGCTGGACTCGAAACTCCATCTAGACATTCACATAGAAAATATTGTCAATAAGGCATCAGATGTTTGGCTTTGTGATGAGAGCATCTAGAGATTTCCATCGTCCCTCCACCTTCTTGCACCTGTATAAGTCCATAATTAGGCCGCAATAGGAATACGCTGTACCAATCTGGAATCCTTACTATGCGCGATATAACGAAATCATAGAATTAGTCCAACGCAAATATCTTCGTGCTATGCCATTTAGATGTTTTCGGAAGAAAACATCATACCAAACGCTTCTTAAAGAGTACGACTTGCTAACATTACAGTCAAGGCGCGTCCTTCTTGAAACAATGACGTTATTCAGTGTATGCCGAAACAAGTTTGATTGCCCTGACTTAGTGGGATGTTTGTGTTACCTGGTTCCTCGCACAGTACATGGACGGGAGGTACGCACTAGGCGACTGTTCGCTACCAGCTTTTGTAGATCCAATGCTGGGGTGCGCTCACCGCTATACCGTTTAGTCGACACATACAATACGCGTTTTGGTGCAATAGACATATTATTCCTAAGCAGACATACATTTAGAAATGATATTATTAAGATTCTTAAGGATCAGCAATAGGCTCCATATGTTTTACACAATGATTGTATCATTGTTAATAGACTGGGGACCCGTATGATATATCACGCATTATTTTCAGTATTGTTTTTGTTTTGACGTGACAACGTCTTATAAATTGGTTTGCCGGATGACACTTCAAGAAACTGCGTTACGCTCCGCTCACGTTATGCGCTCACAATGAGAGCGAGTGAGAGGCACGCGTCCCTTCCACTCGGGCATGGTTAGCCCGCCTAAGAGCGAGAGAGACAGACATAAAAAGTGAAAGGCACGCGTCCCTTCCACTCGAGCACAGTTAGCCCGCCTAAGAGCGAGAGAGACAGAGCGAGAGAGAGAGAGTGAGAGAGATAGGTATGTATGTGTAAAGGTAAAAATAAAATTTTGTTAATATGATATTCAGTGCGAGATTCTTTGTATAAATTAATGTTTTAAATATAATTCTTTGTATAAATAAATGTTTTAAATTGTTACTATTATTTCATCCTTCTTCCTACTATACGAATGAATATTCACATTAAAATTATTTTACCACTCAAAGTCGTTGTCACGTAAAACTTTCGCCCGTATACCGACTTTACAAACAACCAATTTTTTACTATCTTTTTTTATTTTTTGTTTGTTTGTATATCTTTTCCAAAATATTGTATCTTTTTTTTTTAACTATTAGCTTCTATGCCATTAATATAGCCCTGCTACATTACAGTTAACGTTTGCTAACAGTTTGTTTTTGTTATATAGCATTGTAATCTGTGGAAAATGTTGTGGGTAGTATATTTGGTAAGTTTAATTTTAAGACAACACTGTTTATACTTAATATACTACTGTTTGTTTTCCCAAATTAAATAAAAAAATAAAAAAATAAATAAACCACTGTAACTCCTGAAAGCCAGAATCAACAGTGGCGACCACCAGAAAAGCGCCGAGACAATGAAGCTCGACGAAGTCCCAGAGAATGAATATAACTGTCTTGGATCCCGCAACGAAATTAATCAGAAAGTATAGCGGAGGAGTAGGAAAGAACTGTAATTTCCACTTCCCTCCATATCAGCAGGAGACAGAACGAAACAAGGCCAATAGGCACAAAGGGACGTTTACAACTGGGATAGGCCCAGTTGCCAAGCACCACGGATAAATATTAACGTTAATGGGTCCTAGTTGAGAGCTGTTATATTTGATTCCAATAATAGGTATGGCAAAAACGCTTGAACGCACGGAAATTTGCTCTAGCTTCCACAAGGTCCGTATAGTAAATAACTCCGGATGTAACCTGTACACTATCCAACATAATATTGCGTTCATTTTGCCAAAGACTACACTCCCACAAAATGTGATGAGCAGATTGTTCATATTCGCAGTCAGATGTTGAACATTGACAAAAAGGCGAGTCAACAAGCTTGAAGGAAAATAATTTACTCTTAAAGTTGCCATGGCCCGTGAGAAATTGGGCAACACAGTGATCAACATCCAGCCATGTCCTGTCCAGCCGCTCACGAACGGATGGAAAGAACTGGTGGAGGTGCCTGCCCTAGATGGAATTGTCCCACCTACATTGCCATTCAGATAAAAGTTCCTCCCAGACGTCGGTCTGTGGTTTGAATAATCTAGAAATCCTAGCACGATCACGTACGGTTAAAAAGTCTGCGTCCGTGGTCTCACGCGCGTTATAGTACATTGCAGCCCGCCGCTGCACCTCCAGATCGACTGGAAGTACACCCGCAAGCACCGGAAGTGCTTCGGTACTAACCGTCCTATACGCTTTGCATAAGAATATCAACGCCAAACGCTGGCTTTGAAGCAATTTACGTCGCACCGCTCCTATGGTGGCCCTATCGGCCCAAACAGGTGCCCCGTAGCACATACAACCCAAGTAAGTAGCCACGTAGATGGTCTTTAAAGTTAAAAATGACAATCCCCACGTAGATTTGGATATCCTCGTTAAGGAATAAAAGTTCTTTTTAGCTTTTTACCGACATTTTTTATGTGATCTACGAATGAAAAATTCCTCTCTAAGACCAGTCCAAGGTAGCACACGGACTGCTTTCTTTTCACGGGAACGTTATTAAATTTAATGCTCGGCCAAGATTTAAGATCACCTTTTAAAATTAGTTGAAATGTTTTATGCGGTGCAAAGGTCAGACGGTTTCGATCGCCCCACTGAGATATTAATCGTAGGCAAGTGTCAGCTAAATTCTCGAGTCCAGCCCGGGTACTTGACTGAATGAGCAGCAGGCCGTCGTCCGCGTAACCGGTTAATGAACAGCCCGGTGGGCGTGGGATCGCGAGGAAATCATCAAAACCTATATTCCATACATACGGAGAGATTACCGAGCCCTGTGGACATCCCATGGTAAGGGACTTTGACATAGAATGATGTCCGAGTTTTAGTTGCGCGGTACCATTTAAAAAGAATGAATGAACAAGATTATATATGTTTTTGTAGCAGCCACGATTTTTCATTTTAAGTAGTAGCATCGGCCACCAGGCGTTATCAAAAGCCCCGGAAATATCTAAAAAGATTCCAACCACGTACTTGTGTTCAGAGTTATTAACAATTTTTCTAACAGAAAGTGCCGCGTCAACAGTAGATTTACCCACGGTGAACCTTCTTCTAGGTCTTCCCGGTCTTCTTCCAGGACTTCCCGGTCTTCTTCCAGGTCTGCCTGGTCTTCTTCCAGGTCTTCCCGGTCCACTTCCAGGTCTTCCCGGACTTTTTCCAGGTCTTCTTCCCAGTCTTCTTCCAGGTCTTCCCGGTCTTCTTCCAAGACTTCCCGGTCTTCTTCCAAGACTTCCCGGTCTTCTTCTAGTTCTTCCTGGTCTTCTTCCAAGACTTTCCGGTCTTCTTCCAGGTCTGCCTGGTCTTCTTCCAGGTCTTCCCGGTCCTCTTCCAGGTCTTCCCGGACTTCTTCCAGGTCTTCTTCCAGGTTAAAACCACTTGCAAGGTAGCCAAATCATTATACATTAGCAAAAGGATTAAATCAGCCGAAAATAAAATAAAGACGGTTTGGAAAATAATCAATAGCGAAACAAATAGAAATAAAAAACAGAGTAATGACTTCACACTAGAGACCTCACGTGGCCTTGTTAGCTCCAACAGTGAAGTTGCTCATGAATTTGTAAATTTCTTTACCAGTATCCCAATTAAAACTACAGAAACCTTAAACTCCTGTCCCTTGGTCTCTATTGACTTACTGAAAGCAAACGTTTCAGCCTGTCCAAATGAATTTAAATTCCAGCATATAAACCCCATAACAGTCTTAAAAGCTTTTAAGCAAATCAAGATCAAATTAACTGAAGATCTATGGGGTTTGTCTATCAAAGCTTGTACCTCAATTATTGAGACCGTAGCTCCGTATTTAGCCTTAATATTTAATTTGTGCGTGGATCAAGGGGTCTTTCCGGATCTGATGAAGTTTAGTAAAGTAATACCGCTTTTTAAATCCGGGGACAGTAAAGACACGAATAACTATAGGCCCGTATCCGTGTTGCCAGTTTTCAGCAAGGTGTTTGAAAAGATAATGCTCAATCAAATGCTTCACCATTTTAACACCAATAAAATATTACACGATCAACAATATGGTTTCACCAAAGGACGTTGTACAACTGACGCCGGTGTCACTTTATTAAAACACATATTTACTGCGTGGGAAGAGGCACATGATGCCATAGGAATATTCTGTGACCTTTCGAAGGCATTTGATTGCGTAAATCACGAAACCTTAATCTTGAAACTTGAGCATTACGGTTTAGGTAAACTTGCGCTCAGTTTAGTTAAATCGTATTTGAGTGATAGACAGCAGCAGGTACAAATAAATGGCGTCAATTCAATGGGTTTAAAAGTAGAAATGGGTGTACCACAAGGTTCGATATTGGGTCCCTTCCTCTTTTTGGTTTATATTAATGACTTACCCCATTTATTTAACAATCGCCCGCAAATGGTGTTGTTTGCAGACGATACTTCTTTAATATTTAGAATAAACAGACGTGCCACTAATTTTGACGACGTAAATAACGCCCTACTGCAGGTTCATAATTGGTTTACTGTAAATAATTTAGTTCTAAATGGGAAAAAAACTAAATGCATCAGATTTGCTCTTCCAAATGTCAAAAGTAGTGATTGTGACATAGTATTAAATCAAGAGAAACTAGAATTTGTCGATAAAACGATTTTCTTGGGAATCGCGCTCGATTCAAGGCTACAATGGGGCCCTCATTTAACATCTCTTGCAGGACGCCTAAGCTCAGCAGCATATGCTGTTAGAAAAATCCGTCAATTTACCGATGTTGATACCGCGAGGATAGTTTATTTTAGTTATTTTCATAGTATTATGTCATACGGTATTTTACTATGGGGACGGGCTGCAGACATCGAGTCTATATTTATTCTGCAGAAAAGAGCCATCAGAGCCATATATGATTTACGTAGACGCGATTCTCTGAGAGAGCTGTTTAAGGAAATTAATATCATGACAGTACCTTGTCAATACATCTATGAAAACATCATGTACGTTAGGAAAAATCTGCATTTATTCAGTAAAAGAGGTGACAGACACCACTATAATACTAGAAATAGGGACGAACTAGTTCAGCCAGGTTTCAGGCTTGCTAAAGTAGATTCCTCTTTCATGGGGTACTGTTTAAAATGTTACAATAAAATACCTCCCCACATTCTACAACTGAATGAGACGAAATTTAAATCTTGTGTAAAACGCACACTATGTAGTCAAGCATATTATAAGTTGGGGGATTACATTGATGATAAAAATGCTTGGCTCAATGCCGGTCCTGCTCCACAACCATAGGCGCAAACTAATTGATACCCAGTCAAGTTATTGTGGAAGCTGCAGAAGATTGTAAAAATATCCTTGCATTGTATAGATTCCATCTCTTAATATTATATAATTGCATACCACATGTGTGAGTTCTATGTATTGTAAAGCCACCATTTTACATTTAGTTATCTTTTTTTTTTTGACTTGAATATGCCCTGGCGGCTGAGAGAATGTCATGCTCACTCAAATGTCTCGGTGATGGTGGCGGGTGTGTCGGGTCATTTAATTCCCTTCAATATGGTCGAGTTGAATGATGCTGATACATGCGTCATGTTCGTGAACGGGCGCTGTCAATTGAGACTGGTCAACTCTCAGCTGCCACGGTTAATTTTAATTTATTAATTTTTTTAGTTGATTTAATCTTTTCTCTGGACGCTCTTAATGTGGACGTCTTTCTACATCGTTCTCACATATATGTATAATCACAACATGAATGATGTAACCAAGATTTTGTAACAATATTTTGATTGAAAAGAGTGTCCATGGAGTTTCTTGCCCGTTCTTCTCCATAGAGATCTACGCTAGGGAATGGGCAACTACAGTACTTTCTCAAGTTATTATGCCTTGTGACTGTGACTGTAGCTTTGATTTAGTTTTGTATTTTTGACATTCAAAAGTGCCGTAATGGTCTAATTGAAATAAATGATTTGAGTTTTTTGAGTTTTTTTGAGTCCTCCCTGTCTTCTTCCAGGTCCTCCCTGTCTACTTCCAGGTCTTCCCGGTCTTCATCCAGGTCTGCCCGGTCTTCTTCCAGGTCTTCCCGGTCTTCTTCTAGGTCTTCCCGGTCTTCTTCTAGGTCTTCCCGGCCTTCTTCCAGAACAGATTTCTTCACAATGTTTTCCTTAACCGCTTTGAGAGCAGTGGTGATGCAATAAATCACACAAAGTAATGCGCCTGTCTGGGTTCGAACCCACGACTTACTTTTCGTAAGTCGGGGCTGCACTACATACACTTTAGTATTAATTTTAAAATTCCATCCTTCCACGACATTGTTTGTTCGATGTAGCTCACCATAGTTACACCACATTTTCACCATTTTGTCTTTTTGCCAAAATTTTTCAAAATAATGTTGAAACTGTTCAAGTTCTATTCGATCATCTTCTAGTACAATTTCACTCTTTATGTAATTCCAAACTGATAATATTTCCTCTTCTGGTAAATATGCTAGACTACTGCAGAGTAAAACTATAGTTTTGCGGCTTTTATCCTTAAATATACTTGCGTTTCAAACTATTGTAATAATGGAAGTGACAACCTTTTATTTCGTGAACAGTGTTAATCTCTCTGAGCACTGCAATTATTCCCTCTTCAAAATCTATCATTATTTTCTGTGGCTTCCAATCATTTAATTGTGCTTTAATTAAATGAAATAATATAATATACGCTTCCTTGTTTTGATGTGTCATAAAGGCAGAAATCATTGGTATAATATTGTATTATTAATTAAAGTCACTTACAACCAGGGACCATTTTGGTTACCCATTGAAAGGGTTTTTGATAGGGTTTTGACAAAGTGTTGTTTTAAAAACCATTTCATATTGGTTACCATTTTTTACGAAAACCCTCATCAATGGATAACCTCTTCCAAACCCTTTCGATATGATTACCTGTATATTCGGAAAACCATTCTTGGTGGGTTATACTTTTTAATGGTAAGTCGTTTTGTACGGGTTACCCCTTCAACGACTGTAAAGCCGTTGAAGGGGTTACCCATTCGGACTACCAGTATTGTAATTTTATCTCTCACGTATTTTCTTTAAAGTACTAAACTGTATACCTACATTCGGCAGGAATGCGTCAAGTCGCAACACGCAGTCTAGGCCCTAGCGATCAGTAGCGACTCCTTAAACATGCGATTATAGTTATTATTGCAGAGTTTTTAAAGTTCAATGTTTTTTTTTCCTGGCAAAGTCGGGATTGTTTCCTACATGATACAATATTGTCTTTTTTACGGAATCATAAATAGTCCGATAGCGCTGGGCTATTTTGATGCCAAAGTTTAAGAGCCTATACAACCTCAGCTCGAATTCTAATTTCGCCCCCACTTCACCGCTCCGTCTAACTCTTTATCTCGCTCGCTCAATGGGGCTCGCGGTCACGCGGGCACACGCACACCGCGAAGTCGATACAATTTTGTTAGATTAAACTACTTTATTTATTGGAGTTCTAAGTATTAAAATTATCAATATTAATATTAATTTGTCGCTATTATCAAAACAAAATTTTATATCAATTTAATTTCAATCTAGGTAGGTACCTTTTTTATCGTGGTAATATTATCCTCCCACCCTGAGTGGAGCGGAAGGGACTGTCAGACTCTTACTGACTAAAATCCACGGGGTACATTTAATAGCCCACTAAACCTACAGAAAGTTGATTTCCAAGCGAAAGTTTCCAGTATAAGCTGACCTCTTATTGTACGGAAAGCCTATACAATGCGAGATCAACTTATGCTGGAAATTTGCTACAAAATAATAGACGAGCCAACGTAACCGTGCGGGTTCCGCGCATTGAGTTTGTAGTACGTTTGAGTTTTATAGTTTTATCCTTGTATGTATTTGTGACAGCCGTTTTTGTATAGTAAGTAGGCCTAAATGCAAGTATATTATAAGTAATAATTAACGTACTAAGTTTTTACGGATACTGAGCCACTGCATACATTCTATTGTTACAAAAAACTAATCGAGTGCGAGTCACCATTGCATTCAGGGTTCTGTCAGTAGGGAATGTAATCCGGACTATCCGTAATCCGAAAAATCCGGATTTCGGTACATTTTTACACGACTTCTAAATCCGGGTTTGAAAATCGAATCCGGATTTTCGGAACAATAAGAAATTGTTATTCGTGGGCTACATTTCCGCGAGAATATTCGAAAATGTGCTCATCAGCCGAAAGCCTGAAACTGATATATACTGGCCTATTGGAGGCCGTTTATAAACAAATTCAGTGCATTCGACATCGATTCAGAGCGAGCTTTTTCCGCAGCAGGAATTGAGTGTAACCAAAATCGTAGTAGGTTAAACGACGATAGCACTTTAGATGCCTTATTATTATTGGGTCATATTTTGTCCAAAAATTACATAGCTTTATTTTTTATTCCAGGGCGACAGTCTAACTCTACAAAAAACTTAGTTAGTTTAGTTTTGTCTAGCCCTGAATCCCCATAGCACATTGCTGGAGGATTCAGGGCTAGGCTGCCGGTTGAGGAGAAGTGGTCAGGTACCACTTATCCTTCTTCACGTGGATGATCCAAAACTCTTTTCCCGCAACAAATTGCGACTGATGGAAATACCTAACTAATAGTAACTGAAACTTTTAGTAGCGCCATTGGGATAGAATTTGGTGTGGACAAAAGTGCAGTCATGTATGTAAAGCGAAGGGCGATTATGGTATCCGAGGGAATTCAGCTCTCGGATTCCGTACACCTGAGAGACCACTCCTCATCCGAAAACTAAGTACAAGTATTTGGATATGTCGAAAGCATTAACGTAACTGACATGAAGTTGAAGGAGCGCTACCTTAGACGTCTGAAGAAAGTATTAAATAGCTTTCTTCCAGGCGTTTTAATGTACTTTTTTGGCATACTCAAAAGGACTCAGACGGAACTCGATGTTCTAGACAGGAGAGTCAGAGAGACAAGGTCAATAGGCACAAAGAGACGTTTACAAGTGAGATAGGCCCAGATGACGAATGTCTGTCGAGGCTTTCTTTAGGCCGTTAGATCAAGGACATTTTTCGGGAGGCAGTTCTCTTCGATATGGCCCGTATTGTGAGGAGGTTCTTGTGTCTGGATCCCCGATAACCACTGGTAGCTTGGACCCCGCTCCCGGCGGACCACAATAATGTTTTTTTTTTGAAATATTAAAAAAACATTAAAATATATATTTACAAAGAATAAGCAGTCGCTCCATGTAAAATACTGGTATTCAGCTGCATCCGGTTAGACTGGAACCCAACCTTAACATAGTTGGGAAAAGGCTTCAAAACCAAACCAACCAAGGTATTGAATTTGAATAATTTCAAATAACAAAATTAAATTCCCATTCACACAAAAATAAGAAACAGAATATGCAGATTAGTATATTTTCGTGAAAAATCCGTAAAATCCGGATAATCCGGATGGGATCAAACATCCGATCCAAAAAATGGATTTTGAAACAGAGCGGATTTGCATTACTAGTTCTGTGGATACATTGACGTGGTAGTAAAACGCTTTGCCACTATAAAAAAAAAAACGAAATGTATGACTGCGCATAACAGCATATTACATTTTTTTTTTTGTGTTCATGATTCTCAAGGCATGGTTTGTATGACTATGAATATTTTATAGGTAGGTAAGTGTGTGTGAAACAAGCAATAGTTTGGTTTCTTGCAGCTACCTACAATTATATTTTTTTTACTTTCTAACCGCTTAGCGGCTGCAGTACGAGTCGCAGGTTCGATTCCCGCACGGAACATGTGTTATTATTTGTGATGGTCTACAAATAGTTGTGAAGACTTGAGTTTGTAACTGCACCGTCTTTTTCAGGAGCAATTGGAGAAATAGGTAAGTATTGGAGTAATAAAAGTATAAAACCTACACTTTGTTGTATGTGTAAAAAAAAACAAACTTATTTAGGATTTTTTTTATTATTTTTGAATCTGGAATTTTTATGGTGTAAGTACATAATAAAGAGAATTCTATCGTCTAACTATCTACCCTAAACTGATTGCTCCAAAGTTCCAAACGTAGACGGTGAGATTGCAAACACAAGTCTTCACAACTATTTGTAGACCGTCACATAATATACCTAACACATGATCCGTGCGGGAATCGAACCTGCGACCCGTACTGCAGCCGCCAAGCGCTTTGAAAGTAAATAAAATATAATTGTATCGGTAATTATGTACCTGGTCTACTCACACAGAAACAGTTCCAAACGTGTGTACCTACTACATATTCACCTACGAGTACATGTTTGTAATCACTAATATTGTACCTAAATCGCTAGGTCAGTAGATACTTCATTTCGATCATATGTTTGAGAAATTCTTTACGCCAACCCTGTCGCTTCTAATTTTTATTTCGGTTATTTCCCATCACGCAAACACTATAAACTCGTGTATTTCAATATTTTTATTTGTTGAATTGCGTAATGTGCCCTGAGCGCAATCTGACACAGCCCTCCCGTACGGAAGCCGGAGCAGGACTGAGCGCGGGTGGCGCGCGGCAGGGAACCAACTTTGATATGACCGATATTAAAGGCTATTTATTTTACGGCGAAAAAAAAAGAAATTCAAAAAAATGAATAATATAAGACCTGCTCTATAGATAGTTCAGTTAGTATAAAAAGTTTCATGATCTTATTTTAAGTATTATAAGATTGCCAGCGGTTTATTGTTCAGTTTAGAGGTAACTTTGGATATTTTTTCTATCGAGAAAATTTTATGGAATCGTGTTTTCGCCAAATATAGGACTTAACAATAATCCTCAACTTTACCATATATTTATTTCAAAATTTATGCTGCAGTATTTTCGGCGTATCGAAGGATTCTGCTAAGCCATTTGAGGTAGTATAGGCTCTTAAAAAAAATTAAAGTTGCTTATTTCTTGCCTGTGGCTACGGTCGTACCTGTGAAGCTTATTATTGCGTTTTGTGTCACATGTGACTATTGCATTTTCAGTGTCTCGATGATTTGTGGTTGATTGATTATTTTTATTGGAATCAAAACTGGCATAATTAATTTAAAGTTAAAATAATTATGATATCTTATCTAGGATAGCCTGCAAACCCCGTTTGTAACATTTTCGACAGCGAGGGACTAAATAAGTAAACACTGTGCTTTTCATTGCGAATACAAGAAACATAAAAATAAAATCATGAGTCAATCGAAAAACAAATCGAGTTCGGATTGCCGCTTTTCCACCTATTTTGTTTTTTTTTCTGTGGCCAGTCCGCTATTCAGGAATTCTGGGATATTCACCCTAATCGTATCAGTTAGGTACTACTACGTCATAATAACGAAATCAACGATCATTTTCTTTTCCTCTAACAGTGATCGAAAAGATAAATAGCCAAATTTCTCCCTAACTAAAGTACCTAAAATGACACAAATTAATATAGTAGGTTAGGCAAATGGTCCGGAAACTATATGCGAAAAACAAAACAACTTCAATATTTTTGAAACCTCAAAACCTAGCGCTATCGGACTAAAAATATCATTCGATCGTCTCACTCATTATTTAGTGCCCGAAGGTAAAGGAGGAGCTGACTCAAACTGTAAGATTTAAAAAACCGAGGCGACATGAACATATTATTATATATTAAAAAAAAGACGTGTGGCACTCGAGGACTGCCGCCCGCGCTAAAGCTATTGTATAGCATTTTTTATCAACTTATGCAATTATAATTATTCATTACCACGCGCGGTCGGCGCGCAGCCAGCGCGCGGACGGCTCGCAAGCACGTGGTCCGCTCGCTTGCGGCGCGCGGACCGCGTTCGGACGCCGCAAAAACGACGGGGTGTTATAAGTTTGACGTGTCTGTGCATGTGTGTGTGGAACACTTATTATAAAATACATAATTTCATTGTGATGGGAAGCTGAGCCTGAACATTCAGTCTGCGTTTTGTCCTCGAGCCGACAACAAGCGGAAAATAAAATACATAAATAATTATAATTGCATAAGTTGATAAAAATGGTTACAAAGAAGGTCTAACATCAAATGTATACAACCTACAACTCCTAGTTACGGCAATATATTAAAAAGAAAACTACGAGTAGCTTGTCATTGTTATTATCTGACACACAGAGTATAATTAAACGTAGTGATTATATACTCTGTGAGTATAATTATCTGACATGGGGTGTTAGGTTATTTTCGTTACGGAATTTCTGGATTTGGTCTCCACGCTCAAGACCCGCGATAGATGCTATGCAATAGCTTAAAAACTTAGCTCCGTAGCATTCGGCGTTAGAAGAATTCTGATTTAGAGACAGCCCGTTAAGTTTATTTCCATAGCATGATGTCGTACGGTATTCTCTTGTGGGGCAATGCCACCGATATTCAAACAAAAAAGGGCAATTCGTTCTACTTATAAACTAAGTCCCAGACTGGGGAGGTCGGCACGCAGCACCCAGTCGTAACCGATGTTCGACAGGGGCGGCCCCAGAATCCGGGCGTCTTTTCTGGCCCGGTTCGATGCAGGAACCTTCCGAAACAGTCGTGTCTGGTGAGGACTTGCGTCAGGCGAAAGGTGAGGACGCCGTGGTGCCTCTCAAGCCACTTCTCAAAGAGGGGACTTATCGCCACTATTGTGGCGTGCCCCGCACGGGGTTTGCGACAGTTGCTCTCTCCATTTCGCCATGAGATCACGACGGAGTAGTCCGCTGAGCGGGGCGAGGACTATCGCCTAAAGTATGACTGTCATCGAAGGACAGCAATGGAGACGGAAGGCAGTTGCATAAGGTATCTACGCAAGAGTTAACTGAAGCTTTTTCATGTTTGGGCTCATTTTTTGCACCGTAATGAGAATTTTAAACCTAACAAGAGTAAAAGTTTCATCTAAGGTCCGACGGTGAAGAGGGAAAGCAGTTACAAGTGGTCCTGAAGAGATCACGGCATCTTCATCGTGGTTGGACTCATTTCATGGTCCTTGATGAGAATTTTAGACCTAGCTGGAGTATGACTTTCAGCGGAGTATGTTTTTTTTTACAAAAACAGTGAACATTGATTCCTTTTGAGAACTAAGCCGATTAAAGTTACGCAACAATCATGTAGCACGGAATTGTTCCTCTTAAAACGAGTCCGCGATAGCATTTCATGTCTATCTTTGAAGGTTGACTCACACTGTCTAACCCTCTCTCTCTTATGAGACGCAGACGAAGTTGCACGGGTCAGCTAGTTACTTAATAAAACCTTTGTTGATTGATTTCGTTTATTTGTCACTGACTTCTAAAGCTTAAGTTATTTTTCCTTTTTTTGTGTTTTTTGCAGTCGGTTTAGTTTTTGCAAAAAAATATCATTTTTCTCTTTTTAGTGGTTCACCCTTCACAGCGTACTGGCGTGATGTTATGTTATGAACTGGTGTAATCAATAGATAGCCATGAGATTTCAGCAATCCCAGTCCATGTCCTATCATTTATTGAGGAGTTCCGTTGTCTATCTCCGAAGTTCATCATCAGATCTTCACCAAATTTAAGTGGGACCACTCTGAAAAAGTACTCTTTCGAAAACTACCCAAACTGATTTATGTGTGCCTATACAATTTGAAGATTTCGCACTATTTCTCCAGGATTCCATCATCAGATCCAGACTTGATGATTATGGGACCACCTGTGAAGTATACCCTTTAAAACAAAACAAAAATAATCCAAATCGGTTCAGATATCTTCGAATAATCGGGGAACATACATAACAAAAACAAAAAAAAATAAAAGGTTCCCACGAATTGAGAACCTCCTCTTTTTTTAAGTCGGTCAAAAAAGAAATCACCGTCCTATGAAACCGAGAAAGAAACACTCAATGAACGATTCTATATGATTCCAAACTTCCAAGGTCAACAATACCTTTTCCTCAACTTCAACGTAATTTAAAATTATTTGATTTAAAACCCTTTGGTTACCCCGACAAAACCCTTTCAAGGGGTTATCTTCTTCAATTGGAAACCATACAGGAGCCGGTAACATCTTGTACTAGTTAACTTATTGAGAGGGTTACCCTAACGTTAGTGTTATGAAAGGGCTACCACTACCAAGAGGTAAGCCTTTCCGTGACTGAAGCCGCACAACATGTAACCCTTTCGAACGAATTAACTTATATTCGGGGTTGTACGGTCCCTGCTTACAACACCGCCAGGAATGGTAAATAGTTGACGGAACGGCGGCGTTGGGCAAGTTTTAAACGTACCGTCCATAAAATAGAACAATCTTAATATACTGTCTTACATGTTGCGAACAGAATATTATGATACGCATGTTACCATTTTTGTAGTCCGCCAGTAAAAATGCAAAAAAAAAGAAAATCACGAAACCGTTAGTGTGTGTCAAATTAGGCTTGCAAGATTTGTACGCCACATACATACTTAAACAAACATGTGAAGTTTAATAAAAGATTTTAAAAATAGCTGGTATATCGCTTTTTGACAAATAAGAGCGAGACCACACGATGCGTTGGCGGTGCGGTGCGACGACGGAGCGGCGCCGCAAACGTCATCTATACTTCTATATCTATACTAATATTATAAAGAGGAAAACTTTGTTTGTTTGTTTGTTTGGTTGTAATGAATAGGCTTAAAAACTACTGGACCGTTTTTAAAAATTCTTTCACCATTGGAAAGCTACATTATCCACGAGTAACATAGGCTATATTTTATCCCTGTAGTCCCACGGGAACGGGAACTACGCGGGTGAAACCGCGTGACGTCCGCTAGTCCTACATACAAATCACTACCCCACTAGTGCGTTGCTCCATACAATCACTGTTGTGCATTGCCATTTTGACAGTGATTGTACGACGCTGCGACGACGCAACGCAGCGCAGCGCATCGTGTGGCCTCGCTCTTATCGATAGCTATATGACTGCGTTGCGTTCGAATGAAATCGTCATAAGATGTAACTTAGACATAAATTCCAAACTCGATAGTCATATTTTATCGGAAAAAAAGCGATTAGGTGTGTAGGACAAATATTACTTACAATGTAATTGAGCCAACACACTTTTCATTGACGTCGATGACTTCGTTATTATTTATAAGTGGCAACACAGTACAGTACAGTATAGTGCAGTACATTTCCTTACCAAAGAGGTTTCATTAAGTAAATTCATTAAGATGTTGGTTGCCATGAGCATGAAAGTACTAGGAGTACATGACTCACGAGAGCTAACTAATATATCTTTTGAACCTACGATGGTACCTATCTACGATGTAACTAGGTGGAACAAAAAGTCTCATTAGTTACGTTAAAGTTATTTTTTTAAATAATGTAACTACTTGGAATAAAAATGTCCAGTTAGTTACATCGATGTAACTACAATGTGACTAGGTGGAACGGACGGGTTTTTCCGGCTTCCTCGCTATCGATATGTAGTATTCTATGTTATTTCATTCAAATCCGTTCAGCCGTTACGGGTGAGAGACACGTTCACATTTATAACATTAGTAAGGATCCTACTTTAAGAGAATAATGTTCTTGTTCTGTTAAAAAAAACGACAAAAGTGGTTTTATTATTTTAATAAGACCTTGCAACAACAGTCAGACATTATTTGAAATAAAAACATGCTTCAAAAACCGAACAAGAGAATTTTAGAGCACATTGCACAATTTTGTAAATACTTATACATTTTTTCTTAGTTCTAAACACCATTAATTTCTCGTATATTGTGAACTTGGTTGAATGTGTTGTCGTTACGAGAATTTCATCATGGTAGAGGTTTCTCATCTTTTTCTGTGTCTGTGCTCAGAACGTGCAGCCGAAGGTTTCGACTTCTCCTTGTATCTTGGTTCTTCTGAAAGTAGGATTAAAAATAAGTAATACACACGAATGCCACCCAATGTGATACTGTTTACTGTCGCATTTCTCACACGACGAGATTGCTCAGACAAATGAAAACAAGGTCATCACTCCTTAACCCTTAATTTTACAACGGAAAAAAGTGTAAACATGTAGGTATGTTTTTTGTTAAAGATTTGTGTTATTGGGGTTATAAAAACACGAAACAATATGGAACTTTATTTTTCTCATGTTTACTTTATTTTTTAAAGCATGTTCGGTGTGACTGACGAGGAAAATTATGAAATCACTTTCTGCTTGCGAACCACCTTAGCATTTTATTTTTTAGCAACCATCAGCTAAGTATGAAGAAATCTTGGATATTTCCTAAAAATGTGGGCAGTTGGATAGTTTAAAGGCTTCTTCAGACACTCGTCCTCATTTTTGTACTGAATGAAAATTGCTTTAGTCAAAAACATTTGTTAGTCTGCCTGTCGATAAGAATATTTATTGGAGGCAGAAACTTTCGACAGCATATTGACAAAATAGTCTTCTTGAAGGTTTTAATTCGAAAGCAATTTGTCATGAAATTCTGGTTCAGAATTAGATGTATTACTTGCGCCTGATGGAGCATATATTTTTGGGACTAAGTTAATATTCAAAATCAGCCCAAAACCGAAAACGGTGACAGTCCGTCACACTGGAAAAAAAATGCTGCAAAGGCATATGTTTCAATTGGCAATGTTCGCTGTAACGAACAAATAGGTATGAATCTATAAAATGTCTAACAGAAAGGGTTTAGTAATATGAATGGGTGTGCTACAGACCATCAAACTGAACAACTAATAAAAATGAATCCCTATTTCCCTTGGTCACGCTCACGGTATCACGCGTGAATGGCTGGACCGATTTCACTAATTCTTTTTTTGTTGTTTTTGTTTTTGTCAGGAAAAGGTTCTTATGAAAAAAAAAGTAGGTAGTAGTAGGTAGGTAGGTAGGTAGTAGTAGTAGTAGGTAGTAGTAGTAGTAGGTAGTAGTAGTAGTAGGTAGTAGTAGTAGTAGGTAGGCAGTAGAAGGTAGGTAGTAGTAGGTAGGTAGTAGTAGGTAGGTAGTAGTAGGTAGGTAGTAGTAGGTAGGTAGTAGTAGGTAGGTAGTAGTAGGTAGGTAGCAGTAGTAGTAGGTAGGCAGTAGAAGGTAGGTAGTAGTAGGTAGGTAGTAGTAGGTAGGTAATAGTAGGTAGGTAGTAGTAGGTAGGTAGTAGTAGGTAGGTAGTAGTAGGTAGGTAGTAGTAGGTAGGTAGTAGTAGGTAGGTAGTAGTAGGTAGGTAGTAGTAGGTAGGTAGTAGTAGGTAGGTAGTAGTAGGTAGGTAGTAGTAGGTAGGTAGGCAGTAGAAGGTAGGTAGTAGTAGGTAGGTAGTAGTAGGTAGGTAAGAGTAGGTAGGTAGTAGTAGGTAGGTAGTAGTAGGTAGGTAGTAGTAGGTAGGTAGTAGTAGGTAGGTAGTAGTAGGTAGGTAGTAGTAGGTAGGTAGTAGTAGGTAGGTAGTAGTAGGTAGGTAGTAGTAGGTAGGTAGTCAATCAATCAATCAATCAATAATTTTTATTTTCAGGCATCTTAAGGCCCATAGATAAAATACACAAAATAACAACATAAAAATAAACTAACACATATGAAATCTAACTTATAAGCTATGAACTATCTCACACGAAGTGGCGGCGTCGTGTTACGCTGTGCGGTGTCATGCAGCCTGCCGCGAAAACGTCGGTAGACAACACCCTTCGGCCAAAACTCTTCCTTGAGAAACATGTCGAGATATTGTGTCGGAACTCGCACCACAAACGACTTGAAGTTGGTGTTGTGACGCGGCTCCAATCTCTCAACCCTCAAGGTCCAGCTAGTCTTCACCTTCATGTACTCAACGATCTCCTCAACCTTCGTGGAGTGATGCAGTCGGGACACATACAGCAACGTCGATTGGTATTGCTGGACGCAGCAGCATATTTGGTCCTGACAGTCCAGTACCGCATTGATTGCGACAAGTAGGCTTCTTCCTCTTCTTCTGAACTAAGGTGAAGCCGTCCTTATCACAGTCCTGCTTTGCGGGACAGCGCTGTATCGGATCCCTCGCAAGGTTTTCACAGCGACGGTTCTGCTTTCCCCCTTTCAGCTGCTTAGGTTGAATTACAGCTGATTTATTTGAGGCAGCAATTGCGGCGTAAGCTGGTTTGGGGGCCAACTTAGCTACGCGTAGGTAGGTAGTAGTAGGTAGGTAGTAGCAGGTAGATAGCAGTGGCGAGGGGTTCATACAACTCGAAACCTACCGGCTTCCCTTCGGAACAACCACTGTGAGTCTACTATTGCCAAAAGTAAAACAATGTAGGTAATTCAGTGAAGACGTGATTGCACATGACTAAAACTACAAATGATCGAACCATTTGTAGTTTTAGTAAAAAGTATGGTTTTTTCAATCAAAGATTCTTAAAAACATGCACCGGACCGTTTGTAGTTTGTCCGGCTGCGGCTTTCCTGTTACAAAAAATTACCTTCGCTACTGGTAGGTAGACTAGGTAGTAGTAGGTAGTAGGTGACAGGACAACGTCTGTCGGGTCGGCTAGTACAAAATAAAAACATACAAAATGCATAAAATATCAAGATTTACGAGTAAACATCATCACAAATATTATATTCTAACCCCCACAATAAAAAAATACCATAGTACCTATAACTTAAAACATAAAAACTAAAGCAAAACCTAGCCAGGAAAAGAAGATCGCCTGCTTGCTGACGTTTATTCACCTAAATTATTTTTATTAGTCCTGCCATTCAAAATTTGTATTTTTTGCCAACTTATTTATGGGCAAAGTAATAATCTATATAAATAAAAATCAATTGCTGTTCGTTAGTCTCGCCAAAACTCTAGATTGGCTGGACCAATTTGGCTCATTTTGGTTTTGAATTATTTGTGAAAGTCCAGGGAAGGTTTAAACGATGAGAAGTAGACAGGTAGGTAGGTAGGTAGTAGTTGGTAGGTAGGAAAAAATGCATTGCAACGCATGCCGGGTACAGCTAGTTATGGAATAAAAGAAAAATAAAATAATGAAAATGAAAACCGCAGGATTTTTTTTAAAGTTATGGAAAAAGAAACCAGCGGTTTTCTTGTCCCAGTGGACAAAGTCAAATTAGGTTGTGGTCAATTAGGCTGTTCGAAAGAGATACCGCGGCCTCGGAACGTAAAGGGCGAGGAAGGAGGAACATGGATGGGTTTTTTGTATTAGTAAGGATCCTACTTCAAGAGAATAATGTTCTTGTTCTGTTAAGAAAAACGACAAAAGTGGTTTTATTTGTTTAATAAGACCTTGCAACAACAGTCAGACATTATTTGAAATAAAAACATGCTTCAAAAACCGAACAAGAGAATTTTAGAGCACATTGCACAATTTTGTAAATACTTATACATTTTTTCTTAGTTCTAAACTCCATTAATTTCTCGTATATTGTGAACTTGGTTGAATGTGTTGTCGTTACGAGAATTTCATCATGGTAGAGGTTTTTCATCTTTTTCTGTGTCTGTGCTCAGAACGTGCAGCCGAAGGTTTCGACTTCTCCTTGTATCTTGGTTCTTCTGAAAGTAGGATTAGAAATAATTAATACACACGAATGCCAGCCAATGTGATACTGTTTACTATTGCATTTCCCACACGACGAGATTGCTCAGACAAATGAAAACAAGGTCATCACTCCTTAACCCTTAATTTTACAACGGAAAAAAGTGTAAACATGTAGGTATGTTTTTTTTTTGAAGATTTGTGTTATTGGGGTTATAAAAACACGAAACAATATCGAACGTTTTTTTTCTCATGTTTACTTTATTTTTTAAAGCTTGTTCGGTGTGACTGACAAGGAGGATAATTATGAAATCACTTTTTGCTTGCGAACCACCTTAGCATTTTATTTTTTAGCAGCCATCAGCTAAGTATGAAGAAATCTTGGATATTTCCTAAAAATGTGAGCAGTTGGATAGTTTGAAGGCTTCTTCAGACACTCGTCCTCAGTTTTGTACTGAATGAAAATTGCTTTAGTCAAAAATAACTGTTAGTCTGCCTGTCGATAAGAATATTTATTTGAGGCAGTAGCTTTCGACAGCATATTGACAAAATAGTCTTCTTGAAGGTTTTAATTCGTCGCTCGAAAGCAATTCACTATGTTCATTGTCATGAAATTCTGGTTCAGAATTAGATTTATCACTTGCGCCTGATGGAGCATGTATTTTTGGGACTAAGTTAATATTCAAAATCAGCCCAAAACCGAAAACGGTGAATGTCCGTCACACTGGAAAAATTGTTTCAATTGGCAATGTTCGCTGTAACAAACAAATAGGTATGAATCTATAAAATGTGTAACAGAAAAGGTATAGTAAAATGAAAGGTAGGTAGTAGTAGGTAGGTAGTAGTAGGTAGGTAGTAGTAGGTAGGTAGGTAGTAGTAGGTAGGTAGTAGTAGGTAGGTAGGTAGTAGTAGGTAGGTAGTAGTAGGTAGGTAGTAGTAGGTAGGTAGTAGTAGGTAGGTAGTAGTAGGTAGGTAGTAGCGGGTAGGTAGTAGAAGATAGATAGTAGCAGGTAGGTAGTGGAAGGTAGGTAGTAGTAGGTAGGTAGTAGTAGGTAGGTAGTAGAAGGTAGGTAGTAGTAGGTAGGTAGTAGTAGGTAGGTAGTAGTAGGTAGGTAGTAGTAGGTAGGTAGTAGTAGGTAGGAAGTAGCAGGTAGGTAGTAGTAGGTAGGTAGTAGTAGGTAGGAAGTAGCAGGTAGGTAGCAGTGGCGAGGGGTTCATACAACTCGAAACCTACCGGTTTTCTTGTCCCAGTGGACAAAGTCAAATTAGGTTGTGGTCAATTAGGCTGTTCGAAAGAGATACCGCGGCCTCGGAACGTAAAGGGCGAGGAAGGAACATGGATGGGTTTTAGTCAGTAAAAGTCTGACACTCCCTCCTGCTCCGCCCAGAGTGGGAGAAGTCATTTGATGATTTCCCATCCTAAGAAAGGGTAACTTGAAAAAGAGAATTTCTCGGCGAAATTTGTCACTAATGGATTTTTATTTTTATTTCATCGTCAGCAGATTGAAATTCCTTCACTAACGCTGTTAGTTGAGTGCTAGTTTGAGAACCTCAAAAACGTTGTTGTAAATTAGCTTGGAGAGGGTTGCTTTCGGCCCTAGTGACAAGTCCGTCAGCGAGGAGCAGGGCGGATTGGCGCTGAAAGGTGCATCAAAGGTGAACTAATAGGCTTATCCCTGCATAACCCTTCCAAGATTAACGTCATGATATGTTTATGCAGCTATTACATGATATTGGCTATTCAGACATCGTGCATCGTGCATTCGTGCATCGTGCATCGTGCATCGTGCTCGAGGCTGGGTCGTACCTCTCTCCTTGTGGCGATGCCTGCGGTCCCGCTCGCGGCTGGTGCGCGACTCGGGCGAGGAGCGGCGGCGCGGGGGCTGCGGCTGGTCGGGGCACCACCACCACGCGGGCGGAGCAGACGCGCGGCCTCGCAGCGGGGACCCGCCCGGACCGTACCCGGCGCCCGGCCCTGGTGTTGGTGCCGGCGGCATGTGCTGTGCCTAGAGGGTGGACCGTGGTTAAAACTTTTCGACTTTGCATTATTTTGCATCCACTTAAACTGGATGCCGACCTCAACATAGACCAAGCTAGGCAGATGATAAGGCTAATGTTCCAAAGCCGGGCGAAATATGAAAGCTTATACTTCTCCCGGCTTTGGAACGAAAAAGAATAAGCATTCATTAGGTACCATAAAAAGCTTAGAATGATTCTCTGGTCTGAATAACCGTAGAATGATTCTCTGGTCTGAATAACCTTAGAATGTTTCTCTGGTCTGGTGGGACATACGGAAACATATGTTGTCTGCGAGATGTCTGTAAACCGTAATCCACCACGCTAACCCTGGGCAAAAGCATTTCTAAATTTGATTAACTTGAGCTGATAAGTAAACATATTCAACAATTTTATGCAAGTAGGTACTCAAATGATAATTTCATGCGGGCGAACTTACCAGTCCAATGCTATTTCAGCTTAGCAGCTTCAGCAGACCCTTTTCCGGCTGGCGACTTCACAATTGTTCTAGAGCTAATGTTCGTAAAATAGTCACAATATTCATAATATGAACTGCGTGTAGGAGCATTTTAATGCTCATAAGATTCTGCCAGTTTTTAGGCCCCCTGTTCTGTAGGTAATAACAATAGAACTGATGTAATATAACTTACGTGTGGATTATAATTAGTTGGCAGTCTGTAAGGCGCGGGCGGCATGGAGCCTTCGCCCTCAGCGCACGCCAGCGGCTGAACCGGCAGGTGCGTAGGACTCTCGGGCTTCGCTAGCTGAAAAGTGACCGACAATGAAAAACAAATCTTACAATTTACAAAGAGTACTTTTCATGAAAAATACTAAGTTCTTTCTATTTTGTCGATAACTGCAGGCAACGACTACGCGACAAACCCGAGATGACGGGATGAGTTAGACTTGTTTTTAAAAGATAAAAACATAAGCATAAAATTGATCTAGATCGCGCCCAGCAGTGGGAGAACAAAGGCTCATGATAATAAGTGCATCAATTCACTTAAAATGTCAAGTGGGCTTCGGAAGCCCATGATCCCGAGATATATGTTTATAGATAACTATTTAAATTAAAAAAATCGTTAATTTGCTATTTTATGGTGGCGGCCATCTTGGTTTTTTTTTAAGGTATAGTATACTACTAGTCAAGTCCTTTTATTTGATACCCATTGTGAAGGAGTTGTTGAATAAGTATGTAATCCGCAATTTTGTGGCGGCGGCCATATACGACTGATTTATATCAAACATAGCTAAGAACAGTCCCGACTAATTCACCTTTCAAACAAAAAAAATAAAATCAAAATCGGTACATCCGTTCGTGCGCTACGATTGCACAAACACACGCACACACACAAACGGACACGTCAAACTTAACACCCCGTCGTTTTTGCGTAGGGGGTTAATAAATAAGAGTTGTCGCCTAGTAACGGTTGTTATTTTCTTATACTAGATTCGTTTTAATTTAGCTTCCACAAATTACACACATCATACTCTCATCTGCTCTTTCTTCATCTCTCTTCATGATTGTAACTAACTCATGGAGTCCGATCTGAAAAAAAATATGCGAGGCAGTCTTTGGAGACTGCTGATCGAAGCGAAAACTATAATCTACTAGCTGACTCGCGCAACTTCGTCTGCGTAAATTGAGATTTAAACTATCCTATCTCTCAAGTTGGATCGAACTGCACATGGTGTGCGAATTTTATTATAATCGGTTAAGTGGTTTAGGAGTCCATTGAGGACAAACATTGTGACACGAGATTTATATATATTAAGATATGTCATATAATCTATATGTCACCGTAAAATTGTCAAACACGTTAGACTGTAAACTCTCGAAATATTGTCAACTGAACATACGGAAGTATCTCTGCCCCCATAATTGGGACTTGGGGTTCAACCCTGCAATCGGAAATAGCCCCGGGAAGCGGGGCTCCGTCGCCTAAGCTTTTTAGGGAAATATTAAATGTTAGGTTTTATTAATCGGTATTTCTCAGGAATTGCATAACAGTGGTACCATTGGGTACCTCCTTCCCTCTTTACCGGATGAGTTGACTACCATCGCATACAATTCACGAAAAATAATGCGTTTTATTATAAACAGTATGTTCGTTTGACAATATTTCGAGAGTTTACAATCACTCTAGTTATTTCACAATCTAACGTGTTTGACAATTTTACGGTGACATATATCTGCTACGGGTTGTGCCCCGAGCACGTCAATTGGTGCTACGCCGTAGCGGATCGGCTACGAGTGCTACGAAGCATTAGGTGACGGTCACGCGAGTTCCATTATTTTAGTTCACCCAAAAAGTGCTCAAAGAAACTTTCAGTTCAAGAATCTATTCTATTACCTGCACTTGCTGCTTTAGGTTGTTGAAGTCGTTGCTTATGTCTCGATACCGCTGCAAGCACTCCTGCCACATGGTAGCCATCTCTGCCATCTCCGTGCGCTGTTTCTTGATCTCCTCCTAAGAAGTAACCAAATATTTCCTGTTTCACTCCATTTTATTTGTCATCTTAGCGTCAGTTCACACCGAGACGCGATGCGACACGCACCGCAATGTTTCTCTTTTCTCGATGCTACGCGCATATTTTAATGAGAGGTTTTCATTTTGACAATTTAAAAAAAAATATAGTGTCCATGAACTCAACAGATGGCGTTGATCCGACTACGTTACTGAGTGCCAAAGCCAAAACGCTTGAAAAAACACACGTTACATATGCTCGTTGACTGACACTTTCGTTTGCATCAGCTTCCGAATATAATCATTAGGTCCAAGTGATATTATGTGACGTTCTGTTCCTTGCAGTAACGTAGTCAGACTAGCGCCATCTATCCAGCCACTAGGGAAGAGTTGAAAAAGAAAATCCCTCATAGAGGGACTCCTTCCCTCTATTAAAATATGCGCGTAGCATCGCGTCGCGTCTCGATGTGAATTGACACCAAAGATAATTCACTATATAAATTGACACTTAGATGTACAGACAGCTGCATTACTTAGGTATCCGTCACAATAACAGGGGTAAAGAATTAATGCAGCCGTCCGTACCTACACGAGTGCTTCTCAATCTATAAATAGACACGTGGTGGAATACTACCGGTGACCAATCAGTTTAACGAATTTTTTAAACGGCCAATTTTTTGTTCAGTTAAACGTCAAATGTAACTACATAGATGGAAATTTGACCGCATCGCTCCTATCGGTCGAAAAGCCAAAAAAACCTTGTAATCAGCTTTTTGATGAAAGTAGTTCCATTACTTCACGAAGTTGCATAGAGAATCAGCTTAAACCAAAAAGGCAATTGCAGGATAAGGTTTTGCTTTCAATCAGAGAACTGGACTATGGAGCATGAAGTGCTCACTGTTCTAAAGGCTGTTCTTATATTTAAAAGAGTTTATATCGAAAAGCACTGATGCAATAACAAAAGATCTTCACCATCCACCGGATGCTATAGGATATGTAAAAACCTGAAACTTCACGGGGGCGATATCACGGGGATAAACTAGTCTATTATGAAGTTGCTCTTCCCACTTACCATAAGCCGCGCGTCTGTGTCCCCAACGTCTCTCGCGACGGTCTCGTACCGACGCATACACTCGCGCCACAGCCGTAGCTGCGCCGCCCCTGATTCGCGCATGTTAACAGCTGAATCCTGCAGATACAAGATATCGACGGTTATCATCATCTGCCTAGCCTTTCGCCAACTGTGTTGAAAAAAATATGTCCATATTTTTTTCACGACGGCGGAACTTTAAAATTGTTTTGTTGGGCTCAGCATAGAAAATTTTAAATTCAAGAGCACGTTGAATATCCCTTAGCTTTACTTAATATTTCTAAAATAGCCATATCGGTATTAACTTTAGTAGCAGTAGGTTTCTAACTAAAGACACACTATCACTGATGGTCCTAGAAAAAAGACTAGACTGACCCCAACGTAGATGAGAAAAAGCTAGGATTAAAATCGTGACAAAAAATATAAAAGTGTGCCATATTTACTTTTATATTCTTATCCTGCACTTGAGTCTGCGAGAAACCCTTAAAGCAGCGCATGAGCTCCTTCCATAGCTTCATCATCTTTTCCATTGCCTCTCGCTGTTCCGCTATCTCTTGCTGCAACAAGCCACGCGTCTTATTAGTTATCCTTGGAGGGCTCTGTAAAATAAGTACCCAAAGTCTTGAAACTTGACATAAAAAGCCTAATTTTTTCAAACAATAGAAAATAAGGGAAGATTACTCATGAGATAGCACTAACTGAGAAGTATGGAAGAAGAAATCATGGCGCGCCGAACCCATAACTTAGAGAGGGCAGGGTAAGTAGGAGAATGAAGATGATTTTATTGAATTGACAAAGGTATCAAATAGACTTCATCATAAAATGTAGGAGGTTCTTTAGTGGACAACTAAGCCATACATACCTTCACAACCTTTATATAGTTGCTTTTCCCACTAACGGTGCTCGTGTCTCCATCAGCCACACTCATGCCAGAGTCCCTCTCCCTCTCAGAGTATCTGTCTCTTTCCCTGTCCCTCTCTCTGTAGTCATCCTCCCGCGACACCACTGAGGCTCTATCACATCTGTCCACATTCCGTCTCCAGCGTCGATCCTTACTCGACGCATTAGCCCGGGGCTTCACGGGTTTCTCTTCGTAATACTTGGCAGGTTTGTCATCGTAGTACTTTGCCGCATCATCATATCTTTTGTCTCTCTCATCGCCACCGTAACGCTTGAGTCTGTTTGTATCGCTTCGTGCGGTTCTACGACAACGTTCATCGTCGTAACCTTCTCTGTTCACTTCAAAGCTATGCGTCATCCTGTGCTGCTCATAGTGCCGTTTCTTCTCTTCTTCGTAATGTCTTCTCTCACGGTCATAGTCACGGTATTCAGGGGGCCGTGTTTTAAACGGATCGACACAACTCCTCGTGGGGATGGGCCCCAGAGGGTACTCACGGTATCGCTCATCTTCCAAGTGACGCATTCTGGACTGCGTAATGTCTAGCTTGCTAGGATATTTAAGGTCCCTTTCGCAGTAAGATCTATCTTGCATTGCACGTATCCGATCCGTACTTTCATTGGGTATTATAATTTTACTATTTTCCCGCGTTCGGAGTTTGCCGAGCATGTTCTCCTGACTCCGAACTCTAGACGAGTTCATCTTATCTCGAGATATATCCTGACTTAATTTGACGGGGCGATGATCAATATCGCGTGCGTCTGATCGTTTCGAAGCGACTTCACATTGTAGCGACTTGTGACTATGAGTGCGAGGCTATAAGAATTAAATAAAATAAATAAATTAAATAAATAAATAATAAATAAATAACTTGATTAAAAAGATGAAAGGCAAGAACGTTAAATAATGATTAGGTGCTTATAGAATAGTACGCACCACATCATATGTATGGACGTCGTGGTTACTTTTCTTGGAGTTTATTTGTGCGCAGAGCTTTGCGAACGTCTCGATAAGCATGGATTGGTCTATCGGTGCGGCGGGAGCTTTTGTTGGTTGGCTGAAAACATGGCAAATAGAATAACAGAAGACCTACAAGTTGATAGAACTGAATTTCAATATTACTTCCTCAAGCTGATTTACAATGCTACGATCATTACAAAAAAATGAACAAATCATGCATCCAATATATTAACGTACGCGTTACCTATATCCGATAAAACTTGTCTCAAGAATCTAGTCGAACCTATTACCACCGAACTAAAATTATACGCAGCCTTTTGTATAGCAGAAAGGCACATTCAATTTTTTAAGGTTCGATCATTATTTAGGTATGTTATAATGGGTGAAAAAGGACCCTTAACGATGCCGAAGACATTTTACCTTTAGGAGAAAATATAGTCATTACCCAGCAATACTTTTTGCGTAGAGCACCTACGAGTAGGTATACCTTTAAGTTTGACGTACAGAATTCTTGGTTCACAGCATCGTGAAGAGTTTACACCTTGTATAAACGCTCAGTTGTCTTACTTGTCGCGATCTCTATCTCTAGAAGGAACTTCGTCCCTGTGTCCATCCCTTTGTGCGTCCCTGTGTCCGTCCCTGTAGCGGTCCCGATGGTGATGTCGGTGCTTCTCCCTGGTGCTGGAATGTTCGCGTTCATCCTCGTCGCGACTGCGCCTCTCATCGCGCCGTCTAGCGTGGCGTTGTCTGCAATGTTTATTACAAGTAGGGTTGTGGTATAAAATTAGATCTTACAATTCCGAAATAAGGTCGTGGGACACTTGACAAGCACTGCACCAGCACAGCTCCAACCCAGCAATTAACTGTACATTCAAATTAGAGCATTCAATCGTGTGTCGTTTAACATATTTTTAGATGTCAATATGAAAAGCTAACGGCGGGCGGTCAACACGCTTGCCGCTTCCTCGCGGGCGACTCGGAAGTCCGCGCGTGGTCCGCGCGCCGCAAGCGAGCCGACTGCGTGCTTACAGTGCGCTGACCGGTTCACTAATGTTTTACCAAAAGTCCATTGACAAATTTTAATTTTACAACCAACGTTTTGTTTACTATTTATTTCGCAAACAGTGTTTTATTTTAAAAATATTCGTTTTACAAACATTTATTTGGCAATACTTCTTTTGTCAAATGCATCAGATGATATTTATTAATTTATTTTTTTTTCATTTTTACTTAGATACATTTGGACAAATCACGTTTCAACAAAATAATTAAAACATTGTGTTGATGGATGGATTGAATAGTAAGGGGGTTGTGGAGGTGTTAAAAGTCAAAATCTTAACAAAAATGGTTGTATTAAAAAAAAACTTGTCAAAAAGTTTTAACTTTGAGCCCCCATATCTCCGTAACTAGAAGGTGCCCAGGTATGGTGTAGAACAAAAAAATGATCGCAATGATGGGGAGAACAAGTGCTTTTAGGCTTCGTGAAGAGGTGTTTTACATCCTTTATAATTATGCTTTAAATTCTAAGCTCGTTCGGTTAACAATCTTTCAAGAGTTTTTTTTTTTTCATTTTTCGTCATGGGTGTCGTTAATCACTTGCATGAACTTGTAAAGAGCCACCCAGCTGATTGTTGTTTTCATTTTTGATAATTTAAACAACCACTTAGTTAAATTTCATCCGGCGTACTATAATTTTAGGCTTCGTGAAGAGGTGTTTTACATCCTTTATAATTATGCTTTAAATTCTAAGCTCGTTCGGTTAACAATCTTTCAATAGGTTTTTTTTTTTCATTTTTCGTCATGGGTGTCGTTAATCACTTGCATGAACTTGTAAAGAGCCACCCAGCTGATTGTTGTTTTCATTTTTGATAATTTAAACAACCACTTTGTTAAATTTCATCCGGCGTACTATAATTTTATTTAACGTGTTTCTTTTATAAGTTCATGCGAGCGGCGGACACATAATCCCCCACCACCATGCAGCTGACATTTTTAAGCTCATTGATTGTAAATTATTTACGAAAAATCTGGTTGTCTGTAAAGTCGGTTTAGTGACGATAGTTGAACGTGACAACGTCTTAAGAAAATACTGATGAAATGGTAGCATTTTTTGACACCACATTCACTTTTCACTGCACTTGATACTCGATCAAAACAATAATGTAAATTTATGTACTATAGTATAGCAGCTGTCCACGCAGACGCATCGCTCACTCAAGTAGGAGAGAGACGGATGTCGAACGCTGCCGAACGCAAAGGCCGATTGTGCTTCTTTGTCACTCGTTCCGCGCTCTCGCTTGCACTTCAAGCCTTACATCGAACGCCTCAGAGCGATCAGCGAGGTAACGCCGCATGAGGTAACGCCGCATGAGTCATGTTTTTTCGTGCGTGCAGCCGGCTCTATCGAATTATAAGACGTTGCCACGTCAAAAAGTTTCAGGCAACGTACTATGCCTGTTTTTTTTTCACCACTTCTGTACCCTCCCAACCCACCGCGGGTGCCTCAGCTGACACTGGGTTCACTTATCGGTCATTCGAGATCTATTGAACCAGATGGCAACAGATCAGCGTAAAGACACTAAAATGCAACACCATCTCCCAAACTATCAAAGCCAGCGCACACTGCTAGCTTACGCCTCGCCAAGGGCGGGCGAAAGCCGCGCCGCCCGCGCGTGGGCCTCGTGCTTGCGCCTCGCTGACGACGCGTGGTAAGCGCGCCGTAGCCTAAATTCAAGACCACGCCGGGCAACAGCTGTGCTGCTGCGTTGCTGGTGAGGTGCTTGTTAAGTGTGCCACGACCTTAACATATTATGTAGGTCGAGTTCTTTTATGTCTGATGAGCTGAGCAACTATTCTCAGCATATCAGCTAGCCGAAAGACGAGGTTTCTAATAAATGTCTACTGCAAAAATGATTTAATTTCCAACTAACTTCTTCTTGTCCCTTTTAATGGCGTCCTCTAAGAATGTGTAAATGAATGAGTCTTGGCCTTGTAGTGCGGAGTCACGCGGTTCCTGAACAAAATAACACTTACATTACAATAATATCTAAATAATATTTAATTAAGTCGAACATTAATTATATTGGAGAGAAAAACTAAAGAAACGAAGAGTAGGTACCTAGATATACAGGGAAAGATACTGAGACTAGGTAATAAAAATTATGGATGCAGAAGACTTGTGAAACATTCAGTAATAATGAAATAAATAGTAACCGGTGTAGGTGAGACAGACCGTGGAGTAGAAACCAGGCCCGCTTTTAAAGCCAAAGAGACGTTCTCTCTCCTGAAATATCATAATAGTACATTTTAATACAAGTGGGGAAAGTTTGTCAAGTTTAAGGCGGTATTAACACACGAGCAGTAGGCGAGTGTGTTTTTTGAGCCGAGAACTGCAATAACAAATGTCCACGTGTCTCAAACGATGTTTTTCAATACACTTTTGAAGAAATAATGTAAAATATTTGTGTCATGAATTATTACGAGACTATGATTTTTTTTTTTTGTTCCGCGCTTTGCTTTCGCCAGGTTGAAGGAGAGGCAAAGGTATGAAGCTGTTATACAGCCTAATATAAAAAAACATTGTTTTCATAAATTTTTCAATTTAGAACACAAATAAATGTTAATTTGTTTATAAATGTAAATATTTGTTTTAAATAATCATGTTTATCTATGATAATGAATAATATATAAACACAATTTGAATATTTAAAAAAATTACAATTACAGACGTAGATCGCTTTTCCGAATAAAAAAAAACATTCACCTCTGTCTCTATAGTCAAAGGTAAATGTGTTCTGCTCTAAAAGTACCCCATTATAGCCCTACGAAGCGGGATTAAAGTGACCGTTTATTACCTAGGGAGTAAAAAGTAGGTAATTTAAAAAACTTTTTTGCAAAAAATATAACCGACTTCACACAAAAAAGTGAAAAATAACTTTAGCTTCAGAAGTCAGTGACCTTTGTTTGGTAGATTTAGTTTTTTTTGTCACCGACTTCTGAAGCAACAATAATAGAGAGACATGAGATTTAAAATACAAAATGTGGTCTATTATTACTGTAGAAAAGGCAATAACGTAATTTTATAACACATTGTCACCACTTGAAATATAGCTGTTTAGCTAAATCGTGTATTTGTAACAAAAACGGCCGTTTATGTTTTGAATGCACGATTTAGCTAAACAGCTATATTTCAAGTGTTGATAAGGTGTTATACAAAAACGTTATTGCCTTTTCCAGGTGAGAGCCTGGGGATCCGTCACACAGGGTATCCTAGTATGGACGCCAGTCTCTCACAAAGGAACATAATATTATGCGTTTTGTTAAGTTACAACTTATTTAAGTACACTATGTGAACCTTTGTGAAGAGAAAAAATAAAGACATTGTATTGTATTGTATTGTATTGTAATAATAGACCACATTTTGTATTTTTTATTCTATTTACGAGTTATGACATTTTTTCGATTGGCGGCGCTAGTGGACTGTAAGAGGGCTCTTAACCAAATTGGGACCACACGGAAAGCACCAGCTTTCAAATAAAAAAAGAATTATCAAAATCGGTTTACCCAGTCGAAAGTTCAGAGGCAACAAACATTGTCGAAATCTGGGAGTTTTGTACACATCTGTATACCCCCTCAGAGTATACAAGCGTGATGTTACGTCATGATGTAGTATGAACAATGAACGTGAACAAGCGATTGCAGCAATTACTGCAGATTTGCAGTCTATTTTTGAAGAGTTCCATTGTATATCTCGGAAAATCAGCATCAGTTCTTCAGCAAATTAAAATGGGACCAAACGAGAAGCACCAGCATTCAAATAAAAAAAAGAATCATCAAAATCGGTTCACCCAGTCGAAAGTTCTGAGGTAACAAATTTTGTCGAGTGTATTTGTTCGGTTTTAAATGACTATTTTTCTCGCACTCGCAGTGTAAAGTTTGCACCTAGAGACTAAACACCATTTTTTTTTTTTTTAGGATAGGAAATCATCAAATGACTTCTCCCACTCTGGGCGGAGCGAGAGGGAGTGTCAGACTCTTACTGACTAAAACCCATCCATGTTCCTTCCTCGCCCTTTATGTTCCGGGGCCGCGGTATCTCTTTCGAACAGGCCCACAACCCCGGCAGGCTTCGGCCCTTGCGGGCCCCTCCCCTTATGCTGACATCTCTTTGAGGCGCGCGTGGAACACAAACGCGCCGTCGACACGGCCTGTCGTCGTCGTTAGACGGAAGGACGGCTAGCTAGCCCATAGCCAACCGTCCACAGGCCCGCATCTACGGTGGCCGGTAGCCACCACGTGGCCCCCGACGCCCGGTGCGTCTCCCGCGGCGGCCGGGAAGAGAGGATCTCTCCCTCTCTCGTTCCGCCACCTCCTTCGCTAGCATGACTGCTTCGCAGAAGGAGGTGACGGCTTCCCATTCCGTCTCGCTCCGGACCATGGATTGAACCAGGGCCGGACGCGAGAGGTCGCCGCCGCCGATCGCCGCTACGAGGACACGGCGGTGCTCCGCCCACGCAGGGCAGACTCCCACCGTGTGCTCCACCGTGTCCTCCGGTCGATCCTCGCAGTGGAGACACCCGGGCGTTTCCTCCCGCCCGATTCGGTGCAGGTACCTCCCGAAACATCCGTGTCCGGTGAGGACCTGCGTCAGGCGGAAGGTGAGGACGCCGTGGCCCCTCTCCAGCCACTCCTCAAAGAGGAGACTTACCGCCACTATCGTGGCGTGCCCTGCACGAGGTTGCGACAGTCGCTCTCTCCATGTCGCCATGAGATCGCGCCGGAGGTCCGTCCGCTGAGCGGCAATTTGCCGCGGCAGCGGAGTTTCCCCCCGGCGTAGTACCTCCGCGCGAGACTAAACACCCTCGCTTTCATTGCCTCCCTCGCAAGCTCGGCAAACCACCTCGGGTATAGAACATTCATTCGAAATCAAATGGTTCAATTATTTTTTTTTTTTTTAATTTATTTATTTATTTATTTATCTCAATCAACATTGGATCATTGGTATATCTACACAGAATTAAATATTACAAAATCAAATGCTCCATAGTATTAAAACAAACATAAAAATTAAAATCGTTATTGAAATTAAAACTATTAACAAAATTAAATCAAAATAAAGTCAATCCAAATCAGAGTCAAATCAAATTAAAATCAACATCATAATACAATTAAAATCACAAACTAAATTAAAATTAAAATAATTATAAAATTTAAATTAAATTAATACAATATATTAACATTTGTCAGTACGTGAACCATGCAGCAGTGGTTCAGGTACTGACAGTCGAAACGTTCAGCGAAACCTCTCAGGATACTGTTGCGGCTGGCCCGCACCCTGCGCACCAGAGATGTGCACCGCTTGCGCATGACTGTGTAGAAACAATCCACACGCGCCTCGGCAAACATCTCCGATGCGCTACAGAAGCGAGGCAGCCCCAAGAGTACCCTGAACGCGTTATTGTACTGGACACGTAGAGCGCTGTACTGTTTCTGCGTGTAATCCATCCACAGACTGCCGGTATAAAAGGACGAACAAAAAGCCCTAAATAGGGCTATTTTGACGGCCCCTGAACACCGAGCAAATCTGCGGGCTATCATATTCGCACGAACAGACAGCGCCCTACGTTCCCTTTCAACGTCTGCATCGTCCTTCAGGTCAGAGGTTAACAAGTGTCCGAGATATTTAAAAGTATTTACTCTATTGAGTGGGCATCCGTTGAGCTTAATTGCCGGCAAGTAATCTGGACACTTCCTCTTGGCCCGAAAGACCATACACTCGCTCTTTTTAACATTATATATTAAACCATGCTCCTCAGCATACTTCTCACAAATACGAATCAGTCTCGACACCCCACAGACAGAGGCGCTCAGCAGCACCATGTCGTCTGCGTAACTGATATTGTTTAGGCACACACTTCCAATATGGCAACCGACATGCGTGCTGCTGAGCCTCTCTATCAGTGCATTAACATACAGGTTGAAGAGCTTCGGTGAGGTCAGCCCCCCTTGCCTCACGCCGCACTCCAACCTGTATGGCGTCGAATAAGCCCCCGACCATCGAACAACATTGACCTGATTGCTGTACCAGTATTGGAATACACGGATCAGATCATCTGGCACTGACGCTTGCTGCAGCTTCTTCCATAGCAGATCATAACAAACCAAGTCAAATGCCCTCGACAAGTCGAGGAAGCAAGCAAAAACAGGTGTACTTCTATCAGTGTAGTACTTGACAGTCTGCTTTACACACAATATAGCTGTTTCTGTAGAGTGACCAGCTTTGAAACCAAACTGGTTATCATGTAGATTTAAGTATTTATCCAACTGAGTGTTAAGCAAACTGTCAAGCACTTTCGAAATAACAGTAGCCAATGAAATGGGCCTGTAGTTGTTTTTATCGCTGACATCACCGGTTTTATTCTTAATAATAGGCACCACCACAGTCTTCATCATCTGCTCAGGCAGATACGAGTGCCCTATACACAAGGAGTAGAACATCGCTAAGACTCTGGACAGATGACGACCAGCATGCTTAAGGTGTTCAATACTTAAATCATCGTGGCCTGGAGACTTGCCCCTCGACATAGACATGATGACATGTCTTACCTCCTTTGCCGTAAACCGGACACTGTACTCCTGACCATTACAACCTGCACTACCTTTAAACTGTGACGGCCCCAACGGTGACGACACAGCGAAGTGCTGCCTAAATAGCTCGGCAATCCCCGTGACATCAGCAGCACCGCCGACACTCACCGGCAGGCCCGGCCTACTATTGAGTTTATCGGTAGATTTCCAAAAACTGCGGAAGTCGCCCTTAGAATGATGCGACGCCAACATGTCCATTTTAATTTGGTCACTATTGTCCTGGCACCATCGCAAGCGCGACTTAAAACATTTACGACTTGTTTGCATTTCACTCCAAACACGACCCTCACGCGGTCTTCCATAAGACACCCACTGCTCAAACTTCAGCCTGGCCTGCCTGTGAGCATCACTCACGTGCTTATTCCACCCCACTACTGGTTTCCTATTTCGCACAAGACTGTTCTCGCAACTCTCAGAAGCTGCTTGACATAAAATATTAATAATGTCATTATACATTTCATCAATAATAGTTCTGTGGTCCAAATTATTACAAACATAGTCACAACACGTACTCAATTCAAGTGGAAAGTCAATATATTTTAAATTATCATTACAAAATTTAGTATAAATGTCAATTTGCTTAGGTTTTCTATCACCCCATTTTATTTTGTTACATAACAGATTTTTATTATTATTTGAATTGTACACTTTTGATTTGATTTCATTTAAGTTGCATTGTATTAACAGAGGGAAGTGGTCGGACCAAAGTACATCATATTTAACATAAACATTAACAATAGTGGACATGGCTGCTTTCGTAACAACACAGTGATCTAACCAACGTCTCGAGCCGTTCGCTTCGCTTATAAAAGTATAGGTATCTGAGTTTACTCCTAACAGTTCAACATCGGCACATAGTAACTCAGATTCCAGACAAAAAGAGTCCAACTCGCTATAAAATTGCTCATACGGATGCGAGTTAAAGTCTCCGAGTATAAATGCAGTTTCGATATTGTTATCATTGATAATAGCACTCACCAGGCTGAGGCAGTCCGTAAAGTCCGTTAAGTTCGCACTACTATCCGTCGGCATGTAAACACTGAACACTAGAAATGACCTTGATTTCATGCTCGCCTTAACGGCACACACTCGCGGGTTATCGCACTGCACTACCGAAACGTTATCGAAAACACTTTTCCGCCACAGCAGTGCGACTCCGCCGTAGGGCCGCCCTCGTAGCATGCCGGCCGTGGTGTCCACCGCCGACGTCCCAGTGCACCCGAAATCAGCGTCGATTTCGCTCAGGAACGCGATATCGTGGGGCAGCAACCATGTTTCTTGTAAGGCAATTATATCTGACGTGCTACATAGTTGCCTGACACTCTCCACCGAGCGTTTTATATTCTTACAGTTAAAGCTAACTAGGTTATACATTCATATTTATTTCACACCGTTCACAGTACCAGCTCTTTGCACCGCTCGGTTCGTGTTATTTCTCATTTTAAAATGTACGAATCTCCTGAAAATAATTCCCTCAGGCCATAATTTATTATCTAGAAACATCCCCATTTTAGTTTCCGAAACAAAGAATTTGTATGCGTTATGTTCTTTGGGATATTTAAACGATACACTTTCAAGCGTGATCATCTGGCCCGTTTTACCATACACATAATCAGCAATATCTTTCTTCGTCGTGTCTTTATGCACTTTAGTAATGAAGATTGGCACTGTTTTTAATGCAGCTTTGAATTTCCCTTCATTATCCTTGGCGATACCCGCGGTGCCCATGTATCGATAGCTCATACTGCTACGCTTTTTGCGGTATGAAACTTTTTCCCATCCGTCATTATTATTGTCTTGCACCTGCTCAGGTACAATAGGCGCGGACGGTGCCACTGCCATATGCACGATTGTTCGTCGCTGCGGTGACGTCACGGCCTTCCGACTCATAGCAGTTGAGTCAGCGTCGACGGCGCGGGCGCCTGCGGCGGCGGTTGTGACGCGAGGGGAGGGACTCCGCTCGGCCGCTCGCAGCGGCAAGACAGCTGACTGAGTATCACCGCGGTCGGAAGTTTCTGCGACTACCTCCTTTATTTTTCGAAATGGTTGTTCGTTATTTTCTAGTATTTGTAATAAGGAATTATCGTTATTACAGTCACCTATAACTGATGAGTTATTGACGTGGGATAATCCAATGGGACCGCTATCCATATGCCATCCGCCTCGTTTCATGTTTACTTTACACACAGAGGCCGGTATTAATGAGTCATTTTGTAATGACAAAATCTCCGTTTTAAAATCTTTCATTTGTGTCTGTGTCACATATACTTCCTTAATTTCTTTGACTTCATTCTGAACTCGAAGCAAATCCTTTAGAAGTTTTGTGCAATCGAGATGGTCAAACAATATAGGAGGTAGTTTTTCCAAGTCCCTTGCTACGAAAATAGGGAATAGATCCGGCTCCACTGACTTAAACACATTAATTATGTCCCCTAGATCTCGCTGTTCCTTGCCTTTGTTTTTCCTCTTTATTTTCGCCTTCTCCACAGGAACCGACTCGTAGAGTAGTGTTTTCGACTTTACGATATCTTCACTTGTAAACGTAGATGTACATAACCGCACTAACGTGTCTTCATCAATCACTGATATTTTGTTTTGAACATACGCCAACAGTTCATCTATAACTACGTTACAGGAAACGCATTTAACCACTGTCGACATTTTTACAAAAACTCCAAGTTTCGTTCGTCAGAAATAGGTACATCCTCACCGGAGGGATGCGCGCGCACGACTGCGATAAAAAATGCATACCTAATTTAAAATAGTATATTTTTAACGAGAGACTAAACGAAGCCATTATACAACATTATTTTTTGTTTATACGAAACCCAAAAAAGGGTCATTGTACTCATCATTTTGAACAACTTTTTCTATGGGACGAAGCTTGAAATCCCGAAAAAAAAATCAGCTGTTCCCTACATTTTGACGACTTATGCGAACATAAATGTAGGGAACAGCTGATTTTTTTTTCGGGATTTCAAGCTTCGTCCCATAGAAAAAGTTGTTCAAAATGATGAGTACAATGACCCCTTTTTGGGTTTCGTATAAACAAAAAATAATGTTGTATAATGGCTTCGTTTAGTCTCTCGTTAAAAATATACTATTTTAAATTATGCATTGAACCAATTTGGACCAAGTAAGGTATAGTTAAACTTATATTGTCACTTACGGGATATCTTCCGTGATTATTTGTTATGTTGAACTCCCGATATTTCGACGCTGTTGCAAGCGCCATGATCGCGGGTTGACTGACAGTCAACCCGCGATCATGGCGCATAACAAATAATCACGGAAGATATCCCGTAAGTGACAATATTTTAAACCGTGAAAGCCTAAAACAGTGTTTAAGGTATAGTTATCTGTGGTAATTTTGCTTTCTGCACATGTATGGAAAAAACATGAGAAACGCACGTGTGTGAAATACACTGCATTTTGAACCTAATCGTAGTGCGAAAAGAACCCGTTTTCAAGGAAGTGTATTGAAAAAATATTTGAGTGCTTAAATTCTGATTTGGATTGGTTGGTTTAGCACGCTATCGCTAACGTTAATTTTTTTAGTGGAGTAGTAGGATGGACGGCTATTTTAACCCGAGCAGGTTTTCACAAGGATATTACTAAGTGTTCTCCCTCTGCGGGTTGTCAGGTCAGGGATTCAATTTATATAGGTACATCGAGCTTTTCCTTTATTTTTATTTTTTTTAAACAATATTGCCCCCACTCTAGTTATTTTTCTTATACCGTGTATACGTTTACAATCATTTAAATTCAACGCACAAACGGCGGCCAGTCCCTGAACAAACTACTTTTAGGCCATGCTAATATTGGTTCCGTGCGGGAATCGAAACCGACGTCACTCGGCGACTGCACCAACCTTGCCATCAAAACTGTATTTAACCGTTACTCTTCTACTGTGGCTGTTAAATTGGTTCCTCTGTATTTGGATTATTTTGGATAAATGAATAAGCACGCTTAATATAATAAATATGGAACGATAACATACGCTGATCGGCGGTGTCGTCTCGGCGACCGCGCGTGTCGATGCGTCTCTGGGGGTGACTGCGATACTGAGGGACTGCTGTCTCGGTCCTCCCTATGGACATTGTCATCTTAGTTGGTTTCTTCATTTTAAATATTGAGTTCATAGCAGAGTAGGTAAAGGCGCAAATACCCACCACGGTACACGCTATGCACGGACACGCGGCCTATTTTAGCTGCGTGGATTAATTTGTTTGACAACGTGGGTCTACGTTTTTACTGAGTAGGTACACGTCCGCGGAGCACATAGAGGCTACACATGTTTTTTACCGTGACTTTACGTGTAGGTGTAGCGTGGTGTACCGCATGCAAGGCATGCATGGCGTTCACAACGTTGAGCTATGTGAGCGCCTTATTGAGCAAGCCATCAGGCATTAGCAGGTACAGTGATCTACTAATAACTTTAATGTAATTTTATAACACCTTATCAACACTTGAAATATAGCTGTTTAGCTAAATCGTGCATTTGTAACAAAAACGGCCGTTTATGTTTTGAATGCACGATTTAGCTAAACAGCTATATTTCAAGTGTTGATAAGGTGTTATAAAATTACGTTATTGCCTTTTCTACAGTAATAATAGACCACATTTTGTATTTTTGATTCTATTTACGAGTTATGACATTTTTTCGATTGGCGGCGCTAGTGGACTGTAAGAGGGCTCTTAACTCGATGGTTTTTGATTGTGTACCTAGTTCCTCTTGGCACAATTATTGTTCCGCTGATTTTGAATCCGTTTTTACCAACACTAAGTGACGTCTAACTAAATGCCTAACGCCAGTCTTCACCAACACGATACGACGATCGAGATTTGTAGAATATCGACATTAGCCAGCTCCCAGTTGCTTTGGAAATAATTAGTCCGTCTTCATAGAAACTCGAGTCTACAGGACGCTCCATGCTCTGGCAGAAGATATGTCGAGTTGTTTAGAAAGAGTTATTCTTGGTGACATGGAATTAGTCATGCTGCGCGGGCGGGATGCATGTTGTAAGCCCAAATTAATTTTCTGCACACATTCAGAATAATCAGTCTCTTCTACTTTCAACTTATAGGACCTAGTGCAGACCCATCGTAACCCTGGCCGTACCCGACGACCGATACTAGACGGACAGAACGCCAAGCCTGGAGCAAATGACACTGCAAGCGCGAGACGGAAGACCACCGCTACGTCCTATATGGGCGGCCATGGGCACAGGGCCGTAAGCCAGCGGAGGCCCGGCACTTTGAAGACAGAGGTCAAATAGTGTTATTCAATATGCGAGCGAAGCGAGCGCGCGTCATGGCAGGTTCTAAATTTGCTTATAATAATCTCGAAAAGTCTCGCTAGCTGGCATGGGGAGCGTAGGCCGAAAGCCGGCGGAGCGACGACGACGACGACGACGACATTTACAACACTATTACCTAGTGGTATCGTTTAACTTTAAAACACCCAACGTACCACCAAGGGTACGGCCAGGGTTACGGTAGGTCTGCAATGTATTAGGATACATACATCTTTGTAATATTGGAATCATGAAGTCCCAAATTCTGCACAGTGGCTGTCTTTTGTAAGCTAGGCTTTGCGGAGGGCGCTCGACAGACGGCTGGATAACCCTGCGGTTAAAAGGAATCAAGTGAAATTCAGACTAATAGGAATAAACATTTTATCGCTATGGCATTAGGTTTAAAGTTCAAAAAACAGTTCCCGGTATCTTGATGTGCTTACAAAGTAAAAGATAAAAACTGGAATCATTCCACTCTGCCCCGTCAATAACAGCGTTGGACGGAAGCAAATAAATAAATAGGTATTTATGAAAATAATAATCGCAATTGAAGTCCCTTTTCTGTGATAAATTGATTCGATTTCTGTTATTCTCCCTGGTGGGATAAGACAGTGGAGCAAAGTGGAATACTTCTAAAAACTGACTAAAACGCAGTCCACTGGTCAAATATTTTCACCTACGGTAAAACGGGGCTATTTTAGTTTTTGGGGGCTATTTGGTACCATTGAAACCAAAAATATTATTGGTTTTTTTCATTAGGAATTTCTCAGTACCAGCCAATCAGTGTTGCTACAGTTTGTAAAATACTTCTACCACACACCGGCCGTCAATCATCGCTATTTTTGTTTGATTTCTGGGCCTTCCCAAATAGCCCCCAAAACCCAAATAGCCCCGGTTAACGGTACTTTTTTCATGTCAGTATCATGACTTTTGTCGCTAAGGCTCAATTTACATCACTGCGAAATGGAATGGAAGTGACGTTTTGCAACGAAATAAATTGTATTAGCACTATGAAATTTATGTGAATTATTGTATAACATACAAACTAAATACGTCTCGTCGTCGTCTTCCGCTGAATCGTCGCGCATTCTCGAGAATTCCCCTAGCTACTGTCTGTTTGTAGTTTCGTTGCAAAAAGTCGCTTCCATTCTTTTCCGCGCGGTATAAATTGAGCCTAACTGTACAATGGTTTCGATCGTTGTTGGACACCTTTTACTAAGTACCTACCGGTAAACGCAACGGATTCCGATGCAAGCGTTGCTAAGCGTATTGACAGCCATTCAAATTCTCAGACCAACTGGGAAGCCATCGCGCGACAGCGAAGTTTACCAATGTACTTATAGATAATACTTACACTTGTTGTAGAGTCTGTCACTACGGAATTAGAGTCGTCGAGCCCATCCCGTTTTTTTCTGCTCTTCGCGTGTTGTGACGCGTCAAATACTTTGAATATTTTTTTACTATCGCTCTGCTCACACTCCATCGTAAATAGTCAAGTGGATCTCCCGACATTGGAGATCAATATTCTAATTAATTTACTTCTATAATTCTCATTGCTGTATTATGGATTTTTGTATATTTTGAAAAATGAAGTAAAATTTAAAAAAAAGTGATAACCAAAAATACACGGTCAAAACTGATGGATGACAAATGTGTATGTAAAGTTGAAATTAGAATGTTGTAGTCCGAAAACAGATTCTTGACTGCCAGAGCCATAGGATGTCAAATGAAAGGCTCGAATTATTTGCAAACTTTTCATACGGCATTGTTTTATTTATCATCATCATCAGCCTATAATGTTCCCACTGCTGGGACACGGCCTCCTCTCAATGAGAGGGAATGGGCTATAATCTACCACGCGGGCCCAGAGTGCGGATTGGTAGATGTCACATAATTATCTTCGAAATTTTGTTTCTAGGACATGCCGGTTTCCTCACGATGTTTTCCTTCACCGTTTTGAGAGCAGCAGTGATGAAATAAATTACACAAAGTAATGCGCCTGTCTGGGTTCGAACCCACGACTTACTGTTCGTAAGTCGGGGCCACCACCACCGGGCCACCGCTGCTCTTATCTAGTTTTATTTATGTCAATCTCAATTTGTCAAATAGGAGTAAACGTTGTGATTAAACGTAGTGATTATATACTCTGTGGTTGTGATTATATACTTTGTGGTAGGAGGCTTGTTGTTGTTGATTTATTGGGACCTATAAAGAGCGTTTTTCCAACTTAAACCTGAATGAAACTGTTAAAAGTTGAGTGCAGGAGATGTTGTTTCGCATGATTTCGAAGTTTCAAGAAAAACAACAGGAGAAAGACGCCCAAGTCAATCAGAAACAAGATTATTTACGTGAGGTGTTGGATTTCATTAGTTAGTATGACGCTTTGATGTTGATACTTTGTTTATACCTATTCACAATTATCATAAAAATTACTATAGAATATTGTTTTTTTTTTATCAGTCTCTTTTTACTATTTTATACCAACGAAGTTAGCTGGTTTTACAATTGTCACGCCCGAAATGTCTCTTTGGTTTGGATCATAATGGATACTTACTTAGACATGATTTTACACCTCGAAACTTCAGTTTGCTTTATTTGATTAAAATACGACTTTACATGCAAAAAGTAGATACCTACCGTAGATTTCCATTTTTAGACCTGTCCACATGCTGTCAAGCAGTAGTGTACAATTATAGTTGTACACAAAAAACAACTGTAAAGTATCAAGACAAGCTATTCCGGGTACTTCATACAAATTTTGGGGTTATTGTCTTTTTTTTTTATTTGTCGCGCTTTTGACGTCCTACTTTCGTTTGCCAGACTAGATCCAGGTGATTTTGCCGGGACTTTTGTGTAATGGACTAGCTGACCCACGCAACTTCGTCTGCGTCACATAAGAGTAAATAAAGAGTAAGAGTAAGAGTATACCTAAAGTTAGGTTTTCTCTGTGACAAAAACATTTATTGTATACTATTTATTTATTAGTTTTATTACGTACACTTATAAATGCCCATTTAATATAATAACATTATTTATTTACCACCACTACCCTCATCCGTGTTTCACTGCGGGGGCCTACTGAAAACCAGCGCTGAGTGTTTTACACCCAGCATATGCTGAGTTGGCTACCCTTTCGTTATGGGCATGTTCAGCGCAGTTGAGCTGTTTTAATTTAATTATTAAGCTGTTTGTTGTTATAATCTATATGTATGTGCTGCTCTTTGTGTTGTGCTGTCCATTAGCGAATAAATGATTATTCTATTCTATTCTATTCTAAGAGAGAAAAATGAAAGCATTAAAATCCCCGTTTTTACAACGTTTTTCATTCCTGCTCCGCTCCTAACAATCGTAGCGTGATGTTATATAGCCTATAGCCTTCCTCGATAAATGGACTATCCAACGCAAAAAGAATTTTTCAATCGAGCCGGTAGTTCCTGAGATCAACCAATCAAACAAACAAATTTTTCTGCTTTACAATATTAGTATACAGGGTTATTTTTTTTCGCGAAAAAAAAATCAGCTGTTCCCTACATTTTGACGAGTTATGCGAACATAAATGTAGGGAACAGCTGATTTTTTCGCGATTTCAGGGTTCGTCCCATAGAAAAAGTTGTTCAAAATGATGAGTACAATGACCCCTTTTCGGGTTTAGTATAAACAAAAAATAAGGTTGTAGATATAGATGTGGCCGCTCACAATGGGCCTTATCAAAAGGCTTAAAGTCACCCAAAGGGCAATGGAGAGAGCTATGCTAGGAGTTTCCTTGTGCGATCGAATCAGAAATGAAGACATCCGCAAGATAACCAAGGTCACCAACGTAGCCCGACGAATTGCTAAACTTATGTGGCAGTGGGCAGGGCGCATTTCTCGCAGACGGAAAAGTTCCGGAGTGGCGACCGCGAAACGGAAGACGATGCGTTGGAAGACCTCCCACTAGGTGGACCGATGACCTGGTGAAGGTTGCGGGAATCCGGTGGATGCAAGTCGCAAGGGACCGGTCCATAGGGCGACACTTGGGGGAGGCCTATGTCCATTAGTGGACGTCTTTCGGCTGAGATGATGATGATAATGGATATAAAAGAGTAGCCGAAAAGCACTTTGTTCTCCCCGTTACTGCGATCATTCCTAGGGTTACGTACCTACCAACGGAACCTTTTTACTAAACCTTCTTTGTCCGTTCATCCGTCCACCCGTCTATCTGTCAGCGCCCTGTATCTCATCATGATTCGTAATAGGCAGACAGTTGAAAACTTCACAGAAAATGTATTTTTGTTGCCGTTATAACAAATTAAGTCGGTGAAAAAAAACTAAATCAATCAAACAAAGGTCTTCTGAAGCTAAAGTTATTTTTCACTTTTTTGTTTTCTCTGAAGTCGGTTTTATTTTTTGTAAAAAAGTTTTTATTTTTCATTTTTTAGTGGTTCACATGTACTTACCTCTTCACAGCGTACCGGCGTGATTTTCTTTTATGAACTGGTGTAAACAATAGACAGATATGAGATTTCAGCAATCCCAGTACATTTGCTATCATTTATTGAGGAGTTTCCGTCGCCTATCTTCCGAAGTTCTTCATCAGATCTTTACCAAATTGAAATGGGATCACTCCAAGACTACCTAAAACTACCAAAATCGCTTCTGGTGTGCCTATATTTAAGGAATTCCCTCTATTTCTCCAGGATCCCATTAAATGGAACTTAACATATCTAACTATCGAAATCTGGGTGTATTGTACACTTCTGCGTACTCCCTCAGAGCATACAGGCGTGATGTTACGTCACTATGTTACATAAACAATAAACAACCAAGCGATTGCAGCAATTACTGCAGCTTTGCCGTGTATTTTTGAAGAGTTCCATTTATATCTCGGAAGATCAGCATCAGATCTTAACCAAATTTAAATGGAACCACACGGAAAGCACCAGCTTTCAAATAAAAAAAGAATCATCAAAATCGGTTTACCCAGTCGAAAGTTCAGAGGCAACAAACATTGTCGAAATCTGGGAGTATTGTACACATCTAGGTACCCCCTCAGAGAATACAGGCGTGATGTTACGTCATGATGTAGTATGAACAATGAACCTATAAGCGATTGCAGCAATTACTGCAGATTTGCCGTCTATTTTTGAAGAGTTCCTTTGTATATCTCGGAAGATCAGCATCAGATCTGCAACAAATTAAAATGGGACCAATCGAGAAGCACCAGCTTTCAAACAAAAAAAGAATCATCAAAATCGGTTAACCGAAAGTTCTGAGGTAACAAACACAAAAAAAAAATTAAAAAAAAAAAATACAGACGAATTGATAACCTCCTCTTTTTGGAAGTCGGTTGAAAAGGTGCTCCTTACTACGATGGTACGAAGATCGGAACCCTTCATGCACTTGGCCGGCTCGAGTTTTTGGGTTATTTAATTACTTGAAATACCTCCATGACAACAAGTTACATTAAACTTATATTGTCTTTGATATCTTCAGTGTTAATTTTTTTTTTTTAATATAAGTTATGTTTTAAACCGTGAAAGCCTAAATCAGTGTTGAAGTTACATTAAATTTAAAAGCCTCAGACACACGTAGCATCATAATTTCACAAGCCCTTTCAATATTGAGGGAGTTGTGAAAAAAAAGTAATTCACCATTTGGTGGTGGCGGCCATTTTGGATTTGAAATTTATCATAGGGTATAGTATTACTAAAAATCAAGCTCTTTTATTTGAGACCCATATTGGGGGAGTTGTTAAATAAATATGCAATTTGTGGCGGTGGCTATCTTGGACTGATTTTTATCAAACATAGCTAAGAACACTCCCGCCGACTACACATGGGCGCCGCGCCGCTGCCGCCGCCGCCATTGGCCGCTCGGCGTGAGTTCGGCTCGTACAACGTCATTTTGTTTGAGTTTTACCATGTTAAATATTACGTTAAGAATCCCCGGATGGGATCCGGCTGCGTATACCAACGAATGGACCTAGCAACATATATCACGCGTACACTCCGGACGGCCGAGAAGATAGCGGAACTAGAGGAGGGAGGGACCGGCAGTTCCAGAGTGCTGTTAGGTTTCTCGTCCACAAGTCCCTTGTGAACAACGTGGTGACCTTATACTCAGAATATCCTCAAGATATTCGCTGAAGGTCATAAAGCTATACGCCCCAACCTCGGCACACCCCAACGATGAAGTAGAGACCATAAATGAGAATATCTCTAAAGCCATGCAGGTTTCAAAACTCACTTCAGCAATGTCATGGGGGACTTCAACGCAAAACTGGGCCAACGAGACGGGGATGAGACACTATACCGAAGACATCCCGGACGTCAGCTTGTACGAGATAAGGATGGCTCTGAAACAGCTAAAAACCAACAAGGCACCGGGTGACGACGGAATTACGGCCGAACTCCTGAAGGCTGGTTCAAAACCGGTACTTAAGGCCCTTCAGAAGCTAATTAATTCCGTCATACTCGAGGGGAAAACTCAACAGGCATGGCGCAAGGGTGTGGTGATGCTCTTCTTCAAGAAGGGTGACAATGACCGGTTGAAGAATTACAGGCCATCTCACTTTTAAGTCATGTCTACAAGTTGTTTTCAAGAGTCATCACGAATCGTCTCGCGCGCAGGTCAGCCACCCGAACAAGCCGGTTTCCAAAAAGGCTTTAGCACCGTAGACCACATACATACGAATTGACAGGTTATACAGAAGACCGCAAAGTATAACTTGTCTCTGTTTAGCGTTTGTGGACTACAAGAAAGCTTTCGATTCGATCGAGACCTGACCCATATTCACAACGCTTCGATTCGGAACTCGTATATTTATCTATCTCGCACGTTTTCGTTATGCCTAAAAGGATAGACATACGACATAGTACATTCCGAGCGTTTTTGAATAAGGGGGGCTGGGCTGTACTACCGGTTTTGCAAATTGACTACCGGTACATCGAGGTGTTGAAGTGTTATATCGATTTTTTTTTATTCATATTCGTGATATTCTGTAGTTTAATTTTTAACACCTCCTTCAAACTCCGCCACGCCGCCGCCGGACTAAATTCAGTAGCACGCCGCCGCCGTCAAATTTGAAGCCCATGCCTAGACGCCCGACTAATTCACCTTTCAAACAAAAAATCAAAATCAAAATCGGTTCATCGGTTCGGTAGCTACGATGCCACAGACAGACAGACAGGAACACACACACACACACACACAAACACACAGACACATCAAACTTATAGCATCCCGTCGTTTTTGCGGCGGGGGTTACAAACATTTTTTTTAATGCAGTAACTTTACTAAAAATACCTCCACGACCCCCCTGTACTATTGAATACATGTCACCGTAAAATTCTGAAACACGTTATAATACAATATTACGGTTTCACTTCGTAGCTTACTATCTACCGAAAAATAATGCGTTATATTGTAAGCAGTATGTTCGTTTGACAATCTTTTGAGAGTTTACAATCTAACGTGTTTGAAAATTTTACGGTGATACATTATGTCTATCAGTTCAATGTTTTGAGTGTGTTACAGAGTTTTACCGAAAAACGTTTTCCCCCAAAAAAAGTGATTACAAAAATTTTGGCGTAGAAAAACAGACACTTCCACTCCACCAAGCATTTTTGTACATCAAACTAACTAAATTTACAAAATGCTTGGTGGCATTTTACAAATTATAGGTAAGTCGATCTTTACGAAAAAAACTAGTTAAATAGCTAGGACGGTTATTTCATTTATCAACGTGATTCTGGTTTCTCAGGTGTGGTCGAGTTTGTTAGGTACCCAATAAGCGCAATCATGCGGGGCCCCCGAGAAACGAGGGCCCTGATGAGAAAAATAGTCACAAAATCTGCTCACAACCTCGAATATTCGTCATGATAGAGTATAAAAATGAAAATATAACTTATCACGGTCCAGAAAGCTCTAACGATCGGGACGCTATTTTCTTTACATTTTTTTTTCTCCTCTTTAATCGGGCTTCGCCGCACTCAACCCGAATGCAGCAAAATGCTTCAAAATAGTTGATACTGGGCCCTACTAACTAGTGCTATCTACGCCACTAACTTGCACTTGATAAAATAGGTTATATTTAAATGTTGCCAACTGTCAACGGAAGCATAGATGACTTCTGTTATTAAAATTACCGTTAAAATCAATTAAAATACTGTTTCAAGTGTAAATCCAGTCTATAAAAATACTGTTTGATTTTCTACTAACATTTTTAATATTTTTGGTCTACAATTTATAGTTGGTTATTAGTTGATCAATTGACAAATGTCGGTTAGCTGGTAAGGTATAAAAGCCAAGCACAGTGATTGTCCGGTCACTTCTTGTTTGGCTGCCCACTGGAACACATCTGTACAGAGTTAAGTACCCTTATTATTTTGTTGGAATTATTATGTAATTATAAATATGTTGTTTTTTGTAAATAATTGTGATTATAAGAATTGATTGAATTTGTTTTTGTTTCAATTTTATTTATACCTTGTAAAGCTAATAAATATTAAAATACATGAGACTTTGATAAGTTTGATTAGGTATATGCTACATATATATATATATACATATATGTATTTATATATATATAATGATATGATTTAAGCTTATATAATTGTTGTGAGACTTTGATAAGTTTGATTAGGTATATACTACATATATATATATATATATATACATACATATATGTATATATAATGATATAGGCATATATATAATAATATATATATAATAGAATCTGCTGTGATAAATATAAACGTTAAAATATTCCTTGTAGTTTCCCTTACTATAACCCACTATGTTTCAATGATTTACAGTTGAAGTAAATAAATAGTATATTGCTTAATAAATTACCTTCCCATACATAACATCAGAAGTGGGATACCCCTTGCATCACATTTACTAATAATACCCCGTGTTTCAGGATGGACGCTGAGACAATTGGTAATCTTCTTAAAGCTATCCGAGATGCTGTGTCTACGACACAACAGAAGGACGATGACATCGCTTTGCCGGTGTTCGATCCGGATAAAAACGACTGTGGAGCGAAGAGTTGGTGTGACAGCATCGAGACTCTCCGGGCGGATTTGAAGTGGAGCAGTATCAGGACAGCAGCTAAAGCCGGTAAGGCCCTAAAAGGATCTGCCTTGACGTGGTTTGAATCATGGGAACCAACTGATGGTAGATCCTGGGAAAAAATTCGTATAGACATCATCGATGCTTTTCCCGAAAAGAAAAACTTATCTGAGAAACTCAGCAAGGCAGTCTTATACATGTCGTAGGATAATTTGATACTTCGAATCTTCGCAAAAATCCTAGGGGTTTTGCGAAAACGCGGATAATTAGACATAGGCGAAAAATTATCAAATCTTACTGGACAAAGTCAGGATTTTTGCGAAAATACTCGTTATTATAGCAATATTGCGAAACGAAACGCTGGCTGTTATGAAATAAGAACGCTGATTGGTCGGTCAGCGCGTTCAATAAGAGATCGTCTCTGATTGGTTGACGTCTTAAATGTCAATCATTTGTTGCCGCACGTTATTTGTTTACGTTTGTGTCTGAGTTAAATTGCAGAAGTGTTTTGTTTTTTATCGTAAATAGTGTACCTACTTGGTACCTACACCTATTCTAAACCTTCATAACTCTATGATACAATACTTGAAGTTAATCATCGGCAAACTAGGAACCAATTAGAAGTCAGCCAGCAAAATTGTAGCCAATCAGTGTTGAGCACATCAAATCTTACTATAGTAACGAGTGTTTTCGTAAAAATCCTGACTTTGTCCAGTAAGATTTGATAATTTTTCGCTTATGTCTAATTATCCGCGTTTTCGCAAAACCCCTAGGATTTCCGCGAAGATTCGAAGTATCAAATTATCCTACGACATACACATCTGATGCGGCAGATTCTTATAGTGAACACAGTAGAGAAAAAATTCGATTACCTACTTCGTAATACAAAAATTTCTTTTACTGATGACCAATTAATGGAATTAGTTTGTGGAGAAATTTCTGATGTCGACGTTAAGATGGCTTCACTAAATAGTGGTATCACTTCTACTGCTGCCCTTATATCGCTCCTTTCAATATATGTAAAGGCAAAAAAGAGACCCTTAGAAAATCCTAATGGCGGGCCCTCTGAAACAAAACGACCTAAGTTGAGCGGCGAAAGGAAATGTTTTTTTTGTAACCAGACTGGTCACATACAGTCTAGGGCATGCAAAACCGGTATTCCGGTTTTGCGCAAAATCGGAATTCGGCAAAAAATTATCGATTTTTGAAAACCGGTTTTGGGAACCAAAGCCGGAGCTCAAATCCGGTTTTCCCATTATTGAGTAACAATTAACATTTTGATTTTTATCAAGATTTTTTTCGAACACTCTCAAAAAAGAATTCATTTTGAGGCATCAAATGTATCCGAACCGAACACAGCCCGCATCCACCCACTTACACCCGTCCCTCCACTACCCCCGCACCCCGTAAACCCGTAACCCGGCAACCTGCGCCTGCGTTGTTGCACTAATACCCTTACCGGGAGTCCAAGTGCGAGTCCGCCGCCCGTCCTCGCCTGCGACGCTAGGATAAAATGTGAATATTTACTTAGTTATTATTTTATTATATTTTGTGTCTTTTAATGTATATTTATGTTGAGCTCGTGGATGAAACGACACGAAGGGTGCTATTACATCCAGTAGTTGCTGCGTTAGCCCGAATTATATTACATTATGGTTCACCACTTGTGACAGCAAGCAAGATTTAATTAAAACTTGTGTTTATTTGTCGACGTGTATTTTTTAAAACTTTTGTAAAATTATCTATACAACACGAATAATATTCGTGTTGTATAGATAATTTTATAACAGACAAAAGTCTTTGATTCGGTTCTGTTCTGAGCCGTTTGGATTGTCGTTCTATCGAATCCCGTTCAAAGAATACGTGAATACCTATTTTGGGTAGGACTTATAGGACGACCGAACGACAGTTAAGCGTCAACGATATTTGTCTTGTTTGATTTACGTGAATCAAGGTACAGGTGTAATTGCGCCATAACGTAAGGGTAGAACTTATATAATAAAACCACTTTAACTCCAATCAACACTCGTGTATATTTCTTTTAATCACTTCACGTACGTGTTATACAAACAATATACAACAATTAATATATTCATCAACTATCGGACATAGGTTCGACTAGTAGTCTTTACACCGCTGAGGTTAGCCAAAGAATGAACACAGATTCTAATTATTACCCAAGCAAGTCTCTCTACCCCACTACATTACCCCTTCTCTAGCTAAATATGACGAGATACAGTCGTTACCGGTGTTGCCATTTTAATCTTTTTAAAAATATACTAAACTTAAGACAAAAATATACCAAAATCATGACATTCGGCCATCTGATAACGTGCTGTCTCCCGACGCACATTTTAATCCTAATAGTAACTACCAGTAAAACTAATAGTAAAAACAAAGTAATACACTTTATAAAGCTGCCTGCTAATTGATTAATTTCCTTAAATATATTAAATCCTAACGTTAAATCATATTTATATAAATTATGAACTAATATAAATTTAAAATAACTTAAATTAAATCATGACATTTGGTATCTTTTAACTATAGGTGTTTACATATATATATCGGTACATAATTATATTATCGTTTTCAAATGTATGACAAAAACTTATATAATGATTAATTCACACACAAAAAAAAAAAAAAAAATGTTAAACATTCAACACGTTATAAAAAAAAAAAAAAAATTAAGTAACCAAAATATTATTTTTCCATTCAAAGTTATGTAACTATTCTACCGCCTAACTATGACTGATCTTTATTCGGAATCACTATTGCGCTCACTAGAGCTACTGTTATCAGTGTTATGTATTTCTAGAGCTTTTACGTGTATCCAGGGCCTAATTCTGTCAGCGGCTATAACGGTATCATAAGGTTTACCTCTTTTATTAAATCCAGGAACGTCAGATATTCTGTACCAATCATTCCCTAATATTTCAGTTATTTTATAAGGACCCACAAACTTAGACAGGAGTTTTGTACTTTGGTTGTTATTTGCAAAGTTATTCCGCGAAATTTTTACTAAGTCACCTATTTCGTAAGTAGGAGCTGGTGCACGATTCGTGTCATGCCTTTCTTTCTGCTTAGCTTGATCTTTCGCGATACTGTTACTTATTTCTTCTCTAATTTGTTGCAAATCGGGATTGTTCCCATTATCATTATTCCCAATATCAAGTTTGTTTAATAAACCATCGCGCAACTTAAATCCGAACAAAGCTTCTGTCGCAGTTTTGCGGGTTGTCGCATTGACAGTATTATTGATGCCAAATTGGAGCTTGCCCAGACACCTGTCCCATTCACGCTCATGACCAAAAGCGTTTTGGGCAGCTAATGAATTTAATATTGTTTGGTTAAACCTTTCTGCCTGGCCATTAGCTCTGGGACAAGCGACCGCATTAAGGACATGTTTAATACCGTGAGCGTCACAAAAGGTCTGAAAAGCTGCAGATGTAAAGCTAGTACCGCGATCCGACACAATTCGGGCTGGGACTCCAAAGTCTTAAAAGATTTTCTGAAGAACTTTAACTGTGCTCTTAGTCTTCTGATCCCTAACGGCTCTGACAAAGACGTATTTGGTAAAACCATCTACTACTGTAAGAATGTAGCAATTGCCATCTTTACTCCTAACAAAAGGACCGAGATGATCTATATGGATCGTATGAAACGGTATGTTTATCTTTTCTATTGGGTACAAATGACCTGACTTTTGTCTTGAAGCGGTATCCTTATGGTAGGCACACTCTAAACAAGCTGCGACATATTTCTTGACAAATTTTCTTAGTTTGGGAAACCAATAATCGCGGCGAATACTCTCAAGAGTCTTGGCGTAACCCAGGTGACCAATATCGTCGTGGTTAGCACGACATATCTGCCACCTTGCACTTCGTGGTACAACGAGACATTGACGATCATCAACCTTTCTATACACTGCGTGATTTTTAACGACATAATTTTTCCTAATATCCTTGCATTCAATATCGTCTTCAGGTTTTAGAATATTATGGATTCGAGAAATGTCTGGGTCTGCTATTTGTAAAGTTAAGATCCAATTCTGTTTCTCAATAGTAAACACAGAGACGAACTCGTTATTATCTGGGTCCACGGGTAGCTTGGTGTTTCTGCTCAATGCATCCACATGCGACATTTGAATACCGGGACGATATTCAATGTCGAATGTGTATTCGCTTATTTGGAGCCACCACCTTGCTATCCGTGGAATCAGATCCCTTTTAGTCATTGTGGTTCTCAAAGCTGCGCAATCCGTAAAAACATTGAAATGTAACCCTAAAAGATATACCCGAATTTTCTTTAACGAGCACACTACGGCCAACGTTTCCAGCTCATAGGAATGCAGGTGCCTTTCCTCGGGGGTTGTTTGCCTACTAAAAAAAGCGACAGGCTTTAAAACCCTTGAATCTCTCTGCCACTGCATGAGAATGCCTCCTATACCTAGAGAGCTGGCGTCTGTGTGTAACTCGGTTTCGAGTTTAGGGTCGTAAAGTGCTAAAACAGGTCGATGAACAAGCTTTTCCTTTAGAAAATTAAAAGCGTGCTCCTCAGCATGAGACCATCGCCACTCAGAGTCCTTCTTTAATAAGGATGTTAAAGGACGCGCAACCTCTCCATATCCCTTAATAAATTTACGGAAGAAATCCGCCCCTAAGGCTACCCACTGACCGAATCCGGTCAAACCCAAGAACTGACGAATCTCATGGACGTTACGGGGCGTGGGGAACTCCCTAACTGCCAACACTTTGGCCTCACCAGGCCGAATACCTTGCGAGGAGATGTCGTACCCTAAGTAACTGACGGTGGTATCAAAAAAGCGACATTTGGAGAGTTTTAGAGTCAGACAATTTTGACGAAAAAGATTCAGGACATCCTCTAGCCTCTGAAACATTTCCTCAACACTCCTTGAAGGTATCAACACATCATCTAGGTAAGCCAATGCATATTCAAAACGTCTGTTACCTAATATTTTATTTACCATACGCTGAAAAACAGCCGGCGCATTTGCCAACCCGAAAAGCATTCTTTTAAACTCATAATGGCCGTCGGGCGTGACAAACCCAGTTAGATGCTGACTGTCTTTAGCCATTGAAATTTGGTAGTAACCGGAGGCGAGGTCAAGAGTAGTAAAGAAGCTATTACCGCTTAAATTTGAAACTTGGTCTTCGATTAGAGGCAAAGGGAAGCGATCCTTGACAGTTTTATTATTTAAAGCTCGGAAATCCACACAGAGCCTTTGCTCTCCAGTCTTTTTTTTAACCATCAAGATGGGACTTGCATAGTCGGATTTCGATTCTTGGATGATGTCAAGTCGTAAAAGTTCATCTATAGCTTCACGAACGGTTTCGCGTTCGGCATGGGACAATCGATACGGTCGGTATACGATTGGTTTATTATCCAAAAGATCAATTTTCATCTCGACATCAACCGCACAACCAATCTCATCCAATTTAGTTGCGAAACAATCGCGATAATTTTGCAAAAGGGAATAAAGTCTGTCTGACTGTTCAGCACTAAGGCCTGGACCAGTCTTGATGTCATTCCTGTCCAAAGGATCTAAAGTTGAAATGTCAATCTGAATTTTATTGATTTGACATGTTTTTTGCTCGCTAAAAGGTATTGCTCTGGCCAGTAAAGTATCCTTCTCTAAACTTACGGCATGGTGAGACAAATTAGAAATAACTACTTCGCCTTTACCATTACATATATGGTAAGCGCCTTGAAGTAAACGATATTCTTTCCCTGGCCCAACAGCATTATAACCTTCGACGTATACATCTCCTGTGAAATCCGACTCGGTATACACGGGGATGACATTGATTCTAAGAATTTGAGCTGAATTAGAAACATGAAGTTTTAAACTAGAATCATTGCTAGACTGAGAATCACTGCAGGGACTTTTGTAAAAAGTTAGCTTTCGACTATCTTTAAGAACAGTGACACCAGGTAACTCAGTGAAATTTTGTCCTATAATCATAGCAGTTTGCATGTGTGTATCGTCAACAATCAGTACTTCAACCTCGGTTTCAACCTCGTCGACCTTCACAGTAACGAATGACTTGTACAACGGGATGACAGAAGACTGACCAAATCCTCGTACCACTGGAATGCCATCGAATGCTTTTACTAAATTCAAAGAGTCCGCGTTGGTTTTACTTAAGAGTGTACACTCGCTACCAAAATCAATGTAAGAACCTAGAGTATGGCCATCGACAGTGACGGTTTTAAAGAACTTATCATTGCTTTTTAGTCCTGTGTCTATTTTTAAAGTTTTCCTTTCGGAACTATTTTCAAGAACAGAGTTAGAATTGGAGGTGTTAAATGGTACTAATTTACAACCATCATTGTCATGTCCAATCCTATTACACCGTTTGCATTTTAATATTGGTTTTGTACACTTGTGATAAGGATGACCCCTAGATCGACAATTATAACAAATAATAGAGTTAGAGGCAGAATCTTGAATGTTAGAGTTAGAGCTAGTACCGGGATTACTTCTTGTTCGAAATGAACGGTTTTTAAATTTACTATCGACTATCGGTTGTGATTTTTGGGAACATAAAAAGTTAAGCAAACCTTCAGGTTCAGAACTATTAAGCGCTTGTGCTCCATTACGAATAGATCGGTCCGTTATACCATAAACAATACAGTCGACAGCCTTTTTACCCTCAATTTCACATCTATTTAAAAGACATAATTTGTCGAAAAAATATTCGCGCAGACTTTCGTCTTGTCTAGAAGTGCGGTTCAGCATCTCCTCCAAAAGGCGTCCATAATTTTCCTCGTTTGGAAACGCTTTTCGGAGATTTGCTTGCCACTCATCCCAAGTGTAGATTACTGTAGGTAAGGACTCAAACCATTTTCTTGCTAAGCCGGCTAATTTTTGCAAAGAAAAATGAATAGTTTGTTTGTCATCCCACCCATAAATAGTGGAGCACTCGTTAACTTTTCTCAGCCAACATTCAATGGTTTGAGTCCTGTTTGCAGGGTCAAATTTGGGTAACACATTGTTAAAGTTATTGTAACTTAGAGAAAGTGAGGTCTTATTCGATTCTCCCTTACAGCTAGCCAATAATTTCAGAACATCTTTAGTAGAAAGGCGGTTTGTAACTTTACGTGACTTCCTTGGTACAGGCTCGCTACTCGATGTGGACGAAGAAGAAGGACTCCTTCTTCGCCTAGACTTCTTTTTCACACGCCCACGTCGCCTTGGAGGCGTACCAGGCGGCGTACCGTATTCGTCACCAGATGCCATTGCTTTCTGAAATATATACAATATTCATCGCCATAATCTGTTTCATATTTAATGAAATAAAAGTCATTCTAAATCAATATACGTAGTATCAAAATGTTGTAAGATTCATGTAAGTTTTATAAGCGAACATAGCCTACTTAAATCCGACGAGTGTATGCAGCTCACCCAATAATCCAGTGGAAAACATTCACTCGATAAACCAGTGAGCAAACATACATCGCCCCCCCTAACTTATCCAGCGACCATACATGGCCCACTCAACCCAGCGAACAAATCAAGAGCTCGCTTATTACACTAAAAGAAAACTGAAATAAGGTATTTCATAACAGTGATAGGAAATAACAAATTACTATAATAACCTTTGTTTTAATTCATTGTTTACCGTTAGAAACTCATTAGAGAAAGTCTATCAAAATATGTGTTGTTTAATTAATTAAATAGCAATAGGCACTATCATAGAGTTGCCCTGATCAAGTGCAGTACACATATACTTTCAATACATAAAATGTAAATAAACTACTATCATAAGAACTCTGCATGAGGTGGTTACGGTAAACTACATGTTATCAGAGGAAGCCGCAGATAGAATTAAGTTTAAAAAAAAAGCACTAGCAGTGGTAAAACTCAAGCTATTAAGCATTCACAATAATTTATCCGACGACTAGTGATTCACTCAATAAACCAGTAGGAACCATATCCATTTAAAAATCCAGTGAAATCACTAAGAACGTCCCCTAACATTATCCGACGACCAGTGACTCACTCAAAAACCAGTAGGAACCAAACCCACTCAAATATCCAGTGAAGTCACTAGGTACGCCCCCTAACATAATCCGACGACCAGTGACTCACTCAAAAACCAGTAGGAACCATACCCACTCAAATATCCAGTGAAGTCACTAGGTACGCCCCCTAACATAATCAAACAACCAGTGTCTCGCTTAGTATCCAGTGGGAAACATGTCCACTCAAACAAATATCTAGCAAAGTCACATAGCATGTCTCATAGCATGTGTAATTATCCATTTAGCAGAATAATTATCATAACAATTACTAAAGGAGGAATAATAAGTTACTGACCTCAGAATGCTTGTAAATAATCTCAAATTAGACATGTGCAAATGTTGCTAATTTAAATCCAAAATTTAAGATAGATATTATAATCATAGCAAAAACAATTTAGCATTGTATGTTTAAACATTGTAGGTAGTCATTCTCATAATTAAATGCCTCATAGTTCATAAATTTTTCAAAAGTGAGCGTGTAACGGTTTTTATTTTTCAAATAATTATCAAGCAATTCATATTAAAAGTTTTACATACCTTTTTGGTGTATCCCACTTCTGAAGTATAATAAAACCACTTTAACTCCAATCAACACTCGTGTATATTTCTTTTAATCACTTCACGTACGTGTTATACAAACAATATACAACAATTAATATATTCATCAACTATCGGACATAGGTTCGACTAGTAGTCTTTACACCGCTGAGGTTAGCCAAAGAATGAACACAGATTCTAATTATTACCCAAGCAAGTCTCTCTACCCCACTACATTACCCCTTCTCTAGCTAAATATGACGAGATACAGTCGTTACCGGTGTTGCCATTTTAATCTTTTTAAAAATATACTAAACTTAAGACAAAAATATACCAAAATCATGACACTTACTTGTTGTTGATTTGATCTCAGTTAATTAATCTTTATTATAAGTTGATAGTTATCTGTACAATTAATATGGTTTGTATTAAAAAGAAATGTATCATACAATTTGTTTTATTTGTAGATTTAGTGGGTATTTAAAAAAAATGGTGTTTCTTTTTAAATTATACTGCATTCGATTTTTTTTGCTAAAACCGGACCTAGCTCCGGTTTTCGGTTTTGGTCCCAAAACGACGATGATCAAAACCGGTTTTGATGACTTTCTGGTTTTGCATGCCCTAATACAGTCTCAATGTCCCAAAAATAAACAAAACTCTCGTACACCTATCAGTCAAACCCCACAATTACCTAAGCCTAGTGGTCCAATAGTTTGTACATATTGCAAAAAAAATGGGCACACGGAGTCTGTTTGCTATCATAAACAAAGAGCTGAAAAAAGTAATTCTTCATCCATAACTATAGTCCTACTAATATAATATTATAAATGCGAAAGTTTGTAAGTATGGATGTATGGATGTTTGTTACTCTTTCACGCAAAAACTACAGAACGGATTTGGATGAAATTTTGCACACAGATGGTTTATAACCTGGATTAACACATAGGATACTTTTTATTCTGGTAGTAAGATCCCATGGGACAATTTTGAAACTTCACGCGGGCGAAGCCGCTGGCAGAAGCTAGTACCAAATAAAGAGGTTAATTTTTTAGAAAATCCAAACTGAAATTGACTAGAGTTGTCATAAATGATATTCCAATTGATTGTCTCATAGATACAGGAGCAAATTGTAGCCTGATAAAAGAATCAATTGCAAGAAGATTAGGCTGCCATTTTACACCACTATCAATTTACTGGAATGGTATAGGTCAAAATAAAATACATGTGTTTGCTTTAATTACCGTGTTAGTTAAATTCGAAGCAGTTTGTTTAGAGTTAGATATATATGTTGACCTGTTCAATATCAAGACATAGAAATTGTAACAGACTCGTTAGGTAGTCGTCTGATTAGGAAGTGTGTTCCAACTAAGACTGAAGTTAATATGATTTCCACTGATACATCTGATTTAATTCAATTAACCTCAAAAATCGATCATTTAGATTTGAAGCTACAAGATAAAATAAGAAACATCTTTCAAAAGTACCCTTCTGTCTTAGATGAAACTACTATCGTAAAAACCGGTGAACTTAGGTTACGATTAATTAAAGATGAAATTGTTAATTATCGTCCCTATCGATTGGCGCCGATAGAGAGAGAGAAGGTTAATAAAATAATTCAAGAACTTTTGGTGCAAAACATAATTCGTGAAAGTGACTCTCCTTTTGCAAATCCCGTAATTTTAGTTAAGAAAAAAAACGGCAGCGACAGATTATGTATAGATTATAGAGCCCTAAATAAAATTCTAGATAAAGATCGCTACCCTCTCCCTCTAATCGAAGACCAAATCGATAAGTTAGGTAAAGCAAA